>JBAMYA010000001.1:3441443-3506600 GCA_037176975.1 Arrhamphus sclerolepis | reverse complement strand
GTTTTTAAAAGACTTCTTCTGACAAGGTCAAGTATTCATTCAGTTTTTGATTTAACCTGCAAGTTGCCCTTTAAACTGGCTTTTTGTTGGGTTTAAATTGTGTTTTAGAGGAGTTTAAGCTGGGTTTTAGTTAGGATAAAATTTGATTTTAGGGCCACTCGGTGGAGCAGTGGTTAGAGCAAGCAGCCCATGTAAAGAGGCTACAGTCCTCCTGCAACGGCCGCAGGTTCAACTCCACTCTGTGACCCTTTTCTGCATGTCTTCCCTGTTTCCTGTCTGCATACTGTCAATAAAAGGCCACTAGAGCCCAAAGAAAAAATGGTGTTTGGGTTTTAGCTTTGTTTAAGTCAAGTTTAAACTGGGTTTAAGTCTTGTCTCTTACCTAGCTTGACGTCACCATCCAGCGTGAGGAGGATGTTTCCTGCCTTCAGGTCTCTGTGGATGATTTTGTTCTCATGGAGGTAGCTGAGCGCCTGTAGAGTCTGTCTGCAGACCACCCTGATCTGAGGCTCCGTCAATGGTCTTTCGAGCTCTGCAGAAAAGCACATACATAATCATACGTGCTGCTAAAGCAGTAACATGGTGGTTCTGCTACTTTTATTGTTGATGTTGATGGCAGGAACGCTGACTCACCGAGCATGACAGCGTCCACTGCCCCTCCTGCACAGAACTCAATGAGAATCTGCAGACGAGAAGAACAGAAACGGTTTTAAAATGATCCAGAACATTGTCATCATAATGGACGCTGTTTAGTTGTGATAACAGAGCTGGTGACCCAAACTCCATTCTGAAGGTCTGGGAGCTTCTCCCTCCTCTCAGCTGGAACCTTTACACCGATAAAAAAAGTAAAATCATCATGGTAGGGGGCAGTTTGAGAATGAACCTCCAGGTTTGGTGAATGAAACATGGCACGTTGAAGCTTTCAGGGCAGCTGTTGATGTAAGAGGATTGGCTCGCTGAGGGTTTCCTCTGAGCTGAAGCTCAGCTGTGAATCTGCTAACGGGATTAAAGCGCCTGTGGACACTTCAGGCAGAAATGACGACGAGCATCTGGAGTCTCTTTACTCAGCTTTAAACGCTGTCAGTAGGACTCTAAACGTTTCCAGACACGATGACTGATGAACCCCAGGAACCATGCACCAGTTCACAAAAACACGGACATGAGAGATGCTGAAGCACGGTGGCGGCAGCATAATGGCGTGGAGTTGTTCTACTGCTACAGACACAGAAGGCTGTTCATGTGAATGGGGTCATAAAAAATAAAAATAAACTGATTCTCTGAGGAATAAATCAAAGAATCTGCTGATTCAGGTCTCTGCTGAATGACCTAAAACATCCGTCTAGATCTGTCCCAGAACACCAGAACCAGGTAGTGGAGTGACTCTCTCAGATCTCAGAGCTCAGTCCTATTGAGGATCTGTTCAGGGAGCTCAGGGACCATCAGGAACATTTATCCCTGGAGGGACACAGAAGATTCCTCAGAGCTCAAGATGAACCGCTGGGCGTGGTTTGGTCAGGTAGTCTGGTTTGGTCTAGATGAACCAACCACAAAAAAATAGAATAATTTTTTTATCATTTCAACTTTTTGTCCTAAAATCACAAATTTATTTATTAAAAAAAAAGAAGATGATGTTAATTTCACAAAAGTTTTTGTTTTGACAAAATGCTCAACTTTTAGTTGTAAAATCTCTTTCAAATGTTTATTAAATCGTGACTTTTTGACACAAACCAGCTGCTCTCCATCTCAGTTTTTTGTCAGTGCTCAAAGTGTCCCTCAGAAATGTTCTAATTAAAAGGTTATGATCATCTTTAAACGCTCTCACAGACCAGATAAAGTGCTGGACCAGATGTGGCCCACAGGCCTCGAGTTTGACACATACGAAGTGTGATATCGTTGATATCATGTTACCCCCCACATTCAACACCAGTTGTTACTACAGTTATATTTACATTTTTCTTGACTTGTTTGAAAAATTTGTCAGGAAACAGCAGAAATTAAATTATAAACTTCATGTTTTATCTGCTGCACTAAAAGCACTTGCAGAGGTTTAACATTACACCCCCAAGAAAAGAAAAGCTGTATTTGTACAGTTCTGGTTTATTGAGACTCTATCTGAGGTTGATCCCTGGACCAGCAGCTTTTCTAGAACACTTCCAGCAACAAAGACAAAGGCTGCAGTCTGAGAGCTGTCTGGGCTCCTCCACTCGGCTCTGGTGTTTCTCTGTAGGCGTGCTGTTGTTTTAGTGGCCCCGCTGTCGTACAAAGACCCCCACAGAGGATGCTCAGAGTGGCGGTGGGTAGAGGAACCACGGGCCAGGCTGGTGGTTTCCTCTCACACTTGTTTCTTTGACGCAGTCACACAGAAAAACCACGTTTTTCTTTTTCCAGGATGTGGCTGGACGAGCAGCACTGACAGACGTTTGTCCCTGTTGCCTTCCTGGGATCTGAATGAAGCCTTTCATCTGCAGGAGGAAGTGAGCAGGTGCCGCACAGGTCACGATAAAAATCTACCTGCATCATTGTTCACCACACAATGAACAGGAAAAGGGCAGAGCACTCTGAAACTCAACACTCAGGTGACCTCAGGTGTTCCCGCTCTTCCACATACGTTTCCTGTTTACACCTCTACGGTCGCTCTGCTCTGCTCTGATCTGATAATAAAAGCTGTGAATATTACACATCTGCTTTGACCACACAGGTACCACATATTCTAAGTTATAGAGCTTTAGTAATTAGATTCCGCTATTTTTCAGTCAATCTGATGTAGATCTGCTGCTGGGTTTGGGATCATTTCCTGTCCCATGACCAGTTTCAGCCAATCAGCTGTCGGACAGACTCACATTTGCCTCTGGAATACATAGGATTTCATGGTCCAATCAGGGCCTGTAGCTGCAGAACGAGCCCAAACCACTGTGCTGCACAGTATCAGGTGTTTTTTTTTTAACTCCTCTGAACATTTCCTGCAAATCTGCTGCTCTGAAGATTGACATCTGTCTTCAGTGTCTTCCAATTGTAAATAATCTCTCTAACTGCAGAAAGTTGAACTTAGAGTAACTTGGAAACAACTTTATAATCCTTTCCAGACTGATGTGCAGAAGCAGCTGCGAATGTCTTTCCCTCTTGGTGTTGTGTTAGCACACACAACCAGAGGTCTGTAGGGGTCTGTAGACCTGCAGTAGTACCTTAACTCTCTTAATTCTATTCAAACAATGTTTTGGTTTCTTTTATCCCCATTTTCATTGAAATAAATGTGTGTAAAGTTCTGCATTGTTGATCTGAAGCTGTTTTTGTAGAAAATGAAATCGATGATCAGCAGGTTTTTATTACGTCTGCCTTTGAAAGAGGTCTGCAGACTCAGCACGGTGGTTTGTTCTGGAGCTTTTCATGAACTGTCACCTGAGTTCCCCTCACAGTTATTTATTCATGAACACATCTCCTGTGATCAGCTGATCGGGGTTTTAAACTGATCAGGCTGTTTTATAAACTAATCCTGCTCTGGAGCATCAAAACATTTTAATTCATGGCTGCAGAGACAAATGGAGCCACTTATAGATGATAGATGATAAACTCCTACAATGATTAACAACCATCAGAGCTGCTGCTTTCTGCAGCTCAAGTGAACTTTGGCCACAAACAACAATACTGCAGTCGTAAAGGAATTCACTAAACACCAATGTCAGGGTGCTGCACGAATGTAAATAAAACAGAATTTGCAAATCTAATCTAATCTCTAATCTTTTCGAAATCAAACTACTACATTATGTGAATTTAGATAGTGTTACAGAGGAAACACAGCTGACACTGAGTCCACTATACACAGCTAATCCAACACCATAATAGGAGGCGTGGTCAACACCTGTGCCAGATGTGTCAAACTAGAGGTCAGCAGACCAAATTCAGCAAACCACTTCATCTTATCTGGTCTGTGAGGGCGTTTAAAGACAATCATAAACTTCTAACTCGAAAATTTCTGACGGAACGTTTAATTTGGTACTGACATCAAAAAGTGGAATAACTGATGTAGCTGAAGGAGCAGCTGGTTTATGTCAAAAAGTCAGGATTTAGGAAATGTTTCATTAAGATTTTATATTTGTCAAAGCTCATGACTTTTGTAAAATTAACTTTTTTATTATTTAAGAAAATCTGTGATTTTCTATGTTGCCCTGACTACGTCTCCATGTTCCTTGCTCTGATTGGCTGTAGCGCTAACCAGCTGCACGCAGAAGCAACCTATGGCTGGTTTTCAAACCCTACATCTGTCCAGAAGTGGCTGGTTTTCAGACCTACATCTGTTCTGATGTGGTTCATTTTCCGACCCTACATCTGTCCAGATGTGGGTGGATTTCAGACCCTATATCTGTTCAGATGTGGTTCAGTTTCAGATCCTACGTCTGTCCAGATGTAACTGGATTTCATACCCTACATCTGTCCTGATGTGACTGGTTTTCAGACCTTTATCTGCCCAGATGTGGTTCATTTTCAGGCCTACATCTGCCCACATGTGGCTGGATTTCAAGCCTACATCTGTCCTGATGTGGTTTGTTTTTAGGTGTACATCTGTCCAGATGTGCTCTGATCAATAAATAGTACACGTGAAAGCACTCACCCAGAGTTTGCTCTCGTAGTAGAAGGCGTCCAGCAGCTTGACGATGTTCTGGTGGTCGCAGGAGGCCAGGATATCGATCTCCACCATGTAGTCATCCAGCTCCTCCTCCGTCTTCGTGTCGATGACTTTGGCGGCGGCGAGGATCCCCGTCTGCTTGTTCTGAGCCTGCAGGTGAAAACAGCAGCATGTCAGCTGTCAAATGTCGTTTCTTTCAAACACTTTTTAAAGGCTCGGAGGACCAAAGTTGGTTTTCTTTGGACTCTGAGTGGTATTCAACTCAGACTGCCACACATTTAATACCGCCATAAACGTATGAAAACAAACACTGAGAATGAACCCGTCCAGCTGAAATGGAAATCCCTCCTGGTTCTTTTGGCATCTCAGCAGACAGGAAGTGCGATACCGACACAGTCACTTCCTGCTGACATATTCAGACAGTTCTAGAAGAACATAAACCACCGTAATCCAAAGACTGGACCAAGACGTCTGCCTCAAACTACAAGACAAGAACAAACTTCTACAAGTGACCCACACCTTAAAGACATGGACCTGGCTCTGGATTTAAAGGGTTCATTAGTGTTAAAGAAAACTGTAGGAACATTAAATGTATCTTAAAGTGAAATGAGACAGAGAAATTAGATCTCTGGTGAAAAGTGGTTCCTGAATACCAGATATTCCTTCTAGATTTGATGTTTTATATTTGTGTAATGTCCCTTTATTTATCAAAGACTGGCCAGAAACAATTATTCTCCACAGGTGGAACTCCAACTCTAAAGTTTGGATGACTCAAGAGTAGAGTCACTGCTCCTCCACGTTAAGAGGAGCAGCGACGGATCCTGGACATGTAAAACTGGCAGACCCAGACACTGGAAAATTATATCTGTCTTCTGGTCTGGGGACACCTGCATGTCCTCCAGGAAGAACTGGAGGAGGATGCTGAGGAGCTGCCATGACCCAAACTCAAAAAAGATGGAAGTTAATGGAAGGAAGGATCTCTTACGATATCGCTGCAAATATTTAAACATAACGATGAATCTCAAAACTAAAAATGATGTTTTCATGATGTGACTTAGATGAGTCCTTCCTAGAACTTCAGCTGCTCCCTGTTTGTGGTTGCTACCAGGTCACGTGACTTGGTCATGTAACCTGGAGATGTTGTGCAGTGATGCAAAATAATGTCTTTTAATTCTCCAGAAAATCTGTCAACTGCTAGCTTCAAACATTTTTCCAGATGGCAATTTTAGCGAAAACGTTTCTAAGTTTCACAGTATCAAGGCTAATGGAAATGTATTGTATGAGATATGTAAAATCTTTTAAACATGTTCTGTGATGACAACATTTACAGGTTAACTGATCGATGGTCACCATGGAAACAGACTCAGATTTAAAACGATTTCTGGTCATTATTGATCAGCAGAGGTACTCTGGTGGTGAAATTAAAACCAGGATGAACTGCAGCCCAGAGCTGGAACCACTGAGAGCTTACGAATGGATCCGCTTCAGAGCAGAACACAACTGCTGTTAACTCAAGAATTAACTTCTCATGTGAACGCATGACCATCATACTGGGCTATTCATCAAATCATTCATAAAATAAAACCTTAATTCCAGGTTTAAGGTGGAAAAAAAAGGAGACAAGTCTCATAAAGTTAATACAAATGGTTGGTCAGAAATGTAAAGCCAGCTTAGTGACAATACACGCTTAGAACTTATTGATCTAATTTTAAAGTTTGCAAAGTCAGAAATTCTGCCTTTTCCCTCTCAAATTTTCACATTTGTCATAAATTTTTACAAATGCTCTGGATGTAAAAAAAAAACAACAACAAGAAATTCTGATACTTAATTTTCAAGATTTTTATGTGAACATTTGACTGGAGATTTTTTTAATTTTGTGAATTCACAGGCTGAGAAAAAAAATTTCAAATCTACAAATTTTATAAATTAGTTTCCGTAATAAAAAAATTAAGCTACTGTCATAAATTTGTGAGTTTACAACTCTCAATTTCTGAGGTTTATTTTATTTATTTATTTTTTTAAAGTTTGTGACATTTCTGTTTTATATGCAGCATTTTTTTTTTTTATTTGAGAGATTTTATAGTCAGTAATTACTTATTTTATTGACCCCCACCAAATTTGAGTTTCTAAAGTTGGAAGTTTATAAATATGAAATTTCCGAGTTTCTGAGTCAGTTGAGTCTAAACTTGTGATTGTCTTTTGTAAATTCCAGGTTAGCAAATTTTCTTCTGTGTTTACGTGATCAAAAACACTTTTTATTTAATTTTTTTTCCTCTCTAACTTGTATTCCTATATTCAGGACGTTAAAATGTCAATAATTTCTTTCCAAATTTACAAGTCTGTAGTCCACGATTGCAGATGTTTGAGGTTTTAAATTCAGAATTTACAACATTTCTGTTAATTATGTCAAAAGTCAAATTCGCAAAACTGTAAATACATAAAATCAAACTTCACGACTTTTTTCTGACGAATTTTCAATTTTTGCCATTTCTTTTTTCTTTCAAATTTTTAAACTCAGAATTTTCAACTTTCAAAGATGTTTGTTACAATCTTATTTTCTAAATTCATGAGATTATAAGGTCAGAATTCTTTATGGGTTTTTTTCTTTCTTTTTATAGCTAATGAAGTCAAAATTCCTTAACATCTTTCTTTGAGTCAAATTTGCAAATGTTCAAATTCATGATTATCAATTCAGAATTTTATTTATTTTTTAAAATATTTTTTATTTTTGTATAAATTTGAACTTTAGATTGATAAATATCACCTATTTTCTTCAGATTTAATGCATTACTACTGGTCGTTTGAGGGTTTAAACAACATCACGGTGTTTTAGCATAGGGGGGCCCCCAAACGGAGCCATGCCCAGGACCCCAAAGACCCAGGGCCCCAGCACCGCCCATTACCTCCGACACACTACTCGGAACTTTTAATTTTATTCGTTAAAATGCCTCTTTGACCAAAACTCTAACCTTGAAGACCTTCCCGAAGGCTCCGTCGCCCAGTTCTCCAACTATCTCCCAGACATCCTCCGGGTTCTCGTCCCTGCGGACGTGTTCGTATTGCTTCTTCTTCTTTTCGGCTCCCAATTTGAAGATTTTTCGGAAATTGAAAAACGACATGGTGACGTCACTCGGATCATTCGATCGGAAAGTTCGGGAAAGAAATCCAGAGGGAGTCCCGTTAGTTCCTCACAAACTCGCTTCAGCTGGGACCGGTCCACCAGAGGGGATTCAAGCTCAGCATGGCCACCCACCCCCCAAAGGAACCTCTAAACCAGCTCTGGGCCACCACCGAACCGAGTCCCGAACGTTTAAAACCCGTTAAAACGAGACTTTGGCTCCGTGATTCCAACTCCCGCAGACCCGCCGGCCCGACAAAAACCCCGAGGGGCTCTTTCTCTTCAGAAAGACAAGAAAAACTCGAATAAAAGCCGTGGTTTTGAACTCTCCGACCGGTTCCGATGCGCTAACTCATCGGTTTCCTGGAGGGTTTAATCCCCGGTGGTTAATAAGTCCGTTATTGTCGGTAAAATCCGTCATGTTTCCTCGGTGCGGGACGGCTTTAGTGGTCTAGCGGATTTAGTCTTTGTGCGCGTCCACGGACGCGACGTGAACGCGCCCCCGGTTCTTTTCTCTCCGCATGTTTGAGGGTTGAAGCTGAAGTACGTTTCTGCATTGGAGTAAACAGAAAAGAGCCGCTCCGCTGCTGTTTTTGTTAACAAAGCTCCTTAAAATTCAGTTTAAGGTTTCCTTAAAACTAAATCAGCAGCCTTAAGTATTTTCCTGAACAGATCTGATCTTGTTCCTGCTCTGAACAAATCCCTTAAAGTTTAAGACCGTTGGACAAATAACTAGCAGACAAACAAAGAAGAAAAAATTAAGATTCCTCTTTCTATCTTAGCAGAAACATGGAGTTCAGGGCCTTGCACATATAATTTTGGGGCTCAAGCCACCAGAAAAGGGCACACTTAGTTAAGTGACAATTATGTACAATATATTAAATAATAATAACATATCTCCTTTATTTGAAAAATATCTGTTTTAATTACTGATTATATTTGCAGCAAAAACCTTGTCAATGATCTATGACAGCAAAAAATAAAACTTCTCATTAATCGTTATCAACTTAACTTTTTCAATTAATTGTGATATTGATTTGAGGTCATGTCGCCTAACCCTAATCCAAGACTGATTCTTTCAGAGACTAAAATCATCATCAGTGAAGAATAAAAAGACAGAAAACAGTGGATGTGGTGTGTGTTGTTGGTGTAGTGTGGTTTGGACAATGTAAATGAGTGTCTGGTGGACGTAAGCAGAATCTGATGAATGTAAATGAGTGTAAGGATGGATATAAATGAGTGAATGGCGAATGTAAATTAGGGTATGATTTATGTAAATTAGTGTACGGTGCATGTAAATGAGCGTATGGTGATATAAAGTTGACGTAAATGAGCGCATGGCAGGTGTAAATGAGCGTATAATGGACGTAAATGAGCACACAGTGTTGTAAATGAGTGTATGGTGGATGTAAATGAGCATATGGTGGACATAAAGTGGACGTAAATGAGAGTATGGTGATGTAAAATGGACATAAATCAGCTTATGGTGGATGTAAATGAGCACTCTGGTTAGACATGTCTGAAATATGTCCAGGGGGGCGTCCAGGAGACATCCTGACCAAGTGGACCTCCTCAACTGACTCCTCTGCATGTGGAGGAGCAGCGACTTTACGCTGTCTCTCTTGGAGGACTGAACTTCTGTCTCTAAGGAAGAGTCCAGCCACCCTGTGGAGGAAACTCATTTCAGAATAGAATAGAATAGAATATCTAATGTACTACTTGTTTTAATTAGAGCCATTTATTTGTAAAGTCATACAATCACAGAGACCTACGTAATTCTATTAATGTAGTATGAACAACAGGGGATTAATAAAATTTCCTTGACTTAAACTTAGGACGGCTTGGTGGTCAGCACTGTTGCCTCACAGCAAGAAGGTTCCTGGTTCGAGCCTCCACAGGGACCTTTCTGTGTGGAGTTTGCATGTTCTCTCCGTGCTTGTGTGGGTTCTCACTGGGTACTCTGGCTTCCTCCCACAGTCCAAAGACATGCATGTGAGGTTATGTGGTGTTCATAGATTGTCCCTAGGTGTGAATGCTTGTCTGTCTTCATGTGGCCCTGCAATGGACTGGTGACCTGTCCAGGGTGGACCCCTGCCTTTCACCCAAGGTGAGCTGGGATAGGCTCCAGCAGACCCCTGTGACCCTGCACAGGACATAGCGGGTATAGATAATGGATGGATGACTTAAACTTAATTAGCTTTAGTTATGTTAAAATTACATCTTAAATTTTGACCTCAGATTGATCAAAAGCTACAACACTTACACCATTCAAACCTGGACTGGATCGTCTATTTGGACACACCTTGGAACAGGAAAAATGTGTTAACTCGTTGCTTATAAACATGTCCTTCAAAAAAGTCCATAGTTTAAGGACATCCTGCAGAGAGAGGTTGTATTCAGATCAGCTGTTGTCAAAAATAGTTGTGATTTTGTAAAATTTGTCACTTTTGGACAAAATGTTATCATTGTACAAAAAAGTTTTGGATTTAGAACAAAAAAGCTGAATTTAGCAAAATGTGCAATAAAAAATTTTTGAATGTAAAAGTAAATATTTTTATTATTAATTAGTAATTTTACAGGAAAAACTTCTGATTTTAGGACAAAAGTTTGAATTTTATGATAAGAAATGTTTGAGAAATATAAGATTTATGACAAGATTCATGTGTTTAAAAAAAAAAAAATTTAATTCATTTTTAAAAAAAAGGTCATAATTGTGAATTTCTCAAAATTTCTTTTTCAACACATAAGTCATGATTTTTGTTATTATTATTTAATTATTATTATATTTTAGTCCTATTTGTAGGTTTATGAGGAAAAAAACTGATTTTTAGACAAAATAAAGCTGCAAAACTTAGATTTACATTTTAGATTTTCTGAAAACAATCATTTTTCTAAATTCACTAATATATGAATAAAAAAATATACATGTACAAAATTCTTTAATTTACAACAAAAAGTTACAATTTATGACATAAAGCACAAGTTCATATTTTAGGACAAAAACTGTAATTTTAAGTTTTAAAAAAAGCTGTGATATAGTGAAATTAGTCAGTTTTAGACAAAAAAAAGGTTTTGGCCTTAGAATAAAATGTCTCAATTTTACAAAATTTGCAATTTAAAAAATAGCTTTTTTCTCAAAAAGAAAAGGAGAAAGTAATGATTTTTGTTTTTAATTTGCAATATACAATAACACTTTCTTACTTTAGGAGAAAAGTTTCAGTTTGGCAATAAAAGCTTGTGAAATTCAAGATTTTATGACAAAAAACATATTTTTTCAAAAAAATTGTCATTTTATAACAAAAAATATTTTTAAACAAAAGGTCATAACTACAACTAAAGTCTTAGTTTTCAAACAAAAAGACTCAATTTTCCAAAATTCACAATTTTTTATTTGCAAATTTTTCAAAAAAGCATTTCCAATAAAATAAAAAAAGTCAGAATGTTTTTAATGGTAATTTTATGTGAGAATAAACAAACTTTTGGGATAAAAGTCTTAATTTTATGAAAAACAAAAGTTGCAAAATTTAAGATTTTATAAAAAAAACAAAAAAAAAACACCTTTTTTTCAAAATTCAGCAATATACAAAAAAAAATTATACTTTCTCAAAATTCTCTGATTTATATCAAAATTTTGTAAGTAAAAAAAAAAAGTATGCTTTTACATGGCAGCTACGTAGGTAGCTGCACTACGTACGTATATAAGCTACTGACCTCGACGTTGTCTTTAGCGGTGATACTTGTGCGCTGTTGTCTGCGTTGATCTGTAATTCCACCAATGACCACTAGATGGCAAGAAGTAGTTACGTTTGGAGACAGGTGTACATCAGGGTCAATATAGGTCATTATAAACTGCCACCATCATTTTCATGTCTGACTAATGTTGTTAATTGGAGAAGGAAATGACTCCTTAATCTGATATGAACAGAAAAAAAAATACATTTGTGTCTTAAGTTTGTTGTTAAATCAAACTGACACTATGTTACTACACAGTTCTGATCATTAAGAAGCAAACCACAACGTTTTGAAATTCAAAGCGATCTTTACCATCTTTATTACCGTTTACACTTCACATCATAGTTTAGGTCTTGGGTGGTTATAATGCAAGAAAAAAAGAAAGAAAAAAGTGGGTAGAAAAAGAGAAGCGCAATTGCCTTTCTGTCCAATCGCAAACGCACTTCAGTAACAAGAGTTAGCGGTAATTTCGATCATGTACTGCCCTCATCCGACCAAACACAGATACAAACGAGATGTTAAAACTGACAGCTGAAAATCCCTGTAAACACAAGCGGTGTTACATCTTTCTGTTTAATTAATCAACCGTGAGTGGCCACAAATTACCTTCAAAACACAAAACCAGTCGTGTCTCTTTGTCTCTGTGAAACTACATGATCCATAAGCCATTGCGAAACACGTGCTCGGCGGGAATGATGAGAAAGAGTGATATACATTTTAATTTTAATTTTTGTTATTGCTTTAATATTTTTTTATGCTTTCAAATACACGAGGTAACGCTAACTGAAATGATAGGAAAGTTTTTTTTCTTCAAGTGAAATGTCTTTTAAAATCGATCATGTGATTATCTTCTATCGAGCTCGCTGTAGTTCTCTTAGGTGGCGCTGTGTGTCCCGAAACGTCTTCCTCTACGTATTACCATGTAGAAGAAGACAAAGTTTAAATTAGCTTCCTTGTCTCGTATTTTGAGTTACTAAATCAAACCTCGGTTCGAACGGAGGAAGCCCTGAAATGAGTTAAGCGGTCCGTGTTTGTGCTCAGGAGGAGATGCGGGCGGACGCCATGGACCCAGCGGAGCCCCCGTCGATGCTCTGGGGACTGGACCCTATCTTCTCAGCCTTCGCGCGGCTCTACGTCAGCGACATCCTGCAGATGACGGAGTCCAGGCAGGTGCCAGGTAAAAAAAATAAACAAACAAACAACAAGCCACGACTCAGGTGTTCACCTGAGAGTCCGCGATGGCAGTCCAGGCCCATCCGGACAGAACAGTTCTGTACACTAAAAGATAGAATAAGTTCCATTACAAACATATAAAACAACTGGACTAATCCGCTTTGAGGTCACTGTAGGGTCTCTGAAGAGTGATTTTGGAGCCTCCTTTATTCCTGCTGCACAGCAGCATCCTTCAAAAGGGCGGAAGGGCAGGACTGAGAGCATGCTGGGACACGCCCACCTATAATCCTGCAATATTCAGTCAATATAACTATTAACTCTGATAAAATCTACTGAAACGACTGCTGAAGATAGCAGCTGAAGCCAACAGAGCTGTGCTGGGACTGGCAGGTCGCTGCATACAAGTCCTACAGGTAGCCTACCGCCATCATCCCACCAGTCATGTGATGATTGACAACAGGTCCCAGAAGACTTCTGCTGAAATGCCATCCATGCACAGACACCCAGAACCCTCTCCGACCAGCTTTCTGACAGGTGAAGGACACGTCTTGAAGACCCTACGGATAGAACACATCTGTGATTGGTCAGCTAACTACTTGCCACGCAGAAAGATAAGATTGCAGTTGTGTTTTTGATTTATTTATTTGGCAAACTGTAACAAAAACCTAACACTTTAAAAAAAAAAAATCAGTGTGTCACCGCATCTAACTATTACTATTATCTATTCAGATAGCCAATATACGTTACTGATGCAAATGCACATGTCATCGTTTAACCAAGATCATAACCTGCTCGGACCAGGTTTGAGACGTGGTGTAAATCGCATACCTTGATCAAAACCTGTTGACCTTTCGTAGTGCCGGTTAGTGGGGAAGTTGCTCCTCACGTGATCAAGTTACTCTCAAAGTTACCCTGATAAGTCGTTAAAGCTGCTTCGTAGTAGCAGGCCCAGGTCTGTGGCAGTCTGAGGTAAACAATCCATGACTGTCTGTTTGTTTATTTATCCCATGACATTTATGGTTGTCATGGGACAGCAGGCTGGTCTCTGGGAAAAAAACGCTACGCCTCCCACTGTCCTTGCGGTGAATTGCTTTACAGCACCCACCAAGCAACAGAGAAATCTGACAGGTCTACATCTCCATGGATACGACTGCGTGTCTACAGAGTGATGGAGTCTGGGAAGTATAACGAGGCCTTGAGGTGTTTATACTCCACCACCTCCACTTCTCCGTCATAGAAATATACCTGATTCTCCTAAAGTCCACAATCATCTCCTTTGTTTTGTTCATGTTTAAAATGCTGCGTTTCCCACAGACCAGGTGGCAATTTGTGGTGCTCCCCTGGTGCTGATGAGGGAATCGAGTGTTGCGGTGTCGTGGCTTTTGGTGGAGTCGGTCATCGAGGTGTGTGTGCAACGGGTGGCGTTCAAACACACTTTCTGAGACGAAGTGTGATACACACACTGTGAAATCTGCCTGCTCGAAACAATGTGATGGTTACCCACAATTTTACACCAACATATCTGGAATAATGAATATTTGTAAAATATTTATGATGTCTGTTGTTTTGTTACATTACATGTAATTGTAATAGATGTTGTAGGAGAGAGAAATAACATCATGGGAGAGACAAAAACACCCTAAATACTTTTAGAACTACAAATCAGCTTTTTGTCTGTTGATTCTTGGTTTGTTTGTTTTTTTCATAATTCTGTCATTAAAATAGTTCATCACTTCTCAAAATAGCTTCATGACTTAAATGCTTTATCTCGACCCACATTACATTAATCAATTTTGTCCTGCATTGTTAAACATTAGAATATAAAAATCTTTGGGGCTAGAATGTCTAGCTCTACGTCCAACCCTCCTCCTTTTACCAGGCTTAGGATCAAACTGAGCCAAAACAGACACTTTGGCAAAGTTACTGGACTGCAGCTGGGATTGCTGGGAGGCTGCTGTGAAACTGACTGCCTCCCAGTGCTTTGGGATGGGGAGGGGCCCACGGCAGCGCACACTGCTTGTGCATCAGCAACGCTCAACCAGACCATCATTGTAGTCTATGGAGACTGCAATGGACTGGCGACCTGTCCAGGGTGGACCCCTGCCTTTCGCCCGAAGTAAGCTGGGATAGGCTCCAGCAGACCCCCGTGACCCAGCACAGGAAATAGCGGGTATAGATAATGGATGGATGGATGGATGCTTTTGACAAAAAAGAAAGTCACCAGATTTGGCGAGAAAGTTGCCAAGGTGACAGGAAAAATCAGCTTTGCAGAGTACTAACTAATAACTTTTCTTATATCAACTCCGCTTTCTGAGAAGTTTGATTAAAATGTCCACGATAGATTCACGTACCTTTCTCAGTTTTTCGATTCTTGCCAGTTTTCATGGACTACAGTTGCCTGTGTTCATATTCTGAGAGGAACGGACTTTCAAAGTAAAAGTTTAAGAATACAAAAGTATGTTTATGCATATTAAAATAATTTCCCCCATTGTTTTATTTTTAAATGCATTAATGTGTCAATAACCTGTTATTGCGCTCAGCCCTAGAAAATAAATACACCGATAAAAGTTGGTTGTGCCGTCGGACAGGCGCCATAAGGTAAGTTGCTCCCCGCATTGTCTACATGCCCTGGGCAGTCAGGCAGCCGTTAATATTGAACCCTGTCAGTGTACCTGCACACCAGTGGCATGAGGACGCTGCTTTCTCTCTGTGTGAACGAGAACGGTTGGGTGAGAAGAGCGAAAGAGCGCTATGAATCAAAAAAGCGTTGGTGGGGGTGGACTATCTGTGGCGCTTGGAGTTGATTCTGTGGTGCTGCGCCACACAATAGTCTATGTGTGGGAATCCCTGAGATGAGGTGATGGTCTCCACACCAAAGTGGTCCACCAGTTCTCCGTCCTCAGTCTTTGGTCCATCACTGATACACCCCACAACTGCAGTCGTCTGAGTATTTCTGTCGATGACGGGACTTTGCTACTGGAAGGTCTGAGGTGTACAGAGAGAAGAAGAATGGTGAGAGTTCAGTCCACACTGGTGCTCCTGCTGCTGACCACCTCCTCAATCAGTCTGTCAGCTAGATAGTAGTCTAGTTAACTGTGGGTTCGTTGAAGCAGGTGATTGATGGCGACTTCAACCCCATGATGAGAAGAAAGTGCAGTAACCTGGACGGTGGTGCTCTGCTGACTCAGGTGGACCAACAAAAGAACTTTCTTTAGAGCTACAGGTCTGTAGTCATTAGGAGAAGATGGAGGAGAGCGTTCTGGTTCTGGAAGCAAGCAGGATGTCTTCTACAGAACCAGAACCTTCTCCTGACTCAGAGGCTGAGGAGGTGACAGGGAAGCTGTGAGTCATCTTAAAAAAACTTTCTCCAGATTAGGGGATGCTGTTCTATAAGAACGTGTACTTTAGAGACTTCCAGATGAAATTCATTAATTATCACCTGGTTTCTGTTGGACTGCAGACATTTTTGATTCTAAGCGTGCTCTCTAACGTATTTTATTTCCTCTCTTTGCTCAAAGGTGTTTACTTCTACAACGCTCATCCAATCTACAAAGTCGACATTCTCGGAACAGTTGTCTACAAGAGAGAGAGAAACGACTTCTTCTGCTACGGAGGTACTGAAAGAGTCCCTGTAGGGTGGGAACCAGATTGTTTCTGTGAGACATTGACATGTCCTCCTGTGTCCCCAGTGGATGATGGTACCGGAGTCATAAACTGCCTCTGCTGGAAAAGTGAGCTGATGAAAGAAGAGGACGCTGCCAGTAAAGGTGAGTTTACTGGAGCAGCAGAGCTCAGGAGCCTTTTCATCAGCTTTATTCGTCCCTGTCTGACCTCCAGGAGCAGCAGAGTGCAGCAGCGGTGGCACTCAGGGAGGTTTTAACCCAGCAGCAGAGCTGCAGAAGGTGAGAAGGGCCCATCAGAACCGCTGCTGCTTGGAGATTGGAGAGCTGCTCCGAGTCCGAGGACTTCTGAAGACGTCCAGACAGCAGAGAGAAGTCATGGCCTCCACTTTCTGTAAGTCTCCTCTGATGATGGTGAACTTCACTGCAGCAGAACATCGGCTCTGGTTCTGATCTGACCTCTCTGGGTCTGATCTCAGATAAAGTGGACGACCCGGTGATGGCGGCGCAGATCTCCTGGATGTTGGAGCTTCCTGGTCTCTACAGACAATGCTACGACAGAGCTGCGACGCTGACGGCCAGCACTCAAACGTACGTACATCACCAGTGAAGAGTTAGAGACACCATAGTCGTTAATGTGTAAAAGTTAGTTTTAATGACCTCGGTAGGTTCTCAGCATGTCATTAATCTCTGAACTACAATAAAGTTAAAACCATGAAGGCAACACCAAGTACCCTCTTCTGTAGAATTCAGGAGAACGAGTAGCAGCCAGGAACTGATCATCAGCAGGTGTCACAGATCTGTAGAAAAACAGAGGAGAGTTTGCTGCTCTGGAGCATGCAGGTGTACATTAACACAATGCCAAGAGGGAAGACATCAGCTAAAATTTCAGAGAGCAATTGTTGCTCGAGTTCCTCAAGGCTTTGGATGATGTGGGGCTGTCTTGGCTGACACGCCTCTGCAGCATCACATGGACATTGGGGACAGTACGCCTGGACTGGCAGACTGGGGTGGTGGTCCCCCTCTTACAGAAGAGGGACCGGAGAGTGTGTTCCAACTACAGGGGGATCACACTCCTCAGTCTCCCTGGGAAGGTCTATTCAGGGGTCCTGGAGAGGAGGATCCATCGGATAGTCAAATCTTGGATTGAGGGGAAGCAGTGTGGTTTTTGTCCCGGTCGTGGAACAGTGGACGAGCTCTACACCCTCTTTGGGGTCTTGGAGGGGTCATGGGAGTTTGTGGACTTGGAAAAAGCGTTTGACTGTGTCCCCCAGGGACTCCTGTTGGGAGTGCTTCAGGAATATGGGGTGCCGGACTCCCTTGTACAAGCTGTCTGATCTCCGTATGGCCGGTACCAGAGTCTGGTCCGCATTGCCGGCAGTAAGTCGGATTCATTTCTGGTGAGAGTTGGACTCCGCTGAGGCTGTCCTTTTGTCACGATTCTGCTCATTACTTTTATGGACAGAATTTCTAGGTGCAACCGAGGCGTTGAAGGGATCCGGCTTGGTGACCTCAGGATCGGGGCTCTGCTTTTTACAGGTGATGGGATTCTGTTGGCTTCCTCGAGCCAGAACCTCCAGCTCTCACTGGAACGATTCACAGCTGAGTGTGAAGCAGCTGGGATGAGAATCAGCACCTCCAAATCTGAGGCCGTGGGAGTGGAGCGTCCTCTCCGGGTCGGGCATGAGGTCCTGCCCCAAGTGGAGGAGTTCAAGTATCTTGGGGTCTTGTTCACGAGTGAGGCAAGGATGGAACGGAGCGAGAGGTCGACAGATGGATTGGTGCGGCGTCTGCAGTGGTCCGGACGCTGCAACGGTCTGTCGTGGTGAAGAGGGAGCTGAGTCAGAAGTGAAGCTTTCGATTTACGTGTCAACGAAACGTGCCTGCTATATCCTTAATGCTATAGCCTGTTGGCCAGGAAGCACCCACGACTTTATTTTGCAGAACAGTGCAGTGGGAAGGTTTTTTTTCTTCTGGAAAAGTATTAATCTTCTGGCTTCCACCTCAGACACAACCGTTTCAATTTGTGTGGTTGTAATATTCTTTTTGCTTTGCTTTAACAAACTGTGAAATGTACATCTCTCCTTGTGGAACCGCTTCATTCAGTCGTGAATCAACTCTTGTCAAGCTTAAGTTTCCTTATTTGGACAAGGGGGTCGTGGTCGTATGCTAATCACAAACTCTGAGAGTGCACCTGTCAATTTAGGACAAGTTTGATTCACAAACATAAACATGGTGGTCAGAAAAAAACTGGCTGGTGCGCAACTTTCATGAATCCCATGGTGATTTTCCCACGCCTGTATTTTTTGAAGGAAGTTGGGACATTTCCACGGACATATTTGTGAATGAGGCCCCATGTGTTTTGCAGGCAAATTTGCCAAAGGAATCTCCGGCTACAATCGTGTGCGACCACCTGCGTGTTCATGTGGTTACTAATTGAATTATTACATAACTTTGCTCAACTCAGAACCTCAAATCTGGATTCATGGTGCTCGATGATTTTCTGAAGCAGTGTTTTGACAACTGCAAGTTTCTTCAAAGTCAAACACATCCACTGACTTATCTGCTTCTGGTTAACTTTGAACCACTCAGAAGAAAGGTGTCTTTTGTGATATCAGATTGCTATTCCAGTCTTGTGTAATTGTGCCGCCTCAGTGTTATGCTTTCCAGTCTGTTTCTCGTCTTTCTGGTCATCTCATATTGTTGTCGGCCACAGTGGTCTCTTTGCATGATATAGGTATTTGACTTATATGAATGGTGCAACTCTGTTCAAAAGATATGTCATATTTGTGGGATATAAATCATGAATTTTATTTTTTCATGGAAAGTCACAACATGTCTGAAGGATGCCTCGGCACCACCATGGTCTCAAAAGCTGGGGAGAACCCTGTGGAATGTTGGGGTAAAATTGCCAGAACATGTGAGGATTGTCAATAGAACATTGGTGAGAGATTGCAGGAACATTGCTGGAACAATGGGGTAAAATTGCAAAAACATTGCTGCAATTTGCAGGTTTTTTGCAGGAACATAGGTGGAAAATTTAATGAACATTGCAGGAATGTTGGTGTAACATTGCCAACACGTTGTAGGATTATCAGTGGAACATTGGTGAAAGATTGCAGGAATGTTACTGGAACATTCCTGGAATATTGGTGGAACATTGCTGGAACAATGGGGTAAAATTGCCAGAACTTTGCTAGAACCATGTCTGGAAAAGGCCAGCAGAAACACTTCAGACCCCCTGTTAAGCATGGTGGTGGAGGCTACGAGGTGATTAGAAGGTGATTGGAAGAGGAGGTTCTAACTTTCAAGACTATGGACAGGTCTTTAGGTCTTCAGTCAGTTCAATTCAATTTTATTTATATAGCGTCTATTTACAACAAAGTCACCTCAAGGCACTTCTGAGAAACCCGGAGCATGACCCCTGAGCACATGGCAAAGCCTAACAGGGGCAAGAAAAAAACTCCCTCTTGGGAAGAAACCTTGAGCAGAATCCGGCTCAGTTGTAGGGGGACCTTCCTGCTGACAGCCAGTAAAGGAAGACATGAGGAGGGAGACAGGACAGAGAGGATGAAGGACAGAGAGAGGAGAGGTACAAACATATATAATGTGGTACAAATATCTGGTATAAAATATATAAATATGTGGTGGTTGGAGGGCTGCAGGTCATGTCAGAAGACATGAGAAGGTCATTGGTGACTCTGACCAGTGCAGATTTTGTCCTATGAGGAGGTCTAAAACCTGATTATAGAAACAATATAAAGAATGATCTTCAAAGATAGTCATTTAGCTGATTTGGATATAGGCCTGTAAGTTAGATATATCATCAGAATCCAAAGACGTCTTTTTAAGTAGAGGTTTAATTACTGCAATCTTAAAACCTCCAGGTACATATCCAATTAGAAGGGATGCACTGACAGGATCCAGGATTACAGAACCTGTCATGGGGAAAAATGTCTTTAAACAGCTTAGTAGGAACAGAGTCCAGTGAACATGTAGATGGCTTTAAGTGAGAAACACCTGAGGCTAATTCACAAATACCAATAGGAGAGAAGCAGTCTAAGTAAGACCCAGTAGGTGCAGCTGATTCCAAGGGGTCTGTGCTGTCTAATCTAATCCCCCTAGTTGGTAGGAGAACAGGACTGTAAGGAGCCTGGTAACAGTGCTGAAAAGAAACCTGTGATTGTTCTGATCTTCTCTAATTAATGATGAATAATAAGTTTTCCTCGCTTTGAAAGAGCTCTTTTAAACATTACCAAACTATCTTTCCAAGCTAGATGGGATTCTTTTATATTTGTAGAGCACCTCTTTCTTCTTATTATGCATTTCTGCATAATATCGGGTCTTTAGGTTTTTAGGTCTTCAGAGCTTCACCTCGTTCTCTTCTGTCTTTCAGCAGCTCATCTGACAGTTCAGTTACCAAGGCAACAAACATCCTCAAAG
The DNA here is from genome assembly GCA_037176975.1 of Arrhamphus sclerolepis. Lineage (NCBI taxonomy): Eukaryota > Metazoa > Chordata > Actinopteri > Beloniformes > Hemiramphidae > Arrhamphus > Arrhamphus sclerolepis. Next base: position 3,485,893 of record JBAMYA010000001.1, on the reverse strand, counting down.
ACTTCTTGAAAGAGAGGTCAGTGACCAGGTTCAGACCCTACGATGTCCAGGACCTCCTGCAGCCTCTGATCTCTGTCCAGCCTCCAGCATCAGACCTGGTAGACCAGTCCAGGACGGAAACCAGTTTATTTAACTGTGTAGTTCACATTTATCAAAACTGTGTCTACTTTTAACGGACTTCCTGTTGTGTTTCTGATGTTGTTTGGTTGTTCAGGAGCCTGTCGCTGGTCCGTCTGGATGCCAACAGCTCCGCCAGCTTCTGAAGGAGGTCCTGCAGGTCCTACAGGACCAGGGAGTGGTTTACCGAAGACACAAGTCTCAGGAAGAAGTCTACCAGGTGAGAAGCAACAGTCAGAAAGCTTCAGTCTTGTTTATGGAGGTAGAACATTGATCATGTGATGCTCCTCTTCACCAGGTGACCTCTCAGGATAAAGACCTGCTCATAGCTGTCAAAGACATCATCAGGGAGGACTCCAGACAGCCCAGATGTATGTACTACAGTCTGTTCCATGGTTTATCGATGAAGGTGATCAGTTCATAGATGATGGTGATCAGTTTCACTTCTGCTTCTTTCCATCATTCTGGTTTATTTTTCTTCACATCTTGTGTGTCTCGTGCCGTTGTGTATTCCTGTATATGTGGTATATACATCCGTGTGTGTGTGTTACATACTTGTACATATCTGCTGTCTTTGTCTCCTCAGACTCTGATAAAGGCTGCCACGTCCTCCACATCTTGTCGGCAGTTCGGCAGCGTCACGGTCTCAACGTGAGCAGAGCGGCTCTGGATCTGGTTCTGAGCTCTCTGGAGTGCAGCAGTGACATCATCAGCACCACTGACAGCCACTACACTGCCTTCTAAGTGGATCTTTACCAAAACATTTAACTGGACCTGTACCAGAGCACCACAGCAGAAATAAACATGAATATAAAATAAATCGGAGGACAGACAGATGGCAGACTGTCTGTTCTGGTTCAGAGGTTCCGTTATATCCTGGTTCCGAGTCTGAAACACTCAGCTAAACTAAAGATAATTTAATGATTAGTTTATTATTTCTCCTCCTGGATGAAGCTCCAAAGACCTGTGTGAATTTAAGAAAACTGATATTTTAAGTATTTAAACTCATTATTTACAGTTGTTAATATTTGGTCAAAGTTCAAACAGGAGCCTCCAAAAGTAGGAAAGCAGCTGGTTTAATGAAACCGGTTGAGTTCTGGTTTAACTAAACCAGATTTTAGTTTAGACCTCTGAGCTTCCTTCGAGACAGATCGAGGACGTCCAGGAGAAGCTGAGCAACTGTTGGCTTCAGGTGTTTCAGTCAACTGAAGAAAGCTGACTTATTCCCTGATCTGGGTCTGTGACGCCATAGAACCCTGGAAGTCCCAATGGCCTGAATGAGAAGATAATATGTTGGTTGCTTTTTTTGTGTGCGTGTGTTTTTGTTTTTGTTTTTTTTTAAAATGCATTTGTCTCTTCTAACAACTAAATTTTCTCTCATGTACAGAAATACTCATTTTTGTTTTATTACGTCCTCTTTAAACATCAACAAACATTTTTGTGTTTAAATTAGAGGTCAGGTTGTGGTTTATTTCACTTGATGACAGCTGTACGGCAAGCCCCGCAGACCATTAAATGTAACTTTGATAACGAGTAATTAAGAAACTGCAGCAAACAACAGCACCACACTATGTGGCAGAAAATGCAGCTGAATATATAAAAACTGTTGGAAGACGTTGTTGCAGTCTGCTGAGAAAAGTGAAATTACAGACTCCCAACCAACATACTTGTCAGGGGAGCTAAATGTTGAATGTACTCTGTCTTTATGACCTTTTATTAGAAATGATTGAATGAAAACACGTTTTCTGAAGCCTAAAGAAACTGAGATCGTTATTATTAAACCACTTCTAATGACATCAAATGTGCAGCTCTGAAAACTTGGAAAAGCAGTATTGGTCTCTGTTCTCAGGTCTCCAACTGCTGAAGTTTAAAACGTTTAAGTTTTTTGCTGGCATTTTGGGATTTTTGAAACTTTTATTTTTGTAATTGGACTGTAGGCTGTAAAAAAACAAAAAAAACAAAAAACTCCTTTGTGGTGTATTTTATTTTTTAATCAATATCAGATTAGATAGTTTTTAAATATACTGCTTTTATATTTTATTGATACCGTTTTTTTTCTTTTTAACTTCATTAAGAGACATTAAATGTGGTAGAAACAACCCCAAACACATAGCAAAGAATAATAGTGATAAGAAAAAAAAATCCATCTTGGGAAGGAACCATGAGCAGGACCCGACTCAGTTAAAGTGGCAAGAAAAAGTATATGAACCTTTTGGAATTTCAAGGTTTTCTGCATTAATTGGTCACTAAATGTGATCATGGCCCATATTTACAAAGCTTCTTAAAGTGCCAATTTAGTGTTGAGAATTCCAGCAGTTTACTTTCACACTTATGTATAAGAGCAAGTTTGCAAATTTCTTCAGGCTAAGAATCATTCTTACTCTCCCAGTTATTTTTAGACAGCCCCAGAGGTCTCAACTGGTTAAGAGTTGCCACTAGAGGCCTGTGATGGCACTGAGAAGACAGACATGTGCAAACCGTCCAGGTTGGAAATGTTTGACAGCTTTCAGTTAGTCAAATGATATCGAATGGACAGACATTATGTTTGAAACAGACTTGGTGAGGGAAATCATCTCACCATCAACCTCAGCCGAACTAAAGGTAGTGATGACGCTTCGGTTCCTTGCCACAGGAAAAATGCAGCAGTGTAATGCTGATGATTTGGGACCATCCCAACCAACAATTTGTGGACTTGTCATGGAAAATGTAGTGTACGAACTATTTATCCAAGCAGTTACATCATCCTCCTTGTGCATTACAGCTCACTTCATAGTTCATTTGAGCATCGATGTGTTGATGCTCATCTTTGTAACCTGCAGTTCTACAGTAAAGCTTCTAAATTGAAGCTCCATCTCAGGATATTATTTTTAGAAGTTGTTACAGGTACAACAGAAACAATTATGGCACTTGCAGCTCCACATGTCATTACCTGTTTCATCGACTTTCCAACAACACCCCACGCAATCCAACAGAAGCAAACCAGTTCATCAAGAAATGGTCAGAACAAAGAGGAAACTGCTTGAATCCAATGGATTATTTCAAACATTCATTTAAAAAAAAAAAAAAACTTATTCTTTATTATGCTGAAATCTTATCTTATCTTAAATCTTATCTTAAGATTTTTACAATTTTACAAATTTATTTTGACATTTCTCTGAGAATATTCTTAAATAAGAAATCTGATTCAGTGATTGGTCCTTGCCTGGGGTTTTCTAAACGTGTCTTTCTAAATGAGTCTTTTAGAAGACATTTGTAAATAAAAGGGTAAAACAAAAACCAAGAAAGGAGCGCTGAAATCCGCGTCATGAAAACCAAACCCGCCGTACTTCTGCTGCCTCCTTCTCGAACTTCTCGATGGTTCGTTTGTCGATGCCGCCACACTTGTAGATCAGGTGTCCGGTGGTGGTGGACTTCCCCGAGTCCACGTGTCCGATCACCACGATGTTGATGTGGAGCTTTTCCTTCCCCATGATGACCCACTCTGGACCAGACCAAATACCCGAAAAGAAATAAAACAGCAAGATGAAGTAGTGGAAGAACAGACAACGCTTCAGATCATAATTAATAAATTTACTGTATAAACACCAGTAAAGTCAAAGATCTAAGCTTTTTTTTTTTCTTTTTTAACTAGAACTCCCAGCATGAGCTCATTCAACATCTACGAGCAAATTCATCAGTTTTACAGTCAAAGTAAAGATGAAACTAGGTGAAATTTGCTGTTAAATTGGACCAAACCAGCAAAATGAGTTTCTGAGGTCTGCTGTTGATTTTCTTTGATTAGATTTCACCGAAATGTCTCTAATAACGTAATTAATCTCACTCTTACTCTTTTATTACTTTACTACTTACTTTACTTTTCTATTTTCTTTTAACTTATGACAGTTATTTTTGTTAATGATATAACATTTTTGACTATAATACAGTGGTGGGCAAAAGTTTACATACCCCAACAGAATGTTTCGTTTCTTGCCTATTTCTAAGAGAAATTGAATGATAATACACAAAAACCTTTATTTCACTTGTGGTTAATGGTTGGCTGAAGCCATTTATTGCATTCATTACTGCGTTTACTCTTTGAAAACAACAAAAACTACATAAATGACCTTGATCAAAAGTTTACATACCCCTGTGAATTGGCCTGAAAACCTGTACACAATTTGGCATAAACAGGACTGAATGGCAATTAAAGGCAACTACCTTCACCTGTGATCTATTTTCTTCTAATTAGTGTGTGAAAATAAAAGTCAGTACATTGCTGGACGTTTGAGAGAACCTCTTTATCCCTCATCCAGTGCTGCGCGTCATCTTTGAGATTGAGCCATGGGAAAATCAAAGGAATTGTCAAAGGACCTGCGTGAAAAGGTAGTTGAACTTTATAAATCAGGGAAGGGATATAAGAAAATATCAAACCAATTAAAAATGTCAGTCAGCAGTGCTCAAACAACAATCAAGAAGTGGAAAGTGATGAGACCAAAATTAACTTTTTGGGCACAACACTTAACGCTACATCTGGCGAGGAATCAACAAGGGCTATGATGAAAAGTACACCATTCCCACAATGAAACTTGGTGGTGGATCTCTGATGTTTTAGGGATGTGTGAACTACAAAGGCACTGGAAATTTGGTAAGAGTTGATGGCAGTTGATGAATGCAGTCACTTATCAAAAAATACTGGAGGAAAATCTCCATGCCTCAGCCCGGAAGCTGCGCATATGACGAACTTGGACATTCCAGCACAACAATGATCCAAAACACAAGGCCAAATCAACTTGTCAGTGGCTACAACAGCATAAAGTGAAGGTCTTAGAGTGGCCATCTCAGTCTCCTGACCTCAACATTATTGAGCCACTCTGGGGAGACCTCAAACGTGCAGTCCATGCAAGAGACAGCCCCAGACTTTACAGGAACTGGAGGCTTTTTGCCAAGAAGAATGAGCAGCTTTACAATCTGAAAAGATAAAGAGACTCATTGACAACTATCACAAAAGACTTCAAGCTGTTATTAATGTTAAAGGGGGAAATACACAGTATTAAGAATTGGGGTATGTAAACTTTTGATCAGGGTCATTTGTGTAGTTTTTTTGTTGTCATAATGGTTTAAAAAGAGTTATCATTTTCTTGACAATAAATGGCTTCAGCCAACCATTAACCACAAGTGAAATAGAGGTTTTTGTGTGTTATCATTCAATTTCTCTTAGAAATAGGCAAGAAACAAAACATTCTGTTGGGGTATGTAAACGTTTGCCCACCACTGCATATATCTTCTCAAAAGCTTCAGGCCTACAACTCATTTTAATTAATTCCTCAAGCCTAAAAAAAAGATTTAAAAAAACAATCACCCTTTTCCAATATATAAATAAAATTAAGGTGTCCCTAATCAAAAACTCTGTTTTAAGTAGATATTATCCATGAGAATGTTTAAACCGGGCTAAGTAATTAACTTTTTGATCTGGTCCTGATCTAAAGTGGTTTGGGTGTCAAAAATACAGGAAATATCCTTTGTGTGTTTGTTTGTGTGGCAAAGAAAATAACTCTTTCACTATTTCAAAACTGTGCTTTTGTTTTCTTTACTTTGCTAGAGATAGTACGAAAGCGATATTGTTGTTTTTGATCTGGTCCCAGGGAGTTTACGTGCCAAAAAGCCAAATAAATCTTTTGCATTTTCACAAATCAAAAACTGTGTTCCTTTAATCCATGAGACAATTTAATGCGGTTTCAGTATTGTAATTTTGGATCAGGTCCTGTTCCAAAGTGGTTTAGGTATCAAAAGGTGGATGGTTTTATACAGGGAATAAAACAAACTAACTAAAGCTAAACTAATAGAGATGTGGATTAAACCCCTAATCTCTAAAAGTTTAATTTTGTCCAAATTTTGAGATGAGGTTGTTTAATCTTGATTGATTTATTTTAGCAGATCAAATGTTTTTGCTTCAAAATCTTTTCTTTAATCTGATTTTATTCATAACATATTATTTCAGCAAATATACATATATATCTGTATATGTGTTAATCAACATTTTGACATTTATTTTTTTCTAAACCTTTTAGCTCAGATTAGCTGCATTTTCAAAATTTTCAGGCAATAAAACCGCCGCAAAAGAAGAAAACGGACAAAACTGGCTGTCAGAGTTAATTTAACGATCAGAAAGTATTTAGCCAATAAACGTGGAGATTTAAACTTTCAGTTTTTTGGGTGAATAAATCGTGTAAAAGTTAAGTTGTTAAGTCAGATATGTGACTCGGTGGAGCACAATAGGTGTTCCAGTATTAAACGTCTAATTATGAATATAAATCGTGTCGCAAAATGTTTAGTTTCCTTACCGTTTCTTTCCTCCAAACAGAGAAAGTTAGTATCTTTATTTTTGCTATGTCACTCCCACGTTTCAAATTTAAATATGGCATTATCACGTAAAGAATTCAGTGGCGGGAACTGAAAAGCAACGGAAGAAGAAGGGACGAAGCCGCCATCTTGAAGAGGGAAAGAGTGACGCAAACGAATCTTTGGATCAAAGAATTCCGGAGGTCCACAATCTATTTTTATTATTTTATATTGTAATTTTCTGAATTAATGTATGACTACAATATTTATATATAGGAAAGGTATATTGAGGGTTGTCAACATGGTGGTTCACTAACAGCTAACATGTTTAAGTGTTAGTAATGTGTATTTTTTTTTCTCCAATTATGTGTTTGCACTGGACTAGGGCGACGTTTTTGAAATGATATGTAATTTGATATTAATAATAATCATTTTAGGTTTGTTTTAGATGACTGCCAGCTGATATCTGATTGTATTATTTGTTTGTATTGTAAGACCCAGAATAAAATTAGAGGTACGCAGTTGGCCTGACTCCTCCTCTCCCTGTTGATCACTGGACCGCAGGTCGTGTCAGTCAGGTGTGGACTGGTGATTGGCAGGGCAGAGTGGGCGTGGGCCAGCATGTGTGGCGGTTAGGGGCTCTCCTGCACGTTTGGTTGAGCTGAGACCGCGTGCGTTCGGACTTCTAACTTGTTCAGAGAGACTTTACTTTATCTGTTGGTACTCGTTTCAATAAAAGGGCCGTTCGGCAGCCGCTTGACTGAGACGCCTCTGCGAAGTCATTACAGTATTTTGAATAGTTTCCATCTCCAATGCACATCACTTCTGAACCAAATCTGACCACATCAATAGATTTTAAATACAAGATTCTTTCATAATAAAAGATAATAGATACATTTTCTTTAGCCAATCGAAAAAAAAATGTAATGTGAAATGACATCATATCTGATTAAAAATAAAATTAAAATAAAATAAATGAAGAAAAAAGTGATTTGGAAAAAATGTAGTATTAAATATAATGTGTGATGTCTTCGCACACAAATTCAATTATTCTGTAAAATATTGTTTTCTTTAGAACACAAAGGATATTATTCATATTAATGTGATCTTTTTTATTTGTCCTTATCTATAGTTTAATATCACGTGAATAATGACTCATTTTTAAAAAATCAGACGCATTATTTGAAAAATAGTTTTATATTTGAATTCTAATGCCTTTTTGTTTCATATTGCTGTTTTCATGAGGATAATTCGACAATGAACATATTTATTTAAGAACTATACAATGCTCGTTTGATATCATCAACAACATTATAACTGTCTCTGCTGAATAATAATTAAAGTTCATCTAGAGCTGGTAGGTAGAGGTTTCCAGGGCAACCAGTTGTCAAAGGTTGAAGTGCTCCCATTCAGCATCTGCGTTAGAGATGTATTTAAGAAAAGTGAATCAAGATTTAAGTTTATTTGTCACATACTCAATTATACAAATATAACTAGCAGTGACAGATTATTGTTTGTGTGTTCTGAGAGGGGCTGGATAATTTTTGATAAGTTCCATGTTTTATACAGCTTTATGTAGGGCTGTATATCAAAAATCAATATCATTCTGGGATCAATCAAATTGAGCAATGAAAAACTCTGATCCAGATCTGTGGCTCGGTACCAGCAGACAATCTGGTTCTGTGAACAGCTGCCAAAAAAATTTAGCACACAAAAGCTGCCTAAGATGCTAAATACGCTAATGCATAGTTTCTTTTGATTGTGGAAGTCAAACTTAGAGTGGTCTTTTTTTTTGGACTAAACTGAACTTTGCATGAACTGAACTTGGAAAAACCCAAACTCGAGTACCAGCTGGAGAGATTTATCAACCATTCACAAATTACTCATTCCCTGCAGGGCCTGTTCTAGCTAGCCACTTTCCAAATAGCCTTTACTGTCAAAGAGATTGTTTGATCAGGTTTGACTGGCTTAAATTTATGGTTTCTCATTAGGAACTGCTCTAAGGAGGTCTTTGCACTCTAAAGAGCACTGGAATGGCCCTTTTCCTTTGTATCCATTCAAAAGCTAACTTCAGCTTTTCAATCATGTCGGTAAACTATAGCCTTCATGAGCTGCTGCACAGAAATCACAGACTGGTGCTTTCTAAAGCCGCGTCATCAGATGCAGTTTTTATCAATCTGTAAAAGTATAAAAGATAATTGCTGTCATCTGACAACAAAAATAACAGTGGAAGCCTGTGTAAAAAAATTTCCGGATGTTATGCATGAAAGTAGATGTTATATGTCATGTATTCTATACGCGGTTCAACATTGTGGTGGAACATGAACGAAAATCTTTGCTGGATAAACACTTTTCAACAACTAAATATTTAAAATCTGCGTCAGTGACTCATGAGAGATGATTTAGTCTGGAGCTGGTCAGTAGGAGTTCATAGTTAAGATGCGTGAGAGTTCGTTGTTTGAATTCAGGTATATTTACATACATACGAAATGGCAACCGTTTTTTTTCTTTTCTTTTTTTTTTTTAATTTTCTTGACGAAGACTTAAAGCAATTTAGAAATGTCTGACTTTTCAATTTTGTATTATTGGATTTAACCTCAAACATAGCCAGCACTGAATTTCACAAAGTAAACACACAAGAGTTATTCTGTTTTGCTCTGAGAGCTCAATCAAACAATTAATTTAGGTGATTTTATTTATTTATTTTTATGTGTGAGTAGCTAAATGGGATCTTTGTGTTTATCACAAAGAAGGTCTTCTCCAAACTTTAAACACATCTTCTGTTAAATACAGAAAGAAACTCCTCCAAACAAAGTTACAGTGACCTGGTTAGTTTTCAGATATTCCATTGTTTTTCATTTTACGTTACATCTTCGTACTGTTGGAAGAAATTGCACTTTTCTTTTCTTTTTCTTTTTTCGGGGGGAGGGGTAATTTGAATAGCATGCATTATATAAGCACTTTATGTTTACAGTTTAGAGACAGAGATTTTCAAGCCATTTATGTTAAAACGGAGACAGCACATAAGAAACACATATAACAACATATATTTTTGATAATACTGTTTTTAGAAACATTGTTTTTGATATCACTGTTTTTAATAACATTGCTGGCATTCAAAAACACTCCCTCGCAACAACCAGACCTCCCCTAGTCTCTTCAGGGGGGTTAAAGAGATAAAACTAGTGGACGTCTTCTCCATAACGGAGCAGCACCACATCTTTTCTTTTATTTTTGATAATTCTCTTCTGTTTGCTGGAGTTCCTAGTATATGGAAGAACTCTATAGCTGTACCTAAGACCTTTCATGCCATGTGTCTCAATGATTTTCGTCCTGTGGCTCTCACATCTCTGGTTATGAAGGTAAGATTGTTAAAGAGGAGCTCTTGAATGTTACTCAGAAAATATTGGACCCCCTCCAGTTTGCTTACAGGCCTGGTAGGGATGCTGAGGATGCAGTGGCTGCATTGCTGCATTCACTTCAGAGCTCTTTTTTCACAGTTTAAGTTGCTTCCATCTGGTTGCAGATATGCACTGCCGAGTTGTAGGATGAACAGTCTCAAAAATTAATTTGCATCTGTCTCCATTGTCACTTTTAACAGCGTGTCGTCAAGGTGTCACTGTGTGATTCTTTGTGTGTGGGGGTGTATGCATTTTAAGATCACTGCTGACTGTAAAACTAATTGCCCCTTGGGGATACCAAAGTTTACTGAAATGAATAAAGCTCCACAAATTGCACTGCAATTTTTGCGAAAAGTGGCCACAAAATCAAGCAGTTTTGATTGCAAAAATGACCAAAAGAACAAAAAAAAACTCAGCAAGATCCTAGAGGGAAACGAGTGGAACTAAAGGTTGACGGCTATAACAAAAAAAAAAATCAACCACTGATTGGATAAATAAGATTTCCCTAATCAGAGAATGGAGAGTGAAATCAGTCTGACTGGGTCACCCCTCCCCTGCTAAAACAGGCCTCGGTCCCCAATTTTGGTTTACTCATGAATCTGCTGCAAACCTGGGTGTAATTTCCTGCTAGTTCCTGAGCTCTGATGTAAAAATTAAGACAGCAAAAAAAGAGAATTTTTGTCACAAAATTTCAATTTTCCAAAAATTTTTCCAAAAAGCTTCACACATGAACCGGTGCAGCTTCACAGATGTCAGAAACAGACTCAGTTTGTTCCCTCCAGAAACATCCTGAGGGTGACAGAAGTTGGTGATGACGCTGCAGGTCTGGAGGAGGACAAGGATGTCTCCAGAGGGATGCCTGCATGTTTCAGCAGCATCACCTCCAGACTGCTGTGTGTTTTTTGTTTTTTTTCTTGTGATGGTGCGGCTGCAGGATGATGTCAGGATGAATATTCTGCACTGAAACTGCACCATTCCGGCCTCAGCGGCACCCTCACGCCCTCCTGCACCCTCAGACCAGATCACAACACCACCCTCACATCCACCACAAACAAACAACATCCACCTGCATCCAGGCTGCTGCTGAGCATTTATGTAACAGTCGTGCCGAACTGCCCAGAAACCCTGAAATCCAGCTGCCTGGTAAAAAATAATGTTTTCACGTCTCTGATAGAAACCTACCTTTGTGTCTCAGAGCTCCTCCACTGCTGCTCTGAGAAGAGGAGATGCTGCCTTAAGGGATGTCCTGACGCTGCTGACACAGACGAAAGGAACTGCTGCGTCAACCTCCGTCGAGATGCGTCACTGCTGCAGATACCAGATTCAGCCACTAGATGGAGGACTGCTGCAGCAGAGGATGAGGCAATGCTGTTTTTCATTATCATGGTAAAAATAAATAAATAAATGAATAAATAAATAAGTCCACATGTGTCATTTTATATGTTCATAACATCCTAAAAAAGCTGGCTTTTAGATGCCTGCTCTGCAATTATTTATAGTATTTGAATGAATTTGGTGCTAAAAAAGAAAAAGGTAGCACGTGGAAGCAGAAGTGTAAAATGAAGTCTACATCACACCAGGGGAGAGACAAATATAGAATAAAAAGGTTTGTGAAAAATACTGCTTAGACAGACTTTCCATTTGGCTCATTTTGGGACATTTAGTGAAACAAAGGAGCTCCATCTGTTTTACTGCTCTGATGTAATCCAGGAAATGAAGAAAATCCCAGTTCCTCTACTGACCACCAGCAGTTATGTTACCTGTTTATTTATTTATTTTAATTGACAATCTTCAGTGTATTCTCCACTTCTGCTTATTATTGATATTATTGGTTCTAAGTCTGTGATGATGAGTGTGTTTTAACTATAATCAGCTATCAATCAACAGACCAAAACTGTTTTTAGTAGGAGGCTGAAAATATGTTTATTTCTGTTAACTCACAGTTGAAGGCATACCCTAGAGGTCAGTGGAGGAATCACTTTACAATACACAACATATATTGCATCATTGTTTTTATAATTAAGAAAATTAGAAAATTAATAGAAATCTAACATAAAAAGTATATGTATTCGTAGATAAATATTTGTGTTTACCTGTATATGTATGTGTACATATATGTATGTATCTATATGTATATATACATATATGTATGAATACATGTGTATACATGTGTATGTTCTATGCATGCTTGTGTGTCTGATATATGTATGCAGATCATATGTGATTGTCTTAATGCAGATGCATGTGTGTATATTTATATTCAATTAATAATACTCTTCTCGATACACACACACATACATAAATATATATATATATATATATATATATATAAAAATATATATGTACATACATACATATATATATATATATATATGGGTAGTGGTCATTAAAAGAGGGAGAGGCAGCCTCTAGTGGTCAGTAGAAGAACCACACTCTCCAGTGGTCGTTAGAAGAACCGAAGCCTTTAGTGGTCGTTAGAGGAACCCTAGCCTCTCATGGCCATTAAATGAATGAATGAACTGCAGCCTCTTGTAGTTGGTAGATGAACCACAGCCTCTAGTGGTGGGTAGAGGAACTGCAGCTTCTAATGGTCATTAAATGAAGCACACCCTATAGTGGTCGGTAGAGGAACTGCAGCCTCTAGTGGTCGGTAGAGGAACCACAGCATCCGGTGCTTATTAGATGAACTGCAGCCGCTAGTGGCCGGAAGAGGAACCGCAGTCTTCAGTGGTCCTTAGAGGAACTGGATTTTCTTTCCTGGATCATGTCAGACCATCCAGATGGATGTCTTTGATTTATTCTAGTCTGAATATTTCGCACAGTTGTGATATCATGTCCTCCAGTTCAGATCAGTTCTAAGTTCAGCTGAAGGTCGCCAGAGCGGCTCCTCTAATGACAGCCTCATTTCTACGCTGTGGTTTTGGGCGAAGCAGAAGTTAAAGAAGATGTATTTAGATTCAGGGCTGAACCCAAACGTCTGGATGGTTATTCATTTTGGTGATAGCTGGATTTTAGTTTTGGCATCCAGATATGTAGAAGCGACTGTCAGCTCATCTCAGCTACTTTGGTGCTGGACCTCTGATAGATCAGGTTCTTACAATGTCAGAGAGAATCTGCTGGATTTTCAAAATAAAACAGGTTTTACAAAATATTTGAACCACTCATACCTCTAAATTTGAATTCTAGAAAGAACAAGACATGGTGAGATGTACGTCTTGAAATGAGAAGACTACAATATATCCATCCACATGTGAAACGCCCCCTGAGACCTGGGTCAGAGCTAAACTGCTACAAAACCACACCATTGCCCATCTGTTGCCAGTGTGACCATAGCTTACGACAAAAAAGAGGCTTCTTCAAGAAACCTGAGTGACCTCAAAGGATGTTTGCCCAGTTCCTTTTATGCAGTGTACATCTACAGGTTGATGTCTTTCCTTCTTGGTGTTATGTTAGCACACACCTGAAAGCTCCAGATCAAAAAATGCATTAAACACGTGCATTTATCAGTCTGCAGTGAGGCGGTACTTAGGATTGACCCGATTATATTTTCTTCAGTCTTTTTTTGGCTTTATTTTAATTAATGTAACAATGGAAAAACACAACATCGTTGCTTTGAGAGTGTATAAAAACTACAATTATATTGCTCTAAAAAACAGGGTCAAAGAAGGTTTTAAAGGTTTTTATTGGCTCTTCTCTCCTCACTCTCTCTTAAATGCAGTAAAATATTTCTGTCGCCATAGTAACACAATGAAACACTTCAGGAAGTCATCTCATTCAGGATTTTATTTTTTTCAGCTTTGAGCTTTTTTTTTTTCATAACAAACATCAGTGACAGTGTTGATTTAAAGTTGTATAGAATAACTGGTATAAATAAGTCCAGTACTGATTCTGCTACAGAAACATTAAATCCGAATACAAATCTTTGTCGCTGTTTGGGAATATAAAAATATTTCTACACAGAGATACGAGCTACAATCGACCTGCGATTGCAGAGCAGTAAGAGTCTGTTTAACTCGTTAAATAAATGTTTTAAAAGGGTGGTTTTGCTCTCAGTAGCACACAGTCGGTTCAATTGTTGTGAAAGGCACCCGGGAACAGCAGTTAAGGTGAACGTTAGTCACAGAAATCATATTTCATTAAAACCTCCACGTCCTGACTAAACATGCTCACATCCACCTTCAGACAAGATACACTAACAGATGTGACGCTGTTTTATTTACATTTCTAGACGTTTTCCTCTACAACGCTTTTGATCAGCGTTGTCCTGCTGAAAGCTGCAAAGTCTGAAAAATTAGATCCAGTTTTTAAGTTACATTTCGTAACAGCGTCTCAACTGTTTTAGAGCTGGAGTTGTACTTGTCTTTGCTTCTTTTTAAAGCCACCATATAGTAAACCCACTTCTGACCACATGGGGAGGCACAGATCTGCTGTGGTGACAAAGCTGAGTAGTCCGGCAGATCTTGGAGCACCACTGTTTTCCAGTAGAGGCGACTGCCAGGGTGTCTAAAGGCTGATTTATGCTTCTCAGTATTGCTTCTGCACCACACCATGTGAACCTTACGGCGTAGGATATAGCATAGGATACGGCACTGGATACGGCGTAGGATACAGTGTAGGTTAAGGTGGAGGAAACAGCATAACATACGGCATAGGTGTGAACCCTACGTCACAGGATACATCGTAGGATGCAGCCTAGGATATGGTGTAGGATATGGCGTAAGACATGGTGTAGGATACCATGTAGGTTATGGCATAGGATACGGCATACATGAACCCTACAGTGTATGATACAGCATAGTACACGGTCTAGACTAGAGTCTAGGACATGGCATAGGCTAATGTGTACGATATGACGCAGGCTACGGCGTAGGACAGAGCATAGGCTACGGTGTAGGATACGCCATAGGATACAGTTTAGGCATCCTATGGCGTGAGCTACAGCGTAGGATACAGTGCAGGATAAGGCACATGTGTATGGTGTAGACTACGAAGCATAAATCAGGAGCTGACATATACACGTTCTTGTGAACTTCTGCCATCATGTGGTCAGCAGTGGTACTGAAACATAGACTGGTTTTAACGCTGCACCTTCCAGAGTCCATCCAACCACCTTGCAGTTCCTCGTCAAAAATTGTCTCTTCTTCCTCTTCCGTTTCAAGTCCTCGTCTACGAGCACCAGAGGACGTTAATGGTTGTTCAGGACGAGCTAGTGTTCCTCCTTACTGTTCCACTTGGAGGCAGTTGCCATTCTGCATAACAGCTGGGATGCTGAGGTTTAGGTTGGCCACTCGCCGGTAGACAAAGTGGAATACGTGGGAGAGTGGCCGGCTGTGGAGCTCTGCTTTGATCAGCTGGGGATGGGTGTCCAGGGCAAGTTGCTGGCTGGTCTCCTCAGTGATCAGGAACAGGGCGTAGTTCTCTGGGTCGGGGATCTTGAACTTGTAGGCGCAGAGTGAGCAGACCTCCTCGGTGGTGGTGTATGGCTGCACCACCAGGGTTTTGGCCGTGCAGCCAGAGTCCACCTCCTGGAGGGCGACGCGAAGAAAGTTCTGGAGAGAAGAAGACTGATGTTACCAGAGAAACAGGGGAAGCTCTACAGAGTCTGCATGCAGCTGAGGAAAGATGTTTCATGCAGGTACTCCACTAGGGGGTGCTGTTTGCTAAAAAACAGGGGTGCTCAGTAACAGTAGCTAATAGTACCTAGCTACTCAGTTACAACTACTTACTAGCTAGTTAGTATTACAGTATTATAGTATTATAACTACCATTACTAACTTGTTACTAGCTATCCAGTAAGTAGCTAGCAGTTAGCTAGTAACTAAATAGCTAGTAACTAGTAGCTACTACCTAGTAGCTGCTACTAGTTCTTTAGTTAGTTAGAACTACTTCTACTAGCTAATTACTAACTCTCCAGTAACTAGCTAGTAGCTAGTACATAGCTAGTAACTTGCTACTAGCTATTTACTGGCTAGAAACTAACTAGCTAGTACATAGTAGTTACACTGGCTTGTGTAACTACTATGTACTAGCTAGTTAGTTATTAGCCAGTAAATATCTAGTAGCCAGTTACTATCGAGTTATTAGCTACTAGGGAGTACTAGCTTGTTAGGTACTAGCTAGTAACTAGAAGTTACACTAGGTAGAAGTAACTAGTTAGTAGCTAGGTTGTTAGTGTCAGGTTAGCACAGGCAGACTCCAGACGGTGCTCAAGCTCCTCCCCCTTTGACCTCTGACTGGACAAGAGACAAGAGAACGGTCGTTTATCAAAAATCTTTGTGATGAAAGTTTAGATTTAGATTCTGGAAAATTTTATGACAACATTTGAAGTCAAAAAGTTGGGATATTGTGAAATTTTAGATTTTATGACAAAATTGTATTATAGCAAAATTTGAGATGTACAGAAAAAAACTATGATTTTAGGACACAGAAAAGCAATCATATGAAATTCACAATTTTATGACACAAAGTTGTAATTTTCTGTGAAAAAGTTGTGATTTAGAAAGTCCCAATTTTAAAACAGAAACGTTAATTCCTGCAAAAGTTGTGACTCTGTTACGAAAACTTTTGAATTTTTGTCAAAAAGATGCAATTTTGTGAATTTCTTGATTAAAAAGTTCTTACTTGATGTCAAAAGTAATAATTTTGTAAAACTTGAGATTTTATCATAAGAATTAAGTTTGTTTTTTTAAACTACAGTTTCGATCTCCATTTTTATCGTTGCAGAGAAAATCATGTAATTAAACTAGTAGTACTGCAGGTTTATTATTTTATATTTTAAATGACTTGTGTGACTTGAGCACCAACCCCGGAGCCATCCGTGAACGGCGCTAGGTTAGTAGTCGGGTTCAGTTTCAGGAGGAGAGCTGCAACACTGCAACGTTCATGCACCGCTCCGATGCTGAGAGCTGGATTTATGTGGAATTGGCATAACTTTGGACTCACTGCCTGGACGGTCAAGGTGGGCTCAGGTCAGGCGTGATACCTGAAAGTCGTCCACGGACGGCACCGAGCGCTGGGCGGTCCGCCGGCGGTGCCACTGGTGCAGAGTGTTCCTGGCCTCGGAGCTCAGAACCTGGGCCGCCTGCTCCTCCTGGAAGTTCTTGATAAGGGCCATGGCTCCATAGGCGCTTGTCAGGTAGTATCCTCCTGAAGTTACGCACAAAAAAACAAAAAACGACAAAAGTAAATGTGAGTCAAAGGTGGAAACGAGGTGAAACGTTTCCTTTTTGTGCCTGAACCATTCCTTCATAAACCAACTTAGATCAAAATCTGAACGTTCTGAGCTGTTTGTGGACGTACACTGCTCAAAACACTTTTTAATCTAAGTATAATATCAAGTTTGTTAAACTGGGATATTGATCTGGTCAGTTCAGTAGCAGAGGGGGTTGTTAATCAGTGTCAGCTGTTTGGGTGTTTAAATTAACAACTGGTGCACTAAAGGGGCAAAAATGAAACAACCTCAAAAATTGGAATGGTTTTGCTGGTGGAGGCCACATACATTTTTTCCCTCCTCATCTTTCTTTTTTTTTTTTAACTACTTTTTAGTAGTTTTGCATTTGACTAGGGTCAGTGTCACTACTGGTAGCATGAAGCAGATACCTGGACCCTACAGAGGCGATTCCTGGACCCTACAAAGGAGATACCTGGACCCTACAGATGCAATACCTAGACCCTACAGATGCAATACCTGGACCCTACAGATGCAATACCTGGACCCTACAGATGCAATACCTGGACCCTACAGAGGCGATACCCTGGACCCTACAGAGGCGATACCCTGGACCCTAGAGAGGCGATACCCTGGACCCTAGAGAGGCGATACCCTGGACCCTATAGAGGTTTCACAGGCATTCCAACTCCACCAGGATGGCACATTAATACATGCCACTGCCAGAAGGTTTGCTGCGTCTCCCAGTGAGAGCATGGAAGAGATTCCAAGAGACAGGCAGTTACTCTAGGAGAGCTGGACAGGGCCATCAGAGGTCCTGAACCCATCAGCAGGACTGCTATATGCTCCATGATGAGTACCACCAGAGCCCTACAAAGTGACCTCCAGAGGGCCACTAGAGTGAATGTCTCTGACCAAACCATTAGAAACAGACTAATGGGCCCGATGTCCTTCAGTGGACCCTGTGCTCACTGCCCAGCACTGTGGAGCTGGACAGGCATTCGTCAGAGAATTGGCAGGTCCGACACAGGCGCCCTGTTCTTTTCACAGATGAGAGCAGGTTCATTCTGAGTTCATGTGACAGACATGAAAGGGTCTGGAGAAGCGGCGGTGAAAGTTATGTAGACTGCAACATTGTTCAGCATGGTCGGTTTGGTGGTGGGTCAGTGTTGGTCTGCGAAGGCTTATCCATGGAGGGATGCACATAAGTGTACAGGATTAACAATGGTCCCTTGACTACCATTAGGTATAGCGATGAAATCTTTAAACCCATTGTTGGTGCAGTGGGTCTTGGGTTCCTTCTGGTACATAATAATGTCTGGCGTCATGTGGCAAGAGTATGCAGGACGTTCCTGGAGGATGAAGGAATTGATACCATTGACTGGCCCGATCCCTGACCTAAATCTAGTAGAGCATCTCTGGAACATCATGTTTAGGTCCATCCAACACAGCCAGGTTCTGGATCTGGGAGGAGATACCCCAGAACACCATCCGTCATCTCACAGGGTGCATGCCCTACTACTGAGGACCATTTTGAACTGCTACAATGACATTTCAATAAATTGGACTAGCCTGTCAGATCAGTTTTTCAGTTTAAATTTCTTGTTGACTTCAAATTAAGCCCACTGTGGGTTGATAATTTTAATTTTCATCAAATGGTGTGGCATCCTTTTGTTTCTGACACATTATGCATTCCATATCAGTTTCAATATGCAGCAGGACTTTTTTCCCAGTTGAAATCAGATGTGTTTTCAAAGCAATCAATGTATATTCTAACTGTTACATCACATGTCTAATGATCAGAGATTTTTTTTTTCCACATTAGGGTTGAAATAATCTTTGTCTACGTGCCCCACTGCAAGTTGATGCAGATGGAAAATATCTCGTGCTGGGAGGGAGCAGCCTCCACCTGCTTCTGAAATGCTTCCAGACCATTCAACTCAAATGCTGAGGAATTTCCTACCGGAACGCCAGGATTTCTGCTTCTTCCTGGAGGCATTTCTCAGCTTCAATTGAGAAAGTATCCCGAGTTAGTTCCAGGCAGAAAACATCTGTCTGTGGGTCCATCTGAGATATAAATGGACTACAAATGTGGAGCTTGTACGGGACTGTCCATGTTGGCTCCGGTGGTTCTGTTCAGGTGATGAATTTGGACGAACCTCACCAACAAATGAACCTGACCAAACCCAAACCAATTACCAGGTATGTTTCCATGAAAACATTAGAAACATGATCCAGATGGTGCAGAACTATGGGCTGAAGTTCTGAGCTGCGTTATCCAGCTGAGGCAGATGTTTGAGATGCTCACAGTTGTTAGAAATAACATTTCTAAACTGCAGAAAGGTTCCAAAAACCCAAAGAAATCAGAAATGCAGAAAAAAATGTGATAGTTAAATTATGAAATATGTGAAAAAACATTTCTGTGACCAGAAGAACTTCTGATGAGGAGCTAGTTACTAGCTAGTAACTATGTGCTACTTACTAGATACTTTGCTAGTTAGTTACTGATCAGTTAGTAACGAGTTAGCAGTAGTAGCAGTTCTAACTAACAAGCTAGTAACTAGTCACTAGTAGTAACTAGAAGAAACCAACTAGCTACTTACTACTACCTATGTAGCTACTAATTACTAGCTAGTTAGAACCACTACTGCAAGCTTGTTACTAATAGACATTAGCCACTAGTTACTAGCTAGCTTTTACTATTTAATATGGTACCAAAAAACTTGTTACTAGTATTAGTAGGTAGTACTAACAAGCTCATTACTAGTTAGCAACTAGGTAGTAACTTGTTACTAGGTTACTAGTTACTGAATAGTAACTAGATTGTTACTAACTAGCCAGTAATTTTCCACAGCGGACATTCACCATCCACCGTCTCTAAATCTGAAGATTTTGTTCCAAAAATGACCAGAAACTTGATAAAACACGTTTTCTCTTCGAGGACCAGCCTCCCCTTGAGGACAGTAAGGTAATTCCAGACTGGACTGGACCTACCTTCTCCCTGAAGCAGAGACGGGTCCAGCAGCTCCATCATATACTGGACCTCCGTGTCCAGCTGAGGAATGTCACACTGAGCCACCACGTACGTCAGCATGGGCAGGAAGTCGTCAGCGCCGTACATCCTCCCTGAGGGGAAGCGGACCTGGTTCAGAAAACAGTCTACAACCGGTCCAGAACCAGCACCTGGAAATTCTGGGTACCTGAGTTGTCCTGCATGATGGTGTAGATGAGTTTACACACTCGCAGCAGCAGCGACACCTTCTTCTCAGGGGAGTACATCTTCCTCATGTTCAGGAACTTCTGGCGGATCTTCTCTATCGCCATCGGGTCTGGCGGCACTGCCCCGTCCACACCCAGCTCCTGGGGCCTCTTGGTCTTTGCCAGGGCCAGGTTCTCCCTGAGCTGCTGCCAAGCACCACTGTTCACCTGCAGACAGATTAAAGCACAGGTGTCAAACTAAAGGTCCAGGGGCCAAATCTGGTCCACCACTTTATTTTATCTGAAAGATGATCATAAACTTCTAGCTAGAACATTTCTGCGGAAACGTTTGATTCAGTTCTGACATCAAAAAGTGGAATAACTGAGGTGGAGAGCAGCAAAACAACATGATTTAGTCAACAACTGAAAACAATGTTACAGCT
This sequence comes from Arrhamphus sclerolepis, assembly GCA_037176975.1. Lineage (NCBI taxonomy): Eukaryota > Metazoa > Chordata > Actinopteri > Beloniformes > Hemiramphidae > Arrhamphus > Arrhamphus sclerolepis. Next base: position 3,465,248 of record JBAMYA010000001.1, on the reverse strand, counting down.
AGAAGTTGATTCATTTTTTTTGGTCAAAACTCTTTTTATAACAAAAATTAATTCTTTTAGAACAAAAAGTTAAAATTCTACAAAATTAGCATTTTTACGACAGTTGTAGTTTTGTGTCAAAATTTTGCAAAAAGTTGATATTTTCCATCCCCACCCTACCCCCAACCCCAAAAGGCTTTAAGTCTATTTTTTTAATGAGACAACAAATCACATTAAAGTCATTAAAGTCATCAGATGATGATCAGGTTAGGTAGTCATACCAAAATGTTCAATTGTTTCAATCACCGCTCTATCGTGGTTGTTGGGTTTATCTAGTATAGGGTTAAAAACTGTTAAAGTCTCCACCGAAAATTACTGGTGAACTAGATCAATTAAAAATGGCCATAAAAAAAGTTTGTTACTTTCCAAAAAAACAAACAAAAAAAACAAAAAAACCTCTTTAGTTAAAACATCAGAATTTTTAATTTTGTTCGATTGAAAAAAGTCTCCATCTTGCAAAATTTTAAAGTTCATCACAAAATTTGCTTTACAGTGTCACAAAATTATTTTAAAACTTGTGATTTTATAAGAAAATAAAACTGTTATTTTGGTACAAAAGCCTGAATATTATGACAAAGGTCCCGATTATTGTGGAATTTGAGATTTTGTGACAAAAATTCCTTTTTTTTTTCAGAAAAATATTGTCACAACTGAGTCCAGGAACTCTTCTTTTGTTTTTAATTTTACAACAGAGTCCAAGGATAGTTGTTTTTTTTTTTTTGCTGTTGTTTTTCTAATTTGACAAGTCCAAGGACTTTTTTGGTTTTTCTAATTTTCTAGATCAGGAACTAGCAGGAAATGTGACAACATAGCTGGCTGACAGTTAACAGTTAACCACGGTGATGCTTTAATGAGTCAGAGGTGTATGTGTATGTCACCTGGAAGTCGTGCAGAGCCACCTCGATCACGCTCTTCAGAGGCTTCAGGACACACTTGTGCATGGCTTTCTCCAACACCTGGTCTGTGGAAACACAAAAAAAGCACCGGTAAATGAGAAACCTTAAGTTTAAATTTTAACTTGTGATTCACAGTCTTACTACAAACGCTGCGTCAGCGTCGGTTGAGCAACACCAAACAAAACTGAAACGGCCCGTCAGTCACAGTTACTGTAAAAGCTGCAGATCTGAGTTACTACGAAGGAAGATGTTGTCATCGTCACGCTCCACCAACCACAGACTGATGCTGACAATAATTCATAAAATAAGGACAGTTTTTATTCAGGAGAAACGATGCCGCAGCAGCAATAGATTCCTGTGAATTTTTCTTTGAATGGTTTCGTTTTGTAAAAATGAAGACTTCACAATATGTTTGCCTCCCTGAGGACGTATTTCAGTCACAAACCACCAGGAAATCCTGAATCCAGAACACGCTGGAATAAGACTTCGACTGGAAACACAAATAAAAACTTATTACACTGAAACAGAATGTTATTTTCCCGGTGATTTAGTAAAGGAATATTTAGCAGAACTACAGTAAAAACACCTTTTTTACATTCACAGGTCATGCTGAACCACAGTCTGTTTAAGAGGAACAGGACAAACCCATCTGTGATGTCACCCACAGGGTTCTGAAGAATGTTTTTTCTTTTTTTTCCATGTTGGAAAATGGTGGAATGAGCAGCAATGAAAAACTGGCTGGAACACAACCACCTCGTGCCAATCACAGTCAGCTATTTTAGCTTGGCTGGGTTAGCTTATGCTAACCTATGATGCTAATCAATATCACTTCATCATTCATTCTCATCAAATCTGTCCAAACATCCTCATTTCAAGCGTCTCAACTCAAGCAACATCTGAATCAGGACTAGTGTAGCTCTGCTGGGACCTAGCCACTCTCCATGGAAACAGGCAGTCTGGTTTGCCTAGCACGCCAGCCCGCCAGTCATGGGATGATTGACAGTATGTAACAACAGGACAATGATACAATCCTTCAGGAACAGCTGTGGAGCTACCAGTGGATTCTGAAGTGTAGTTTCCATGGCGACATCACAGATGACAGCAGCATTTAGCCGACAAACAGTTTGCCGTTGGGCTACTTACCACTTGGCCGAGCTGTGATAAGTATGTTTGGTTCTGATGTAAGTATGTTTATTTCTGCTGTAAAGTCAGGGGTCGCTGACGCCCCTAGGGGTCATGAACTCAAACATCCCCCAACTGGGGGACCATGAGAAGCACTTCTTAATCAGAGTGAAACTGCACTAAGTTTCAAAGAAAATAGAGACGACAGGCATTAGGACCCTGGGGAACGTCCCACACAATAGTAATCTGATTGGCTGACAGTGCTGTCAATCTCCTTTTGTTAGGCATAGCTTCATTCTATTGGCTCCAAGGAGGTGTCATTCACTAAAATCAATTTAGGATTACTTAATGACTTTTAAAAAATCTTTTTGGATTAATTTTCCCACTTAAAAAAGAGAAAGCAACATGAAAAGAAGTGATGTTTATCTGAGGTTGTAATTTTCAGTTAGACATGATTTTTATGACAGTTGGGGGGACTAGAAGAGGAGGAACCTGACCTCAACAAATGGTTGCGTTTCAAAAATTCTGAATAAAATCAAAAGTTTTCTCCAGTTTATAATCTGACATCACAGATTTACAGTTTTAATAAAGTTAACAGTATCTTAAGGTGCTCACATTGAGTTTATATTCATATCTTATATGTTTCTACAGTGAGTCAGAGGAACCACATCCCCCTTACACCTGCACCAGCATGCTGGGTCACCTGAGGGTAAACCCACGCATGCTGGGTAATTAAGACTGACGGCATCAAACAGGGAGCGGCGCCGAGCTGCTGGAGGAAACGCAGCCAAACTCTGGACTTCCTGATTCCGTCCGGATTCTTCAGTGTTGTTTTGTTGTCGGCTTTTATCTGCTAGTGGAAGACTTCCCTTCACGGCCGAAAGCTCACGCAGGAAACAAAAGCCTACCTCTGCTCTGGTTCACAAGAAATCATAAATCCATAAAAGTTCACACACTGAACAAACACCTCTTCATGTGGCTCCTCCTCCACTTTTTTCACTGTTTCATTTATTTACGAAAATGAAGACATATAAACCTTGAGGGTAATCCTAAGTACCCCCCCCCTGCTTCCAGAGGATTAAAGAGGGTTTTCAGACCTCCACTGAGGCAGATGTTTGATGGTCTGTGTGTGTCAACACAACACCAGGAAGGAAAGACATCAGTCTTAGAGAAGCAATTGTTGTCAGGAGTTCAAATCACAGCAGGGTCAGAGAAAAAAATAACCTCCAAGAACTCAGAGCTCTACAAACCTGAGGATGTTAGATAACAGCAGAGTCAGAAGAAGACTGAGCCAACGTTTCCATGGAACACAGCTGAGATTCACTGACCTGAGTTTGAACAAACCAGCAGACTTCTGGATCAATGATGAGACCAACCAGAAACACATTCGGAGGAAACCAGAACCACGTTTGGAGGAAACCAGTTCCACCTCAGAACAACTGAGCATGACGGTGAAGGTGTAATGATCAGGGTTGTTTTACAGCTACAGATTGGCTGAAACTGGGTCATGTCACAGGACCAAATGTAGAAGCAGGAGATTGATATTAGAATGACTGAAAATTTTAAAAGCACCAAAGCTCTAAAACATTCAGACCTGGACCTGACTAAGGTGGACCTTCAGAAACCTGAATGAAGTGAAGATAAGTGAGTTTAAAACACGTAAGGTCAAAGCTAAACATGGTCCAGGTCCAGTGTGGGTCTGTTTTCATGTGTTGGACCAGTGGACCAGAACTCTCCAGAACCAGCAGACTGATATTGTCATCGCTGATAAATGATCTTCAGGGAGGTACATGTTGTTGCCCAGATGATGTTTTTTTTTTTTTTCTTTTTGGCTCCATGTTAGTTAAATAAATAAAATGTGAAATGTTGTTGTTCATATTTAAATAAATCAGGCTAAATCAGGCTGAACATGACTAAAACAGTTAAAAACGCCAAACATTTGACCTCAGAAGGATGAATCATTGCTGCATTAAATCTGTAAACTCAGCTGAGCTCTACTTCTGCTTTTCTTCAAACGTGGGACTTTTGATGACATCATCAGTTAAGAGTTTTCAATCCGAGCTGCACAGACGCCTCCACAGCTCCGCTAGATTCCTCTCATGTCCCTTCTTTGTGTCCTCGTCTTTCGTTTCTTCTGTTTGTGACGCTGGACGTGCACATCTCTGTCTGGTACAAACAAACTGTTGTTGTTGTTGACAATGAACAAGAGACGAGGGATGAAACACACATCACTAATTCATGAAGACTGAGTCCACAACAGACCACTTCCTAGAGAGTCCCCCTGAACTGCTCCTGAAACAGTCCCTGATCTGGTCTGACTGTGGGTTTCTCTCCGAGACTCTGGCTACTCTTAAACCGGGTCACATATAAACTTCCACATAATTCTAGTAGAGGAGAACGGAGGCACGTCACGGCTCTGGAGGAAGTGGGATTTCTCTCATAAGTTGAGCTACTACTAGCAGTGCATGTAATACTGGAGGTCTCCACTTGGGGGCAGAATGCAGAGTCAGAATCAAAAGTGCACCAAGAAGAGAGCCAAAATAAGTTATTATTTAGTTTTCGTTTCAGTCAGAAAAAAAACAACAGCAGCAGCAGTGTCATTGTAGATGTTATCTTTGTCTTGTTTCACTGATGCAGGAAATTAAAAAGAAACACGACAGAATTTATCAAATGTACTTTGTTGCATCAGGCTGCTGCCCGAATTAAACACAACGAAAACCACACTCCAGTCCAGAATATTCTGGTCTGCAGACAGGTTCATGGTGCTGTGGCTTCTAAACAAGCACAAATCAAGACACTTCCACCACCGTGCTTCAGAGGGGGTCTGAGCTGGTTCTCCTGGTTTCCTCCAAACGTGGTTCATCTGTCCATATGTCACTGATCAGAAATCTGCTGGTTTGTTCAGAAACTCAGTTCTCTTTATGTCGGGTTCACTCTGTACAATTAGTTAAAGTCACATTAATGACATGAAATCAGTAGATAATTAATTTCCAGCTCTCTTCAGGTGAAAGGCAGGTACACCTAGACAGGTCACCTGTCCATCACAGGACCACATGGAGACAAAAACCACTCACATTCATATTCACTCATATGATCAGAAATACCAATTAACCCAACAAGTACATCTTTGGACTGCGAGAGAAAGCCGGAGCATCTGGAGAGAACCCATGAAAGCACCAGGAGAACCTCAAAGATCCTGCTGGGACCTAAACCAGGAACCTTGTTGCTGAGGCAACAGCACTAGCCACCATACCACCAGGCTGACTCAACCTATATGAATATACATATATATGTATATGTGCGTGTGTGTGTCTATAAATAACAGTCTTGTCTCTTTAAAGTGTCCTGGATGGTTCTGTGAAGAGATGTTCACTAATCCAGGCCAAGAATAACTAATCACAGCATCTGTGTAACTCAACACCAACAACCTTATTTAGAAGCTTCATCTACGACAGTCAGCGCTCTTCTTTTAATACTTTTATGTATAGAATTTTAAATACAAACAAAATGAGAATCATCTGATCATCATGGGTCCTAACTTTTTTCAGCATGTCATGTTTTAAAATTTGAAATAAAAGGACAAAAAAATCATGAGGATTCCCTTCATGGTCCATTTTTAGCTGCAGTTGTTGAACGCTTACACGCTAAACTCGAGGCGAGCAGGACAAATCTGACCGGCTGTTTTAAAGATGGCCACTCAGACACTCCTCTTCAAGATGTCTTTTTGTGGTCATTTTTAAAGATGACCAAAAAGACATCCTGAGTCCTGAAATTAGAAACTGGAGCGTGGCCTGGAACAGCTGTCGTACCAAGACACCGAACCAGGAGATCAGACAGTGAACATTAGAAACCAAGAAGAAACAATCGCAACAAACCCAACATCCAAAGCCATTTCAGAGGAGATGTTGGACTTCTGTGCAGGAGGAACACCACAAACCTGATCTGAAACCTGCGGTTCATCTGGATCCTGGTCGTTTTTCCAGCGTGTGAAGGCGTTGTGAAATCTTTCGTAAAAGGAACTAAAGCTCAGTTTTACTTCCCAATTATTCAGACATGAATGCTGTCAGCGGTCAGACCTGACTCAAACGCCCACGCTCACATGTGGACTCAATCAGAGGACTTTAAAGACTCACCAATCTGGTCCTCGGGGATCAGTGACTCGATGGGGGGGTCCAGCTCGGAGCTCTGGCGCAGGTAGGCCTTCATCTGGGTCATGAACTGTCGGAGTGTCTGCAGGAAGTCCATCCCTGATGGGTGACAGCTGCGGTTCTCCTGGACAAAGCCAATGTAGTCCTGGACCAGCGAGCCGAAGTACGAGCTCTTGTCGCGGGACAGCTCAGCAATGCGCTTCACCGCCCGCCGTTCGGGCGTCATGAGCGAGCTGAGCATACCGCTAACCTTGCTGAAGCGCCCCTTCAGTGCCCTGTTGAGGATGAAAGAGCCCCCGCTCAGGCTCACGCCCACCCGCCGCCGCACCTTGAAGGACGGACGCATGCGCATCTCCAGGTCCGCTTCCAGGCCCACACCGTAGTCCTCCTCCTCCTCCTCCTCGGCATCCTCGTCGTCCTCGCTGCTGTCCTCCCCTGGGTCCTGGGGGTGCTCTGATGAGCTGGGGGGCAAGCCCAGGGAGAAGCCTGGGGGTCCGGAGTACTCAAGAGAGTCTGAGGAGGACGTGGACATGCTCATGTCGCTGAGGCGCTGGCGGCCCCGCACCGATGCGTTCCCGCTGTTATTCTCTGGCGGGTCGTCAGCGGAGGCAACAGGTGGCTGGCAGGAGGAGAGTTTTGCCTGGGACAGCGCCTTGGCAATGGTCTCATCATCCAGGGCGATGTGGCAGCGGTGGGCTTCCAGGTCAGGCCTCTTGGGTCGAGGAGGTGGGTTCAGGGAGCTCTTGGGGGGGCTGCTGGGTTTGGAGCCCATCGACGGTCGAGAGGGTGCTGGACGGCGGGTTGAGACCGCCACTGAGGGCTCGGGCATGCTCTTGGGTCTGGCAGAGGTGGCTGGAAGTCCAGGTGGAGGCGGGGCGGGTCTGCGGCGAGGCATGGAACGAGGGGGAGGGGGTCGCGGGGGAGGAGGGGGTCTGGACTTAGCGTTCGGGTCAATCTGGTGCGGGTCACTGGCTATCGGTTGTGTTGGACTGGCATTCTCTGGTTCTGGTTCTGGTTCAGGTTCAGCCTGAAGCCGGGTGCCGCTGGTAATGTGGCAGCGGTGGGTCTGCAGGAACAGTGGGTTGACAAAGCAGAGGGGCCCACGGGTCGGCCTGCTCTCCACCAGAACTGGTGGCGGAGAGGATTGGGGCCGCAGAGTCGGGGGAGCACTGTCGCAGTAAGACCCGGTGGGTCGCCTGTGCAAGGCCTCCCTGCTCCCGTTGGTCCGCTGGGGGCTAAGGGTCCGGCTCAGAGGGCGACGGGGGCGGGGGGAGGAGCGCCGCTGGCTGCAGAGGGCGGAGTCCCAGAAACCTGAAAAATAACAAACAGAGGGTTCACGCTAGCGGTAATCCAGGTTCCTGGAGAGGATTCTGTTCTATTAAAAAAATTCATCTGATGGAAAAGAAATATATTACAAAACTGAAACAGAAACATCTGCATTTTTATCTACAGGTCACATGACATTTAAGTAACAGCAGCTAGCACTTCCTAATTTCACTACAGACAAAGAAGACGAAATACAACAAACACAGATTGCAGAACAACCGTGGAGACGACAGCGGCACCACGCTAGCTCCTGAAGTCGCATCGCTCTGCTTCGCCACAGATACGAATCTATATTAGCGCTGGAAGTCAAGAACAAGAATGTCAATGGGAGTCTGGTGGACTTCAAAATAAAACACAGCAGCCTCCCGTGCAACAGTCACATGATCTGACTGCATTTGGGGAAATTCGTAATTTCACCAACAAATGGAGCAAAGTTGCTGCAAAACTGGACCGTGGCTTTTATTTAGCGTTTTTCTAGAAAAGTGAGTCCAAAGTAGCCTCAGAGTCATGACATGTTAGAGACGTGATGTTTGGAGAAAAAAAGTTGAAATTCTAGAAAACAAAATGCAATTTTATGACACCAAAATGTTGTAAAAAGCTGATATTTTCCAACAAAGATATTGTAGTTTTAATTAATTTAGATTTTTGTGACATTTGTGACTGAAGTTTTGGTTGTTGAAAAAAGTCTTGATCTTTCAAAATTTAAAATTATACAACAAAATTAATTTTTTTTTAGAAAAACAATATTTTGTTAATTACAATTTTATGAGAAGAATTTTTGACATTTGCACAAAAGGCTCAATTTAAGGCTAAAAGTAACAAACAGATTTTATAACAAAAAAATGTTTTTTTTAGGACAAAACATTGAAATATTGAAAAAATTGAAATTTCACAATTTAATTTCATGTCCCAAGAAAGAAAAAATGTAATTTTAAGATAAAATAAAAGATAAAAGTCTCAATTGCAATTTTCACAACAAAATTTGTTTGTCATTAAATCCAAACTTTCAAAAAATGTTGTCAAAGATTTGATTTTATTAAGACGTCACTGTTTTGTGACATTTGTGATTGAACGATAAAAAAATCTTGGTTGTTGGGGAAAAAAGTCTTGATTTTTCAAAATTTGCAATTTCACAACAAAATTTTGTTTTATTCCTTTTAAATGTGTGATTTTACAAGAAAAAAAAAAGATTTTAGTGCAAAAGTCTAAATTTTATGATAAAGGTCAACATTTTTGTGAAATCTGAGATTTTATAACAAAAATAAAATTTTACTTGATCTTTTGACATCTGAGTCCAGGAACTATCAGGAAATCTGACAAGATAGCAGCCTGAGAACATAAGGAATAACTGGCCCTTTAATGGTAACCATGGTGATGATGTGGCCCAGGATAAAAGAGGTTGACAACTCTGCTTCAAAGAAAGGGTGCAACAGAAAGTCATTAGCATAACAGTGACTTTAGATATTTCTGGAATGAATCATAATTCCTGCCAGAGATGTTATCGCGGAAACAGAAGAGGACGTGAAGTTGAACCCCCGGAACTCCACATGAACAACAGGCAGAGTTTTTCCTGGGACAGTAATGGTGAGACCATGAGCTGACTTCTTTCTGATAGGTGTCAAATATCAAATATAAGGTATCAAAAGGGATCAACCTCTGGTTGTCCCGGTAAAACATCTCCACAAATAGAAACCTGGGACCAGAACAGAAACATACTCTAAACGAGCCGAGAACAAACAGCTGTGGACCAAAACAACCGCGCAGAGACCTACAAAAACTGAATCAAGGGTTAAATTCTACAACCTGGAACGGTTTTGATTTGAGTCACTGAATGCCGTGTAGATGTTGGTTTCCGAGGGATTACCACTGAGACTAACCATGTAGTCTACTGAACTTCATGGTTTTGTCTCCTTCAGAGACTCGAGGCCATTAAAGCATTCCAGCTGCAGAACTGGTTCAAATCCAGACTGAAGTATTCAGACGGAAGGACAAATAAAAGCAGTCCGGTGGCTAACTCACCATTTCACTGTGGCCAATCCGGTACGTTCAAACACAGGACTTTGCTCCTCTTTTTACACTCTCTACTCCAGCGTATCAGGTTTATAATCTGATCTAAAGAGTAAATGAGGTTTATAATCTGATCTAGAGAGTAAATAATCTCAGGTGTCAAAGCTCTAAAACACCAGAGAAATCTCAGCCGCACTTCCCTCCAGCCTCTCAGTCTTTTCTTCTTGCTCCCTTTCCTCTCGTCTGGCTGAGCTCGTGTCTGTTTGGCAGCAGACTCAACCCTCAGAGAGGGAGTCGCCCATGCTAATCAGAGAGTGGGAGGTCCCTGAACGCACCACAGAGCTCCAGTTCCTCCTCCAACAGAGATCTGCCTTTGTTTTCAGTCTCTGAATGAAAATGTTGAGTTTAAAATCAGAGAACCAGGATACACTGGTCCCAGCCTGGTCCTGGTCCTGGTCCAGGTCCTGGTTCTGGTCCCAGTCTAGTCCCAGTCCTGTCCCGTCCTGGTCTCAGTCCTGTCCCGGTCTGGCCCCAGTCCTGTCCTGGTTCTGGTCCCAGCAATCTAGTCCCAGCCCAGTCCTGGTCCAGGTCCAAGTCCTGGTCCTGGTTCCAGTCCATGTCCAAGCTCAGGTCTAGGTTCTGTTCCCAGTCCTGTCCTGGCCCATGTCAAGGTCCAGGTCCTGGTTCTGGTCCCATACTAAAGGAAATCCTGCTCTGTAGCGGCTGAACTCTGATCCTCCCAAATGTGACTCACTAAACTAAAAATGGAAACATTAACTCCTTCATCACCAAGGTGTCAGGCTACAGCTGACCAACCAGTAACATCCCATAATAACCAGGCAGACTGGCTCAGCAGAGACGGGAGCTGTTAACCCTTTACTGACTGAGGAGGCCTGGAGGAGACGCAGAGAGGTGAAAGTATTTAAAGACAAAGTAAACCACAGGTTCATGCTCGACTAGATCATCACCATGGTTACGTTAAAGGGTCGTAAAATCTTAAATTTCACAAGATTCACTAGTTTTAACATAAAATTAAGACCTTCAGACTAAAATCACAAATTTTTCTCACATAATCGCAAGTTTGATAAAAGAAAACATACTTTTTGCTAAAAAAAAACCAAACAATTATGTTATAAAATGGAGAATTTCGTCGTAGCATTATATCTTTATTTTTTCAAATTTTGCAAAAATTGTAGTCAAAGATTGCAAAGTTTTGTAAAATTACTGTTTTGTTGTAAAAAAAGAATTCTTATAAAATGTCATATTTTTGTTATAAAATTACAAAATTGCATCTAAATTAATCAAAAACTAAATTTATTACTTAAATTTTGGTCATAAAACATCAACTTCATCAAAGACTTAAAATTATGACTTTGTTGTAAAACTGTGAATTTTGTATAATTGCAACATCTTGTCCTAAAATTATTCATTTTCCTTTATAAAAAAAGAAAAAAAAAAAGACTTAAATTAGTTAATTTTTCAAATAAAATTTCATGTTTTGTTTTTTTTTTTGGATAATTTTAAACATAAAAAGTCACAAAATTGTTGCACCTGAACAAAGAGGGAACATGAAAGCTTCACTGCTACTAAAAGAATCACTAAATAGAATCACTAAATTCCAACAAAGTCCAGCTTCATGACTGAAGTTAAAGGTCATGAGGACGAAAGCTTCATGTGTCTCTCAGTGAAACTCCTGTTCCTGACCAGCACTGTCCATGTCCTCTGCAGCAGCAGAGACAGAAAAGTATCTGACCTGACTTTGTTTTTCAGCCTTCAGCAGCCCACATCTCCAGTCAGAGATTCAGACATGGAGCTACATCAGCAGCAGTCTTCCTGCTGTCGTCAGCTCGCTGAAGCAGCTGCTGTATTTTCTGACTCTGCTCTGATGGTATGTGCATGTTTGGACAGCCAACGGGGCTTCAACTCCACCTACAACACCGTCAGAGGTCTGGGGTGCTGCAGGAAACTGGAGCAAACTACAGGAAACTGCAGGAAACTACAGGATATCACCAATAATATGTGGTTTTAATTTTTAATTTACAGTCTTACTGTCACAAATGACCCTTTGAGGGCCCCTGTGGTACTGATGGAGGTTCTCAGAACCTCCAAACTGGTGGCAGTATCATGATACGGGCCTCTATGTTCTAGAATAGAGTTGAATTAATGGGGCTTTTATTGTGGACGAGTTCAGACCTTAAGTCCACTGCGAATCTTTTTGGAAGAAGCTGGAATTAGATGTTTAATATAGTTCAGTCACCTGGTCCAAGCTGGGCCACCTCCTCCAGGTCTTTCTGGGTCTTGGCGGATGCAATGGCTTCTGGGAGTTTGAGTGTGAACGGCAGGATGTCCCTAAAGTTGAGATAAATAAGAAGCAGGTGAGGTAAAGGTGAAAAAGAAATTGTCTGCAACTTAGCAAATGTCAAGAGTTGATATTTTGCAACATTAAGTTAAAAAGTCGTGATTTAGCAAAATTCATTATTTTATAACAAAATGTCGTAATTGTAGGAAATATGGTGTTATATGACATTCACAATTGTGCAACATAGAATCATAATTTTGTGTTACAATTCTGCAAAATTGCCCAAAAAGATTAGAAAATTAGAACAGAAAGTTGCATCTGGATGAAATTCGCAGTTTTAGGAAAAGAAGACAAAAGGCTGAAAGAGAAAGTTTGTTTTCCAGGTTGTGAGACGGCAACTTTGTCTGACGGAGTTATGAAACTGATGATGTCATCAAATCCCTCAGAATGCCAGCGTACAGAGAAGTGAAAACATTTCAGTGTTTGTCTGAGCTGGCACGCAAGGAAACAGGAAGTGAGAGCCTGGAGCGACAGCCATTTTTATTTTCATACGAAGGGTCGTGGTAGAAGCTGTAGACGGTCACCAGGGGTCCGTTTCACAAAGCGGGTTATGTAGAAACTCAGAGTATGTTGAACCAGAACTCAGGGAAACTCTGAGTTTTCCATTTCCCAACGCGAGATTACTTAACTCTGATCAGAGGGTTCGGTTGAGCCGTTTTCAGAAACTGAAATTCACTGATATTCTGAGTCTGTTACCTCGGCAACTGACTCTCTAAACTAAATCTGGTCAGGAGCAGCTTTACATCAATATACCAGAGTTGTTTTCTGTCTCCTCTCCTTTTTTTTTTTTTTTGAAGAGTGTTAAGTCTTATTTATTATTATTATTATATCCCTTTGGGAGGTTCCTTCAGGGAAATTAAGATTCCAGCAGGAACATTACAGCAATAACCAATAATATAAAGAGATTAAAATATATTATAAAAAAAGTTAATAAAAGATTAAGAAAAAGATAATAATAATAATCAACAAGAAGTCCAGCAAAGATATATTGCACATTATTATTATACTTGTGTAATGATATAGTTGAGTTCACCAAGAAAAAATAACTGTGATCTTATCCTTCCGTGCATCACAAATATTTCACACAGTTTGTCCATAGTTGACACGAACCACCTGGGATTTATTAGCTATTATGTATTTGAAAATCTCTGCTTTATTAATGACGCCAGCCTGAACATCCTCTCTTCTATTTCATTAGAAAATGAATGAAGCAGAACTGAAACAATAGTGGTCTGACTCATAAGCCCCACCCCCTTTTCTTTTTTCTTTAAACACACATAACACTTACACGTTTTTGGTTTTTTTTCCATTCATGACAAAGTCATCGGGTAATCAAAATGTAAACGTTATCATTAACTGTTTCAAATGACTGTATTAGTATCCTGCTCCCACTTCTGTGAGTAAAGAAATGTTTCTTTAGGATTCACCAGTGAGACTGGATACATTGATCATTTTTATTCCCATCTAGGCTGCTTGAATTATTTTTCCGTTTCTCCTGAATTTTAAAAGAAAAAGTTTTTTAATCTGAATCCAACCAAGCCTGTTACGTTTGGGTTATCTGTCTGAAATATATTTTACACCTCATCTTCAACTGGTTCAAAGTTATTGGTTTTATTTTCCACGCAAGCAGGATTTCACCTGCCAGTAAATACCTAAATTACACATTAACTCTGTAATTTCTCCTCATCAACTGTCTTTCCTTCATCGCTGCAGTCGTCTGACTGCAGAAAGTCACGTGACCACAAGACAATCTTTAATGGAGCGTAGAAGAGAGGAGGGACCTCGTCAGTTTACTGGCATTGCCATGGTGAATCACGGTATCGGAGCTCCATTGATGATGGCTTTTTGTCGTCGCGGCAACTCAGGGTCAACATACTCAAGAGTTGATTGAACCAACTCTGAACAGTTGTTTTGAAACCGGAAACTCAGAAACTCTGTGGTCTCAGAGTTTGCTTTTTAGATCGGAGCTTGTTCAACCTCCTTTCTGAAGCGGACCCCTGCTGTAGACGTTTACCTGGGGGTCTGCTTCACAAGAGAGTCAGTTGTCACGGTAACAGACTCCAAGTATCAGTAACCTCAAATTCTTAAGCCGGCTCAACTGAACCCTCTGGCTCAGAGTCAAGTAACCTCGTTTTGGGGAACGGAAAACTCGAGTTCTGGTTCAACATACTCAACCCGCTTTCTAAAACCGACCCCGCTGCAGACGTTTAGCTGACTTAGTCGTTTACCTGCTGATGCAGTAGAAGGCCACCAGGCGGAACAGGTCGGCGAAGCTGATCCCAGATCCCTCCAGAGAAAACGCTGCAACAAAAAACAGCACAGGATGAGTCTGAGTTCACGTCTGGAGGCAGAAAGTCTGTCCGATATTCTTAAAGTAAAAAGGGAGAATAAACCAGAAAATGAGACAACAGAAGAAAACCTGACTGGTGAAAGAAAGAAGGCGGAGTGAGAATTTATCAAATCATCATGGAGAAGTTAGTAGTTTCGCTGAAATTACAACTCACTTCCCTAAAACTGTGAATTTTGTACTTAAGTAACTTTCTACCCTAAAATAAAGACTTTTGAACTTAATATTGTAAAAATATTGTCTTTCACAGAATTACAGTGTTTGTACGTAAAATGTTACATTGAAATCACTAATTTTTGCTGTAAAATTGTTATTTTTAACTTAAACTTATGTTACAAAAATCTCAAGTTTAAGTTGAGTAAATTATGACTTATTCTCCCAAAACAGTACTTTTTTTTTCTTTTTCTTTTTTTTAACAGTTCCAACTTTTTTTTTACATTTTTAACTGATTTTTTTCACATACAATCCTCAATTTTCAAAAAGATAATTTCCAACTTTTTTCTTCTAAAATCATGAAATTCACAAAATTTTGACTTTTTCACAAAAACTCCCAACTTTTGGACACTTTAGCTTCATTTAAAGAAAAAAAATCACATTTTTGATTTAAACTTGTTGCAGATCATATTTCTAACACGAGACTTCTGTCTAAAAGTCTCGACATTTTGCTAATAAATTTAAATAAGATCAGAACGTCATTCAGGCAATGAGCTCCTGCTAAAGATGGATCAAAAACTAACGACTACTGAACGATAACAACAGGGAGGTTTTACTTTATTGTGATGAGAAAAACAGAATTAAAGAGCTCTAAGCTCTATTTCTGTCCAGCAGCTGACCTTCAGGGGGCGGAGCTTCATTCAAGAAGTTCAAACATTCAGGACTTGATTCAGAAGACGACAGCTGGAGGAGCAGCTGACCCACATCTGAAGGCTGGATCAGACCAGGTCAGACCAAACCAAACCAGACCAGACTAGACCAGGACAAACCAGAACAGACTAGGCTAGAACAGGCTAGATTAGACCAGACCACACCCCACCAGGCTAAACTAAACCAGACCAAGCTAGGCTATACCAGACCAGAACAGGCAAAACCAAACCAAACCAAACCAGAACAGACAAGGCTAGAACAGGCTAGACCAGGACAAACCAGAACAGACTAGGCTAGAACAGGCTAGATTAGACCAGACCACACCAGGCTAAACTAAACCAGACCAAGCTAGGCTGTGCCAGACCAGAACAGGCAAAACCAAACCAAACCAAACCAGAACAGACAAGGCTAGAACAGGCTAGACTAGACCAGACCAGACCACATCAGGCTAAACTAAACCAGACCAAGCTAGGCTATACCAGACCAGAACAGACAAGGCTAGAACAGGCTAGACTAGACCAGACAAGACCACACCAGGCTAAACTAAACCAGACCAAGCTAGGCTATACCAGACCAGAACAGGCAAGACCAAACCAAACCAACCAGAACAGACCAGGCCAGAACAGGCTAGACTAGACCAGAGCAGACCACATCAGGCTAAACTAAACCCAACCAAGCTAGGCTATACCAGACCAGATCAGGCAAGACCAAACCAAACCAAACTAGGCTCGATCAGAGACAACCATCAACATCAGAATTAATACTTAAGACTCCATGATTTAATCATCATGTTTACAGAAGTCCATTTTGTAAACTGGGGCCATGCATGATGCAAATAAACTCCAGAGTGAGTCATCGAGTAAATAATAATGTCAAGATGAGCCGTTTATTTATGTAAATTCACGCTGAAACTTTCTCATTTTTGCTTTTTTATGAATATTAATCTAAAATCCACTGACCAGCAAGACAAAATTCTGTAGAAGATTTTACTGAAGGAGGTGGAAATTTACAAAAACTGAATCCAGTTAGCCACCAGGGGGCACTGCAGTTTCCTTCAAACTACTAACTTTAAACTCTGCCCCCTCATGTCAGCAGCAGGGAACGTAAAAAATGAAAAACAAAAAAATAAAAGGAGGAGCAGTGAACCCGTCAGATTTACTGCAAGAAAGGAGAAATAATTGAATTTTTCTAGAGAAAAGGTCGATCTTTTCAGACAAAAAACTGCAGCTTAAAGAGGAAAAAGTCAATTTTACAATAAAAAAAAACTTTCACATCACTTGAAAAACAAAATAAAACATTCCTTACAAAAAGTCTTGATTTCAAAGAAAAAGTCTCAGTTGTAAAAAAAAAAAAAAAAAAAAAAAAAAAAAGTGGAGACAACAACTTTACAAGAAAAAATCCATTTAGTGCAAAAAAAAAGTTTCGACTTTACGAGAAAAATGAAAGGGAACTTTGGGAAGAGAAAGAAGTTACAGATTTAAAAGTTAGTCCATAAAAATGCTGTTTTAAAAAAAAACACCCAAAGGTTTTGTGAAAAGAGTCTTAGCACAATTGTTTTTTTTTTACAAAAAAGTCACAAGTTGAAAGCTGCGATTTTCCTTTAAGAAAATAAACTTCATTTTGCGACGTATAGGACGATGTGGAGACTCGCACGCTGCTGTGATTGGCTCGGTATGCTGTGTATCGTTTGTAGCCGCGATAATCTCCACGGTAACTGTCGTCTTAAACCTGAACGTCCAGCAGACCTTCTACTTACTGTACTGACTCTCCCTGATGGGGAAGTGGCTGACGGGAGTTCCTGATTGGTCGTCCTCCACGTGCACGGACAGAACCTTCCTCTGCAGCACTGCGGACCTCCGGACCAGGAACACCTGCTCCAGGAGACAAAGATGCAGTCATGAAGCCGAATGTTCTCCCAGACACACTCATCTGAGGGGGAAGGTGGGAGGGGTTGATGCACTACTGACCCCCGCTGGCTGTCTCAGCAGGACGCGAGACGCCTCGTCCTCGCTGACGGCGAGCAGCAGCCACACCGGGTGGGTCTGGGTCAGCCGGTCCATCACGCTCATCCTCCGCCGCAGAGAGTCGTACCCAGAATCCCTTTCACCCCCTGAGCTGCTGCAGTGGGGGTCCTGCAAGTAGACGTCTCCCTCGAGCCTGTCAGGACAGAGACTGAAAGTTGAAGACTGATGCCACCTGCTGGCCAGTTCAGACCGACATGATTCAAAGTACTAACATGGAGAAGAGTTTCAAATAAACAGCAGAGAAATAAATAACAAGCACACATTTATAAAACGTTACAGGAAGTTGTTCATCTGAGGTCAAGTTTCTCCATATTTGTCTTTTCTGAGGTCTAACAGCTCAGGACGTTGTATGGACCTACCCTGGGACGTCGATGGCCTCCTTATCCAGCGTCGCAGAGCTCTGGACCATCTCCTTCTTCAGCTCCCCGAGCTCCAACGCAAACGTGTCCACCAGCTGGAAGACGACAGAAGAACCGGAGACGTGAAAGGGACAAGCGTCTCAGAGACAGGAGAGGATGGGGACGGCCGTAAACGAAACTGAGGACATTTCTCAAACATGAGCGACAGAAGTGACTCTGAGAGACGAATGCAGAACAAAAGCATGTTAGTCATGTTTCCTGAGCTGCTTCCTTCAGGAAGGAAACACAGAGACGGATCTGTCCAAGAAATTACCCATGATTCCACGTCACGCCGCAGATGCAAACATAAACACTGGGGGACAGATCTGGACAGGAAGCTTTTATCATTCCTCTGAGGTCATGTTGGCTATTTTCAGCCTAAAACAGATAAAACTTATCTCTAATGTTTAGGTCAAAGTTTAAACGGAGAAAAAAAACCTGAAGACGAGATTCTGAAAGATCAAAGACAACAACATGAACGAGATCCACCGGAGGCTGCAGTTTCTCTACCGACCACTAGAGGCTGCACTTCCAGCAGTTCAAATGTCCAATTTTATAGCAGAAATAAACATATTTTCAGTCTACGCGTGTGAAAGTTTGTATTTGCATTGTTCCCAAAATCGATATCTGTTTTTATTTGTATTTGATTTTTTCAGGACAGACATGCAAATGTCAAACAAAGTAAATAGAAAGTAATGAAAATGTAGTGAACAGAAGAGGCAGAGGTGCTATAAATGGTAAATAATCCCCATTTAGAGCCCATTTTAACCTGGTTTAAGACAAAAACAAAAACACAAAAACCTCACCAGCTGACGGAATAAATGAAGACAGAAACTTACAAACTCAGCAGTTTACGCTTAAAAACATCGACGTAGTCAAAATAAAGAATGAACACTGAACATGAGTCAGTCGCTGCTGAAGAGGAGAAAACGGAAATCTGCTTCTGTTGGTGTCAGAAATAGAAAATAAAGCGCTGACAGACCAAAAGACCAGAAAATGACAGACAAGTCACATGACCCAGATCAGTGGAGAAAGAAAGACAACAGATTCTAAAAACTAATAGAAGACTTTTAGAAGAGGGTTTGCTGCAGTCAGGTGGCTCTGATGAACTGATCATCAAGCAGGTCTTGGTTGGTCCAGAGCATTCGGGTGTGTGTAAACATAAGGCTAAGAGGGAAAGACATCAGCACTGCGCTGCACAGATTTATTGCTGTTGCTGTAAATCAGTTTGGAAAAGGTTTAAAACAAAAACACTTTTAAACTGTTTTCATTTCAAGATCTAAAGCACATGTGTCAAACTCAATGTCCACACGAAAATCTGGCCCACCGCTTCGTCTTACCTGAAAGACAATCAAACATCTAACTAGGACATTTCGGAGGAAACGTTTGATTCAGTTCTGACATCAACAAATGAAATAACTGAGGTGGAGAGCAGCTGGTTTATGTCAAAAAGTCATGATGTAGTGAAGGATTTTAAAACGATTTTACAACAAAAAGTTGATCATTTTTGCTTAGAGACGAAGTAAAGAAAATTTTTCAAATTTACAGTTGTAATCTTATGTTGCCAAAAGTTCATAATTTCTGGCCAAAAGAAATTTGCGATTTTAAGATAAGTCACAATGTTGTGATATTTGTGATTGTACAATTGGTTGTTGAACAAAACAAAAAAGACGGTCATATAAAATTTGTAATTTTACAAAAAACACATTTTAGTGTAATTTTTTTTAAAATTTGAGATCGATGATAAAAGTGATTTTTTTGTTGCTAAATTTGTAATTTATTACAATTATTTTTTTTAAATGATCATACAAGACATATTTGTGATTTTAGCACAAAAGCCTCAATTCTATGATAAAAGTCACAAATTTTGTGAAATTTGAGATTTTATGGCAAAAACATTTTTTAATGGAAAAAGATAATGTTGAAAAAATAGCAATTTTACAAGTAAGACTTTTTTAATGTTTCCTTAAATTTGTGATTATGCAAGAAAGATTTGTGATTTTAGTAGAAAAGCCTCAATTTTATGATTTCGAAATTCGAGTATTTATGACAAAAATTCTATTTTTTTTTTTTTTTTAATGTTTTGAGTCCAGGAAGTAGCAAGAAATCTGGCAGCGCAGCTGGTTGAGAAAATAAGAATATCTGGCCCTTTAACAGTAACCATGGTGATGATGTGGTCCTTTAGCGGCAACCATGCTGATGATGAGGCCCAGGATGACATAGACTTTAAATACATAGAGAAAAACTATTCACAAGTTGAAAACATTCATGACAACGCAGGGGTCATGACCAGGGGTTGGAGCTGGACACCTGAGTAACGTGGAGACAAATCTGAAGATATCTAAAAGCTGATGATTGGCTGAAACGAGGGCATGTGACAGGAAATGATCCAGACGTGTTGTGAAGAAAACTGGACCAGGATCTCTCCACATAGCAGTCTGTGGGCAAGGTCCATAAAACTGGAGCTGGTCCACCACAAATGAAGAACTAATTAAAACCAGAGGGAAAACTTCTGCCTGAAACTGGCAGCTGATTGGTTTCTTGTCCTCAAAAGTCAGGAATCAGCAGATGGAGGAAGTCTGGATTCTCAGGATCATGGAGGAACCAGGAGCTGATCTGGGTTATTTTCAGGGTCAGAAAAGTCATCAGCTCAAACATGACATGACAAAAACATCTCTGAGGGGTCACAACGATGATAAAACTGAACTGAACTGGATGATGAAACTGAACATGCAGTTCCGCATTTCCACCACCAGAGGTCAGCATCTCCCTAACATTCCTCTGGAGGATCTGGTCCAGACCAGCGTCACCACAGAGCCTGGAACAAAACACAAGCTGATGAGCTTCTCGACCAGACGGGTCAAAGTCTGTTTCATTCTGGGCCACATCTTCACTATGGTCACTTTTAGAGGGCCAAACCATCACCATGGTTACCATTAAAGGGCCACATCTTCACCATGGTTACTATTAGAGGGCCACACCATACTGCTGGTTACCATTAAAGGGCCACGCCATCACCATAGTTATTGTTAAATGGACAGTTATTCTTAATTTACTTAACCAGCTATGATGGCAGATTTCCTGCTAGTTCCTGGAATTAGTTATAAAAGATAAAAAGAAGAAAATAATATTTTTTGTCATAAAATATCAAATTTTAAAAGATTTATCATAAAATTGAGGCTTTTGTACTAAGATCTTTTATAATTCAACGTGACGAAATGACAAATTTACCAACATCACATCTTTTGGAGAAAAGAAAAGTGAATATTTGTCATAAAATCTTAAATTTTGCAAAACAGTTACAAAATTTATCATAAAATTGAGTTTTGTATGAAACTGCAACATTTTTCTTGTAAAATCAAAAAGTAATAAAAGTTAGCCTTTTTGTAAAACAAAAAAAAAAGAGCAACCAAATTTTGAAAGATCAAGACTTTTTTAATCAACTAAAATTTATCGTACTATCACAACGTTTTCATTTAAAATGTGTTTTTTTTTGTTTTTTTTTTAGAAAATACCAACTTTTTGCAACATTTTGACATAAAATTACAACAGTGGTAAGATTTTTTTTTTTCTGTATTTACTTTACAACAATCATGAATTTAGACAAAAAGTATCAATTTTTGAGTAAAATCTTTTTCAAATGTTTACTAAATCACTTCTTTTTTTTTAAACATAAAACCAGCTGCTCTCCATCTCAGTTATTCTACTTTTTGATGTCAGAACTGAATCAAATGTTTCCTCAGAAATCTTCCAGTTAGGAGCTGGTCTTTTCAGATAAGATCGAGTGGCGGCCCGGATGTGGCCCGTGGGCCTCAGGTTTGACGCCGGTGTTTTAAACAGACCTCCATCGTTCCCCGAAGAGCTGACGATCTCTAAACCAGATACTGTGAACTTTTAAACAACAGCTCAGACACACGTGAACGGTTTTCTCCCTCCAGCTCTGTGCACTCATTAAAAGAAAACATACATTAGATCTTCAAAACATCGCTGAAATGTGGAGAAATCTCTGTGCACTTGAGGCAAGTCCACCGATCAGTATTAGATCCATATGGGAAAGGTAAGATTTAAATAAAAGAGGAAGAAAAGAGGACCAGTGGTGGCGCAGCTGAGGAACTTTTTCCCATTATAGTCAAACAACAACATTTTTAACTGTCTTTTCACCGTACGTTCCTAAGTCCTCCTATGAGTAGCTGTTTTCTGTGTGACATCATCAGTCTTGGGAATCAGAGGTGAACTATTTCATCCTGGTTCACAGCATCACCATGGTTACCATTAAAGGGCCACATCATTGCTATAGTTATGAAAAAAATAGTCTCAAATCTAAAATCTCAAATTTAATAAAATTTGTGACTTTTATCATAAGACTGAGGCATTTGGACTAAAATCAGTATGTTTTCAAGTATAATCTCAAATTTAACATTCTTTTTTTGTAAAATGGTGAATTTCGCCATATAACATCTTTCTTTTTTGTAAAAGCTCAAATATAAAAGTTGCAGCCTTTATCATAAATTGAGACTTTTGTCCTAGAATCTACTCATTTTCTCCTTTTAAAAAAAGGAGACTTTGTTTGTAATAAAGGACTTTTTTTTTTTTTTTCGCCATGAACCAAGACTTTTTGTCATACAATCCCGAATGTCATTTCAACTTAAAATTAAAAAAGTTTTTGTTTGAAAATATAACGTTTTTGCAACATTTTGATGTAAAACTACAACAGTTGTAAAATTGAAACATTTTCTCTAATTTTGACTTTTTCTCCTGAAATCACAGATTTTTCTTGTGTAAATGGAAAGTTTTGTGAATTTCTACGGGTTTTGAGAATTTCCAGTCCTGGAAAAGTTTTTTAATTTTAAAAACAAACAAAGGTTTTGGAGCAGTTGTGGGCATTTTCACTGATGTGGTAGTAATTCCAACACCAAATCCTGACTTTCTGACATAAACCAGCTGTTCTCCATCTCAGTTGTTCCACTTTTTGATGTCAGTACTGAATCAAATGTTTCCTCAGAAATCTTCCTAGTTAGAAAACTATTTTTGTCTTTTAACTTTCTCACAGATAGTTCCAGAAATCTGCTGATTCATTCAGATTCATTTCTCTGAACTTGACATGAACCGTTGCCTCTCTGAGACCATTGCTGATGTCTTTCCCTCTTGGTGTTTGGCTAAAAGAAGTGTGATTTTTATGAAACTCTGCACACCTCTGACCCATTCCTGCAAAAACCAACAAGTATCTTGAATGTTTTATGACATCCAACTGCTTCTCTACGTCAGTGTCTGATGTCTTTCCCTCCTGGCCTTGGGTGAAAAAAAAGGAACGAAAGCGTAACATTTCAGAAGTTTTTGTTTAAAAACACACAGCCAGATGAAGCTCCGTCATTAGAAGCTGCTCATTTTGGCAACAGGTATTTGTTTCAGCTCTTTCCCTGAAGGCAAGTTTTTCTCTTTTTAAAGCTGTTGTCAGCAACTGAAGCCAGGAGAGAGAGGAGACGTGGGAATTCCTGAGTGAAGGTCAGACTGGAAGTCCAGAGGAAAAACACTCAGACTAATGTTTATTTCTCTGAGTGTCATTCATGTGTTTGTTTCCACAAACGCTGCAGCTGCTCCAAGATGGCGGATGTGTGGACGTAAGTGGACCGCAGATGCAGTCAGAGGGAAAATATGTGTTTGGTTATAACACGCAGACGCGTCCAGATCGCTTCTACAGCTGAGAGGAAACCAGCAGTTACTTTCTGCTCTAAATCTGTTTTTAAAGAATCCTCCAACAAACTTAATGAGCCATGAAAACAGAAAATAAGACAATTGATAAAAGACTTGCAGCATGAAATGAAAATTAGCTGCTCTGCCAACCGCTAGACTGGAGTTCCTCTACTGACCACAAGAGGCTGCAGTTCCTCTTCTGACAACTAAAGGCTGCAGGTCCTCTTCTGACCACTAGAGGTTGTGGATCCTCTTCTGACCAGTAGAGGCTGCAGTTCCTCTTCTGACCACTAGAGGCTGCAGTTCCTCTTCTGACCGGTAGAGGCTGCAGTTCCTCTACTGACCTCTAGAGGTTACATTTCATCTACTGACCACTAGAGGCTGCAGTTCCTCTTCTGACCAGTAGAGGCTGCAGTTACTCTTCTGACCAGTAGAGGCTGCAGTTCTTCTACTGACCAGTAGAGGCTGCACTTCTTCTACTGACCAGTAGAGACTGCAGTTCCTCTACTGACCAGTAGAGGCTGCAGTTCCTCTTCTGACCACTAGAGGCTGCAGTTCCTCTTCTGACCGGTAGAGGCTGCAGT
>JBAMYA010000001.1:3420092-3441343 GCA_037176975.1 Arrhamphus sclerolepis | reverse complement strand
TCTATCTATCTATCTATCTATCTATCTATCTATCTATCTATCTATCTATCTATCTATCTATCTATCTATCCATCTATAAAATATATATACATATATATAATATAAATAAAATAAAAAAACAAGTAAAAATATTTTTACTTCTTGTACTTTAGCTGCTGTTTTTTGCGGTTCGGGAGGAAAAAGAATAAACTAAATTAAAGTGCTAAATTTAATTTTAGAAGAGTGTATGTGGTCGGTTGAAACCATTTTTATGGTAAAAGGGGAGGGGGGAGCTGGAATGCTGTTATTGGTGTTTTTCTGAACAGTAAATTATATTTAAAACAAGATAAATAATTTCACATTTCCAGATTCTACATCTTAACAAAGAACAGAACTGTTATAACTTCATCATTAATATGAACTCTGACATCATTGGGGGAGGGGTTTGTGGATAACCTGTCAGAGTTTGTCAAGATTGTCCAGCATCTCTGTTTCTATGCCACTGTCCGCCTTTGCCATGGTCTGATGTCTCCTTGTGACTGACCGTGACCGATCAAAAGATCCTTTGTCTCCTCTGAGGTCTCTGAGTGCCGCCGTCACAATCAGTCTTTGTCATCAGAGAGCTGGCGGACCGTCCACCGTCCTGTCCCTTGTCCTGCTGGACTCATGGTTGCTATTGGTGACGTCACATGGACAGGTAGACTCCAGGTGGGGCTCAGGCTTCTCCCCCTTTGACCTCAGACATAACGACAGCAGCAGCAGCCTGATGATGGCTGCGATTTTACAACAAAAACAAAAAAGTCTGGAATTTATATCAAAAAAGTTATGTAAATTTCAATAGTTCAACAACTTTCCAATGTTTGAGATTTTGTAACAAAAAAATTTTTTTTTTTCATGACAAAAGTTACAAATTATTGATTTTATGGCAAAAAAATGGGATTTTTACAACTGAAACTTGCAACAAAAGTTGCAATTTTACAATAAAAAAGTTGGAAATCTTTGTAAATTTCACCATTTTACAATAGAAACTCGTGATTTTTACAACAAGCATACAAAAACAAAAAAAGTGTGACTTTTACATTAAAATTTTGGAGATTTTACGACAAAAAAACACTTTTTTTTTACAACAAAAATGGTGATTTTTCGCAAACATAAATTGTGATTTTATGACGTGAAATTGAAGTTTCATGAAATTCACAATTCTTCAACATCCAACTGTAATTTTACAACAAAAATGAAAATCAATTTTATTTTCCATGTTGAAGCAAACAAACGAGGAATCTGATTCCAGCAGATGTTGTCTCTCAAAGTTTAGCTTAAAAAAGAATTAAAACAAAATAAAATAGCGGCGAGCATAGAAAAAATAATTTCAGCTCCAGGTGGTTATGACAGAACTTCGGATCCACTTCCTCCTCACTTCCTGTATCAGTCTGATGGCTGGGATTTGGTCCACAGAAGGTGCCTGAGGGAGACGACTCACCACTGGGGGGCGACAGTGCTACTGCCTCCTGTCAGTCAGTCTGACAGGTGGAGGTAGCTCTGCTTCTGGCGGAGAATTTGTAGCTCTTCATTTATTCATTTCCAGTTTTATTTAATATTCAGTTCAATTCTATTGATACATGTATACATACATATATATATGTACATATGAATAAAGCATCTATTTACAATAAAGTTGTCTCTAGGCACTTCTGATAAACCCATGATCCCTGTATATGGCAGATCTTAATAGTGACAAATTGAACTCCATCTTGATTAGAAACCTTGAGCAGGACCCAGTTCAATAACAGGGGGACCCTGAATTAACGGGTATAGATAATGGATGGATGGATGGATGGATAGCATCTATTTACAACAAAGTTGTCTCTAAGGGTTTCTGGGAAACCTACAGCATGACCCCTGAGCACATGGTAAAGCCTAACAGGGGCGAGACCTCCCTCTTGGTTAGAAACCTTGAGCAGGACCCAGTTCAATGACAGGGGGACCCTCCTGCTTATACCCAGCTGGGTAAAGGTAGACATGATGAGGGAGACAGGACAGAGAGGACGAAGGACAGAGAGAGGAGAGGTACAAAAATATACAGCAATAACATGTGGTTCAAGAATATTCAAATATCTGGTATAAAAATATATAAATGTGTGGTGGTGGGAGGGTTGAACTGCAGGTCGGTCACACCAGCAGGAATCCTCTAGTTGAATTCAGTCGACAGGTGGAGGTAAACGTCAGGATGATAGAAAGTTTGTGAGGCAAGGGGGAGTGCAAAATCGCCACGACAGCACCTGAAAAAGGAAAAAGGAAGATAGACAACGTTGATTCTATTAAATGATTCAGGACAATCTGAGACTGAGATAAGACAGGGTGAAGATGCTCAGTGGACAATACAACTCCCCCCAGCAGTCTAGGTCTATAGAAGCATAACTAGCCTGACCCAAATGGCAGGAGGTCCAGAAGGAAGTCTGTGATGTTCTTCAGGTAGACCAATACCAGGCTCTCTAAAGGACTTCATGTCATCAGGCCTGCAGTCATTTAGTCCTGTGATGGAGAGCTTCTTGGAGCAGTAATGATGGTGGAGTTCTCTGGGTGAAGAACTTAAATTAAAAATCTTTATTCCTTAAAGATTGGATGCCCTCCACCAGCTGCACCTCAAAACTTCTGTCCATCAAAGTTCTTGACAGAATCAAGTGACAAAAAACGTCCTGGTTTCACCTGGAATCAAACAGAACCAGAAGCAAAACCACCATAACACAACCTTCTCCAACTGATTCTATAAAGTTTTCCAAATTTACAACAGTTGCCCCTCTAAGACGATTGCTGATGTCTTTTCCTCTTGGTATTGTGTTAGCTTGAACATGTAGTTTTGATTTTTTTTTTCTGGTGTTGGGTGAAATGGCAGAAACTGAGGTTTTATTAGGAAGAAGACCTTAATGAGAGACGTATGAACACGATGGACAGTTTGGCTGATATTTCTGTGGAGTCATGATTGACAGCTCTGAGCCACACCCTCGTCTGCAGCTTAGCTTGCTGCACTAATCACATCAGAATCCTTTAAGCAGAGCATCTTAAACTGGAGAGGGTGAGGCACAACCTCCTCCCCCAGCAGGACGGAGGTGGGAGGGGGTGCAGCTGGTCACATGTCTGATAGTGTCTGTTGCAGAGAGCGCCGGCAGCCGTCCAGAGTCTCAGCTGCAGCTTCCTGTCACTAACATGTCTGTCTTCTGCTGCTTCTTCCTCAGGGACTACGGCTCCAAGCGCAAGTCCGGTGAGTCACCTGTTTTCCTCCATCATCCTTCCACGTGCCTCCTTTTCCCCATATCCCCCCCCCCCCCCCCCTTTCCAGAAATGTTTGTGTTGTCTGTTGTCGGTCAGATGTCAGAGGGTTTGTTTACAGTCGCACTGCGGGACCCTCAAATCAGCTGGTGAGGGGGGTTCATAAAGCTGTTTCATCCTGTCAGGGAGGAGAATTTAATTTAATTATTTAGCTGTTTTTCTTTTAAATAATTTCACTGAGCAACAATACTGGTCCTCAAAAGTTAGGACTTGGAGCTTTGAGCAAAATTAGGACCCCCTCTAGAATCGTGTGGGTAATACCAAAAAAATAAATAAATAAATAAATTTAAAAAAAAGAATCCTATGGGCAATCCTAAGTACCTCCATGATTCAGCAGCAGCTTGTAGATCCACCTTAATGAATGATATCTTGATGTAGTTTATCAGTCTCCTGTTTGTCTCCTGACTGGTTCCACACATGATAATGGACACACATTAGAGCTTATTTTTTTATTACAACTTTTGTTATTTTTTACAAATACTAAAATAACAAAAAACGACAAAAAATGAACAAAGTTCATTTTTTGAACCTTGTTTTGAATGAATGAATAAATAAATAACACACTGAACACATAACAAACTGAAGGAAAAACCCTGAGCATTGAATTTTTGTTTTTAAAAAGAATTTTAAAAAATAAATGCAAAGAACCCTGTTTTTCCCCACCAAATTAGAAAAATAATAAAAAATATAAACATGTTGAATATAAACATAAACATATTTTGTTTCTTAACAAGTATTAAAAATCCTTTTTTTTAAACAATTGACAAAAAGAAAATATTTTTTTACAAATAAAAACATTGGACATATTTATATTAAAAAAACATATTGAAACAAAATGCTTTTAAAAAGCATACTTTTTTTTTTATTGACTTATAAAATAAATGTGCTTAATTTACTTATTATTCATTTATATCCTTCAGGTCCACCACAGACTCTCAGTGAGGTTCGTTCAATCAATCAATCAATCAATAAGTCAGTCAGTCAGTCAGTCAGTCAGTCAGTCAGTCAGTCAGTCAATGTATGAATGAATGAATCAATGAATGAATGAATGAATGAATCAATCAATCAATCAAAACTTTATTTATATAGCACTTTTTATACAGTTAGGTGCAGCACAAAGTGCTGAATAATGTAAAAGCAAAACAAACAAAAAATGGTCCACAACTCTTTTTTTTCCCCCTCATCCACCCTGATGTTCATCTGCTGCAGGTTTGGGATCATTTCCTGCCACATGACCCAGTTTCAGCCAATCATCAGCTGTTAGACAGATGGACTCACATTTGTCTTGAATATTCTGGTGTACAGAAGAGTTCATGGTCCTCTCAGGGACTAAATGATGTCCGGGTCCTCTGCAGGGTGTTTGCACCCGTTAAGGTCTGAGGAGGTTCAGGATGCATCCTGGTCAGTGAGAAGGTATTTTTGATGACGTGAGGAATCCTGCCTCACAGGAGTCAAAATCCAACCTCAGACCTCACCTAACTGAAATAAAGCTGTGAAAACAGGACTACTGAACCCCTTATGCAAAGTAAAAAGAAAATTAAAGAGTCACAAATTCCGCCACTAAAACTTGGTGAAAAAGTAACACACTCAGATGTACACATTACGAGATACACAAACAGAAAACCCAGATACACTACAGGGTTTGTGGTCCCCACAACCAGATGCAATTTCACTGAACAGAAGATCCATAAGAATCAAAACAAATCAGAATGATCAAACTAAATCAGACCCACAAACACACACAAAGATAGTAACGAGTGTGGTTCACAACCACATCACTCGGCTAACGATCACAAATGATCTAATGAGTGGGATGACTTACACACAGAAGGTCATGACACATAACAAAAAGTCAAACCCACAGATAACAACTGCAGCTCACTGCTACACAGTTACTGCCGTCACTCAGCTAGTAACACAAGTGATCCAACAAAAGTGGGATGACATACACAAAGGTCATGATACAAAAGAACACATTACACAAATGTGATTAGCATACAAGCATCCATGGACAACAAACATAGTAGATATACAAGACACTAATTCATAATTTACTATACTCAAATTCAGTCTCCAGAAGTTCAAATTGTTCCCAGACCAGCCCCCAATTCATGTTATAAAACAGAGACTGAACACAGGAGATTTATTGTTAAAATCACGCATCAAACAGCACCAAGAACCAAGCGGCAGCTAGAATTATGAGCTTCCCCTTCCAACCTTTACTAGCCTCAAGTTCAGTCTCCACTAGTTCGATAGGTTCGAGCCTGGTCGTAACATGAATTGACATGAGAAGATGGTCTGGATGTCTCTGTTGAGACTGCTGGATGAGCAGAAATGAAAGACAGATAGAAGATATTCAGGTCCTGCAGCTACAAACAAACCCAGACCATCATCCCTCCACCACTGCGCTGGAGAGAAGGAACCAGGTGTTTCTGGTTTCCTCCTGACATGGTTCAGGGTTGTTCTTTGGTCCATGACAATGGACACACTTTAGACCTGTAACTGTCCATCATCAGGATGCTGTTCCAGAAGTCTGCTGGTTTGTTCAGATGCAGTTTAGTGAAGCTCCCAGGTTCATTTCTAGAATATAGCAGCACAACTAGGACCTTTTGAATTTAACATGCTCTGATGTTGCTATAAACCTGCTGGAACTTCCTAAACCTGCAGGGACATCCTCTCCTGAGGAGACTAACGGCTGTCTTGAATGCTTTCCTCTGGTGAATAATCTTTCTCGCTGTAGTTGAGTAGCTGACTGCCCTCTTAGCAGTGTGTTACCATGCACCTGAATGCTCCAGACCAGCTCTTCTGAGTTCACTACACAGCAATCAAAGTTTTAAGTTTTTTTGTTTTTGTTTTTTCATTTTTAAACTCTGAAAGCCTTTTAGGGTTGAAAGAAGATGAGCTAACATCTGGAAACAAAGACCTGAAAAATCTAAAGATTCAGATGGATTCTGGTCTTAGAACTGGTCTCAGTTCTAGTCTGGTTAGTCCTGCAGATAAAATGAGCCGAAACAAGACAAATGAACCGTTTAGTTTGACTCTAATTACCTCTGTGGAGGATCTCCAGCCTCTTTAGGCCTCTTAGCTGTCTTAGCTGTAGCATTGGCTCAGGGACGTCAGACTGAAGAACGTTTCGTTCTGGACTTCTGCTTTAAAAGACCCAAGCAGACTGAAGCAGTCCAGAGCAGACTGTGGAGACCAGAGCAGACTGTGGAGACGGTGGTGGATTATTGAAGACATCAGGACATAGCCAGACGCTAGTAAAGTAGTAGTAAAAGTGCTGGTTAAATCATCGTCGACTGCAGCAGGTGGTGATTTGGAGCTTAGACAGGTGAACTACTAACCTGGTAACCTCCAACAAGTTTAAAATGTTAGAGTTTAAAAGATAAACACAGAATAAAAATAATAGGTCTGGATGCAGAACACAACAAAACATTTCAATATGATAAATAACTTATTTAAATATAGTCAGTTTAGTTTGAACTGGGTCTTTACGTCCAGACTGGAAACTGGGAGCCGGTTTTAAACTGGGTTATGGGAAATCCTTCCTGAACGCAGAAACCACAGTTTCAGTGCCTAGAACCACTGAGACTGTTCATTTACCTTCAGGAATAAAAATGTTTTGTTTTGTTTATTTTTTGGTGGTTCTAGTTCCCCCAGTCCTGGATTTAACTCTGACATCACTGACCTCAGATGACCTCACCTCAGACGTTCCAGGGATTGGTTTAGGTTTTAGTATCACTACGGGGGTCCCCCCCCTCCCCACCGTCCTGGTGGAGTTCAAATGGAGGTCGTACCTCCCTCCCCCCATGTCAGAGACTTCACAGTCTAGGTGGTTCAGGCTCCAGGCTGATATCAGGTCTACCAGGAGGACGAGGACCACCTGGAGGACCAGGACCATGTAGGGAACCATGTCGATGTTAAAGATGGCCTGATGTTGGAGGAGCTCCTATTTGAACTAATACCTTCATACAACATCTCATGCTCCCCTGGTACACCCAGGAGGTCTAAAAGCCACAGAGTCAAATGAATGTTGCAGATAAAAACCCTGAAATCAGTTGTGAGGATATACGCAGCAAATATGAAAAAAAATTGTTTTACTGTGATAAAAATAATTTCTTTCTGAACTCAGCAGCTGAGTGAATGTAAGTAGATAAAAATGTGGTACACCCATAGGATAAAAAACAAATCTGAATGATCAACCCTCCATGATGTTATCCAGAGGTTTCTGAAGAGACTCCACCGAACCAGTTAGTCTGAAAATGGACAGTTAGGCATGATGAGCAAAGGGGACACAACACACTTAGTTACTGATGCAAAAAAGTATTATTATTATTATTACTATAATAATAATAATAATAATAATAATTTCTGTAGAGAAACTGCAGCCTCTAGTGGTAGCTAGAGGAATTTCTCCAGTTTATCAGTAATCACTTAGTTATCAATCACTCCATTGTCTGTCAGTGTGATTGACAGTTATTGGAAGTATTTTTATACTCATCAATATTTCAGACTAAGCTTTCAGGACAGCTGGAACCACAGCATCAGACGTGTTTATGGACTGTGGTTCAGCAGTAAAAACCAGTCTGCTACATTTACAGGAAAAAAACAGTTACTGGATCATTCCTACGGGTCCAGTTCTTCATGGTCTTCACTGCATTAACTGCAGAAAATCAGCTGCAGCAGCAGGTTCTGCCCGTTAGTGGCCTCATCACATGGACCAGGAACAGGTTAACCGTGTTTGTATGTGGGAACAGTTGATCCAGGGCTTGGATCAGCCTTTGGACCATCAGGTTCTCAAAGAATTCAGAGGATACAGTCGTAAGAAAAGGTATGTGAACCCCTCAGAATGAATGGGTTTAAGTTAGCAGCTGGTCAACTTTAACAAGATCTCCCAGCATCTCTGAATCAGAGCTGGACAACGTTCATGTGGAATTCTGGAATATTCTCCTTCCCAGAACTGCTTCAGTTGAATGGATCCTCCTTTAGATGCTGGATCACCTTGGTCAGACCAGACAGGTCGGCCTGGGTGACCTGACCAGAGGCTCCATCTGCTCAGCATATCTATATCAGAGGTGACAAAGTCTATTTCAACCTGTGCCACAGATTACCATGGCTACCGTTAAAGAGCCACATCATCACCATGGTTACCATTAAAGGGCTGCATCGTCACCATGGTTACCGTTAAAGGGCCACATTATCACCATGGTTACCTTTAAAGGGCTTCATCATCACCATGGTCACTGTTAAACGATCGCATCATCACCATGGTTACTGTTAAAGGGGTGGTTATTCTTTATTTTCTCAACCATCTATGCTGTCAGATTTCCTGCTAGTTCCTGGACTCTGTCGTCAAATTTTAAAAAGTCTTAAAATCTCAAATTTCACAACATTGTGACTTTTATCAGAAAATTAAGGCTATTTTACTAAAATAAATGTTTTGTATAATTGCAAAATGAAACAAAAAAACCTTTTTGTTAAAAGAAAAACAAATTTGTTGTAAAATGGTGAATTTTGGAATAGCAAATCTTTATTTCATCAAAAAGTGAATTTTTATAAAAGCAAAAATTACATAAAAATCACAAACTTTTGACTTTTTATCTTAAAATTACAATTGTCTTCTGTAATCTTATCCTTTTGTTGGAAAATTACAACGTTTTGTTTTTTTTTTTGTTTTTTTTAAAGAAGTAAATTATACAAAAAACACATTTTAACAAAAACGATCAACTTTTATTTGTAAAATCCTTTTCAGATTTTTACTCAATCAACTTTTTGAAATAAACCAGCTGCAGTTATTCCACTTTTTAATGTCAGTAGTCAGATTGAAGATTTGTTCCCTCCCCTCCTCCATATCCTCCGGCTACTGTCGTCTCCATGACGATCAGCAGTTTGGTGGAATGTGAAGCAATAATCTTGTCAGTGTTTGCCAGCGTCCACTTCCAGCTCTGACACTTCTGTGGGACGTCTGGTGTCCATGTTGACATGTCCAACTCCACAGCAGAAACCTGGTTTCAGGTCTTTGATGACTTGCTGAGCTGTGAATGAAACTCTTTATGATTTTAAATGATCTCCGGAGTCTCTTCCTCGTTAGGAAGGAGTTAATCTAGACATTCCCTATCCAGCTTGTACATCAGCTCTTCTGATGGAGGCCTTTTCATTTCCTGGTTAGGCATCATGTTTTTTTTTTCTTATTTTCTTTGGAAGCTAGGGACAGGCCGCTGTGTGGGGGGGCAGAAATTACTTCAGAAGTGCTGGGAAAGCTCATACTGGAAAGGCTGGAGGCGGAAGGGAACATCTGTCAGATATTTGGTTTGTCAGACTTGGTGAGATGTTCTGTTTCTCCACATTTGCCCCGCCTCCCTGCTTCAGTGATCCCATACATGAAAATGGACACCCAGTAGACCTTGTTGCCATATGAGTTTACATGTTTTAAACTCTCCACGTCAGCGTAACGAGGGTGGATCTCGCCTCTCTGCTGCTTCTGCATGCTGTTGAAGTAAATAATCTCTGCTTCTTCTTCTTCTCTCTGTCTGCAGTATGGATGTACGGCTTTACAGACAGCCCGAGGAAAGAGGCCTCAGGTAGTCCTGCGTGTGCCACTCCCAGCTCTCAGCCTTGTTTCCTTTCACGCCTCAGATTTCTCTGAATATCTGAGGCTGCATGCACCATCTGCTCTGATCCAGAATCTGTCCTGCTGCATGATGATCATCCATGATGGGTCTAACTACGCTCATGCTCTAGCGTTGGCATGCCCCTCCTTTAACTCCATGTTTTATTTGATGTACAAATATAATAAAAGTTGTCTGATCATAGCTGGTCTTTGTATCAGACAAACACAACCTCGGACCAACACTTTGTTCAGCTTGTCATTATTTATTTAACAAAAATGAAGTCAAATTGAAAACAAGAAAATATGACTCAGCATAATTAACTGTTTCAGTCTATCATGATTGCGTTGCTTCAGTTTCCCCACACATTGAAATGGACACACAGGTGACCTGATGATGTCATTGGGTCTCAGTTTATGTCATAAACTCACGTTGCTTCAGTTCATTGAGGTTTCTAGATGTTCATTTATGAACAGTTTCCTGAGGTCCCACCAGAGTTTCAGGTTCAGGGCTGGGCTGGAACAGGGTTGTTGTCCTGTCACATGACCCAGCTTCAGCTGAGGTTTAGCTGTCAGGAGGATGGACTCACATTAGCTTTTAGAAGATAAGCCCAGGTCATCACTCTTCTACCACCGTGCTTGACAGTGGGTCTGAAGCGGTTCTGGTTTCCTCCAAACATGGTTCTGGTTGGTCTCGTGTCCAGAGTTCATTGTTCCAGAAGTCTGCTGGTTTGTTCAGATCCAGTTCAGTGAACATGAAACCTGAAACCTTTCCAAACAAACCAATCTGGTTCTTCATCTGTCGGTGCTGCATTGAACTTGGATCTACCTCATGGGGCTTTCTGTGTTTCCCTGAGCATTGGATGGTCCAACAATCATCCATCTATCTATTAGTTTCCACTCATCCAGGTTCAGTCTTGGGGTCAGCAGTCTGACAGCGAGGTCCAGACTTCCCTCTTCCCAGCTCTTCCAGAGGGAATACAGAGGTATTCCCAGACCAGCTGAGAGAGGTAGTCTCTCCAGAGTGTCCTAGATCAGTCTCGACAATTCAATTCAATTCAGTGCAATTCAATTCAATTCAAATCAATTCAATTCAATTTATATAGTGCCTATTTACAACATGCATCTCTAGGCGCTTTAGAAACCCAGAGCTTGAACCCAGAGCACATGGCAATGCCATCAGTAGCAAGAAAAAACTCCAAAAGCACTGCGGACTAAACTCTGACAGACTGGATAGTCCATAACAACGGACTCTGTACCCCAAACTCTCCAACCACCACCCTCAGGAGAACAAGAGGAACACATCAAATACTTTCTCCAACTCCAAAAAACACACGTGGACTGGTTGAGTCAAAGTTCAAAAGTTATATCAGCTAATCTTTGTTCACATGACCAGAGTGACAGCTGTAAGACAAAAAGCCAAAGATTTACCAACAATTCAATTTTACTTCAATTTATTTCTGTGATAGTCACGATTCAACGTATGTTCAGTCACACTGTGTAAGATTTATGAGTTATCCACCAATTTCAGGACATTAATTTGACTCCTACGCTGTGAACCCAACATAGGGGTCATAAGACAGTTGCTGATATCTTTGCTTTTTGGCATTGTGTTAATAACACACCTGGACACCACAGACCAGAAAAGAACCAAAACATCAGCTTTTATAGAGGTCTGCACACCTGCTGATGAGGACTGCTGCTCTTAACTCCTAGCGAAGCTGTGATGGGGGGTACTTAGGATTGCTTTTTTTTCCTCTCTTTTTGGCTTCACTTTTGTTAAAGAAATAATGACACAGTGACAAATATGAAATGTTGTAATTCCTCTGAGGTTGTATTTGACTCAGAGATCAGATGATGTTTTCAGACTGGGATTAAAAGAGGGGTGGGGGTGCCTAACTGTTGCTCATGTTTGAAGGTTTAAACGGAGGGAAAGCACAGCGCCCCAACCCAGCTGAAACACTCTCCTCTTTTGTTTCACATAAACATGGCTCTCATATGTTTCTATTTAAGGCCAGCAGAGCCGACTACCGTGATTGGCTGCCCCCCCCCCCCTCCGATGCCCCGTCCAACGGTGGAGGGGAGGCCTTTCCTCTCAACCACACGGCTGATTTTCCACAGGGAAACTTCCCCATTCTCCCACTCATTACCGTCTCCCTGTCAGACTGTCGGCGGCTCCTCCGTCTCTGTCTTCATCATCTGGATCTGCCTCTCTGGTCATGAATCCTCCGTAGGTGTGAGATGCAGCCCCCCCAGATGTTTTCCCAAGGTTCCCTCCCTTCGTCTTGACTGCTTCTGATGCTCGTCACTGGCCGGCTGTGGGCCAGGGGGGTTGTTTGGGACGATGGGGCCCGGCCGTGAGGTTGTTTTTTAGCCGGTCGGGGAGGGGACCGATGGCGGCAACGTACAGGGTGCACAGCGGTGGCAGAGGCGGGGCCTTTGGGTGCAGCAGGCGTTCGCGGGGCGCCGCAGCGGGCAGGTGGCTGACGGCCTGTTTCTTCCCCTCAGGGATGGACAGCTCGGAGCCCATGGTGCTGGAGCAGTACGTGGCCGTGGCCAACTACGAGAGGCAGGAGAACTCGGAGATCAACCTGAAAGCCGGCGAGACGGTGGACGTGATTGAGAAGAGTGAAAGTGGTGAGTCTGTTTCTGCTTTCTTTGGTCTGAAATGTCTCCTTGACATTTATGGTGTCACTTCCTGTTTGCATCTTCTCACGATGCTGTCCAGCAGGCGGGGGGGCTGGAGGAGCTGCTGGGCTGGAGAAGTCTGTGTTTACTCCAATAACAGACACATCTAGACTTCATCTGGCCCATGTTTGCCTCAGCTATGGCACTGGGAAGTTATAAGTGTTATGTTGCACAGATGTGACGCAGAAGTCCTGACCCTGGTGCTAAACATGAGCTATGGTATGTGAAGGATGGTCCAGATGTGCCCCAGTTGTGATAGGCCTGGCTTTGACATGGATTGTGAAGGCCAGATGTTACCCAATGTCCTGAAATGTGATCATCCTAGGTTTTGGCATATGCTGGATGGATCAGATGTGACCAAGAGGTCTTGAGTTTGGCCAAACCTGGGGTATGTGAGAAATGGACCAATTGCGATACAGCTGTCTTGAACTTGGTAACTTGGGCGATGGCTTGTGTTGGATAGGCCAGATGTGCAATAAAGATCTCAAAATGGGCCAAACCAGGGTTAAAGCCTGGGAATGACAAGTTCTGGATGACCTGAATGTGAGCAGTATTTCTTAATCTGGGTCAAAGTGGGGTTATAGTAGTTTGGGATGGCCCAGATATGCATCAGTTGTAATACACCTGACTTTGACGTTTTGAAGGCCAGATGTTACCCAAAGTCCTGAAATGTGATAAACCCAGGTTCTGTGTGTCAGATGGCCACTTGTGACAAAACAGTCTAAAGATGGGCCAACATTGGGCTGTAGCATGTTTGGATTGATCAAGATGTGGGCCAGATGTGATAAGCTGGACTTATAGACAGATAGATCAAAAACATCTTTACCTCGGCCAGACTTGGACTATGACATGTGTAGGATGGGCCAGATGTGACCTAAATTGGTAATCCTGATTTTGACGTAGGCCAAATGTGACCCAAAAGTATTGACATGGTACAAACTTGAGTTAATGGTATGCGTTGGATAGTCCAGATGTGACCAAGAGGCCTTGAGTTGGGCCAAAGCTAGGATATGCGAGGAATGGGCCAGATGTGATACTGGGTAACTTGGGCTATGGCTTGTGTTGGATGGGTCAGATGTGGCTCAACGGTCTGAAGATGCTCCAGAACTGGACTAACCTTGTGACCCAAAGGTACGTAAATGGCCCAAATTTGAGTTGTAGCAACTGGCATTCTCAAACTGAAGTTATCCTGAACTGGGCTGGATTAAATGTTGCTGTAATTGGATTAAAATGACTGGATTTAATAGATTGTAATAGATTATAAGTGGACTGAATTGGACTTGAGTTTGAACTTATTTATGTTCTCTGTAACGTTTCCTCAGACAACATGCCCAACGTTGTAGTTCTGTTGCTTCATCTCATCTTCACTCATCTTCAAAAAAAAAAAAATATATATCAGAGATCCAGTGGTTTATAGATCCACCTTGAGTATCTAATTAGCCAATCATGTATATTCATGTAGACGTGGTCAAGGGGACTCACTGAAGTTTCAACCAGGATCAGAACAGAGATTTAAGAGTCTTTGAACATGTCGTGGTTGTTGTTCATGACAGAACCATCTCCAGGGTTCCAGAGAACGGTCAAAAACAGAAAATGTTGGAGATCAGAGGAGTGAATTTTTGTTAAAAAATTTTGATATTTTGGGCCACCGTGTAGTCGAGTGGTTAAAGCAGGCAGACCACATGCAGGCTGTAGCCTCATGCAGCAGGTGGTGAGTGCAACTCCCAGCTCCTAAGCCATTTAGTGTGGGCCTCCTCCCTTCTCTCTGCCCTGGTTTCACGTCTCTCTCCACTTTCAGTAAAAAGGCCACTAGAGCCAAAATCAAAAAAGTTCAATACTTTATGACTAAAAGTTACAATATACGACAAAGATGCGAATATTGTTAAACATTTTGGATTTTATGACAAAAATCTTTAGACATTTAGAGTTTAAGGAACAAAGCAACAAAAATTTGCTATAATAATTTAAAAAGTCACAATTTAGCAAAATTCCTAATTTCACAATTAAAATGTGATGACATAAAATTGCAATTATATGAAATTCACACTTTTGAGTCAAAGTTATTTTATGTTCAAAAAAAACAAAAACAAACAAAATTTGAGTTTTTATGCCATAGAATGTACTTATACAAAAACTAAATTACTAAGACTAAATATACTAGATAAACAAAAATACTAAAGATACTACAAAATACAGCAAATTTTTGATTATATAGAAAAATTCTTGATTTTAGGACCAAGTAC
Organism: Arrhamphus sclerolepis; assembly: GCA_037176975.1. Taxonomy (NCBI): domain Eukaryota; kingdom Metazoa; phylum Chordata; class Actinopteri; order Beloniformes; family Hemiramphidae; genus Arrhamphus; species Arrhamphus sclerolepis. The sequence goes on along the minus strand of JBAMYA010000001.1, from coordinate 3,426,499 downwards.
AAAATTAATGAAAAAACAATGTTTTCACGTAACCCCAGAAGTCAAGGTTCATTTGCTGTTCACTGATATTTGTGCCAGATTTGATGCTTTTTCAGTCCAATAGTTTCATTTAAAACCACAAAATGTGAAGAGAGGGTTTGTTTACGGGCTCTCTATGATTCAGGTTCTGGCATCCATCGCCTCTGCATGGGTGTCTTTTTCAGTTTTTCAGTTTTGGTTTTATATTCTCATTTAAAATGTTGCTGCGTGTCATCTCTGAGTTTACTGTGCAGGCGTCGCTGTTTTTCCTGCTAATAAAAGCATCAGTAACCGAACAGCCGTCTTCCCTGTGGACCTGCTGACAAAACGGGGAGTTGAAGTTTCACTGATGGATCTGCCAGGAGGACTGACAAACCCAGAAAACTCTGAGAGTCCGGATCCTGTTGTGTTTCCATGGACCCTGTAAATCATTCGCATGGAAACTCCGCAGGCTTGTTTATGTGGCATTGCTTATGAGCTGGTAAAATGCTGTTGGAGGGAGTGGCAGCGCCAACATGTTCCCACTGCACCTTTAAAGAGCCCTGCAGGGATGTTTGGAGGCTTTTCCTCGACCGCTTTAAAAGTTTAAACACACAGCTTTATATCAGATATTCAGGCTTTTGCCACTGTTAAAAGATAGTACCTCCTCTTTTAATTCCTACGTTTTATTCAGCAAAATTGAAGTTAAAAAGATCTATGCTTCGCAGCAGTAATCTGAGGTGGTGCTTTCCTGTCTTGCCCATAAAAATGGACAGTCTGGACTTGGTTGTGTGTTCTATGTAGGTTATGTGCCATAAGTTCACTTTGCATGAAATGAAATTTAAACACTTTAAACATGTGGTGTGTTTTCTTTCAGTTTTTCTTTTTTTAATCGGCTCTTTAGTAAATGTAGACCTGTGGTGTTTGGAGGTCGTCTCACAGCTGGTTTCAGAATTCCTCCGTCATCTGGATCCACTTTTGTCTTTTTTACGGTTGAACAATTCCTAAAAGTCTATTTCTGGAGCAGATGGATTATTTTTTCTATCTGATGTGGGTGGGGCCTGGTTGTGCCCTTCTCTGGTCATCTTTTCTTTGTTTTTGTTTTTTTTTGTTTTTCCACATTTGTTCGTTCCGCCTCCTCCCACCATGGTCCAGAATAACTCTGGTACCGTTTGGAAAACCTCTGTCTTTGAACAGCTCGCATGTTTGACTTTTCATGTTCCTTTTGTTCACAAACATCACATCTATGTTTTTAACCAAAGATCTACTTCTTTGCTGTCTGAGACTGAAGAAAGCTGCAGTTCCTCTACTGACCACAAGAGACTGCAGTTCCTCGATTGACCATGAGAGACTGCAGTTCCTATATCGACCACTAGAGGCTGCATTTCCTATATTGACCACTAGATGCTGCAGTTCCTCTACCGACCACTAGAGGCTGCAGTTCCTGTAATGACCACTAGAGGCTGCCGTTCCCATATCAACCACTAGCGGCTGCAGTTCCTCTACCGACTACAGGAGACTGCAGTTTCACATAAGACAACTGTACAGAAGTGAACTTTTCTGTACCTCCCCAGGTACTATATAAACCCACAGATTCATGCATAATTAGGGAATTAGGGGTGTGGTATTTTGCTTTTCCAAGCACAGCTTTGCTGGTTCTTGGTTCTTTGGTATTGATTACATCACAGAGGATATGTCCAGTTCTTATGGTTTTAACAAAATAGGCAAATACATCAGCAATGGTCTGGTAGAAACAGCTGCAGTCCAACAGTGTTGTAGATTAAAACGGAGGCAGTGGAGATAAGACTGTATCTGGTTCCACAGCTGGTCTTCAGCTTCCGTTCTGCTTCTATTTCAGGCGAGTGTCTTTGACTCTCACCTCCAGCTTACTCTGCAGAACGATAAGGAGGCTGTTTGATTCAATGCCCTGGAAAGCAGCACTGCGTTCCAGAGCCCGGCGCTCTCCAGGGATCTGCTCCTGATTAGAAAAACCAGATGAGTTACCCCCGTTACCCCGACCCTCACGTTTCCAGAAGTAGAAGAAAAGCTTTTGAAGAAGAAGAGCTTTGAAGCAGCAGCCCTCTCACCTGGGCTGTTTTTATATCCTTCCTTACTCTGCAGCCTCAGGACCACGAGGTCGTCACTCTGCTAAGTTCATCCTTACCTTCTCCGTCAGATAAATCCAGCGGTGACTGGTTTTCAGGACAACCTGCTGCTGGTAAAACGCTGATAAGTTTTCTGCTGAAAGATGCTCTGATCTCAGCTGCTCTGCAGTCTCAAGAGCTTATTAACATCTATTGATCCAGGTTGTGGTCCTGGAGCAGTGGTCTCAGCAGACAGGTCCAGACCTCCAGCTCCTCCAGTCCAGTACCAAGGTGTTCCAGCCGTCCTAGGTCTGTCTCAGGGTGTCCTCTTGTTTGGACATGCCTAAGACACCTCCTCAGGGAGGCTTCCAGGACTTGTCCCAACTAACCTCTCAGATGACAGAACTTCTCATCCCACCTCTAATGGGAGTCCAGACACCTGTACGGGACTTGTAGCCAAACATGTGACTTGGTTCGGACCTGTGATCAACAGCTCTGACTTGGATTGTGACCAAGTGAATTGGATTGTGAATTTACTTGGATGGAATTTGATCACAGGCTCTGACCTGGACCTGGACCTGCTCTGACTTGACTTCAAAATGGTGAAAAAAAAAAGACTTGATTTGGATTTATTACTCAAAGACTTGAGAGTTGGACTTGTGACCAAAACTTGACATCTTTTTTGTGACTAAAGATTTGGTTACAGACTAGGACCTGGTCTTGTGATTTAACTTGGACCATAGACCAAAATCTTGAGAATTAACTGGGACTGGTGACCTTGTACTTGAGTGTTTAGTTGCTTTATTCTTAGACTTCAGACTTGATCTGGAAGTTGTGATCGAAGACCTGAAACCTGACATGAACTTGAGTTCACGGACTTTAGACTTGATTTTAATTCATGAGCAGAACTTGACACTAGCCTCGCTTTAGACCAAAAGCTGCTACCTGACTTGGCTCTCCAAAACTATGCTGGTCGGTCATCCATCAGAGTGCACATCTGCTGAGTCATGCTTTGTTGTCATTAACTCTGACCGATTGTCCTCCATCTGGCTGCCAGTCTTTGGTGCAGATCTCCTCCTACGTGACAGATTTTCTGTGAAAACTCTGATCTGTCAACAACCACTTCTCTGCTGGCTCGGGTCCTCCAGCTGCATAAAACCATGAGGGAGCTGCCACATCTGGATCTGTCTGACGTCTTTTAGTCTGAAGATCCACTAGCAGTGGTCTTTCTGGTTTTATTTTATCTGTTTATGGTGGGTCCAAAACTAGATTTATGAGTGAACCAGTTCCAGATTGTACCTGGATGTAGCACACGTGGAGACAGAGAATCTGAGGGAGTGAAGGCAGACAGCTCTAAAGTGGAGCACAGGGCCACATCTGGTGGAGGCTGAAGCTCATTTAACGACCATTAGAGGCTGTAGTTCCTCTATGTATCATTAGAGGATACAGTCCTCTACCAACCACTAGAGGCTGCAGTTCCTTTACCTTTGCTTGATAACCTGATTCCAGCCTTGGTGGTATGGAACATTTGCAAGTGGCCGTGGGTCGTCGGCTGGTAGACAACTGAAAGATATAACCTCTCTGACTCTTGAGTCAGCTTTGGTACCTCCTCCTGGTTGGACATGTCTGAAACACCTCCTCGTGGAGACCCGTCCTAGCCAGATGGTTGCTCTGTTTCAAGTTTAAGTCTTGGATTCCTGGAGCAACCACTGGTTTGGAAAGCTTAGTGGGTAATGTGACCAGGTAACATCTCAAGCTCAACAATTGTGCCTCTAAGACTATTACTGATTTCTTTCCCTTTTGGCATTGTGTTAACACACATCTGAATGCTTCAGACCAGCAAACATCTGCTTTAATGGAGGTATGTAGACCTGCTGATGATGAACCGTAACTTTTAAACCCTATTGAAGCAGTGAAGGGGTACATGAGATTACCCACATGAATTCTTTTCTTTCTTTCCTTCCTTTTTTTGGTTACATTTTTATTAAATAAATAATGTCTTTTGCACATGGATGCATCTTCCAGCCAAAAAAATCTTTCTAGTTATTTTCTTCAGGCATGCAGTTTTTCTTCCCTGAAAGCTGTTAAAGATATGAACATAAACTTTGATCCCGTTTCCTGTTTTTCATCACTGGAGTAAAACTGAGTCTGAATATTGATTTATTTATTTATTTTTTTGTGGATTTAAATCCTTTCATCTGAGCTTCTGAAGTCTTTTTAATTATTTATTTTTGTTTTATTTTTAATTTTTTGTTTGTTTTAAATCCAAACACAATCCTGCTGGTCCTACTGGACCTCCTGGAGCTCATAGACCTGACAAACATCAACTATGAGGAATGAAAACTGCAGTCTGGATGTTGATCACTCCTGCAAATGTAATTGGCTAATGGTTTCATCAGTGTCCAGACCACCTGGTCCTCCTGGAGCTCCAGAAAAAAATGAAATAAAAAACTCTCCGGGTCTGGACAGAGAACATCTGAGGCTCTCCTGGGTTCTGTTTCAGATGGTTCAAAGTTAGAGCGGCTCTCAGTCCATTAAGATGGCAACCACTTGCCCGTAACTGGTCCATGACGTCCAGATGCTGATGGGCATCTATGAGGTCCACAAGTTGCAGGATTTTATTGATGATTATAGATTGATTATTATTATTATTGTTGTTGTTGTTATTATTATTATTATTGTTGTTGTTTTTGTCATAATAACAATACTACTACTACTAATAATAATAATAATAATAATGATAATAATAAAGGACGTAGAATCATTTAAAATGTCAAATGTTGATCATTCATGCAGAAATTATTAATAATAAATGTTTTTATACTTCTGTCTGCAGGTTGGTGGTTTGTCAGCTCAGCTGAGCAGCAGGGATGGGTCCCAGCCACATACCTTGACTCTCAGACAGGAACCAGAGACGATTCGGATCTGGGGACTTCCAGGACTGGAGAAGGTTAGTGATTCTACCGGGACCTGCACCAGTCTGGTGCATCTTCTGGGAACTGCAGTCTCACACGAGGAGCCTCGGGGGCCAAGTTTTGAAACCGGCACAATGGGCCTGCAGGATTCTGGCTCCACAGATTCTGGCTCTGGTGAAGAGGAATCAAACCCAGATCAGAGGAATCAAACCCAGAACAGAGACCAGAGGAATCAAATGCAGAACCCATACTAGACAAATCAAATCCAGAACCCAGACCAGATGAATCAAACCCAGAATCAAGACCAGAGGAAACAAAACCAGAAACCCAAAACTGGCTGGTAATTGTTTTATGGAAAGATGATGGCTCATTTACTGATACATCTTCTGCTGGAGTCCATTTCCTTGTCATTCAAAAAATGCAAAAGAATAACTTAGATTATTGCCATCTTAAATGTTAAAACTAAAATGTTAGTGTTTTTCTCTTTAACTTTACAGATGTTAAACATCTGTGTTTAAGAAGCTCTAAAGAAATGCTGCTGCTAGAGCTAAGCTAAGTGCTAAGCTAAACACAGCTGTCATTTATGATTATTGCCATGGCAACGACATGGCATGGACCTCACTGTACGACTCACAGACTGACAGTGTTAGTGGAACACAGATCCTCTAGTCCCGATTTCACCTCTTCTATTCTTGGTTTTAGCTCCTTTGGTCCTGGGGCCTGTATCACGAAGCATGGTTAAGTTTTCCTGGGTTACTCAGACCTATCCAGTTCAACTTACCCTAACAAACCCAGTCAGGATAATCACTATCACGACACTGTCTATCAACTCGGTAACTCAAGCCAGGGTTATCTGATCAAGACTCATGAATGTGCACGCTTAAAGGGCAGGGTCCGAAGTAACGGACCAATCACAATCATGAGAGTCATGGGAGGGAAAGAGAGAACGCAATACCTCACAGCCAAGGAGCAACTCAGACCGATGAAATGTGAAGAAGAAAAAGACAACCTACACTAGAAATCTAACACCATTACTGCTGGCAGAAGGACACAAGATGCCAGGCAACGCATAACGGACAGCGTAAATGCGTAAGTTATACAGTGGGGAGTATTTAGTCAGCCACCAATTGTGCAAGTTCTCACACTTAAAAAGGTGAGAAAGGCCTGTAATTTTCATCATAGTTATACCTCAACTATGACAAAATGAGGAAAAAAAATGCAGAAAATCACATTGTCTGATTTTTACAGAATTTATTTGCAAATCATGGTGGAAAATAAGTATTTGGTCACCTACAAACAAGCAAGATTTCTGGCTCTCACTTCTGCTCGTTACCTTAATGGCACCTGTTTGAACTGGTTATCAGTATAAAAGACACCTGTCCACAACCTCAAACAGTCACACTCCAAACTC
>JBAMYA010000001.1:3409684-3419992 GCA_037176975.1 Arrhamphus sclerolepis | reverse complement strand
ATATATATACATACACACACACACACACACACACATATATATATATATATATATACATACATATATATGTACACTTACATATGTGTGTACGTGTGTGTGTGTGTGTATCCTCTAGTGGTCAGTAGAAGAACTTCAGCCTCTAGCGGTAGAAGAACAGCAGCTTTTAGTGGACGGTACAGGAACCGCAGTGTTTGCTCGAGGAACTGCAACCAACAGGTTTCTGTTTGGGGTTGATGTAAGCTCCTCCGTATCCCATCAGGCAACGCTCGCATCTTCTCCCTCAGCGCTCTGATGTTCTCAGAAGCGTCATCAGAACCTTTACCTGGAATCAGCTCTGGCTCAGTCAGTCCTTGTAGCTCTAGACCGCCCTGCTGCCAGACTCCCTCGGCCCTGCAGAAATATTTGTATCAGCTGATGTTTGGATGCAGGACACGGATGTTGCTTTGTGGGGTTGAGGCAACGACGCCAGAATTGATCAGTCGCTCACACTCAAGTAGATTTGCAGGTTGTTACCAGAGTGAGGGGGGAGCCGGAGCTGCTAATTCTGCGTCTGAATTTAAAAACAGGTTCTGTGAGGACCGATGAGATGAGGCAGTTTAAATTCAGCCGTGGAAGTGGAGAGCGTTGAGTTCCAGTGATGGATGAGCTTCAGATTTAGTAGCTGCTGTGGAAATCACGAGAGGATGAGAGCTGTAAAACCTCCAGGCGTCCAATCAGACGCCTGCTGAAATACGACACCGACACACGTGTTTTACGGCGCCTTGATTGCGTGCCCGTCCCTCCTTTTTTTAATCAGGCGGCAGGAAATCTTTGAGGTCCTGAGCAGCAATTACAGTCGAGTCGATCGATAATGACGGGTTTTAGAGGAGAGCGAATGACTTTTAGTGGATTTTAAAAGGTGGCATAAATAATGCAAACGCTCTGCTGAATAATTACATCTGACTTCAGCTGCATGGTTAACCAGATATATGAACACCCTGTTCAAAAGTTAGTGCCCCCTCTTTATATATTGATCTTCAAAATCTGTCTGATGGTAGTGGTTAGGGTCAAATAAAACCTCAGATTAACAATATATTAACTCTCTCATTTACTTATCACACATCTAATTTAATGAACAAAATTAAGTAAAAAGGAAGCAAAAAAGGGTTTCCTGTCTGCCTTTAATGATGAGTCTACATCAGTAGAGGTGTAGGCTGCACCTACAGTTAAACCTACACTGTAGGCTACGGTGCAGCTCTGAATATGTAGGGTGTGGCGTAGGTGCACTACAGCATCGACTGACTTGCGCCTCTCTCAAAAATGTAATGAAACATGATTGATAGATTTGTTCTTCATTTTTTCCAGTTTCCCGTCGCGATTGTTCTCAAATTGGTAGAACAATAGTTTTCTGTAATGTCTCTAAAACGACTGATGTCCAACATTTATCAGTTCCAACTCTTGTACAATCTACTTAATTTGCTCCGTTACTACGTCTGAGCTACAAACAGGAAATAGAAAAAAGGAAGCACAGCGCTGCAGAAGAAGAATCCAGTCTGCCACCTAGTGGTTAGTGGTAGAATTACAGAAAGATACATTTTGTACATATTGACACAGAAGGATTAATGAGCAAAGATATGTACGGATTTTTTCACTGTAGCTTTATCGTTATTCCGCGTTTTTCTTTCTTTTGTTCCAGTTTCCAGGTTTAAAAAATTATGCCCCACCCCCCCAAAATTAAAAAAAAAAAATCGAAATGAGCAGTTTGATTGAGAATGGTGAAATACGATTTTTGTTAGTTTCAGTTTGAAAGCAATGTTTTATACATACAAAACTGTCTCCCAGCTAATCTTAGTTTCCCCAGACTTTAAAAAAAAACTTTTTAAAAAACTTTTCTTCTGAGAATGACATTTTTTGCAAAAAAAAGACATTTTTCTTTCAAGTTTCAAACAATAGTGACTTTTCTGTAGGGAAATTAGAACTTTTATATTACAGCTCTTTCTCTGAAAAGTGTTGCTTTTAGTTATAAAATTGTGACTCTGACATAAAATTACAACTTTATGTTGTAAAATGTGCATTTTTTTCTCATTACATTTCTTCCTAAAATTGCAAATTTTTTGTTCTTTAATTGTAAATTACATAAAATCCTGTTTTTTTGGTGTCATTAATATGCAACTTTTGTCTTGTTAATTTGATACTGTTCATAACGAGACATTTCTAGCTAGCAGCATCTCAAATGAACATACTCCCTTCAATATTCCATTAATGTTCCTGCAATGTTCCATCAAAATTCTTGCAATGTTCCATCAGTGTTTCTGCAGTGCTCCATCTATGTTCCTGCAATGTTTCATATATGTTCCTGCAACGTTACTGCAATGTCCCAACAAAACTACAGCTAATAATCCAGCAATATTCCAGAAATGTTCCTACTAGACTACTGCAATATTCTTGAAATGTTTCAGCAAAATTCCAGCAATTTTTTGGCAATCTTCCTGCAATGTTCCATCAACACCACAGCTAATGTCCTCAAATATTTAATCAAAGTTATGGTGAAACTCCAGCCATGTTCTGTTGATGTTCTGGGAGGAACTGGTTCAGTAGGTTCTGGGAACCACCTGCAGGGATCTGTGTGGACATGTTTGTACAACCTGGATGAGGCCCTTAAGTCTGAACACCTGTAGATGATCAGTCCAAAGCCTGCTGAGCAGATGATGATTAAATTATATAGAAAAGTGGTACTGAGGATTATTTCAACCTTTGTTGTGGATTTGTTTGAGCTCAATAAATAACAGCTATTTTTCTCATAAAAAGAACCACTATTACAGATAATTTTATTACATTTTTACATAAAAGAAGCATTTGAAGAGACGACACGTGATTGCATCTTGAACGTTTTCTTCCAGCCAGACAGCATCTGTCATATATCAGCTTTCTGGATAACTGTTAACACGCACTAAAATGAAATGTAGCTGAGTTTTCAGAGCGGAGGGAGAAGGTATGCAGCCGAGCAGAGATAAGAGCCATGCAGCTCAGACGATGGAGGACGTTGGTACGTCTGCAGAGGAAAGCAGGAGCAGATAAGGACCACAGCTCTCAGGGCTTCTGAGGCTCCAATCATCTTCCTCAGAGTCGCTGGATCGAAACGCTCTCTGCTTTCAAGAGAATTAGATATACAGGACTCCTCGACACTCAAAGACGGAGAAGAAAAAGACACTTTTCCTTCCTTTAGATTCCTGTGACAGTTTTCTCTTTGTGGATGCGACTTCTGCCGGCAGACAGATGGAAGAAAAGGAAACCAGGATATTCTCAGCAGGCAAAAGCTGGCGACTGAGAGCCAGCAGCTTCACAGAGAAGCTTTTCATCCCAGACAAGGTGGAGCTCGTTTAAAGTCAGAAATACTTCTGCTCTGACATAACTGGTACTGATAAGGTTTTAAAAAAAATAAATAAATAAATAAAATAGAAAAATCTTTTAATTCTGTTATTTAACAAAAATCTAAAAATTCATGTGGGTAATCTGAAGTACCCCCTCACTGAATCATTAGGATTGAAGAGCATTTAGGTGTGTGAAAACACAATGCCAAGAGAGAATGACATCAGACAAGCAACCTTTTCTGTAGATCAGTCTGGAGATAAAATCATCTGAAACCAGAAACAGAAGAACCGTCAATGTTTCTGCAATAAAACTGTCTAAAACCAGTTGTGAATCTTCTAGGAGGTTTACCTGAACTAGTAAACTTGAATTGATTCCAGTAAATTTGAACTGGTTCCAGTAAACCAACAGTTTAGTAAAGTTAAGGTTGGCTGGGTAGAGTCAACGTTTCATTTTCAGCTCTTTAAAGACTAAAATTAATGCTCTTAAATGAACAAAACTCCCACCAATCAGAACCGGGTCGTCGTTCTGTGAGGCATGCATTTGAAATGATCGTCCACCATCATCTCCAGGACGTCTCTTCTCTCCACGCCGCCAGAACCTTCCTGCCACTCTGGGAAATTGCTTCAATTAGCATCACAGAGGCGTCTTTGTTCTGGTTGTTTTTGTGGTTTGTTAAAAGGATGAAGTGGGCAACCCAAACAGACGTCGTTATCGTTAACCGCCCACTCCGTCTTCCTCTGCTGCTCTGCATTCGCTGCCTCGTCCTCAGATTAAATGCTTTCAGGAGGAAACTGGGCCACCCTGGCAGGCTGACGGATGAAGGCTGCGGCTCTGCGTTCAACACTTATTGAAGTTGATAACTTATAATTTGCATATAGATAAGGCTTCTTACCTCCACTAAATCTGGAGCATATAAAACACAACTGTGTTTTTTTTTTTTTTTTTTTTTACTTTATTTTTCTCTGACAGAAGCTGGAACGCCATCTGAAGGTGGATTGATTCCAGCGTTCAGGTGGCGCCGAGAATAATGTCAGCATGCCGCTTTGACAGCGTAATTACAAATGACAAACAGTCATTAGGCATGGATGAGGACGCAGGGAGCCCGAACGCCTGAATGCCAACATTTTCTGGGTTTGGATAAACTATGAGGATTTCTATGCTGCAGTTACGGGGCCTAGAGGACATCTAGAGATGTCTTATAAGACATCTCTAGATGCCCTCTAGGCCGCGTAGAGATGGGGCTTGTTGTTGACCAGAAGTCTGTCAATAAACTAAATTTGAAATGGAATCAGCCATCAGCCAAAATCTATACAAGTGGAGGCGTGTCTAGAAGTGTGGGAGTGTCGAGATGAGTGGAGGTGTACATGAATGATCTTCTAGATATATATCCAGATCTAAATGGATACAGATCTAGTGCAGAAGGTGCAGACTCTAGCTGTCAGTAAAGGGACTGCAGGCTTTTGTGGTTGGTAGGGGAACTGCAGCCTCTAGTGGTCAGTATAGAAACTGTAACCTCTAGTGGTCAATAGAGGATCTGCGGATCCTAGTAGTTGGTAAAGGAACTCCGCCCTCTAGTGATAAGTAGAGGAACTGCAGCCTCTAGTGGTCGATAGAGGAACTGCAGCCTCTAGTGGTCGATAGAGGAAATGCAGACTGTAGTAGTCAGTAAAGGGACTCCAGCCTTCATTGGTTAGTAGAGGAACTGCAGCCTCTAGGGGTCAGTTGTGGAATTTCATCTTTTCGTACTTCTTTGTTGGATTCATTTTTGAAATTAGTTGTTTCTTTTGTCCATCTTTACTTCTGTGAGTCCCCGCCTCTCTGATATCATCATTTTTTTAATCACTCTTATAATTTTATCCTTTTTTACATCACTTTTATCATTTTGATGTCTGATCAATGAACCTCATCAGTTTCACATGTTCTTCCAGCTATTTCTTCATACTTCTTGTCTCTTTCAGCCTTCTTCTTCTCTGAGTTGTTAAAGAGCTGGCGTTTGTCTCTAAATGCTAAAATGTCTCTTTGTTCTGCTGTGAAGTTTATCAGATTAATAAATCATTTGATTTTATTTACGTGTCCTCAGCTTACCAGCTCTTCTGGAGTTGCTCCTCTTTTTATTTCGGCTTCTTTGGGGCCCGAAACTTCCTGCTTTGACACCAGAGAGTGTTTAAATGATTTGCCGAAGACTTTTATTCCAGCTTGTGTTTCTTCCTGCCTCCTGTGATCCTTGATTGACAGCTCCCTTTCTTCCCTCCGTCGCTGCTCCTCATCAGTCCCTCCATTGGAGCCCTCATCTCCTCGTCTCCTCTTAGGCTTCATCTTTGAAGCTGTCGCTGGAGGATCATGGGAGTTTTCTTACCTGTTTGCATCGCTGTGGAAACTGATCTGAGTAAAAACTCAGAAAAACAGAAGCAGGTTGTGAACTCTTACTGATCTTCAGGTGAAGAGAAGGCCAAGGCAGATCTGGGTTCAAGCGTGATGCAGACTTCTGTCCACATGTGATGGAGACCTGAACAGGAGACTTTCAGCTGAAGGTCAGACCTGCAGGACTCGCGTGGTTTCTGGATCCAGTCCAAAGTCTGTGATGCCACAATCAGAAGACGAGTGGACCAGGATGGTTTTCTGGAAGAATTTCAGAAGAAAACCTTTTCTCTCTGAAAAGATCCCGGAACCACAACTGAGGTTCACTAACCTGGATCTGAACTGACCAGCGGACTTCTGGACCGATGAGACTGACCAGAATCATGTTTGGAGGAAAGTGGCAGAAGCTCCTCAGAGCCACTGGAGAGACCTGGAAATTTACTGGAACATTGCTAGAACATTCATGGAAAGTTCCAGGAATATTGCAGGAACATTACTAAAAAACTGCCAAAACATTTCTGGAACTTTTCCAGAACATCAGTGGAACATTGCTTGAATGTTGACAGAACATTGCAGGAACATAGCTGGAACATTCCTAAAATGTTTGCTGGAAAATGCAGAGATGTTGCTGAAACACTAATAGAATTATGCCAGAACATTGCTGGAACTTTCCAGGAACATTAGTGGAAAATTCCTGAAATGTTGGTAGAAAATGCAGGAATATTGTTAGAACATAGCTCTTGCTGAATGATAGGACTAGTATTAGGCTTGCTTAATATTAGTGGTAGTTAGTATTAGTTGTACTTAGTAGTTAGTATTACTATTAGTTGTAGTTAGTAGTAGTAGTAGTAATATTTTGTACTAGTAATAGTTAGTATTAGTAGTACTGGGTAGTTAGTATTAGCAGTAGTTTGCATTAGTAGTAGTAGTATTGGTAGCTGTAGTAGTTAGTATTAGTATTAGTAGTAGTTAGTATTAGTAGTAATAGTAGCTAGTATTAGTATTAGTTGTAGTTAGTATTAGTAGTAGCATTTAGTAGTACTGGGTAGTTAGTATTAATAGTAGTAGTTAGTATTAGTATTAGTAGTAGTTACTCTTGGCAGTACTTAGTAGGAGTAGGAGTTAGTAGTAGTAGCAGTAGTTGTTGTTATAGTTAGTAGTAGTACTAGTAGTAGTACTAGTAGTAGTAGTAGTAGTTGTAGTTGTAGTTAGTAGTAGTTGTTTGAATCATACTGGTGGAGCACTGCTGTACAGGCCAGAAAAAAACAAAACAGAAAAAAAAAAACCCTCATTTAAATAGAGCGTCTCCAACACATTTGCACCTGCAGCTTCGGAATCACTCTTAGTAAATCACATTCAAAACCTGGTTCCACCCCTGGTTTCAAATTCTAGATTGCATGTGCAAATTACTAGACATAATTTGGGATCTCATACAGCCCTTTGTATAGAAATTAAAATGTAAACTGTTAATATAAACAGATGTTGAATCATCACTACTTGCTCTGCAGCAGCACCGTTACACCTGATCATTACCGCTTATTCCTCATTTGGGGTCAAAAGAATTTGAAATATGAACGAATGAATGAATGAATGAATGAATGAATGAATGCTTTATTTCAAACAAGCATTATCAATAATAATAATAATAATATCAATAATAATAACAATGTCTATACTAATAATAATGATAAAGATAACAGAAAATTTGAAAAGGAGTAGGGAGAAGCAAAGCTTATTTAACCCTATCCCTCTTCCACTAGCTAGTATTCATGTTACACTTCCTGCTTTACGAATACCATATATACGTATGTACAAGTATATTACTGTACACTCACACATACACTTTGGAAGCGCTGTGTGCATCATTAACCATTTACTTTGAATGGATGTGATGTTAAGAGGGAGTTTTTTTCTTGCGGCTGTTAGTCTTTGCCATGTGCTCGGGGGTGATGATCTGGGTTTCTCAGAAGCGCTGAGAGACAGCTCTTTTGTAAATAGATGCTTTATAAATAAAACTGGATTGAAATGTCACAACCACTGAAGAATTTCCCTGTCTGATAAAATATAGTAGAAAAACACTCTCTAGCAAGTGGACCTAATCGATTAAGTGATTATAATTGATGCAATGTGGCTCAGCCAGGGAAAAAGGAAGGTACCATTACTGAACAAGATGGAATTGCTTAAAAGTAAAAGCTATTTATTAACTGCAACTAGTAACTAGAAAATAGTCAGGAGCTATTAACAGTAAAATTCATGGAGATAAAACAAAGAGAAGTACAACTTAACTAACATGATGACAAAAACTAAAACAAACTAATTCAACAACCCTTTGTGAATCAAGTTTTAAATGGTACCAGATTGCACAACTAAACACAGCAGCAAGCTGACCACTTGAAGGTGTTTCATAAAATAACTATAAACTATTAATTTCATTATTAAGGTTTATGTGTTAAAGGGCATTCAATTAATGGGACATCCCTAACATCATTTAATGGTATGTTCACTGTTCCCTCCAGAATTTAAAATGACAACATCAAAATACGAGTTCACCAGAATAACTGTTGGGAGTGTTTTGCTTCAGATGGTGCTGAAGCTTCAAGTGTACAGCTTGAGAGAAGGACAGAGGGGCATGTCAGGCTACAACCTGATTTATCTTTCTGGTTAGAAGCTATGCACAGCCCCTATGCTTTGTATGGTGTTTATGCTTCTGCGTTGTTTACATTGCTTTGTAATTCGACCAGCAGCCACTAGATGGCAGCGTGAGTTGTTTTTTACAGCGCTGTAGCTCACATTGCCAAGATTACTTTTGTTTACATCCTGTATGTAGCTCCAGACATAGCAATGGAGCAAATAAAGTATATTTTACGTGAGTTGGAGGTGCCAAAGGCTGAGCATCATCAGTCATTTTTTACAGACATTGCAGCAAACTATCGTTTCACCCGACTTGAAAACGACAAAGCAGAAATAGTGGCAGGGAATTAAAAAAAAATGAGGAAGAACAAATCTAACAATCATAGAAGCATAAACCAACCTTAAGAAGTAAAGACCAGCAGGAAAGAGTTGTTCTAATGGAATGTACTGATGCAGAATGGAAAAATAATTTCTGTTTGTCGTGAAGAAGTTCAGTGCAATCTTTCCTCAGTAGTTAGGTCTGTCGTTGTCATACAACTGTCATCTGTAGAGGATATGTAGTGCCCCAAATCCAATTAAAATCTCTAAGACATAATATTTAGATTTAGATGTTTACACATGTTAATAATGTAACATACTCCACATGCCTTAACCTAATTATTTATAAGAAAAGAGTAGATAAGATGGTAGTATAGTATAGATAGTATGATGTTAGTTTCTTAATCATAGTATGGACTTGGATCACGACTGGAGTATTTGCTTGTCAGTGCTTTCAGGTGAACCTTTTCCCATTGAAGCTTTAATAGTTGGCTTTATTGTATGTTTTAAGTTAATTTACAGATAGTCAGTAAAACCAGACAGGTGTAAAGTTTTTGTGTGATAGCACTGCTTTCATTAACCTTCCGGCAGTTTCTATAAATGGCAGTTCAAAATAGGACATTTAAAGTGTTTCTTTCATCCACTGACAGCAGATCCTGGCTCTCATTTCTTCTCTGCCAATCATTATCTCAATGCTCTTCTCTGAAGCTGACAGAGCAATTGGTTCAGTTCTCCTCTAAACTTATTTGCTTTAAGGCCACCTTTCCCAATGCTTTCACTCCATTTTCCTCTTTCATTAACCTAATCGCTCAAAGTCTGATTTCCCTCCGCCTATCCCCTTCGACAGTCCTCTGGCCCGTTCCAGAGGGGAGTGCTGTGAAGGTGAGTCAGACAATTAGCGCTCAGCTGATTTACTGTCCCTGACCAGATATGACCTCTGCTGCATCCCACCGGATCTTTCCACTCTGCAGCAGGGCAACTGGTCAAAGTGAGGCTTTTGTTGGTAATACTTGTATACTTGTATACAAATGTTTTACTTTTGAATTCTCCAACTAGATAGATCTTTACTTTTAAGATAAATCAGCACTAAACTCTCCTCTCTGTGAGAGACTTGGGATACAATCCTTTAAAGTGACATTCTTTATTTTTGCAGTCTAAATCACTAAAAGTGAAAGAGCTTGGGAATTTGCAGACATTACAAATCCATGTTTACTGTAATGGAATGTAAGACATAATTTGAGAGGAAAATTTCAGCTCAATACCACTAGGGTGTGATATGCAGTTGCTACCACAATGACGAGTCAAACTCAGAGAGTAGCCATCACGGTAGTAGTAGCCATCATGACGGAGGAGACAGTGACCAAATAAGAGATTCAACAAAAGTAAATTCAATTCAATTCATTTATATAGCGCAATAGATAACAAATAAAGTAAACACAAGTTAGAGATAATGACAAGATAGTTGCATAAAAAAAAAGTATAAATAAAAAAATGTAGTAAAACTAGTAAAATAAATAAATTCACCATATGGTCTTTCAAAAAGACCATATACATACATACATTTATATATATACATATATATATATATATATATATATATATATATATATATATATATATATATATATATATATACACACCATATATATA
>JBAMYA010000001.1:3393475-3409584 GCA_037176975.1 Arrhamphus sclerolepis | reverse complement strand
CTTCTCCATCTCTCTGTTTCTCACTGCTGTTCTCCCAACTCCATCCACCCACAATTAAAGTTAACGAGCATGAGATCGTATTGTTTGCCTCTGCCTACGTCATATGACGCGTTGCTAACGGGACAGAGGCTGCTGTCAGAGCCTAGCTTAATATGGGCGCATTTTCATTAAAATTTCTGTTTTACATCCTGTTTTACATAGTAATTTTTAGATATATATTTTAAAAGACTTCTGAAAGGTCAAGTATTCATTCAGTTTTTGATTTAACCTACAAGTTGCCCTTTAAGAGTATGATGTAAGAATAAATTAAAATGATGTTCTCTATGTTTCTATAAATGATAGTGGATCAACTGTACAGTGAAACGTGGTTGGATAACAAGTTCAGCTCGGTACCAGTTTACACTCCAGCCTCTTGTTTGCATTTTCCTACAGGATTCATTCTGTAACACAACAATGAGCCCAAACACACCACAAACCTCAAAGGAGTGCTGACATTTATGGTCTTTCCCCAACGGTCAGCTGACATTAGCACTGCTGCAGATTTATGACAGAAGCCAAACATTCCTGATACGACAGAAAACGGCGTCACATCAAACAGGAATATGAACAACTTTAAACGCTGTTGTCACTCAGAAAAGGGACGAAGACTGCAACGATGGTGCCTCAGATATTTGGCTAAAAATACAACATAAGTTTGATTTGTTTTCTGCAAAGGTTCAGTGTCAGTTTGGAAAGTAAGAAAACAAGGACACAGTTACAGAGTTGTTTCCATTTAATAAATATGATTGTAAATGCATTAAACAATTACACACGGCACAGTCGAGGTCAAACAAAAACACTGTAACACCTTACCGTCTGTTCTGATATAAAAGCTGTACAGTAATAAAACAGTTTTTTTTTTATAATTGTTATTATTATTATTAACATTTCTCTACAAAAATAATAATCTTGCTAATCCGCAGGGAGGAGATAGAGAGAAAGCTCGTCCACAAGTCAAGTGTTTCTAACTTCACATCTGAACGTGACCAGGAGCCCTGAGGTCCTGACTTCCTGTCTGCTGTCCAGCTGTGGTCATGTAACGCGGCTCTAGGGTCACTTCCTGTCCCTGGAGGATGGATTTGGCACTTCTTAGTTTCTGACGAGTCAACGGGCTGTTGTACAGTCAGAATTAAGAACTTTGAACCATCTCTGTTTAACGCACACCGGCTGCACGTAACAACTCAAACTCCCGATGTTAACATGTAAACATCACGTATTCATTCAGATATACGACCCAACAACAGGGTGGCGCTAGCTGTAGAGCAGAGCATGAAAACACCAAATACAGCCTGGACACACTTGCTGTAAACAATGCGATAGTTTGGCAGGTCAGCCATGCACGTCCTCCAAAAAGTATGTGCGTGAGATGCAATAGCCCCTTGAACACTAGAGGTGCTAGCATAGGTCAGTGCAACAGCTGACCACAACTGAACTATCACAAAGCTCTTCTGCAGTTACGACCTTCATATCCAGCCACCAGCTGTTTGGTGTTGGTTGGGTTGAACTAGAATGGCAACCTGAGGCAACAAGTCCCCAAACATTGGGAAGAATGTACAAAAAACAAAAATTGGTGTTTCTCGTCCCACACTGGTAAAATGAAACAAACTAACCCCTATTCTGACGGCATTGACTCTATGGTCTAACACAGCATCACCACGCTGGTGATGTTTTTTTCTGGCTGTGACCACAACAAAAACAAAATAATAACTTCTTCTGTCTCCCTTCTTTAATTCAGTTGTAATTTTGACTCTGGCGCTGCATTCTGCCCCCAAGTGGAGACCTCCAGTATTAAACGTGCTGCCCACATAGCACAGAAGCAAGAAACGTTCACAAGCTGGTTGAGTATGCAAACAGATGCAAAAGCTTTGCTCAGCTGTAAGTAAATCCCAGGCCTAAAGGATGCAAAGAAATGTTACCAGAGCACAAACATGTCAACAACCAGTTGGAGTCACTCTTGTTCTTCAACATCGTTGCAACCGTATATCTGCTGGAATATCTGGAGAGTATAAAGTGGCAAGAACAGCCATGCCAGTCTTAAATGAACTGGTTTTCTGGATTATTTTCCGTAAAATGTCCCCTGATCCTCATCAAAGCTACAGTTACAAACAAAGAGTGAGTTTAAGCAGATAAAACACAAGCTTTTATAAATTATTGTGCCTTTTATTGAACATTCACAGTTCTGGGGGAAAAGTGAACGCAAAGACTAATTAATTCAATGTAAGCGGAGTCTCGTTATGAGACAAGTTTGAAGGTCTGATTTAGAGTCCTTTAACAGATAAGAAGTGTCTGCTGAGATGAATCTTGATCTGTAGAAGCATATTAAGTCACATCAACGCATGTAGGTGAACACAGTTAGTCTGTAAATGGAGACAGTGGCCATGTGGAGAGAAAGATAAACGTAGATGTACAGTTTAAATAATCACTTATCTGTCTGTTCCAGTCTGTCTGTCCTCTCGGAGACCAAATGAAGCTTCAAGGATTCGTGACACATAAACAACAACAACCCCACACGCTATTGCTCAGGTGGTATCCATCTACCATCATCTGCAGCCTGGAATTAAACTTCACAAAAATCCTTAAAGTTTTGCTTAGATGGTTAAATATGAAGAATATATTTATCCACAGCAGTGACCCTTCCTAGCAGTGGATGTCCAGCAACAATGACTCTAATGAAGGGACGGGAACCAGTGAGAAAGAGAAACAGGCTTGGAAGCATCGCTGGAACTGGAAAACATCTCTGTTCTGGAAACCATCATGTGTCCACCACAGAGAAAGAAAATTCATCTCCTGGAGTGGACGAGTCAGAGTCCAGACCTTAGACCCATAGACTGAACTCATGAGAGCTGTCCAAACCAGACATCACACAGATGTGAAGCAGTTCTGGAGGCTCTGCAGCTCTGATGCAGATGTTTGGAGTTGCTGCTGTTCGACCAGATGTTACCTCTAAGGGTTACTATTTCCTCCAGCTGTGTGTATTTAATAAAGAGACAAGAAATTATAACTGTTGTGTTATCAGCTTAATCGCATTGTGTTTATCCATTAGTTTGACTTGAATAAAGGTGAAATCACATTTCAAAGCAAACTGATGCAGAAAACCAGGTTCATGGTTGACACGGTAATCCTGATCTCCTGTACCTGCCTGTCTGGGGCTTTATGAAGAAAAAAACAAGTAAATTATGTAAAGTAGCCAAACTCAAACCACAACTATCTGCTTCTTAGTTTGAGCCTCTTGGTATCAGCTAACAGACTTGCTTCTTCCCCTACAGCCACATGAACTTCCAGGAACCCACCAGAAAACCAATAAGAGACTTCCCACCAGATCTTATGATCTCATCTTATCTTATGATAGATGATGACATCACTACTCATTTGGGTGGGACAGTGCCCAGCTGGCATGAACTTCTACACCCCATAAATCGACCTGCATCGTGTCATCTCTTATTACAACACACTTCCTGTTTTTAAGCCAAACCAAATGTCCAACACGAGCATCCCAATGAATCATGGTGTGTCAACATCGTCAGGTGTAAGGAGGTCTTATATACTGTATCAACTTCATCATGTGAGATGGACAACGCTGTTGTTACTGACAGAGAGGAGTTGTAAGTCACCTGCTCCTCCCATGAGTCTTTGAAGATCATTTCAATGCTGACAGACCCAGAACACGCTGGAGAGAAAACATCTCTCAGCTGGACTGGAAACGCCTTGGTGTCCTTGGCTGACGATGGGAGGAGAGTCTGGATCTCTCTGCTAAAGCTGCTGTTGTCACGACCTGAATCCAGATAAGAGGAAGCTGATGGATGGATGGATGGGTGGGTGGGTGGATGGATGGATGGGTGAATGATGGATGGATAGATGGATGGGTGAATGATGGATGGATGGGTGGATGGATGGATGGGTGAAAGATGGATGGATGGGTGAAAGATGGATGGATAGATGGATGGATGGGTGGATGATGGATGGATGGATGGGTGGGTGGATGATGGATGGATGGATGGGTGGGTGGATGCATGGATAGATGGTTGGATGCATGGATGGATGGATGGATGGGTGGGTGGATGGGTGGATGGATGCATGGATAGATGGATGGATGCATGGATGGGTGGGTGGATGGATGGACACGTCTACTTCATAAACCTGCACTTTCCAAGCTTCTAACTATGCTGAAAAGACAATTATCCAACTTTTGAAATCTCTCCAATATTTTTACAATTTACATAATAATTTGTCAACTCTGGTTTGTTAATTCTTGTGAATAATAATTCCTGTTTTTTAGTTCTTTGTTGCAGTGTCCAGCTGCCCTCCGTTGGAGCTCATTAATTATGCCCAAAAGCCTCGGAAAACCAATCAGATCAGTCGGTCCTTGTAGAGCGTCTCTGAGAAGGTTTAACATGATGACCAGAGATGTGATGCTGTAGTCTGGATAGTCGTTTGAATCAGCCTCATCATCGACAGTTAAAGACTTGAACTTCCGTGATAATCTCTTAGGGATCCATTTCATTTACAATAATAGAGATATTTGGTAAATTTGTTCCAACAATGAAGGAAGCTATTCAAGAACAAATCTGAACATTATGTACATCTGTCCATTAGCTGTAGCCAGCTGGTTTACACATGGTTAAGTTTTTCTAAGATATTGGATGAGGAGGTCCTGTGGCTCATTTTTAGGAAAATGTCTCTCTTGCTGACACCCCTCCCACCTCCAACCCCCACAGGAGTGAACTGGCAACTGTTTTGGATTTCAGTACTGAAGCTCCTCTGTGAAGCTACCTGAGATGACATGCTGTGACACATCGACTTGGTTCCTCAGATGGACTGTTTTTATGAAGTGACATGAGTTTTTTTCAATTTGGACTAAACTGGAAGGAATTGGATAGCACCTTCAGATGACGTTTGTTGTGAATTGGTGCTTTAAAATAAAACAAACTGAACTGGAAAGCTACATGTCCTGAATAACCCTCTCAGAAGAGACCAGCCTCTTTGTTTGTCTCAGTTTTTCATAATTCAACAATGTAAGGCATCATGAGCTGACGATGACACTGAAGGAAATGAATCCAACCAGAATGAGAAAATACAATTTAACTCTATGGAATAAGTAAGCTGCAATGAACTGGCGACCTGTCCTGGGTGGACCCCGCCTTTCACCTGAAGGCAGCTGGGACAGGCTCCAGCAGACCCCCGTGACCCTGCACAGGAATAACGGATGTAGATAATGGATGGATGGATGGAATAAGCACAGAATGAGCATCTCAGAAGAGACCAGTCTGTTTGTTTCATGAGTTTTCATGAGTCATGAGTTCACAACGATGAGCTCAACGTTCAGCCGGTGTGTGTTGCAGCTAAGTGCGTCTCTCTTACGCCACCTACGCTCTCTCTGTATCCAGGTGACCAAGTTTAACAACATAGTTGTAAAAAAGATGATGCAAATCTTACAAAAAAACTCCCTCTCTGTCTCCAACTTTCTCATAAAAGTAAAAAGAGGAGGAACATATCTGCAGAAGATCTGAGAGGCGCCAATCATGCATTTACATCTGCAAGATCTGAAAGCGCCAAAGAGCTCAACCGCTAACCATCCGTTCAGCCCGATCGCATCTGCGCTCTAGTTCTCTGGCTGCTACTGAAGCTATAATGAGGTGGGATGTGGACGGGTACCGCGGGACATTCGCCTAGAACACGTCACCAACCTCTATCAGCCTTGAGCTCGACAGGCCGCATTAAGTATTCAAGAAGTCAACGTCCTCCTGTTCTCTCCGCTGGAACGCTCTTAATATGTGGCGTCCCTGAAAAGCTCTCCTCCGTCGCTCTGCCTCGTCTCTCTTTCCACGCTCTGAGTTATCCTGCGAAGAAGCTGCATCTCATTCCATCAGCCGTCGAAGAGCTGTCCGCCTGCCGTACTGTCAGGGCCTCGTTTCTTCTTCCTTCCTAAAAGACCCACCAGGATCTCGGGATCAGGAGCAGTGAGGCGTCCTGCTGCACCAAACATTTTACAAACCGGCATGTATCCTAAGTAGTGCCAGAAGCAGAAGTCTAGCAGCAAATTTGAACTTAATCCTGAAAACTAAACCCCGTCCTACTAATGGTAATAAAATCAAAATCTCCCCCCTGAAAAAAAGGACTTTTTCTGTAGAAAATGTGTCTTGTGCCATAAATCTGCTTTCTGAGGACAGTAGACCAAAAGCTTTGAAGTAGCTTATACATGTTTTAGAACTGCGTCAGTTTTTAGTATGACATTTGTTATTAAAATACACAAATTTTTCACATAGACATTCATGGTTTACAAAATAAATGTGTAATCCACTTCAACAACATACTTCATAAAAGTATATTCATATGAATAAATAATACACTACTGCTGTTGACACTGAACAGCAAACCAACCAGAGATATGTAAGAAACAAACCAAACACCGCTGCTCGTCTCCTCCGTCCTTCATGATCCGTCTCCGTCTGAAAGTGTCCAACTCGTCAGACAAATGGCAAAAGAAAAAATGAAAACCTGTACACAGTTTCTTCTGGTTTGAACGGAGCACAGTTTTTATGTGTCAGCAGGGTCCAACATGCACAGGTTATAAAGCTCAAAACCATCGTGTCCCAAATGGTAAAAAAAAAAAAAAGATATCCATGATGCAGCTGGAGCGGCGGTCCAGCATGGAGTTCAGACGATGTATGTGGGGAGTTCTGTGGAGAATTTTACATGTACATGAGGCTTCATACATCCTGGAGGAGACAAAACGGAGAAAAACAGGAATCAGAAGAAGTCTGGTTGTAGAGGTGAAGCTATCACTGAATACTTACCTGGATTTGCATTTATGCATATATGTACATATATGTTTGGAGGAACTGTTAATAGGAACGCACCATGAAATAACGCAGACATCATGGCGTCTACACAGAACAGTAGCCTAGCAACAACAGCGCCAGATACAACGGAGAAACAGGAAGAAAAATATGAAACTCAATGATGAAAGACATTTCTCATTAGCATTAGCTCGTTAGCAGCAACCTGCTAATGAAGCGATGACGCTGCGTTTAGAGCCTGAAATACATTCAGATTAATTTCTGACCCCCCAATTCACTGTTGTTCAATCACACAGTGGAACATGCTGGAAATTAATAATCTACCAGTTTCACGTCGTGTAACGTGGCTTAGATTAATTTTATACAACTGTAAAAATCATCCAGTGTGAACATGACCTGACAATTATCGACTTTTTAAATTTATTTTTTGTAGACTTTTTGTGGCTCTAGTACCCTTTATTTACAGTTAAGAGACAGGAAAGTGGGACAGTCACGCAGCAAAGGGTTGCAGGATGGGACTCAAACCTGTGACCTCGGTCCAGGTTTGACTGGACCGAGGTCGCAGTGCTGGTTGCAGTCGCTGCTTAAACCACTGCACCACCCAGCGACCCCCTGCTAGTTTAACCTTACTGGCTTAGCTTATATTAACCAAGCATGATCATTAATAGTACTTTGCATTCAACATTCAAGTGTCTGAAACAAGTGCTGGCAGAGCTGAAATGAGAACTAGCAGAGCTCTGGGACTGTCTGTCCCCCACATGCACACACGGGATAGTACTGTGAAATATATATATTTATTATCATACAAGCCCCTACTGATGGATTCACACATACACGCTGCAGGAACACACAGTGGAGCATACTTCGGGTTTGTGTGCCATCATGATCAGAAAGAAGGAGGGTTACTGGTTGTGTTGACCAGCTAACTGCTAGTAACTATGCAGAGGAGTTGGCGCTCACTCGACAGCAGTTGGCTCTTCTGATTCTCTACGTCAGCTCGATGCGAAGTCGGGTACATTTAAACGTTTCGTCTCGAGCCAGGGTTCAAGATAGTTTGTATTGTTGAAGATACTATATAACAGAAGTTAAATTAAGTGGAACTGTATTGATCACATTTTTATTTTAGTTATTTTGGGCTTCATCTTGTTTGATAAATATTGGCACTATGAAAAATGTTATATGTCTTTGCTCATCTGAGCATTATTGTTGTAGGCTATAATTATTATTATTGTTGTATTTGCCTAAATATTAAGCTCCACTACAATCATATGATCATCATTACGTTCCTTGCGTAGGATTAAAAAAGGGACTGGTTTTTGCACGTCTGTGGAACAAGTGTGATTATTCCAGCACATTTAAACTGTGAAGCCAGAAAACAGCTGGTGAACGGTAAACTGCAGGTTGTACTCGGTGTAAAATCTGAACGGTTCATAAATTCTAAGAAAAACCTCTAAATGCACACACAGATGTACTTCAGATGTGTTAAAAACATTCAATATAAAGTGAAATCAAACATCACATCAGGAAAAACAGATGGGTGACAAATGGCAGGAATAACCCGGATGGAATGACGGATGAAGATGGAAAGGACGTGGCCTTCACAACACCAGACCTCAGCTGATCTGATGTTGAGGCTTTTGAGCTGATTGTTCATCTGGAAACTCTTGATTCTGGATTTTTCTTTCATTCACCAACCATCTGTTCTCTCAGGTAACTACAGAGAAGAGCAGTGAGTTAATCGTACCACTAAGAAGCGAATGAACTGTTTGTCGCGCTCACTTTAGCCCTCATGTTGACTGGACGACTTCGCTGAAGAACAGACAACAGAAAGCACAGGATGAGAAACAGAACATGAAACAGTACAAGTGGATGACGGTGAAATGAGTGAAATGAGTAAAGCAAACCACGGATAAGAGAACGGGTATTCACCGATGGGCCGTGAGCTAAACTCTGTGTCCAGAATCTCCAAAGAAGTCACCAGGTCCCGCTGAGAGCTGGGCGTGGCCTCCGTTGGATTAGCTGGACTCATCATTTCTTGTTCTTTTTCGTTCTGCATCTGCGCATAGACGTTGAGGCCTGGGATCTTCCTTGAGGAAAGATTTACAGTGAGGCAAACGGAGAAAGAGGCACAGCCTAAACTAAAACAAAGAGTGGACTGCTAAGGCGCTACGCTGTTATGCTTACGTAGCTGTTTACTTAAAGTCGCTATATTAAGCTTTTCCCAACAACGTTGTTGTGACAAGAAGCTCAGAAATTAAGGCAAGAAAATGGGAAAAAAAAAGAGAGGTCCTTTGTTTTTAGTGTCCCAAGAGCACCTCCCTCCGGAGAGTTTTTTCTAACCTCAGCTCCCTGTGATGTCATAGAGGGCTCCATTTCTTCATCTTCCAGGCAGCTCAGCAGTAATTTCTAAAGTGGATCTTTATAATTGTGCAGCAAAGGTTGGGCATGTTTTCCATCACTGCCAGATCTGTTAGTAGTTCTTACTTTCAGTACTGGTACCTTGAGTTACGAATTGAACTTGGGCCATGACAGAGCTCTTATGTCAATTAGCTCGTATGCTAAATCAATATTCCCCATTGAAATGAATGGAAGTGCCATTAATCCGTTCTGTCCCCCAAAAAACTACCCCAATTTAAAAAAATATATATATAAATAACAAATATTGTATAAAAACTAGGGGTGGGCGGTATATATCGTCTGCGATAGTTTCATTGTTGTTTTAACGATGTGCAGATTTACATTATTGAGTATTTAAATTACTTTGACAAAAACAATGAAACGCACGCAGAAACTTCGTGTTATCTTAACCCTTTAAGCCCCATGTGACGCCCATGAGACCAAAAGATTAAATACATAAACATCGAGAATAGGACAGGACAACGTTTATTTTTAACATTTGCTTAAAGTTTAGATCATAATGTCCACATATCATGACAGAAAGAGTATTTGAGTGCAAAGATTGATGTTTAGAAAGGATTTGTAATGAAACATGCACCGCACTTAAAATGTAGGAGACGAGGGAAAAAAGGATTGTGCGATTATAAATCCATCCGCGAGGCGGCCATGTTTGTAGTTGTATTAAAGGGGAGACTCTACTGAGTCTCCCCTTTAATACATGGTAATGACTGCAAAACCCACGTAATTATATTTATGCGTAAAGAAATTTGCGCAGTCACGTTGTAAGAGACAGCGGGTGTGCACAGAGGTAGCGCGACAGTTGTCGTTGTCTTAGAGAGTTTGATAGTGTCATCGAGTTACCGTGAGTTGTTCTTTGAATTGTTAATCATTTGTAAATATTTCTTCCTCCGTTAATCAAAAACACAGAGATAAAATATCTACTAATTATCATTATCATCAAAATCCCCCCAAAACTGAGATAATATTTTGCCCATATCGCCCACCCATAATAAAAAACATAATAAAAGAGAATGTAAGGAAATAAACTGGTTTTATAAAGTGTATTTACCTTGGAGATCAGATGGCTTGGACTAGTCTGGACCACCACGAGTCTGTACCAGTGGTACGGACTTGTGGTGTTAAGTAAAGGTTTTCTGTTGTAAACAATTACAGTGTTCCAATCCAGCGGCCACATCCTTCGAAGGACGCGGACTACGATCGACGTAGGCCGGGTCCTTCGAAGACTGGGTAGACGGAAGTCAGCGGCCCACCCTTACCTGGCGTATGTCCTGTTGCCTAGCAACCGTGACAGCGCCGAACCAAAGAGAGAATTGAGATTGAGATTTTGTTAAGTTTTTTTTTATTACTTTTTTAATTTTAGAAGAAGTACAACTGCACCCGTGAAGAGGTGGCTGTTCTGTTTTCTCAGCTTAATGAAAGCTTAATAAAAGCTTGTCTGAAAAAAAAAGCTTAGCGGCAATAGTTGAAGAACTGTGGGACCCGCTGTATGAGCTCATTTGCCGTATTGATGATTTCTGGCAAAAAAGTAATACAAAAAATGTCTACACAAATGACAAAAGCCCGTCACCATAACGTCTTTAGGCTTTTAATTTTTGCGTACACAGCTCCGTCTCGGCTACAATAGAATTTTCAGGTATACCCGCAATGCTTCTCAGGATAGGGTGGGCCGAGAAGTATACACCAGACCCGTCCTTCAAATCTGGGAAAAGAAGGACGCATTTGTAGGCTGCATTTGAAGGAGCCTTTGAATTGGGACAGGCTTCGGCGCGTCGCTGTGACGTAATCGGCTTTTAAATGCGACCTTCGAAGGATGCGGCCGCTGGATTCTGACACAGCTAA
Organism: Arrhamphus sclerolepis; assembly: GCA_037176975.1. NCBI lineage: Eukaryota > Metazoa > Chordata > Actinopteri > Beloniformes > Hemiramphidae > Arrhamphus > Arrhamphus sclerolepis. Next base: position 3,398,491 of record JBAMYA010000001.1, on the reverse strand, counting down.
TGTGTGTGTGTTCATCAAGGTTGCCATAACTTATGCCAGAAAAAATGAAGAAAAGATGTGAGAGGGTGTCAAACGTTAGTCTTTCTGAAGTTTTTGGTCTAGTGTACAGTCCTAGTATTTACTGAAGAGAAAAGTAAACTTTGTAGTTGTGATTAGTTTATTTTGCCGTCCACGTTCATATTCTTATTCTTGACCCAACAGTGATGGAAGGATTTGAGGTGTTGAGGGAATTTACAGTAGATGACGTGCACTTTCATGAGCCATTAACTCCACCCATTAGTGAGCCTCCAGGAACTCAACCAATCAGAAAACACAAGTGAACTGAGCTGTTCTGAGGTGTTCAGGGTCAGGGTTATACAAACTTTATGAGAAACACTGGACAGATGCTCTGGGAAATCACCCACAGGTTTTCTACAGAGTGATTCTGAAGCCTTGTTTTCCTCGTACTGTGCGGCAACATGTTGCAGATGGGAGGAACGAGCAGAGCTAGCAATGCATATCAATACAACTTTACATTAATTTTGATCAAATCTGCCCAGACATTCTCATTTTAAGCATCACTACTGAAACCACATCTGAAACCAGTGCTGCTGGAGCTGAATGGAGGACTAGTCGAGCTCTGCTCTGTTGGGGATATAGTTGGGCAAACCAACTGCTGTTAGCTGCAGGATGATTGACTGCAGGTCCCTGAGTACTTCCACTTGGAAGGGTTCAGTTAGCACAAGCTGTCTGCTGCTTTGCTGACTCATGGCGGTCTGTTAGTACAATTAACACCACACACAAGTACAACAAAATGCATTTTATTTAAAACCAATTGAATGACTGGTCATAAACTGGACATAAAATTTGTTGCTTTATATTATTTTACTTGATTTAGGGCAAAAGAACAGACAAAAAAAATAACTGGAGACCAAAACTGTTGTATTTGTTAGGGCGTAAATGCCTTAGCTCCTAGTGCTCAGTTGAGGAAATTCATGTTTAGCAAAGGCTTCAGATTGGAAGTGGGGGGCGTTGTCACTTGGTACTGACCGATACTCAACACCAGTTGCTGATAGTTAGCACTATCTAGCATTAGCACTAAGCCAGTAGTGCTACAGCTCAGTTCAGGAACTTGGTGCTTCTCCATGTGATGACTCGAGGCAACAGCTAAACCTTCTAAGCAATCTTTTAAAGCAGCAAAAAACTGTAATTTTGTTTCTAAAGATGACGTGGCATCAGATGGACAGTTCTGAGTACTCGCAGGCTCCTATAGTGTTTCTGATTCCTGGTATGTGAACTTTTTTTTTTAGAAAATACCCATCTTTCATCTTTGCCTCTCCTAGGAAAGCATAATATGGCCACTTAAAATTCCTTCTCGCCAGGACAATGTTTGGACATGAATCAGCTCAGGAAGTCTATAAAAGTCTCAAGTTTCATTCCCTCTCTGCTTGTCTGTAAATCTTCCCGACCCTTCGCATCATTTCCTCTCAGGTATTCACCTCAGCCAGGAGACACAGTTTAACATTTCAGAAAGGTCAGCTGCCTGTGTTCAGACAGCTTCATTTTGATAGTGGCTGAAAACTGGCTGACATTTCTTTTGTGAGGTATGACCTGATAAGAGCTCCTACTGGATCTCCACGCGCCTGTAGGGACAACGGCAGCGTTTGACAGGCAGCTATCAAGCTCGTCCACCGCCTCGTCTCTACCAACTTCCTACTGAACACACAGAGCAGCAACGCTTCATGAAAACTTTACCTTTTGAATTTGTAGATGACAAACACAGCTAAACCCACAACCACTACTGACAGCAGCATCAGCATGGCAGAGCCGCTGTGGTTCTCGCTGGTGTCCACGAGGGGCGCTGCAGAGAGAGGAAAAAGAGCATAAACAACAGCAGCCGGCGGACTCATACTCGCAATGAGCCGTGAACAGAAAGGACACGTATGTGAATCACAGATGAATCATTTTAATGTATGGACTTGTCTTACTCTTCATCTTATTAGCCCCTTTAGGACAGTAGCAGCATCCCCAATAGGAAGAGGCACACATACGTGTTACGTTGCTCACTCTCTGAATGTCTCTGTGTAGCTACATGGTGGGAGCCAATCAGACACAGGGGTGGGGTTATTAGTTAGGGGCGGAGGGAACAGAAATGTTAGAGATACACCTGACTGCCCACTGTCCTACATCTGTCCACATGCCTTATGTTTATGCCACAGAAGATGCTCAGGTCCTCCTGGGCTGCTCTAAAAACAAAACAAAAAAAACGAAACAGAAAAACCCAACAAAGATAGCGACATTTGTTTACCTGCCGACAGGTGAGCCGCGTAAACGGTGACCTGGACCCCTGGCCTTAACGTGAACTGGACGAGGTTTTGATTCAAGGCGCTAAGCAGAACCTCGGAGAGCTGTTGAGACAGAAATGGAGACGAGATTTACCTGTTAGGAAAACTGCACCAGAATAATCTCTGGTGGTCTGAGCGCCTGCAAAAACACAGAAGCAAAAAGCATGCTAAGCCCTGGTTATTAACTGGTTTTCTGTGTTAATTTACCATAAAAAAAACTTCAATCCTCCTGAAAAGTGATTTCATTTAAAGCAGCTGTGAGATGTGAGTCTGTGCGTCTTTAGTATGTGACAGAAAAAAGACAATAACAATATGAAAAAGTTTTAGTGTTCATTTTACAAGAATACCCAAAAATAATCTCGATAGACTTGTTGGTAATCCCAATCAAGTGAAATCACATGTCTTCAACATTTTAAAACATTAATATTGTAACATTTTCCAGGATGCCTCCTGGACGCCTCCCCAGGGAGGTGTTTCAGACGCGTCCAACCAGGTGGACGCTCTGAGGAAGACCCAGGACACTTTGGACAGATGTTTCTGGGCTGGCCTTGGAAGGGGGAGGTGTTTGGGGTTGTGAAGAAGGTCTAGGCCTCTCTGCTTAGGCCAGGGGTTTCCAAATCTAGTCCTGGAGGCCCACTGGTTCAGGCTGAGATGATGAGGTTGATTTGTGGACAAACACTCCAGGATCATCAGATTGTTGAGGTCTTTTTTATTTTGTGCTGATGAAGCAAACATGAAGCTGCATAATTGCAAACAGAATGTAACATTTCCTGGTGTTTTCTTTCTGCTGCATTGATTTCATTCTTCTTTTACGCCTCATTTGCCTGATTAATAGTGTTTTGAGTCATTCCTGTACTCCTTCATGCTCCTCTGTAGCTCCCAGCTGCTTGGATTTAGTCTACACTGTGACTAATTACTTTCTCATCATTGAATACCGGGATCAGTAAATGTAATATTACTCTCTAATAAGCAGAACCTGTTCAACACTTTTAACATGCCACCTCCAATGAAGATTTATGGCAGACTTGTGGAGGAGAGGACGTTTCTAGAAGGAGCAGGTGCGATCAGAGGAAAGAGGAGGATCCAACAGATATCCTTCCCAGGTTCCTTCTCTGCACGTTACCGTGGAGTCCTCCCCCGCGTGAACCTGTTACGGCAGACTTAAACCTAGCTGGGTTTTGTGTTCAGCTGTCTGTGGTTTAGTCTGTTTTTTCTGAACTAACTGATGACTCTGTTGCAGAGGTTCCAAAGGTCTGATCGTGTATCATGTATCATCTAGCACGTATCATGTATCGTGTATCATTTATCCTGTATCATGTATCGTGTTTCATGTATTGTCTATTATGTATCGTGTATCATGTATTGTGTATCATGTATCATGTTTCATGCATCGTGTTTCATGTATCGTGTATCATGTATTGTGTTTCATGTATCGCCTATCATGTATCGTGTATCATGTATCGTGTATTGTGTATCATGCATCGTGTTTCATGTATCGTGTATCATGTGTCGTGTTTCATGTATCATCTATCATGTATCGTGTATCATGTATTGTGTTTCATGTATCGTGTATCATGTATTGTGTATCATGCATCGTGTTTCATGTATCGTGTATCATGTATTGTGTTTCATGTATCGTCTATCATGTATTATGTATCATGTATCGTGTATCATTTATGGTTTATAATCATCTTCATGAAAATGGTAATATGAAACAAAAAAAAAAACACACTTGAATTGGAATATAAAATACTTTCCAAATTATATGAATCATAATAATGAATATACAATATTCTACAGAAGATGTCATGTCAATTACTGACTTATAATTTAGTTAATCACACGTTTATATTCATAACAGTAATGTGTGTGCTTTCAGACGATATGCAAATGAGCATGTCCTTAAAGGTATAAAGTTCAGGTTGACTGTGTGAAGGACATCAAAACATGGTTGTTTTTAAAGGTTCTTCCTCTAAATGAAAGTATGCCAGTGGCCCTCTCTCTCCTCATGTTCATTTCTGAGTCAATACTATTGGTGTGTACTTTGATGATGCTTTTAAACTTGATAAACAGGTCTGATCCGTGATGAGGCTAACGTCCACAGCTAAGCGCTGACTCGCCGTTGGAGATTTGGAGAGAGTCGTACATGCTTTGATAACATCACATCTGGATTTCTGCAGCGTGCTGCATGTTGGTGTGGGCCACTCACCACACCAGTTTTAAGAGCTCTTCACTGGCTCCTTGTACAATTCAGGGTTGATTATAAATTTTTATTGATGGCTTCTAAAGCTCTGAATGGGCTGGCACCGTTTTATTCAACCGAGCTGCTTCATGCTCCCGCCAGGACGTCACGCTCAACCAGTCAACTGCTTTTAGAGGTGCCCAGATTAAAAAGCAGGGGTGATGGAGCTTTTAGGGCTGCTGCACTTAAATAATGGACCAGTCATCCACCTCAAATAAGACCTGCGCCCACTTTAGGACTTTTTAAATCATTGTTGACGACACATCAATTCACTTTGGTTTTTGGTTCAACTTGAGTGTTCCATCCCAACAGTTTTTGTTCTCCACTGATTTTTATTACATTAAAATTTTATTTAAAGTATTTAACTTTGTATATATATATAAATATATATATATATGTATATAGAGAGAGAGAGATATACACATATATACGTATATATAAAAATGTATG
>JBAMYA010000001.1:3342270-3387143 GCA_037176975.1 Arrhamphus sclerolepis | reverse complement strand
CTATCTCGGTCAGAACCAGTCAGCCGGTACCAAGTCAGCTATCTGGATCAGAACCAGACAGTCAGCTGGAACCAAGCCAGCTATCTGGATCAGAACCAGACAACCAGAATGAAGCCAGCTATCTCGGTCAGAACCAGTCAGCCGGTACCAAGTCAGCTATCTGGATCAGAACCAGACAGTCAGCTGGAACCAAGCTAGCTATCTGGATCATAACCAGACGGTCATGCAGAACCAAGCCAGCTATCTGGATCATAACCAGACGGTCATACAGAACCAAGCCAGCTATCTGGATCATAACCAGACAACCAGAATGAAGCCAGCTATCTCGGTCAGAACCAGTCAGCCGGTACCAAGCCAGCTATCTGGATCATAACCAGACAGTCAGCTGGAACCAAGCCAGCTACCGAGCCAGACCGTATAAAATACTTGAGGCCTCTTGTCTTTAAAAACAGGCCAGAAAGATCGCTGAAGATGTTCGATCCAAAGTAGCTGGAGAGGCTTTCAAAGTCACCTCGAAGTTTCTGGTCGTTCTGGACCCAAACGCTGGTGACAGCATGCCAGGGACCTGCTGCGTTAAAGGTGAGTGATGAGAAGCTGGCAAGTGAACTCTGTCCCGTCACGTTTATTCATGAAAGACGGTTTTCATCTGTTTTTTTTTTAATGGCAAATCCAGCTGTAACAGGCAGGTGTGTTGATTTCTGCCTTAAAGTTGGACATTTTAACGTGGAGGCAGTGAAAAGGCCTCGCTGGCAGGCGAGCAAGCACAGCAAGAAGCGCTTGGCTTTGCTCTCTTCATAACAACGTAACTCCTGGAACCGCTGCTTTTTCTAAATGAGTCAAAGTTTATCCAGTGCCATGATCACCTGAGCAGCCCCAGAAGGGACAGCGTCCTGTCCTTTTAACCACTGAGAAGACGAAGAATGACCTGTCTGCAGTGATTGATCTCCCTGAACTGGCAGCTGGACGACATATTTCCATTCCTTGCTCCTCCGGCTGGCTGCTGCACACAGACTCCTGAAGGTCAGCCTGGCAGACATCAGTCACCAGTGACTGGCAGGAGTTTTCCACATCAGTCACACTTTTCTGCTTTTCATCTGTGTCGTCATTCTACCTTTTTTTAACGCACCGGCTCGTGTCTCTGGAGAGTTGTAGCCAGGGCCCGAAGCAAGCGCTGCATTTAATTCTTTTATACACTGGTTGCTGTTATCAGGGCGGGGAAGGGCAGCGGCTCTCATTTTTCACTCATAATTTTTTATTTTTACTTCAGTACCGCTTAAATCTGCCTAAATGTGCTGACATACAGGTGTTAAATTTACACACAGGACACTAATGCCGTCTTCATAACTGAAAGGCCAAACATCTGCTCAGAAAAAACACAAATCCAAGTGAACCTTCCATATTTAACCGCTGTGATGAAGCTGCATTAAATCCCTCCTGTCGGGACCGTCACAGTTTACTTCTCGGTGTTTCTTCACATGCACGTCGCTGCTGCGCTTGACTTATCTCTGGCTGCAGCGCTGCAAACATCTGACTCTGCGTAATATTCTCAGATTTCTCTCATAATGTCAGATTCCGTGCAGCTTTACAACTTACTTCACCCTGCTGTTGCCTAGCAACCCCATGACGTTTTCCTTTTTTTCCACCCCCCTGTAACCTCCTTCCATCTCATTTACATCCACAGAAGTTTAGTTTAAGTTTGATTCGACATTGTATATCTGAGATCTTTTAGATTTCAATGAAAGTCAACCAAGGCCACTTTATTCTTTAATCAGGAGCGCGTTAAGGTGCTATTTAAGTCAGAGACTGTTCATTCACCCCAGCCGCGGGGGTGAGGGGGGGTGTCTCGGCTAATTCACCCGTTATTGGATTTTTGCTGCACCAAACAATAGTTATTATGTCAGCCATTAAAAGTTCACAGTTGGCCGGACATCACATTTTAATACTTCAGGTGACCCTTAACACTTTTATCCAGCGTGGGAGGACGCTGATGCACATCAGCACTTGTAGGTTTGGGACTTTAATGATCGACACAGTCTGCTTTTGGATGCTGAGGAGGTGGGGGGGGGGTAAGTCTGGCAATTCTTGTAATATTTGTTATGAAGCGCTTCCAAGAACCAGCTCGTGACCAGGATGATATTCAGAGAGGTCAAAGATTTAGAGCAGGAGGAGAACGGTGAGGGAAGAAAAATGAAGCAGCTGATGTGTGGACGGCTGAGTAGACGCAGCTTTAGGAGCCTTTTGGTGGATTTTGAATCCACAAATAAAGTTTAAAAACAGAAGCAGAAGTGCTTGTTATCAGTCCTTGTGCTACTGTAAAGGAGCGCTGCTGCACCCCAGATGCACTCCAACGCATCCATGAAGAACTGTGACTTCAACCAAACTTCTCCCTGCTGCGTCCTGCTCGTCCTGCCGTCCAGTAGACGGTGAAACTATGTTTCTCTAATTTTAATCATTTACACCACAACAACACGACATCCTTTTATTATTCAATTCTATTACTGTCGATCAATTCTCAATTGCTTGTCGTTTCCATGACGACAGTGTGATCAGACATTCCTGGTCTTTCCTCTTCAACCAGCCACCTCTGTGAACCTGGGGGTTTTGAAGCATTTATCAAATTCTATCTAGTTTTTCATCCTTTTTCATGGTTACCACAGTAACCAGCCCCACAATGGGTGATGTCACCTGCAAAGAACAATGTCGTCAACTTACAAACTTCAAACTGCAATGAATCCGTTGTCAGATCATGAGATGTGTTTGTTTTGTTTTTTTTACATATGTAGTTATATTGTGAAAGGAGGTGACGTCGCTCACCAGTTACAGGTCCAGTCTTCACGACTCAGTTCAGTTCCATCTATAAGAAACCAGTCTGTAGGACTCCCCCCAACCAGATGTTCAGGGACTGATCCATGTGATGCAGGATGCAGGACATCTGGAGAGAGGTGAAACAAACAGTTAGGGAGGACGGGACATTGATCCCAACATGACACCCAACGAGGAATCGAAGGTAGTTTTCACATGTTGCATCAGTTTTCGTTTAGTCCATTTGTTTTCACTCCATCCCAAACACCGAAACACAGGTCGGTGCTTTTAAAGCACAGTTCTTGTCAGTCTGCGAAAAAAACATTGAGACGAGCCCCGGCGAAATTGTTCACGACTTCCTTCATTGGTGCAAAAGGAATGTATCAAAAGCTAAAGACGTGATTTCTGACTTTCAAAAAGCGGACTGAAGACCAAGGGGCAGCAATGTTAAAAGGTCAAACGGTGCGCCAACACATATAAATATCTGGGAACTGTCACCAACAACAAGCTGCTGCAGCAGCGCTTGTTCGGTCCGAGGAAACTGTTCTCTGACTCCCAGCCCCTCAATGCTGAGTTTAGCTGCTAGCCTCAGCACTGTCTTCTCATGTGTCCCGTTATGCATCCTGGGCTGCTTGTAAATGTTTTATGTACAGTGAAGTTGAAAAATCAAATTCACCTAATAATATTAATAAAGTAATCTTGAGTCAAGTCAGGTTGAGCCAAGCAGCCTGTAAATGAAGCGGCTAGAAGTCATTTGTCCACAACTGCTCACGTTACTTTCTTTTGCCAGGTTTCCACGCTCCTCTACAACCCACAATGCACTTTCCATAAAACTATGGAAGCCTCTTAGCTAAAACGTGTATGAGGGTCAGCCTCGAGGGTCAGATCGTTGAGCTTTCCCACCACCAACGAACCCCACCAGAGCTTGGACCTCGTCAGGGTGGTCTTGGTGCAGTTGTTTCGGTGTACACAAGATCCTCATCGGTTGCAGTTGTTGTGTTCACTCTGACCCAAAAGCTCTGTTGGGCCACCGCATAAAATATGACCAAATTAACCAACATGAATCCTGTGAATGAACATAAATCGTCCTTTGCGGTCATCCAGTTCATATAATTTATGTAGGAGAAATCACTGTTGGATAGTTGGATCTGATCTGATCTTCAGATCTGAGAAGTTCGCTGAACCAGATCAACCCAAGCTAATGCTGGTCCACACTACGAGTTTTAGTCTTAGAACCTAAATTCAAGTCACATTATGTGACGGGAAGTTGGTAGATAATTCATTTACAGCATGCTACACCGTGTGACTGAACGTTTGTTGAATTGTGGCCACGACAGAAGTATATCTGCTGCTGTTGTTGCTAGGCTACTATGCTGTGTAGACGCGCTAATGCTTACCTTATTTCATGACGCGTTCCTATTGGTTGGTTAGCTGACAGAGATCATAGAGGCAGCGACAGGCCGTCACACTCTGAGACTGCTGATATCTGTCCCAGCCCGTCTCTGGTCTTTGGTCCTGTCTCTTTGTGGGAGCTACTGCCACCGTTTTTGAGCAACAAAGGCTGAATTTTCTTGCAGTCACATATTTGTTTCGTCAGAGACGGCTGAAATTGTACAGTGCATAGACAGGTCTCCAGTCCCTGGAAGGCTGAATATGTCTCCACTGATATCTTGGACTCTTTGGGACCAGGACCTGGCTTTAACCCGTCTTTATACCTTGACATCAAAAGGTAGAAATGATTAGGAACCCTTAAGCACCCCTCATGGAAACGAATTGCTTTCACATCTGAACGATGCTGAACTGATGCTTCTGGTGTCAGCCCACTTACTGGGCCAAAACTAAAAAGAGCACCTTTCCCAGTAATTGTGGCTTCCTTATTAAATGGTGTCAAAAGACGTGAGAGAAAAACAAAAGGTTTCAGTGAAAGACAAAAGGCCCTTGTGTGTTCTACCGCGGAGCTCGGTTTGCTCTGAGTGGACATTCATTAGTCCTGCAGAAAACACCCACATGCCATCATCTGGGCTCGTTCCTATGGAAAATTCTGATCTTCTATTTGCATAAAAAAATCCTCTACAACAAAGGTTAAATGTTAAAGCAGCAGATTTTGTACATTAACAATTCATAAACTCTTTGGAGAAGCAAACTTTTCTTCTGCCAGGAATGTGCAGCTGCTGCCTGCGGACCCCTGAACCCCTTTAGGAGGAGAATGGCACTGATACATGATTGTTCCCTGGTGGAGATGATTGATAGCAGGCATTGAAAGGACTAAATTGCCGCAATTTGTTTAGGTCCCTGGCAGAGAATATTTTGCATTAATAAAACATTATCAATCATTAGCATGAAACTGTGCGCGAGGCCTGTGCTCAAAAATTAGTCTCCGAATTTAGCCAGAGATGTGCTCCTCATAAAAGCCAAAAGACATACGTCTTGTCATCCGCAACCCGCCCCAGTCAGGTCGTATTTAAATAAGTCAAATAAAGGGTATTAGGATGCGAAAGGCTCAGGGCTTATCGAGTTTCTGAGTGCTGACAGCGTGGCAGAAAAAATAAAACACATCCGCCTTTTAGCTCCTTTTCCTGAGGCTACAGTTTATCATTGTTGAGAGTAATTTTCACAGGACTGATTGTCTGTAAGTACACCGTCAAACGCTGCAGACTGTGTGAACACAGAGATACCGGAGATCGTCAAAGAAGTGACATGAAACTCCAGCTCCTCATCCGACCGTGCATGCAAACTCTTTCTGTGTTCCCCTAAAAACAGACGACAGCAGAGAATGAAACAAATAAACCCCCAGGCAAGAGACCAAAAAAGTGGATCTGGCTGGGGAGAGGAATCAAAGTCATGTGGAATATGGAGGACGAGGAACGAGTAAAACGTCGCAAAATAATTAGTCTCTGCAGGGCTAAAAATAAAAAAATAAAAAAGGGGAATAAAAGCCAAGAGGACGACAGGGATGGAGAGGGAGGCAGCTTTTCATCGTCAGCGTTCAGCCTGATCCATACTGAGCTGCTTTTCTTCATTCAGAGAAGAGACAGGTGTCATTTCTCAACTCTGTTGCTGATTCTAGGCACTGAAATTAGTTCAAAACGCCGCGTACGTTTCTTTGGTTTGGTAGAAGATCTGCTCCGTCTCTCCTGACATCTTTGGATATCCTCCAAAATCATCCCGTATTATTGATCTCTCCTTTACGTCACCTATTTACTGTTCTATCCTGCCCAAAGCTTCTATTTTCTGTGTGCTCCAGTGAGCACCCTGTTTGGCCTCATCCTCCCTCTGCTGCCTGCTCACTCTGCTGTTGCTGGTTAACTTCCTAAATGTGTTACTGTCTGTCCCAGCAGGAAATTAGTTAGTAATTAGTTTCTTTTTCGATTGAATTGACCCACACTGCGATAGATCAAGTGACAAACCGGGTTGAGTCACAAGGAAGTAAGATTATTTACAGTTCAGGGATTGGTGATATGATCTCAAATTAATATCAGGATTAATAGGGACTATCCGAGTACCCTGAAAACGGTATCTTGTCTGTGACGGGTCTCTCCGCTGCTGGCTTTGGAGTTTTAGAAGATTCACGAACGATTCAAAACTCCCACTGAAGAAATACCAGGCTACGTTGCTGCGTTTTAACAAGGAAAAATGTCCGTCTACAAGGCCCCAGAAGAGTCCGAGTCCTCCCCCCTTACATTTCTCTTGAACATTTCACTTTGATTATGATTATTTTTTGCCCAAATAGCTCAGCAACAAGGATCTTTCCAGGGAAAGATTACATATCTTTGTGTTTTAATAGTGAAGGGAAATGCACACAGATGAATGTCACCGATGGTCATTGATTGAAAAGTTTAAACTAATGAAATAATTAAAATAATTGTCGTGAGCTACATCATGTCAGTTTTAGGTTCTGGATGTTTTGATAGATTTTTAAGTCCTTCAACCACCACTTGCGACATAAAACAAGTCAGTGTGGTGTGTTACTGTCTTAAAAGTGTTAAACTGTTCAACTGTAAAGCAGAAATAGATATCTTAGAACCTGGTTCAATAGTTTTGGTCTGTAAAGCTAGATTTCTCACCTATAACATCTATATGTGGGTACATTTTTATGTACCTCATCAGTAACATGATACAAAGGCAGAAATCTGAGCGTGGTTATGCTCATAGTCTCTTGATTGATGGCTAACTTGACCCACTAAAGGCCCATTGATACCTTACGTATGTCCTTGTGTCCGTATTTCAGTCCGTACGTTCGGTCCGTGAATACATTCATACTTCTGTCCGTCTTTTATGTTAGCATGCGCAATAACACAATATTTCCTCTAGATGGCAGTAACGAGCAAACCGGCATTAATAAAACATGGCGACTGTCCAAGAAATAATATTGTTGTATTTGCGCCTCAAACACAAGAAGAATTTGTAAAAAAGAGCGACAGTAGAACGTCAGGCCGCTAAACGTCAACCGTCCTTTTGATGGCGAGTTTCGCAGTTTGGTCCCTCCAATGCAGGACATGGACGACGAGCAGCACTTTCAGACTCTGTGCAGGAAGCAGCTGGTCAGTAATCAACAGCATGGTTGGCAGAGTATTTCTGTACAAACAAAAAAAGATCAGAAACTATCCACACACACAGATAATCTTCTTTCTGGACTGGAAACTCAATAGTGCCCCCCAGTGCGGAGCAGTGGTACTGCAGTAGTACTGCTCCGCACTGGTCTGTTTTGTCTGCAATCATAAGCAGAAATATGTACGAAATCAACGGACAGGATGGATGAAACACTCCTCCCGTATCTGCATCTGTCTTTTGCGTAGGGTATACGTGTACTTACATATACTTCATGTTTAAAGATATGAACTTTGCCATTAACGTCACTAAGAGAGCGCTGGGACCAGGTTTAGGTTGACGTAAGAGTTCACGTTGAGCCCAGCAACTCAGCCTGAAGCAGCTGTCTTTGAAGTTCAGTTGAAGGCTGCTAGCTAGAGCCAACCAGATGACCACTGCTGCAGGGATTTTCACCGTGGAACATTGACGGACCCTTCCATGTTGACTAACCATGACAGCCACCAGAGCTGAAACATGAACCGGTGGAGGTCTGCTGGGACTTCGCCTGAGAGCTAATACCAGTAGACTTGCCCAACCCGGTTCTTATTGGTGCTAAGTAGCGGTAACTCAGCTAACTCACCTTGGCTTTCAGGCTTGCTCCTCCACCCAGTTGGAACAAGCAGTACAAGGAAACAGAATGTTTCAGAAAACCTTGATGCTCGGCGTTCAGAGATCCAGTCTGCATATGCAGTCAATGCTCAGATGAGCAGGAAGCCTCTCTGAATGTTCTCCCAAAACTTTAATTTATTGCTTAATCAGTCACACACCTCTTAAAATGACAGCTAGACTGTCTGAAAACCAGGTATACGACAGCTTTGAACCTCTGAAATTCATAGAAATGCAACAAACACCTTTAAGAAACACAATCTGAATCATCTGCAGTGTAAAACAATCCACTTTTGGGAGTGCTGATGTGATTGCTCATCAGCTTGCTGTCTTGTGGGAGATCTGCATTCTTTTTTCAGCACAAAGACACTGCTCCTGTCTGCAGCTTGGCAGCTTTTCTGGTCCCGATGTTTCCTTCATGCAAATTAAAGAGACACGATGACATTTCAGCAAGTGCCGTGCAGTTGCCTTTAACTTCCCTTACCCGAGTCTCTGATGAGGGACTTTGAAGGCTTTGGCAGAGGAACACATCTGAACATGCATCCTTTACTTGCAGCCAGACACCGGAGTGGCAAAATAGCCTGTAATCAGGCCCAGTGTGGAACCGAGTTACTCGTGTCTTTTAGGTGAATTTGAGAAGAAGGCCTCGTTGGGTTCTATCAGCTTTTAGAGGGATCCCACTGAGCGCCTCACAATTTGTGGTCAGGTCACAGAGGACTGGACAAAATTGGCAGATAACGGACGGCATGTATTCCTGCGACTTGAATGATAACTTTTCGAATCCTTCTCTCGCTTCGAGATGCCTCCACCATTAAGTGGGGATCAGAAAACTGCATTACCTCTTCAGTTCCCACTTTGCTTCTTAAGACACTTTTCCATATTTATGGAACTGAGGACTGCTCTTTCTGCTGCAGCATATGAAAAATGCACAGGTTCGGGTAGAATAATACAAGCCTCTCACTTCAAGGCATTTAAGATAAAACCTTTGTTATCAGCCGTGCCTGCGGCTGCATGGGATTTCCCATGAGGGCTGCTGCTTGGAGCCGAGTGAATGGGCCTCCTGCAGAACCAAATGCTCGATGCACTCGCTGTCGTGGGACCTGAGAGGAAATACAGTCTGGATGGGGTTGCTCAGTCAGGCCCTCAGGGACCTTAATTCAATCAACACAGACAAAGGGACCTCATTCCTACAGCTGTACAGAGGTACCGGACTGGAAGTTTTGCATTTCTGCTGTTTTTGCTCTTCAGACTTTGTGATTGCAATAAAATTGTTCCTGACAAACACAATCCCAGTAATGTTCAGGCTCATTTTCACTTAACCAAGTGAAAGAATTCAAGAACTGAGGAGCATGAAAGGAGAAGGAACTGTATCCGCCAGCGCACGTGTCAAACTCACTTCATTTTATCCGGCGAACAAAAGAAAAGAAAAGAAAAGTTTTAGTTCAACTGCCCGTTTGATTCAGACCCAGGACGTCAAAAAGTGGAATAACGGAGGTGGAGAGCAGCTGGTTTGTGTCAGAAAGTCAGGATTTAGCAAACACTTGCAAAAGATTTTACAACAAAAAGTTGCCAATTTGTGTGAAAACCTGTGATTTTTGAAAATTAACCATTTTATAACTTTCAATATCCTGAACAGATTGACTGGTTCTGCAGTATCACCTAAATCTGCCATCATGTTTCTAAGACACTTTGGGTTTATTGGTATTAAACATAAATCACATTCGTAATTGTTTCATTTACATTGACTGACAAACATGCATCACATTAAGTTTATTAAACTCTTTAAGATAAATCTATGTAATCCAAGTGGATGGGAATTTTAAATGCAATTGAAATCCATAAATCTTCAAATTAGGAGTAAATACTTCTGTGAGTGGCGTATAAGTGCCGTTCTTCCTCCTCGTAACTGTGAAAATCACTTTTACAGCATGGACCGATTTTTCGACAGGCCCTTATTAGTCTCTATTAGCGATTATTTGATTCATGTTTGCTATTTTCCTCGCACACGTCACATTCCTGGCAGGATTTCCTTCGGTCTGTGGACTCACGGGACCAGATATAATCACCAAGTCTTAGCCGCCTTCCTCAAACACTCGTGGAGAGAAAACTTCATAAATGTACAGTAAGAAAGTATAACTTGATGACGGGGGGGGGGGGTGAGTCTCCTGCGATGGACCGGTGGCCTGAACATGCTGAAAGACACGGCCAGAGGGATGGACCTCAGCCTTTCACTGAGTTCCCACAAGTGTCTGGCATTCTGGAGCGGCTCTTAAGATGCAGAACACAGTTAGCACCTTGTCAGCAGTAAAGGATTCCTCCTAATCCATTTGGTCTAATTAAAATGCTGCGCGGCGTGCATTTGTGCTGCGGCTGGCTGTCTTCACCTTTCAGTCCTCAGAACGTATTTAAGGCACTTTTATTCCAGATTACAGGTGAAGGGGTTAAAGCCACAGTGGTTTAGGATTAAGGTGATGATTCTGCCGACCAGGTGCAGCATCTGAGCTGATCACTTTCGAGGCGTTGCTTTGAAACAAAGAGGAAAAAGTTGTTTTTGCTTCACCAGTGCTGAAGGCTGTTCATTCATCTGTTTTAAATTGTAGAAAATAATTTTCAGAAATCACTCACAGCTATTTAATAACCGAGTCTTCAGGGTTTATTTAAAAAAAAAAAAACAAAAAAACATGATAATTGAGTTAGCAGTTAAAAATAGGTGTCTTAGACCATAACTTAAAAAGGCTCAAACAAACATCCATCAGAAGAAATAATGTAAACTATGTATATATGTAGAACACCATCTCACTCTACACAGAAAAGTTCTTTACAGTCCAGTTAAAGACTGTATAGAACTTAGCCAACAGTAGCGCTAATGGCTAGCTGCCAGTCAGTCATGTCAAATGACGTCCTGGCATCTGATTGGTCAGCTTTATTACTTAATATAAATTTATCTGATTTTGTTACAAAAAAATTTCAGCAGCTGCAAAGTTACAGATATGTAGATTTGTAGATATGAAGATTTTTAAAAAAAATGTTTGTACCAGGCTGTAAATCTGTTTAATTCTGCTGCAAAGTTGGCACCTTTAACATGGAGGTCAATGGAGATCTGCTCCGTTTTGGAGTCAACTCCTACTGGCCAGTGGAGGAACTGCAATGAAACCTTTGCAGGATGAGGAAACGGTCTGGTTTCTGCTTGGCAAGCACCAGGCGACAGTGGACACACAAACAAACAACCAAAATCATTAACAGGGATTTAAAATAGAAAACTCCAACGATCCAGACTCAGCGAGTTCCTCCGTCCACCTCGACTGTTTGAAGGTTCTTGATCACAGAAAACAGAGACCACCACACAGAGAGTCCAGTGATATCAACCAATGACGTGTGTTTGACTGGAAGTTACTCAACCAGGCACAAGTTAGGTGAACAGGAAGTGACACAATACTCCAGTTACCACGAACGTCAGCCAGTGAAGGTCCAAACGATCCTGATCACGAACGTCATTCAGTGTGGAAGAAGGTGTCGGCTGTTCCCGCCCAGCTGCGTCTGGTATTCAGAGCAAAGAGACGTAAATCTGACCAACTAAAAACAACTTAAAGATATAAGATGGCAGGAAATCAAAGGCTGTCAAAACAAACAAGGAATTGTGACTCACGAGTCGGTGCGATGATCCGTTTCGCACGTCACCATGGTTACGCTCATGTTCTCCAGTGTCAGAGCGCTGTGCATGTGGCCAGACAGAGATCCTTTTACATTATTACTGCTGTTATTATTATTATTGTTGTCTTTATGTATTGTATATATTATGTTTGTGAGTTACACGCCGCACGCCGTCAGATTTTTTCGATTGATCTGATTATGAAGGTTTGCTGCTGGTCCTGCAGGTGAAGGTGAGGAAAGGACGGCGAAGAAATAAACGTCAGTTCCTTTTCTTTTTAGTGTCAAACGTCAATGATTTGGTTCAAGTTAAGCGAAACAGAAGTGAAAATTAATACATTTTAGCAGTTATGTTCAGCATTAAAGTGTAGCAACAAACGGAAGTGACTAAAAAAACACACACATAATAAAAAAATTGGGAGTGTTTCTCTTGGAAGATGGAACAAATTAACGGCAGTTCCACTAATTACAATGAGGAAGTATTGATTTGACATCCTGGTTGACTTACGAGCTCTGACACGACTCAAATTAATGGAGGGGGGGGGGGTAACCACTCATGAACATTTAAGCCATTTGATGAAATCTTTGTTTTGAATGTGGTTGTAATGTAGTAAAACGCTCCGCAACACAAACTCGCTCAGGACGGGATGTTTAGAGTCCGAACGAGGGACGATAAAAATCAATGAATATCAATGCCGTCGCTCTGAGACGGAATCAGCTGGAAAGTGTGAAACTCTCAGCAGGGACGTCTGCTGCGCTTCTGTACACTAACGTCTCTCTTATGAAGCCTCATAATCATCCGCAGTTGGACTCCTCGCCAGCTGGATCCCAGTTGAACAACACACTCACACTGATTTTTTTCCCATTTCCCATCTTTCAACATTCCAGCAAAAACCGTAAAACCCGTATATTGTACATGTCAGATGTATACGGCGTCCTAGTTAGAAAATGAAGCCAATCAGAAGTAATCTAAAGCAGCAAATGGCTTCTTGCAGGAAAATATCCAGAGCAGAGGGTGGGGGGGTGGAGGGGGAGGGGGGCTATCTGACGAAATCTGAGTGATCCCACTGAAACTCCTTTTTCTTTATTTTTTCATACAGTAGCGTGCCACTGCACATCGCTGCTTTAAGACTCATAAAGTTTACACAGACAGTGAAACCGTTCTGATTCACACAAACTTGGTCATCCTGTAACGCCATTGGCTAGTTTGGATGATTGACATGTTCACAAATAATGGAACAAATATGGAAGATTCTTCCTCTAACTTAGGTGAAGTTTTTTAAGGTTCAGTGTGATTTATGACGAGTGCAGAGCTGAAAGTCAAAGTTTTGTTTCTCTCCCATATTTCATTCAAACCTGTGGATGGAGGCGGAGCTCTCAGCTGGTAGCGCTTCTCCATTGGCTGTGGTCCCCATTTGTGGTTCTCATTTGTTTGGTGTGTTGTGTGTGTATTTGTGTATCTGTGTAGTTTGAGCGATCACCGTGCCTCCTGCCACCATCTCCTGCGGCTGAAAGGAACATTTCCGTAGCGTTTGCAATCACCAGCAGGGGTTAACGAAGATTTCATTCCTTTCTGGAACGACCACAACCGCTGACGCGTGGAGCCTGATGTGAGCAGAACAGAATTTACATGCGTTTCAGCAAAAACGTTTGTTGCTCCAAACTTTCCATACGTGAAAAAGTAAAGTGTTCTTAAATAGTGTCGCCACTGTGAGGCTCGTTAATGCGCTGTACGCCATCAGGTGATGTCCTGAGCTGCCATTCCTGCCCGCTCATCCTTGAAGGACGATGGAACTCATTTCTCAGATAATTCAGATGATGCAGTTTTCTGCATCAAAAATGGAACCACTTCCTCTTCTGTTCTCTGAGGGCTGCGTTGGACCTAAGTCCTGATCCCACCAGGAATGACAGATCCATGGTTCTGGGATTTGTTTCACTCCGCCCTCCGCTGCCTCCTTGGTGGGATTCACGAAGTCATGAGTTTACCCGCGGGCTTTGAGATCACATGAATCACGCGGCAGTCTGCACCTCTGCACCTCCTCGTTCGGAGGTCCCCGGGCGGCGTGGATGCTAATTAATGAGCTTTGTGAGCTCGTTCCCAACATGTGATCAATTTGAAGTCATTAGAGTCGGATCAGTTCACAGATTTATGAAGAACTCATAAATGAGGCCTAATGTCAATGTTTTCTTTTTATTTCTGTCTGAACAGCTGAGTATCATGAACATGAACAGTTTTGGTCTCACATCCATGACAACTGTTCTGTTATCAGCAGGTGAACAGATTTATGTGTAGTTAACAGTCTTTTAAGTGATGGCTGCCTTTGGTCAATGCAAGCTGTCATTTCCGTAGCGGCTTCAGAGATCAGGTCTGCCTGATAGTCATCCCTACTTTGTTGTCCGGTTAATTTAATGGCCCGTAATTATCTGAGGAGGAAACGTTGTGAAGCAAACAGCATCCTGGTCTAACCAGGTGTTTGTTAAATGGAATAAAATAAATAAAAGTTTACCAAGTTTTCTGTTTGGTTTTCTGATGGTTTAATCAAAGGTAAGATCGATACGTTGTGTGCCCAAAATTTTAGGTCTTGATTTAACGTTTCTCAGATCGTCCGGTGTGGGACGATTACTAGTCCAACAGTTAACGAGCGCTGTTTTTCCACATGAGAATTTGATTTAGGCGTTTCCACCATTTTTCTGCTTCTTTTCTTTCGCCTTTCGATGCCGTTGGGGTTTCATCGTCTGATCTTTGTCGTCCACTTCTGGAGACTAATTACTGATGTGAACGCACGACTGCGCTAGAAAGAATGAATAACCGCCGTGAAAGTGGTGACGCTGACGCACCCGGATGTTTGACGCCAGCGCTAAGCGCATCCAACACCTAATATAATATTGGGTTCTGACTTTTACAGTCTTATAAAATGAATTCTAGTCGCAGTGCACGTGACGTGAACTGGCTAGATGATTCACAGCAGGCTCCACTGTGTGAATCGTACGTTCATTCGTGGCCACAACAAAAATGAAATAGTATTTCAGGATGTAAACGCAGCATCACTGCGTCGTTAGCAGGTTGATGCTAATATGCAGAGATCACTCGAAAGTAAGCGTTGCCATGGGGACGTCTACGTGCCTTGAAAAGAACTAAATAAAAGTGCCACCACTGTTTTCAAGCTACGATGGACCATTTTTACTGATTGCTCATCTTCCATCTGAAAGCGTGAAGTCGGCATTAAAAGGCAACGCTTGAGGCTTGAAGGAAAATGGAAACTATATTTACCTTTTGTTGTATCCGTCTACTTTATTTTGCTGAGTCAGGCTTTTGTTCTTTACTCTGCATCATTGCCGCTCACTGTTTTAATGTACCTGTAAGAACTGCAGTTATTTTCTCTAATTAAAGTGACATGTCTGGGGGTGTGAGTTCCCTTTTTAATAAAAGCTGCAGACTTCATGTAGATACGCGGCTTCATTACCGCCTGATGGAAATCATAAATACGTGAAGCGTCGGTGAGAGAGCATCGTGATGAAAGTCCTTCAGGTAAGTTTGCAGAGACAGCAGCTCGGTGCCGGTGGGGAGGAAATGACTTTGCTGTGTGTCAGAAGTCCCCCAGTCCCCCAGTGGGCCAGGACTGAATTTACATAACTAACATCTTGATTTGCTGTAAAGTGAAATTAGGGCCTGCGCTCAGTTCAATTAACTCTGCGGATCCTCTTGTAATTAAAACTCAGCGGTCCCCCACTGCTCAATAACTCTGTGTGCCGGGAGGGGAGCTGAGAGGAGGTGGTGGCTAGGGGTGGGGGGGTGATGGGTGGTGAGGACGAAGATTGAGAGAGAAGGTAGATAGAGAGCAAGAGAGGGAAGAAAAAAGGAGGTCTGGGTATAAACTGCTGCCTCATCATGTTTTCATCAGATATGACCTTGGCCGTCATCATCGAGGGGCGCGAGACATCGCTGGAGACGAGCCACCGTATCCATAAGCTGAAAGTTAACGTGAGAAGCATCAGCGGTGGCGGCGCCTTTACAGCACCCCAGCCAGCTGTTGTATGGAGATCAGAGGCTGTGTTGCTGGCCCCTAATGAGACATTCCTCCTTAAATTGATTATATTATTGACGAGGGGGTGTCCCGCTGGAGAAGTAGCGATCCTTCTGATTTGAGGCCATCTACGGGTGGCTGTGGCCGTCACAAGACCCCTGCTCTTTGGTAATTGCTGTTATTCCAGCCGTTAAGAGGATATAGATTGAAAAGAACTGCTGTCCCTCTTTAAATCCCCCTGCAGGATTAAAAAAGCCAAACCAAGAGAACCCATCCGTCAATAATCACCTCTTTGACTCCTGTTTCCTTGATCGTCGGGAGGTCACGACGAGGCGTTGGCGAGCGGCGCTGCAACCCAGACAGCAGAGACGCTCGAGTCATTATGATTTGATGAATTCTAAAACTGCAGTTTAACTCCCGAGCTTTTCTTTCAGGCAGGGCATAAATCTTTATTATAGATTTACCTTAAATTTGCAAACTGACAGCGAGGCAGCTTCTAGCCTCTCCTTTGCCCGTATACAATGCTTCCAAAGTGGCTTTTTTATGAGATCAGTTAGAGGATTTTAACTAAGCCATAATCCCCAAATTGATAAAATTGCCTCAAAAATGTACTGTAATGTTTAATTCATGAGCCGTAATGTTCAGGTAATAAATCTGAATGCAGGAGAAAGGTAGCACAACTCTCGCATTATGACGCTGCTGAACTTTTAAGCTCCTTTTCATTGTTTGATTGTTTTCTCGTTTCATCAGGATGAAAACGTGAACTGTGTAGCCTCTGTCACAAATCATACGAGCCGAGCCATCAGGGAAAAACATCTGCTTTTCTGGGAAAACCAAGATGATTTTAGTTGATTAGCATGGATCTAAAGATGATGTTAATTTTGTGCATCTTTTGCTGATACAAGCGATTTCTGGTCCAAGCGTTAGGACATTATTCCCCAGCCTGCCATAAGAGCGGCTGCATATATTACACATATATATCACTGCTTCACCCGTCTGATGAAATGCGGTCCCTGTATGGGATCATTAGTGTATCTTCTGGTTATAATGAAGCAAACACGCAGCTGGCCGGCGTGAGAGCGCGAGCATTCTTCATCTTAAAGAGCAGCATGTTTAAATATGTAACAGCGTTGAAAGTACAGTCCAGACGGGAAGCGGTGGGTGACCACTCAGGACTGTGGGTGGAAAGCAGACTCTAGGCGGGGAGGGGGTGTGGGGTGTGGGGGGCTGGAAAACAAGATATCGCTTAATGGCCGCGGCGAGGTACGCTTCTTTGGAAGAGGGCTTTTAATCACAAGAAAAGTTAATCCTCAATCAATGAAAATGTAAAGCAGCGGCGTCCTGTTGTATTTGTGCTGATAGCGGCTTAAAGGATCACAAGGGAGGCTCAGACTGCATTTGCAAGCGCCTGGCACGACTCGTAGTCATGCCTCCTCGCCACAGAGGTGCACACAAGCAGGGAACAAGGCTTCATTAAACTTTCTTTTTTCCGATAGTTTCCTGGAACAAAAGCCAACGTTTTCCTCAAATGCTGCACATGAAGGCTGCTGCCAGTTTTTTCCTCTAAATTTGAATGTCAGACCGTGCTGAAACGGGGGTTAGGAATGTGAATGAGCATGTGCTTCATAATGAACGCGGCTCTCGCTTGTTTCCGTTTTCTGTCCTGAAATGCCTTCGCATTGGGATGCTGTTGTAGTCATATTGTGCTTTGCTGACGCTGCACTACTTTGTCGTGCTGGAACGTCCGGGTCTGATGATGACATCATTTACTCGTGCATCCTCTCCATTCTTCACGAGAGGCTCCTTTTAAAGGACCTCAGAAATGAGAGAATAAGGTTTTCTGTCCTGCTCTCATTTCCAGTGACTGGTTAAGTGTGATTTATGGTTCTACGTAGCCAACGGCCCCATCCCAGCACCAGGGGGCGCTGAGTTTCCTTCTGTTCTGCTTCGTTTGTGTACACGGCAGCAGAGCAAACGAAGCAAATCTCTTATGAGTTGGAGCTGAGAGAATCAACTTTTCCTCACGCTGCAGAGACGTTTGCGTCAACGTGACGCATGATGTCATTTATGACGAGTGCACGTCACGCTGCAGCAGCGCTCACGCCTGCAGTGGACATAAACAGCTTGCTAGTGGTGGTTTGGACCCGTTTTTCTCCAGAACCGCCTTTATTACTGGTGTCAGTGATCAAAGGAGGTGCTGGATTCTGGTTGGTCCAAGAACAGAACCCTGCGGTACTCCACAGAATCAGTCTTATAAATATGATTCAAACCAGTCCAACTACGTGAGCTAATTTACCTCCACCAGATACTTTATCAGCTCCACCTCTCTTGTAGCTGATTGGACCTCCTTTCTCCTTCAGAACCGCTTTAACCCTCACAAGGCGCGAAGCCCTAACCCTAACCCCCCATGCCTCTGCCTCAGCCCACTGCCCTCAGGTCTTTGGGACATATGCCATTAAGGCCTTGCAAGGGTTCATTCTTGACACTGTAGATTTAACAAAGATGTTGGTCCATGTTGACATGATAGCGTCAGCAGGTGCTGCACATCCATGAGGAGAAGCTAGAGTTTCACCACATCCAAGAGCTGATCTACTGGACTGAGATCTGGTGACTGTGGAGGTCGTTGGAGTACAGAGGAACCAGTTTGAGATCATCATGGTGCATTATCCAACTGGAAGTCGCCATCAGAAGATGGTAGACTGTGGTCATAAAGGAATGAACATGGTCAGCATCAGTACCCAACAAGCATCTGACATCAGCAACTGGATATTTAATCTTTCTGGGACCATTCACTGGAAACCCTGGAGATGGTTGCGGCCCCTTAAATCCTCTTTATTCTCCATTCTTATGCTGGTTTGAACTTCAGCTGGTCACCTTGACAACACCTACATGAACATGCGGAGCTGCTGCCATGTGATTGGCTGATTAGCTAATTGTGTTAACAAGCTATTAAACAGGTAAATCTAATAAAGTTACCCGCGAGTGTAGATTTAATCAGATAATAATTAGACTGGCTTGAATTTAAATGAATTGAATTGAATTTGATAATAATGGTGTTAAATTGAGTTGAACTGAGTTGTATTTAAGCAGACTTGTCTACCTCGTGTACTTTCTGTCCCCCATGAGATGATTTCTGTTTCCAGATGTCTCTGAACAGATGAACCTGTTCTGAACTGAGCTAATCAAGGTCCTTGTGGTCTCTTCTCTTGCTGCTTATTGTTCATCTCCTGCTGCTTTGAGGAAAAAATAAAATCTCCAAACAACAATTTTCAGACAAACGTTGAGCTTCCAGTGACCTTGGATGTGCTGATTAACCCGGAAGTATCCACCTTCAGGCTGGCACAGAGCGGCGGCGGTGGAGTGTTTGTGGGTTTAGTTATGACATGTGAACACTCCTCATATCTGCAGCACCTCAGAGAATGGCTCACAGCAAAAAAAGAAAAAAAACAGATTTCCTCCACCATGACATCAGCGTAATCAGATTCACCACCTGTTTTTTGGAGCTTCCGGGACATTTTTCACCTCCGAGACACCTTATTATGCGTCATCTAATGCTTTATTTCTGATGAAGTAACTAGATTGTTGGAAGGGCCTCCAGGATTTGCATTAGATTTGGTTGGAGTACCATGTGTGCTTGTTGATCACTTTATTTCAGGCTTGGAGTATAATTCATTTAATCTGGGTAAAACTGACAGTAATATTATTGTGCAGCTCACCAGCCTTTGGGGAGGCGTCTCTGCAGAAAGTTAGAGACTAAAAAGTACCTCAGTATTTACCCCAAACTCTGCTCATTACGAAGGTGGTGAGGAATCTCAGAGGAAGCCTTTAGTAACTTTGATCCAGCTCACGCGTGTCACACCTGAGGCCCGCGAGCCAGATCCAGACCACCACATCATTTCATCTTTAAGACCACCGTAAAAATATAACTAGAACATTTCTGAAAAAACTCTGACGGGTGCCAACGTTGCTGCCTGTTTCATTCAGCAATGACATCACAAACTCAAATAAGGGGGGTGAGGAGATCAGCCAGGAGACTGTTGAGCAGATACTCTAGTTTCAAAGAGTCACAGTTTTATATCAAACAGTCATGATAGTCATGAACTAGCTACTTCCACCCGCAGTTACAACAAAAACACACTATTCCATAAAAAATAGAACGACTGAAAACCAGGATTACTAATTTCTCCACCTCATACCACTTCCACTTCGTACTTCCGCCTCGTACTTCCATCTCGTACTTCCGCCTCGTACTTCCATCTCGTACTTCCATCTCCTACTTCCGTCTCCTACGTCCGTCTCGTCCATCCACTGTAAACACAGTCCTCCACACCAGAGAATATTCAGTTCAGGGCTACTACATCATCATTGAAAAAACTAACCAAACACTCATCTGGTTATGTTTTAAGTGGCTGATACCAGCGATCTTCTCCACCACAGAGCGAATGACCTCCCGTGTATCCGTGTGGGCCGCCATTTTTGATTTCGTAGGAATAAACTGGACTACAGTTTCTAAATCTTCGCAGTGGCTACACCATAGCCACGCCTTCTGTTGGCTGCCATCGGATTCCTTGGTGCCAGACTAAAGATGAGACCCACCGCAATGGGCGCAACCCAAAATTCATTTTGGCACTGAATGACGTCACCCCATTCAAAGTCCATGGAGTCCGAAGCACCCACGAAACGTGTGCATGTGAATGCACCGTTACTTGTGGCTTTTCCAAGTATGCATGCGTGACGCTAGCTTATTGTCGTCTACGAGAAACACCATTCAGGTCAAAAAGAAGGTCGGAAGCACTTTAAGAAGCACAAAATTCCTGTTAGCTTGAGGTGAGAGCTTGTTGCCAACAGGATCAAATCAGAATGTAATTAATAAAATTAATAAACCCACCATACCTAACTGTATTTAGACTTCTTATCCCATGCAAATTGATTATTGCCATCACAGACGTCTGGTGGTAATTTTACTTCATCCTGCGTTTCCATTTAAAGACGATGTGACTGACTATGTGCATGTTTATAAGTTTTTACTAGAACACAGAATGTGGTACAGTAGGTTCTTGCTGAGATAAAGTTTTACTATCCAACATTTTTTTTTTTTTTAATGAGTTGCCCAGCAGCTGTGTTAAGGAGTGAAAGCAGTTATGAATTGGTGAAACCTGAAACAGAGTGAATTCCTTCAAATTCAGAGTACATATCAAATTCGTGGGCAAGAAAAATGATAATCAGGGAACTGAAAGAGGAAAATTGCATCAGAATGGAAACATAAGCCCGGCCAGAAGAGAGGATTTGCTGATCCCTGACCTTCTGTTTCAGAGCTGAGGATTTTAGGTAATGAGATCCGAGCAGTGAAAAAAAAGGTCCGTCAGCGTCAGTCTGCAGCTCTTCAGCATGCAGGAGGAGAGAGCACAGCCGACGGACTTAACCCACTTAGAAACGAGCCTCGGCAGCTACCAGAGACACTGCTGGCTAAGAGGGACGAATGAGAGACAGAACCACATGTTGTTGCAGTAAATAGACCGTTCACGGAGGTGCAAATTGATGCTGTGGCCTGCAGCTCGAGGAATCAGGAAAAATGGGATGTAACTGAGACGTTTGCGACTTCGGGTGAAGCGCATGTCAAGTCCAAATGACCTGCAGAACATGCAGAACATGCAGACAATCACACATTTCAGTGAGACTGTCTGTTGATTCAGTACTGACATTAAAAACGGAATAACTGGTGATTTATGTTTAAAAAAAATCACGACTCAGCAAATTATTGTACGACCAAAAGTTGTTCATTTTTGTCAAAACTTGTGATTTTTGTAAAATTCACAGAAATTTGTGATTTTGGGACAAAAAGTTATAAAAAGTTATAGAAGGAAAAAAAATGCCGTTTTACAACTTTTGTAATTTTATGTCTGCAGAAATGTTATTTTCCAACATTAAATTAATGACATTTGTGACTGTATGATAAAAAGTCTTGCTTGTTGGAAAGAAAAAGTCTTCATCTTTCACAATTTGCAATTTTACCACAAAACTTTTCCAGGAAAAATAAGATTGGATTTTAGTGCAAAAACCCTAATTTATGGTAAAGATCGTTTTATGAAATTTGAGTCTTTATGTCAAACATTCACTATTTTGCTGCCAAACTTTGCCATTTTACAACATTTTTTCATTGTTGTTTTTAACTAAAAAAGTCAATCAGTCAAAAATTCACTTATTTTCTTTTTTAAATTTTACAACAGAGTCCAGGAACTAGCAGGATAAAGGATAACCAGCCCTTTAACGGTAACCATGGTGATGAAATAGAGTTTGACAGCTCTGGTTTGTACCGTTTATCCAACTGTCTTTGGTCTACGTCAACTATAACGGTAAAGCCGAAGTTTACTGTACTGACGGATTCTCCGGGTTAATGTCCTCATACAGCTTTGATATTAATGTCCTCTTAACAACAACGGAGACACAGTTCTGTAGGACATCCGTCCTTTGTCGTCTAACTGCTCTTTGCGTGTCGTTTGGAGTTAAAAGCAGAAGTTTGTGAGCGTGTCAGATGGCTTTGAAAGCCCCCTCATTAATTCTGCCTTCATCACAGGGATGATTAGATCGTGTTTGGAGAAAATTAAACAGCTTGAAAATTGCAAATTCTCTCTGTCTAGAGAAAACCTGTACAATGACATCGTTTGATTCAGTTCGGTTCGTCTCAGTAATTAACCTAATTGGACTAATTTGGTTCATTATCTTCCTTTCACAGATTACGGCCAGGCGGTCCATGTTTTCAACCCCGCTCTGAAAAGTTCTTGGGTTTCTGTGCTTATGAATCTGAACAAAAGCTAAGGAATTAGAGTATTCATGGCTCCTTATGTGGAACATAATGACACTTTAATCTGCGCGGAGTGATTTTAACTACATGTTTTGTGGCGTTGCGTGCATTTCTTTACCTTGGCTCTCATCTTGGCAGTTTTAACTCAAAGAGCAAAAATAAATAAAGTCTCGGTAAAGTGACAGTTTGAAATCTGTTCTTGTTCTCAGGGAGTTAAATTCTGCTTTTCTCTTTCAGCCTTCGAGGGGTTTCGCTTATAAGAACACGGTGTCCTTTGACAGCCAACGTCTTTCTGGAGTGTTTCACTATTACCTGGCAACAAGGTCTTCAGCAGACAGCTGGAGGGGAGGTGGAGGAAAGTCAAACCTGACACTGAGACCACCTTAAATTCTGCACTTATACCCTGCATCACTTACCACTTGGCTAATTTTAGGAAGGACAACGTCTTGGTTATGATTAGGAATCAAAGATGCTTGTTGAGGTTAAGGGAGGGATTGCAGTTGGAGATTTAATACTCTTGAAATGAGAAACAGATGATTAAATTAGTTTGACCGAAAGT
Source organism: Arrhamphus sclerolepis (assembly GCA_037176975.1). NCBI lineage: Eukaryota > Metazoa > Chordata > Actinopteri > Beloniformes > Hemiramphidae > Arrhamphus > Arrhamphus sclerolepis. The sequence continues at coordinate 3,364,114 of JBAMYA010000001.1, read as the reverse complement.
GCAGCTTAAAAATGGTTGTAGAGCTCAGAGTCAGACCAACACACCCAGAAGACGTAGTTGAAGTCAAGCTAATCCCTGCTTGTAAACGGTGAACTGTTACAGAGAAAAAGAAAAACACCAAAGTGTACTGAACATAAGAACTGCAGAGCTTTCTGGTTGACTGATTATAATTGTGAACAATCAGCCAGACGCGTCGGTCCATTTTCTTCTGCCTTCCTCGGTGTCCAGCTATTCACAAGCTGGTTGCTAACTTTGCTGTTTGGGTTCTTTCTGCTGAAACAAGCTTGAAGTTGAAGCTTACCAGCAACTTTTTCTGACCAGAAAACCAGCACCATCAGCTCAGAGGCTTTTCCCTTCGGAGTAAAAGTGATGTTGCAGCTCGACAGAAGAGGCATCAGCATCTCCTCAATGAGAGGAAAAGGTCCAGATTTAACTGACGGAGCTACAGCTGACCAAAGAAGCTGTATGAGAGTCGTGTACCTGGAGTCCCCGTCACCGCCCGCCGGTGGTCCGTCCTTAAAACGATCTGTCTCTTCTTCGTTGATGGGCTGTGCTCAGCCTGCCCCAGTTAGCTCCCGCCTCCAGCTCCACAACAAAAGTCCAATTCCAGACACCATGTCACATCTGGTTAGCTACACAGCACAGGACCTAGCTGAAAAAGACAAACGACAGGAAATGGGTGGAAAAAGAAAAACGTTCAGGGAGAGTGAGATCTTTCACCATGACGATGGAACAATCTTACTCTTAAACTAGTGAGGTGATTCCCTCCAACTCGAGCCTTTGACCTGAAAACACTTCATATTGATGAATCAGTTCATTTCACTCGTCACAACTTAGCAAATTCAAACCGTCGCAGCACAGCCAATCAGAATGAACCAGAATGAAAACAGAAAACAGAAACAGCTCTTTGGAAACATGTTCTCCAGAATAATTTTGTTTGGGCAGAAAAACTACGAAGTAAGTTAACAAAAAAGCAAATAGCAACATGCAAAACACACAGGTCAAGGACGGAGGTGGAACAACTCCTGGTTTTGTTTGGGATTTGAAGTTGCACAAAGAACAGCAGGTGGCGCTCTTTTGCTCTGCTGAGGTGACGTCAGCTAGCTCTAATGCTGTTTGGCTTCACTAAGGACTCAAAGGGACTTGAAATTCACTGTTTCTGACTTGAGACTTGAACCTTAAGGACAAAGACTCAATGTTTACCTGAAAGATGTAAAACAACGACTCTGTCCCTCTTCTGCAAATATATTACAGACATTTGGAACGTTAAAGTGTGGCTTTAAATGTGGACATTGCAATTGCAGCGTTATTTTTTCATTTTAGTGATAGTGATGACACGTTTGTATTAACCGTAAAAAATGATACATTTATTGTATAGCCATAGCTTTGTACCATATGTAGAGTTAAGTTAGCGTTCTAATATTTGGACAATAAAAAGATAAAACCCTACATTATGTTTAGAAACACTTTATAAAATCATTTTTCATGAATTTATTGAACATCTGACCTGTCAAACTGACAGAATTGATGACCAGGCAGCCCTAAACATCCTTAGAACCTTAGTGCATGATGGGAAACACCTCCCTGGCATAGCAACTAACAGCTGATTGGCTCAAGGCTGGTTTGATTAGAGCTGGCCTGCTCAGCTGATTTTTATGCTGATAGGATGATTAAGTTAAGAATTTGTTCAGATTGCAGGCTGAACCCTGAGCAGATTGATTACAGATCACCTGAAGAGAATTTTAATTTGCTCGCACATCTTAATTAAAATAACTGGAGACTTTGAACAAGTCGATGCGTAATTGACTTCAGTGAAGTTTTTTTTGTTTTGATTTTTTATCTTTGCTGCTGCTTCTTCTCTTCGACTGTTACTAATAGTTGTTGACATAGACAGTAGCCGCTTTAGAACTTTGATTTCTTGTCATTTATTTCTGTCCGTAGTTGATGATGATGATGATGATGATGATGATGATGATGATGGCAGCATCGGACCACTGTGTAAAGTCTTCTCTGGAACATCATTAGCATCTTCAGTCCAGTTAAGGTCCTGCCCTCCCCGTATAGCAGCATAACTAGGAGGTGGTCTAAGAGACTCCCCCCAGCAGCCTAGGACTACAGCAGCATAACTAGGAGGTGGTCTAGGAGACTACAGAGTTAAAGGCTTTATTAAAAAGGCAGTTCTAAAGCCTAACCTTAGATGTAGAGGAGAAGTCTCATGGCGTCCTGGATCATGTCATGTTACCTTGATATTATCCATCATTCTGAAACAGAGTAAATCTAAACTCTTTTTTTAAATGTTCATACCAGCCTGATCACTGAGAAGTGCTTCTCTTAAGGTTTAATCTCTCTGTATTCCCAGTACTTTAGCTTCTCTTTTGTTGAAGACCTGGAACATGACGGTCCACCATTAAACCTTTCCAGAGTTTCAAATGTGTTGGACAGTTCTGAACCCAGGCCGGTGATTTGACTCTTTTGAAAGTGAGAAACATCTTTTTCATGACATTTCAGGAAAGACAGGGTCCTCATAAGATTACTGAAAGTTAAGTAAGTTGTCAGAACTGAAACATGTTCATCGCTGCTGTACTTTTCCACTTGCTCAGTTAAATCAGGAAGCGTCTTTCTCTGTGGCCAAGCAGTGTGTTTATATTGTACATGGAATATGCAATAAAGAATCAGCCTATATGGCCTGAGACAAAGAGGCAGTTACGAGCAGTAATTGCTCAGAGGCCTTTGATATTTCCAGTATGTTCTTCTCAGCAGTCTGTAGCCAGGCCCTCCGGACTCTTCAGTTTATTAAAGTTTGTGAGGTAACGCTGAAGAAAACCTAAAGAACAGAAAAAAAAGATCAAATTCATAAGAGACTTCATATCCCTGCTGGAAAGTCAGCCTGCGTTCTCTGAACAAACCACGCGGAGTCAGCTTCTGCTGCTTCTGCTGCTTCTGCTGCTTCTGCAGCTTCTGCAGCTTCTGCAGCTTCTGCAGCTTCTGCAGCTTCTGCTGCTTCTGCTGCTTCTGCATGCTATCTGATGCTGTTGCTATCTTAAGTCCTCCTCCTTCCACTTGACTAGCAGGTGATGCGTATATTAGAGGGCATTTCTGTCCAGCCCACTTAGCTAGACTGTAGCTACCCAGATAGACCCAGTAGCCCATGTAGGTCTGGCAGTCCTCTTTTCAGATGTTCTGCCCCAAAAGTCCTCACTTCAACCGAAACAGCATCCACAATAAGTGTTGTCAGAGCTGAAACGAGGACTAGTGGAGCGCTGCTGTCTTTCCTCCGCATAACGGATGTATGGATTTGATCAGAATGAATGTCAGATAATGTTAATTAGCATCATAGGTTAACATGAGCTAAGCTGCGCTAAAACTGAATAATTACTGGAAAAAACCTTTGTGATGTCACCTAGAGGTTTTCAACTGAGTGATTTCCTCCTCGTGTTAAAGGCGCCATGTTAAAAAAAAGGTGCAACTATCAGAATCCATCTGGGACACGCCCACCTAGGTTCAGTTACAGTTAGCTATTTTAGCTCGACTGTTAGCTTATGTTAAGCCAGAATGATAACTAATTTAACTTTACTGTATATTAATTCTGACCAAATCTGCTGGCAGAGCTGAAATGAGGTCTAGCAGAGCGCTGCAGCTGGGTGAAAGTACCAGCGCAGGATGATTGATTGCAGGTCCCAGAAGACGTCCTCATGGTCTGGTCTTAAATGAGGAGCTGTGGAGCTGCATGTAGCTGATGCTCAGTTAGCACGACTGCTAAGCTCACTGTTGTCTGTTACATTACAGGTTTATTAACATCTCAGAAGTCAATAAAATGCTAAGCACTAAGTAGCTATAATGATGACAGCCCAATGGCCAGAAACAATTTGATTGGCTGGCCACCTTACAGTAAAGTTTATGGCTTTATATAAATCTACCTAATTTGTTATGAGAAAGAAAAAAAAATCACCTCGCAGCTCTGGGCAAACCTCAAAATACAAATACAAATAAACTGATGTCACAATTAATTATCATAATAGATACAATACCTGATTTAAAAAAAAAGAGATTAAAATAATTATACATGCAACACATGAGACACTGAAGATGCTGAGCTTTTTTGAATTCACTTTAATTCAAAACCTATTTCATGATAAATGATAAATAAATAGTAATAAATATGAAGCCTGCTGATCTCAGTTAAGAACTGGAACATCTTTTATTGACAGTACATCTTTATTATTGGGAGTCAAGCTCTAAATTAAAGAATAGTTTATGTGTTTATTAGTTGTTGGAAATTCTGGAAGGATGAGGAGCAGGAGCATAAAATAAACCCACATTCTGCCTTCTTCATCTTTGGAGGAAGTTGATTAATGTCACTAATCATTAGTGAACAGAGTGAAACAAACTACGACTGTGATTACATGCGGTAATAATAAAACTGTTGTGGAGAAAATAAATGAATGCAGCCTTTTTCATTTCTTCCAGACTTGGAGCAGTCGTACGTAGGACGTGGATATGAACATGGGCCTTATGGAGTCTGTCAAATTCAAGAAAAATAACACAGAAAGAAACAAGTAAATAACCAGTCTGCTTCTATAGCTTATTTTCTTCTATCAACAGATGAAAAAAACAAAACAAAACTCACAACATTGTCTCACTATAACTGGTGATACTGGTGTGATGGTCTGGAGCTGTCTTGGTCCACTTTCCATGGCTCTGTTGGACTCTGGCTGTCTTTATTGACAGTTTAGAGACAGTTGTGGTCACCGGTTAATGCTGAGCTGGAGATCAACTGCTGGGCTGCTGAGGCTCTGGGGTTTATGGAGACGTTGCATCGCAGCAACTCAGCCCTCCACACATTCATTTCCGTGCACCACGCTAGCACCACGCTAGCACCACGCTATCACCACGCTAGCACCACGCTAGCACCACCTGCATCGCTGCCTGGTGGGTCAGTCTGTCCGCTGGTGTTTCCTCTGTTGGTGATTTTATTCCTTTCTGACAGAAACAGGGTTTCAGGGGTTAAATATGTCAGATCAGAAGTCAAAGAGGGCTGATGAAGGACACATTCACTCTCACTCATTAAGAAACTTAAAAAAACAAACAGCTTCTGCTGCGAGATTAAATGGAGACCTCTGACTTTTAGAAGATATCATTTCTAGCTTTAAAAATGGGTTTTGGATCAAATCAACATTCCAGTTACCAGTTCCCCTTTGCTTTTAATCTCACCTCTGTACCAGTACCAAATTTGTACTCATTTTTTCAGAACATGATTAAGTAAATGACAAAGAAATGCTGAAGAACCCTGACCCTGTTTTCCATGCCTTTCTAATCGTCCACCAGTTTCTCATATTTTTCACTTTGTTTCAAATTTCCTATCTTTGTATGTCTTGTATTTAACTTGTCGTAAATATTTAATGTGACAGAGATTTCTTGTTAAAGGCGACGACAGGAACAAGTCAGTACAGGGCCGTTTATGAGCTCCATCAGTCCTTAACGTTCCCTCACTAAACGTTTTAGTCACAGCCATGATAATACGAGCAACGTCCAGTCCTGCAGCGGTCCTGCAGCGGTCCTGCAGCGGTCCTACAGGTGCGCACGTCTCTGGCCTGCCTGCTGTTCGGACGCCATTCGTCATTGAACTTGTTCTTGCTCTTCTTCTGTTGTGTCGGCTCTCGTTCCTCATTCTCACACATGATCACAGCTGTGGGGGTTGAAACAGACGGCCAGAAAAACCATGAAAACAAAAGACACAGTTTCCTGCAAAGGTTTTCGTCTGCTTGGGAGAAGCTGATTAAAAGTTGACAAGTTTGTCGTTGTTCTCTATTGTGAAGAAAATAGTAGTGTGTAAGAACCGTTTTTATTTGTGAATCACTGTTGCGTGTCTTCTGATGACTCTTGGTGTCTTTGAGGTGGCATGTCCCATGAAGGTCACATCTTTAAAACATTCGAACCCCACTGTTATGCTTTTATAAACGGTAAATGCACTCATACAAAGCTTTTAACCTTGTCGAGGTTCTACAAACCACTTTACAATGTGTTTGTCATTACCCATTCACACAATTACACTCACACGGCCCTTCTCATTATACATGCACTCTACGTGCACGAGCGCTTTGTTTCTGCAGTCGTGCTGTAGGGTTCACGTAGGGTTCAGCGTCCTGCCGCGGACACGTCGACACTTGGCGGTGCTGGAGATCAATGTCCCCGACCTTCCGGTTGGAGGACGGCTTAATCTTGCGGCTGAGCCATGGCCAGCCCCAAATCTGTCTGAAAGGCTTTAGCTGTGACCATGACAAATTACAACACTGTATATAGACTGTTTATAAACTCTGTTGTCACTTTACCTTGGAAATATAAAGCATAATGATTGTGGTTGTAGCGTATTATAGACCTATGAAACCATTACAGGTCCGTTTGTCCATTCATCAACCTCTCCTTGTCCATGTCCGTCACAGTGGCAGCAGCCAAAGAGAAGCACAGACTTCCGTCTCACCAGCTGCCTCTGAAAGGCTTCTTATAGCCTATAAGAAGGGGGCCCTCACCAGCTGAGAGCTGTAATCCCTCCTGAGTGTCCTCGGCCTGTCATGGGACACTGTAGGTGTCCCCATGTATCGACTGAAGTGAAAACAGAGCACTCTTATACTGAATTTAGATAAGACCTGACTGGAGCATCATTCAAATGACTTATTCAAATGTGTTTTCCCACCACACTGTCTATCACATCATAACGATGCCAGAAACCGTCTACAGCGTCTACACCAAGGTGTTGAATTGTTTTTGTACCACATCAGATAAATTTTTTAATTTAATTTTTATTTAGCAACAAAGCGGACCAATGACACGCACGGATTCATTTGAAGGACTTGAGCTAGCCATTGGCTCTGCCGTTGGCTTTCACAGCGGTGTCCCGCCCCTTTGCATCATGGTGCCGTGCAGTTCAAGGAAAACTGGGCTTCAGAAGCTCTCTGTCGAAGCTAATGGGCAGCTGTTGTCCACAGATGTATGCAGTCATTGGTCTAAACAGCACAGTAGCCTAGCAACAACAGCGCCAGATGCAAAAAAGCTCAAAAATAGATAATGCTTTATCTTGATTTTATTTATTTTATTTTCAAAGCACACCAACACCTCTATGACAAGGCTAATTTTAGAGTCACTTGTGCATTAGCACGTTAGCAGCAACTTGCTAATGATGAGATGACGCTGCATTTAAATCCGCTCAGATTTGTTTTGTAGCAACAATTCAACGTATGTTTAAACACACAGTGTAGCATACAGTAAATTAATTATGTTACTGAGTTCACGTCACACACTGTGACCTAAATTAATCTTGTATGATTTTTAAAAAATCGTACTGTGTGAACCTGATATTAGAGATGTAGACAAGTATTCCCATTACATGTTCCTGTGGTGGAACTGGGCTGGTATCTCAGTGATGGTTTGGGTGTTTGACCAGGCAGAACTTTAACAGCCTGAGAATGAGAACATCTGCTTTGTGTTTGAGGTGTAATTTCAGGAAAAGTACATGGCTCGCTCGCGCCTGTCCTTTCTGACATTTTCTAGTTCATTATAAGTCTGCAGCTGAATGCTGCCTGTGCACTCTGTCAGGTTTTTACAATTCTGTATTAATATGGCTTTTTATTTGAAAGACAAGGACATCCCTGCGTATCATACGTTCCCAAATTTTACTGCCATCTTTCACAAGTTCTAATTTGCAATGCAGCCTCAACGTGAGCTCCAATTACCGCCTGAAGTTTCAGCTCCATTTTTAATGGTAAATGGTAAATATGGAGCAAGTGAAACTGATCTGGCACATCACATGTGACTGCTGATGAGGCAGATATGTTAGAGAGTTGTAACTTTGATCCAGGCCCTTCCTCCTACAGCCTCTGCTAATCACACGATCTGCTGGATACGCAACAGAAATCACATTTTCCTGAATCTACTGCAGCTGAAGTACCATCAGGCCTTTTATTCATGTTTGTTCAGCCACAGAGAAGATCTGAAAATGTCATGTGCTCAGCAGAAATGTACACATTTAACAGGAACTGTCAAATCCATGTCCTTGTAACTGTTTGACAAATAAGGCAATGACCTTTCAGAGATCTACATGATCATTTTGATTTTTGTCAAACTTGAATGAAGCTTATAAAGCTTTCTTTCTACAGAACTAATGTATATGTATATATGTATATTATAACAAATATCTGTGGTCTTGGAAAGCATCCAGACCTAAACTCATCTCAGTATTTCATCATCGATCTTTCACATGGCAATGGAACATTGTTGATGAAAAGTCAGAGCGACTAAAAGACAATTGTCTCCTCTCAGTTTGCCTCTCCTGGTTCATTTCCACCCTCCTATAGTCAGTGGAGGGGAGTTCAGCCTTTCCTGCATCGGTACAGTGAGCAATATATACAGTTTCTGGTAACAAAGTGGTTATGGTTCTACAATAACTCTGCAGCTGCGCTCTCTTTGGCAGTAGACTTTTCAGTAGTTCTGACAGGAGCCTCCCAGCAAGCTCTTTATTAATTTATGCATTAAGTTGGAAACAGTCCAGTGTCCAGTGGCATCTGAGCTCAAATGATACCACAGTAAGTAATTGGATGGTGTTAGAAATACCATTAAAACGTATGAAGTGGCTGGCAGATGCAAGTCAATGAATCACTTTCCCATCTGAGTATATTTCATTTCCTTTGAGCTACGGCTGGACAGGAGCTTGAGTCCAGGCCTCCCTGAAAACAACTCTCTAAATGCAGTTCAGTTCATTGACGATACTGGCACCCCTAGCCTTGTTGTCTTATCAAAGTTTTAATGACATCTATATTTTTAAGGGAGCCAGTAACCCAACTCTCGTAAACCTGAACAGATCAAAATCTTGTTAATACAATTTCAAACATCTGTATGGATTGGTGTCCTTAAAAACAGCTGGGTTCTGACCCCTGGGTCCCATCAGGAAAACGCTAATCTGCTCAATTAAATATGTGTCTTCACTTTGAAACTGAACATCTCATATTTTGTTCAGGAAACACGAGAAAAACTGATTTGTGCGTAAACTGCAAGCAGAGTGAAAGTTGCGTGTTTGGGATTCACTAAAATACTAGTAGGTCTGAGGTACACCCTCACTAGGGTCCTGGAGGGAGCATGGGAATTTACACAACCAGTCTACAAGAGTTTTGTGGACATGGAGTAGGCTTTCACCATGGGGGTGTTCCCAACCTCCTGCGGTACGGGGACTGTCGCTATGGGCTGTCCAGTTCCTGTAAACGGAGGGAGAGTTTTGTCCAGCTGACGAGTTGTCTGTCGGATTTGTTTTCAGTGACAGTTGGACTCTGTCGGGACTGGTCTTTGTCACGGATTCTGTTCTTTTATGGAGAGAATTTCTAGGCACAGCAGAGGAGTGGAGGGGCTCCTGCTTGGTGGTGTCTGATTTTTGCAGATGATGTGGTTCTGTTGGCTTCATCGGGTGGGGATCTTCAGCTCTCATTGGAACGGCTTGCAGCTGAGTGTGAAGCGGTGCAGATGAGAATCAGCACCTTCAAATCTGAGACCATGGTTCTGAGTCAGAAAAGGGTAGTATATCCTCACAGGTTGGGAGTGAAGTTCTACCTCAAGTGGACGGGCTTGAGTATTTCCTGGATAACCCTAACCCTTGTTCACGAGTGAGGGAGGAATGGAGTAGGAGATGAACCCCAGAACTGGAGAGATTATGTGTCTCGGCTACTCTGGGAACGTCTTGGTGTCCTCCTGGAAGAGCTTAAGGAGGTTAATGGATGGATAGACAGATCTGGATTTCTCGTAGGTACAAGCCTCTGACCACGAGTAGCACTGCTGCAAATGAGGAGCGCTCATGACAACGTTGATGCTTCAATGGACTGTTACTCTCACCGTAGGACAGGTTGTAAAGATGAGAATACTCTAATCAAAACACATTTCACATATTTAAGCTTCAGATTGTGTTTTTTAAAGCGCTAGTAAGGGCTGATTAAATGAAGTTGACACATACATAGCGATGTTATAGAGCACAGCAGCGGTGTTTGACTTTTATCTTTGTTTTCAGTATTCTTTTTCAATGCTAATAGTTTGTCTTGGAAAGTATTGATGCAACATTTGCATCATTCCAGGTTTGAAGGTTGAAAACACACAAACAGAATGTTGCATCACATGACAGCAGGTTAAAAGGAGACATTTAAGAAAAAGAAAAAAAAAAAACCTTTCTTGTGCTCGAGAGAATAAATCTGGGCGTCTGAAAATCCAACCACCTCAATCCACCACCCAGTAAAATGTGTACCCAAATGCATCATGGGTAGTTAACGCTGATATCCCAAACTTTATTGAGAAAAGGATGCATACAATAGAAATTAGGGTCTTTACAAGGAGAGATCCACCACTGACATGACAAAGAGCTTTATTTTGGTAAACCGTTGACTTTATGAGGCTGTTCCTGAATCTCAGGACACTTCTGCGTCCAGACTACAAAAACAACGGGGACACAAGTATCCTAGACCACCTTTTAAATGCATCTTGACTGAAAGGATCTGAATCCAACCTGAAGTGTGTCCAGACTTTGCATGAGCGTTGGCATCAGATTTCCTTAGGTGCATTTTAATGCTAATCCTGATCTGAACAGGGTCGACGTAGACATGTTAAACACGTGGAAATGCTGTGTTGGCAACTCAGAGAGCTACAGTCTTCTTCTGAATGACTCGTAGATGTTTGAAAGCTTTGATTTCATGTCTGTCAAACCAGCCTGCATGGTTACTGTTGTCCTGAGTCGAGTCCCAGGAAGACATGTTTTTATCATCATTAGCATGTTGTCACTGCGTCTTCATATCATCAATTCAGTTCAGTTAATTTATTCATATGTATTTATATATTTACAACAAGTCATCTCTAGGCGTTTCATCACAACCACCATCGTCTACACCTGCTCCTTCCTCTTCAGGATCATAAGAGTCTGCTGGAGCAGCTCTCCTTGACTGAAAGGCAGGGCTCATTGTGGACAGGTCACCTGGTCCAACCCATTTAAGGAGTGTTTCCATCAGCAGGAGTCCAGGGAAAACTAGAAGGCTGGAATTGTAACAGGACCTGTCCCATCGTGCTTTCAGCTGTCAAGGCTCCACTTACAGTGACAGAGCCACTTATATGCAAACTACCATTCCACACCACCTGGTGGTGGTAGGTAGTGCACCGCTTCCGCTATTTGTCAACCTTCAATAATGAAGAAGAATAATTGAAAATTCAGACTTGAAGCGAATGTTAGACAGCTCAACGACGTCATCTCCGGCCTACCGAGGCAACACTGCCACCGCATCCTGAGCTTTTTCAGTTCTGCCATGAGAAGTTAACCAATGAGATAGCCGTGATTCAGCCTCACAGAAGTTCCAAAGTTTTGTCTTCAAGTACGCTGTTCTTTGCTCTGGAGACACGTGTCAATGCTGCTGGACCTGCAAAATTCAGCTACACACATACTCTCACAAACACCTGGTGTGGAAATAAAAAGGCCCCCCTCCAAAAAAAATAAATAAATCAAACTGATCATAAAAAATTAAAAGTTAAAAAAAAGAAAGTTATGTTGACTATGTAAACTCTTGTTCATTACATTTAATTTCATAACTGCAACCGCATGAGTTGTATTCATTGTTGCAAAACAATTTCTGTAAATTCTGTAAATAGTTTGTTTGTTATCGTGATCAAAACCACTGATCTGAAGCTCAATGCTGATGCTGTCCTGGAAATAATCAGCAATAAATATAACAATTTCTGATCAACTCATATCAATTGCATGCTAACATACTGGTTAAAGCCCCGCCCATATCAAGGCAACCAGACCCACTTCTGGGTTAAAACCCACCCACCCAACACATGCAACCCACACTTCATTTCAGCCCCATTCAGAGTCTGTGGAGACAATGCAGATGTGCAGATGTGCAGATGTGAATCCATAGTCACTCTTATGGTCAGTTTGGATCAACTAACTAGCCTCCATGTTTTTGGACTGAGGGCTCCAGCACAGACTCAGACCAGGAACCTTCCAGCTGTGAGGCTTCAACAGAGCGCTCTTTTCAATCTGGTGCACGTCTTTATTCCCTCACCGTGTTTGGGTGGTGATGCACACATGATGTCCTCAACGCGTCCATGTCCATAAAGTCTTGGTCACGTTTTTGTCAACGTTTTTTTCACTTTTCAATTACACCTGTTATATTTTGTCACGTCATCATCAGGTCCCTGTCATGTAACAAGTCTGACTGACATGTTTACCACATTTTTTTAACACATCTGCATCAAGTCTTCATCATGTTGTCATGTAATTACATCTCTGTCACGGTCTGTGTTACGAAAATACCAGCTTCAAATAAGCTCGTTGGAACACAACACCAACGTTATGATCAAATTCATACCGAGAAGAGTCAGCCAGGTTCACGGTGAAGGCCTCGGGTCTTCTCTGTCACCCGACAGGCTACAGGTCATAAGCATTGATCGTGTTCAGTCATATCATCCATGTTACCTTGCAGGTAGTGACACCTGTTCAGATCATCGCCTCTGAACAGAAGGACTCAGCTCGCTGTATTCATCTCCTCTCCTTTCTCAGTCCTGCCAAACCTGCTCATTTGTCCTTGGATTCATTCCTATAATAGCGGTGCTGGCGTGGCTCTGCAGCCAGGGCTTCGGCAGCCTGGCCTTCAACCACTTCCTGTGTGGGCTGGGTAGAGTTTCTGTCCAGGACTGGTGTCACCAGGAGCTGAACGGAGTAAAAACCAGTGAAGTCTGACGGTCTGGGTTTGACCTTTGAAACCAAAGCTCTACATACACGGACCATGTGATGTTCATCAGTGTTCACCGCAGGAATACACTGTACTGATGAGCAGCCCAGTGCTCCCATTAACTGTGTGGGTGGTGATACTGGAGAAAGGCAGCTCTCAGCTCTCAGGGGACGACGCTCGATCCTTTAATTACTCTGATGTTGGGCAAAGGTTCTCGACTGTTCCAAGTGTGGTTTAAATGGTAATTTTATTTGTACAGGAAAAGCCCGCCCAGTCAAGTAAATACCAATAACATCAGCCAAATACGATCAGATTTAGTCCAGATATATTCCACATAAATCCAGCTCATAATAATTATTTTATGATTCAGTTTCATCAGTTTCAATTCACTTTGCCAGAACTGTATTTACAAAATTCTGACATTCCAAAGAATAATAAAAACAACTTTCTTTCTCATTATTCTGGCATTTAGCAAAAAGAAATAATTTGGGTAATCCAACATGACCTTGAAAAATATCAGTGAGGAAAAAAAAAGTTATTTAACTTTTTATACTGAATTGTAAACTTCTGGTTCAAACCATTGACTGTAAATACTGGACAAACCAGCTGGTCATGTGACCCGTAGATTTGAACAGAAGCCTTGTTTCCTCGAAACACACAGCATCACGAACCGCGTGGCGTCACAAACCGCGTGGCGTCACAAACCTCGTGGCGTCACAAACCGCGTGGCGTCACGAACCTCGCGGCGTCACGAACCGCGCGGCGTCACGAACCTCGCGGCGTCACGATTCTTGTGGTGTCACGAACCGCGCAGCATCATTTTGCAAAGAGGCGGGACAAAGCTGTGTGAGCCAACAGCAAAGCCGAGGTCTAGCTGTCAGTCAAATGTCAAAGGCTCGTCCTCCTCTGCGTCTGGAGGGTTAGCGCTGTCCAGCAGCTACGTTTCAAATGATGAGGTCTTTATGTCTTATTAGCTTTTCTTTCATTGTCTCATTTACTGTATCTACTTCAAACATCTTCACTCTCTGTTAAAACAGCCAAAGAATATGGATTCAGTGAATTTCAGCTGCCAGAGCAGTTTACAGAGCTCAGACTACAGGAAACAAGGCAAACATGAAACGAGGGTCAGCATCGCTTTATTGTTGTCAGTCTCGATTAAGCTGCAGAGGTACGCTGAGGTTCCTCAGAAGGGTTCAGTCTCATCTAATCACCTTCAATCAAATGCAAATGCTCTGAAAAGGGAATCTTTGACCCGAAATGTGAACAAAGGGAGAACCGAAGCTTGTTTGCCACCAGCTTCATCGTCTTTAGGTCTTCAGGGGACTTATTTTAATCTGAGATCACCCTGGAGCATCTACACAAAATCAATCATCAATAAATCTCTTTGACAATGCTAAAGGATTTTTATTTTGAATCCTGAGCATCTTGGCTAAGAGGAGGTTATTGGAAATCCCTTTGTTGGCGCGTTAAACATTTAGCCAATCACTGGACAGCTGAATGATTAGTTTATCAGCAGATATTTAACAGCTTTCACTGTGAGCTAGAATGAAGATGTGAGAGGAATCTTTGTCTTCTCATCTTACTGGATGAAAACTTCTTTGAATGCTCAAAGACATGTTCCTCTGGGGCGAGGCTCCGCCCCCAGCAATCACATGGCCCACAGATGCTTTTGCTGACGTCCGGATATCTGAGAAATGTCCCAAGGAAAAGTTTCATGGTCACTTCCTTTCTGACTTCTGTTGCAGCAGGGGAACGAGCCTGGACAAGCTCTGGACAAGCTTGTTGCTCTCAGAAGCTCTTCCTGTTGTCAGCAGGATGACGTCCTTGAGTTTCTTCTCAATAACTGTGTCAAGTCTTATCTCCCCTTCTGGACAAAGTCTTAAACAATGATATATTGTTTTAATATAAATTTTCTTCAGGGACATCCCTCCTCTAACGCCATCCAGTGTTTCAGCAATCCTGACTTTTGCAGACAGACTCATGTTTTAGAGATTTTACTGTCACACTCGTCTATTTGTGTGTTTTCCATTTATCATCATTTGCAAAAACAGCGTGATTCAGTCGTTTTTAGGTCTCAGCAGCAGCCTGAAGCAGTCCTTTCCTGAGTGGCTTCATCAGTGCCTGACGAGGTTGTAGAGGAACGTTGCTTCGCCTCAGTGATGCTTTTGAAAAAAAGGGAAAAAGCAGCGCTGAAGCAAATACTTTCTTAGCATCATGAGTCATCAGGATAAACAACAAAAACAACAAAGTTGGAAAAATAAGCCTTTTCTGTGAAAAATAAACACCTGAGGTGACATCACTCATAATCACCTGGGCCTCTCCAGGTTTTCCTCGGTGCCAGCAGCTTCTTCCAGTTATTCCAGTACAAGTAGAAAGAACCAGCACTCATGTACCTCCGAGGAGACATGCTGCCTCTTGGACATCTGGACAGATGCTCGTGTAGCACAGCTGCTAGAAGAAACTGCACCGAGATGCTGAGGTAAACAGATGTTCAGAAAACGAAAGCAGGGGGAGGATTCCAGAGACGCTCTAATCCTTCCTGCTTCACCCCTCCCGCCACCTTTCTGTCCAGTGGTAGCCTAGCAACAACAGCGCCAGACACAACGGAGAGACGGGAAGAAAGACGTGCACCTCAAATAAAGAAGAAAGACACTTCTCTTTTACTCCATGTAATTCATTTTCTTTTCAAAGCACACCAACATCACAACGACAACGCTAACTTCGGAGTCGTCAGTGCATTAGCACGTTAGCATCAACCTGCTAATGAAGCGATGATGCTGCGTTTAGATCCTGAAATACGCTCAGATTTATTTCTGTCGAAACTACGATTCAACGTACGTTCAATCTTAGTGTCACAGGTTGTAAATTAATTATCTACTGTTTTTATGTTATGTAATGTGACTAAAATTAATTAAAGACTTTTTAACTGTAAAAATCGTACAGTGTGAACCTGACATGAATTGTAGGAAAAAGCACTGTGTTAGGAGCTGCAAATCGGAGAAATGACTTCCAGTAAATGCATCATCATCATCATCATCATCATCATCATTGCTAAAAACAATCGCAGGCCTGCTGCTTGGCGGAGAAGCCGTCCACTGATCCGGTTACCACCAGCGACTCGGCGTCAGCAGCATCTGTAAACAGTTCTCGCAGTTGGCTGAAAGAAATTAAACGAGTCCGCAGACGACTCGTTGTCGACTAATCTGCAGTCAGGGTTTCTGCAGACTACTCCGTGTGCACGTGCGCTGCACGTGTGCAGCCTCCCGCCCGGAAACATGCACCCTGACAGGCCTTGATCACTTCTGATCCGAGCAAACACACATTATTTTTAGATACTTTCTGAGCAGCAGAAAACGGTGTTTCCCAGGAACGCTCGGCTTTTACATCAGCGATACGAACGGGTGGCGGTTTTCTTTTTGGCGGGAAGATGTGACAGGCTGATCCTCAGAGAGTCGCGTTTTGGCTCCCTGATTGCCCGTCAGCGCCGCAGTCTTGAGCTTCCGTTGAAACGTTGGCAGGTAGAACTTGTTTACATCGTTATACGTCCTCGCCGCACCGGTTTACACTCCAGAAATCATTTACATATTAAAAAGAAACGCTAAGCCAGTTTCATTAAACGCATCCGAGCGGCAGCAAACCTTCGCACCTCCTTGCATCCATCTCTCTCTTTTATTCTTCCCAGTAATGAAACAGTGCAACAGTATCTGTCACCTGGAGAAATCTCGTCTCGCATGATTACAGGAAAATGAGAAATGAGGGAAAAGCAGACGGTCCAGGACGCCCTGAAGAACACGGAAGTCGGTGCGCTGCAGACTCGCGTCTGTTTGTCTCTCTGAGCTCCAGGAGACGCGTGTTGGAGAAAACATCTTCTCTGCTCCACACGAGGACAACCAACGCACCCTTCAGGCTAGAATACAGAAATACTGGAGTCTCAGAAACGTGGTCCACCAGGACGCCTCAGTCCGCTGCTAAAACATCTGCCATCTTTACGAACTCTGCTCTTCATGCTCCACAACACGTCTCCTTCAGCAGCGAATAAATCACATGAAGAAGGCGTAAAATAACGAAGAAAAGACGGCACTTGTATGTTTTAAATTATTCATTGCAGTAGCTGAGAAACAGTTTTAGGACACAAAATGGGTCGTTAAAAAAAAAAAATTACCGTATCGACTCAGAGAGTCGCGATTTTACCAGAAAAATATGTTTTTGTGTTTGTTTGCTTTGAAAAAATGCGTGATTCTGCAAAACACGGGATCTTTCATCGTTAAAAAAATATCATTCTTTTTATTGAGACACTAAAATGAGATTTAATGTCAAAAAAGTAAAAGAAAACATTTGCTTTTGCAAAATTTGAGATTTTGACACAATTTTTTTCTTTTTTTTTTCTTTTAAACTTGCAACAATGCATCATTTTACAACCAAAATCTGTGATTTTAGGACTTAAACTTGAAACTACATGAAATTCATAATTTTTTCCCCAAAATATTATGTCAAAAAGAAAAGATTTAAAAGAAATTATGTAGAAAATTCATGTGAGATGAATGTAGTAGTTAGTTGGCAACATGTTTGTTGAGTTTGTTTTTATTAAAATAATTTAGAGCAGTTAAAATTATACAAATTTGTGAAACAAAATTATTGTTATTTTAGGTTAAAAACTTTTGTGGCCTTAATGGTTTTATGATAAAAAGTCTTGGTTTCTGAAAAAAATCTTATAGAACAAATTTTTTTAAATTTGGGATTTAACAAGAAAGATGATTTTGGAACAAAGCTCGATGTTCTGCTGAAGGTCACGAAGTTTGTGAAATTTGACATTTACCAGGAACTAGCAGGAATTCTGCTTTTAGCGGTAACCATGGTGACAGATGAACTAGAGTTTGACGCCTCTGCTCTAAAATCACAGCGCTCTCGTGGCTTTTTCTTTCCTCAGGTTTTATTTATTTTTATACTGGTTTCAGTGTTTGTGTGCCATTTTCCTTGAATGGTGTTTAATTTGGACACTTTTTCAAAGTATATCAGTAACCATGACGACGGGAACGTTTCTCAAAGTAGAAAGATGCTTTCTGATGACTAACTAATACGAGGCGTGAGGCGAACACGAGACAGAAGGTCAGGAAGGGGAAGATGTTTACGTATGTCTGATTTTTTGGGGGGACATGGAAAGCACCAGTACGGAGGATCAGGGAAGAAAGCGTGTTTTCTGCTGAGACGGGGCTGCAGGAGGACGTCCGGACTCCGGCGCTGCTGGCAGTGACTTTCTGTCATGCCGTCTAATGAAAGAGCTCACCCGCGTCACCTGCATTACTTGCCAGCGCTGCATGTGACATCCTCAACTCAGGTGTTGCCAGGCAACAGGCACAACACGCGATGCGTTCTCTGTGATCTCCAGAGACTTCTGTCACACCGCCCTTTCAGTCAGCGAGGGAGTAGATGGTATTATCCCGCAGCATTTTCATTTTGCCTGATTCGGGTACTTTCTTCTGAGGTCGTGAAGTGATTTTCATGGTTTCCTCTCTTTTTGCTCAGGATAAACCTGTGGGATAGTAACGCTTCGCCTGTTCCACAGGCTCGCTCTCCTGACACCCTCATGCTCGCTTGCACATGTCCAGACTGTCAGGAGGGCGTCCAGAGGAGGTTCCTGCAGCCCCCTGGAGGAGCCGAGCGGCGCCTCCGCGCAGTATTTACAGTAGAAGTCCGCGGGACTAATTGGCACGGTCAGCGGAGGAGCATATGCGCTCTCCGGCGGGAGCCCATCTGACAGGCCCGCTCGCTGATAACTGCCCACATAGTCTCCATATGTGGCAGACGGAAGCGCCTAGACGCACTCTGCCCTTCATATCGCCAAGCCAAGTCACTGAGGCGCTACCGCGGCCTTTTAGAGGACTTCATCCAGCGCCTGGATCCACACACACACACACACACACACACACACACACAAACACACACAGACACACACACACACTCAGCAGGCCACTTATGTTTGGAAAAGCTTAAACGTGCTGTCGGTTTGCCTCACGTCCACACATGCAGGACCGGTTCTCTCACCTTCAGCTTCTATCCTCCAACACAAAGAAAGAGGGAGGCTAAAAAGAAAAGTGAGAACAGAGACGGGAGGAAGACGTCCGGTGGGGGCGTCAATTCAGCCTCCATCTGGGTCACGGAGCGGACTCTGGCGGTCATTAGCATGCCCCGGTCCCGTCCAGACTAGCATTTAGTCATTGTTATTCAGGGCCGCCTGCTTCCTGAACCGCTCCTTATTAGCGCCTTCTTTCTCCATGTTATCCAGGTCGTCATTAGCAACCACACTTCTGAAACCTGCCCGGGGACCAGTGGCCCCGAGAACAGCTCAAAGACAGTTTTATAGTCCTGACCAGAAGGTTTCTGAGGAAGCAGGTCTGACATCAGAGGGATAACTGAGGCGCCGAGCAGCTGATGGTGTCGGAAAGTCATCATTCAGCAAAAGATGTTAAAAAGTTTCTCCGTTTTGTCAAAACGACTCATTTTTGCAAAACTTCTTTTTTTTAATAACAAAAAATTGTGATTTTAGGAGAAAAAGTTGAAATTATACAAAAGTTTGCATTTTTTTTTCCCACCTCAAAATGTAAACAGTTGATATTTTCCAACAAAACATTTTAATTTTAAAAAGGCACAATTTTGTGACATTTCTGATTGTACGATAAAAGAACAAAAGAGAATCTCAATCTTGCAAAGATTTTTCATTTTAAATAGAATTTTAAAGCCAACTTTTCTTATTACTTTGTGACTTTCATGAGGAAGGTATTTTAGGAAAAAAGTCTATTTTAGCAAAAAAAAAAAAAGGTCACAAACGTTGTAAAATTTGAGATTTTATGGCAAAAATTAATTTTAAATGAAAATATATTTTACAATTAAAATTTGATTTTTTTTTTTCAAAAAGCTCATTGTTATATACAAGATTTTATGAGAAACTAGTTGTGATTTATGCAAATAAAAATTGAGATTTTATGACAAAAATCAACTTTTATCAAATAAAGTTGTGATGTGAAATTTGCCATTTTCAGACTTTTTCGTATTTCTTTTACAAAAAAAAAGTTAGTTATATTAAATTTATGATTATACAAGTGAAAATGTGTGATTTTGCTACAAAAGCTTCAGTTTTTTTGTTTTTTTTTACAACAAGAACTGGCGGGAAATCTGACGTCAAAGCTGTTTGAGAAAGTAAAGAGTATCCGTCCCTTTAACGGTAACCATGGCGATGATTAGGCCTGGGATGAAGGAGTTTGACATCTCTGCCTCAGGAACTGAAGAAAAAAGCTCCACGGAAGCTTTTGGCGATCAACATTCCCGTTACCCAAGGTGCATCTGTGCTGCTGGTCCTCACGGCGGCTTCGCGATGGTGGAAATGTTCCACAAACGTTGGCGGCTCAGCTGTCACCTCGATGACAGGCGACGGAGGAATCAAAGGCGGGGAGAGACGATCAGATGGTGGCGTGTGCAGCGATACGTGACTTACAGGAAACGGGAACAAACTGTGAAGATGCTGTTTTATTTTCCCCTCAGCAGCGACGGACGTCTCCCGCAGAAACACGTAAAGGGCTCCGAGACGAGGGACCGTCCCCCAGGCCTCAACAGGGAGAAGGATGCCGTATTCTGGTTTCTTTCCTCACGAGTCTGACAGAAGGGTCCGAACCGTCCCTCGGGACCAGTCTGCCTTCAGAGACCAAACCTGGGCCGGTTGCCCCTGACAACACAGCTCCTGGGATCATTCAGGCACCTACAGCAAAGAAAAAAAAAAAAGAAAAAAGGATGAAAGCAGCTGAAATGAGTTTCCTCCGCGGGGCGCGCGGAGTTCTTTAGGTCTGGAACGTACGCGTAGTTTAATATCCGTACGTCAGTGGAGTCAAACTCATCTCCACCGAGGGCCACATCAGCACTCAGGGGGCCCTCAAAGGGCCAGTGACCAGTGACTGTCAGGGTCACGCAGACGTCTTACTTTCTGTAAAATTACTCAATTATACGTTTTGCCGTTTATTTTTTTAAATCTCAATTTATTTTTAAGGAATCAAACATTTTTGATAAAACTGTTAGCGTTTTGCTCCATAAAAACTGTGATCTTGCAAAACTAAGTTCAGCAAAAATTGCAATTTTTTTGACATAAAATTAGTTTTATGTTGTAAAATTGTGAGTTGTGCATTTTTTCAGTACAATCATATTTTGCAAAATCCTGACTTTGTGAACATAAAGTCGTGATTTTACAGTTAAAAGGTTTTGCAAAATATGTGAAATTATAATGTTGTTGGACGATATCAACTTTTTTCATTTTGAAAGAAATTTTGTAATAAAACTGAAAATTTTTCTATAATTTCAATTTTTTTGTCCTGTTCTTAAATTTTACAAAATACATTAATTTTGTGTATGTGTGTGTTTGTGTATATTTTGTATGTATAAACGTGTATACACACATATACAAAACTAGAATAAATACAAAATTATAAGATACAATTTTTTAAAAAGAAACAAGCAATTTTTTATGATTTTTACAAGAAACATCATGTCAAAAAGTCAAGATTTAGCAATTTCACAACGAAAAGTTGAAAACTTTTGTAACAAAAGTTTGTGATTTTAGGACAAAAAGTAGGAATTATAATTTTATATCAAAATGTTGAAAAACGTTTATCTTTCCCAACAAAAAAAAAAATACAATTTTAGGTTTAAAAAGTTTAAATTTTCTAAATTTCTTTCTTTCTTTTTTTTCAATTTTACAACAAAATTGGCTTTTTTCCACCCAAAATATTTAAAGTCAATGTTAAAACATTTTCTTAAATTTTAAAAAAAGAAAATTTTATGATTTTATAAATAAATTGAATCTCAATTTTATGAAAATTTAGATTTGGCGACCAAAATTCACCTTTTTATGAAATAAAGCAATTTTCAAAACAATTTTTGGGGGTTTTCTTGACAGAAAAAGGCAGTGAAATTTATTTGTGCTAGAGCTGGGCGATACTGAGAATTTTGGTATCGTTCCGATACCAAGTAAATACAGGGCCAGTATCGTCGATATCGATACCGATACTTTTTCACATTAAGCTCTATCTGTCATAAAATTGCTGGCCTTTTTGTTA
>JBAMYA010000001.1:3328723-3342170 GCA_037176975.1 Arrhamphus sclerolepis | reverse complement strand
CTGGTTCTGACCGAGATAGCTGTCTTCATTCTGGTTGTCTGGTTCTGATCCAGATAGCTGGCTCGGTTCTGTATGACTGTCTGGTTCTGATCCAGATAGCTGGCTTGGTTCTGGCTGACTGGTTCTGATCCAGATAGCTGGCTTGGTTCCGTATGAACGTCTGGTTCTGATCCAGGTAGCTGACTCTGTACTGGCTGACTGGTTCAGATCCAGATAGCTGGCTTGGTTCTGATCCAGATAGCTGGCTCGGTTCTGCCTGACTGTCTGGTTCTGATCCAGACAGCTGGCTCGGTTCTGCATGACCGTCTGGTTCTGATCCAGATAGCTGGCTTGGTTCTGTATGACCGTCTGGTTATGATCCAGATAGCTGGCTTGGTTCTGGCTGACTGGTTCTGACCGAGATAGCTGTCTTCATTCTGGTTGTCTGGTTCTGATCCAGATAGCTGGCTCGGTTCTGTATGACCGTCTGGTTCTGATCCAGATAGCTGGCTCGGTTCTGTATGACCGTCTGGTTCTGATCCAGATAGCTGGCTTGGTTCTGGCTGACTGGTTCTGATCGAGATATCTATTTTGGTACCGGCTGGCTCGGTTCTGTGAGTAGTTGTAGTGTAAATATTGTAAACAGCAGCTGACGTAGATGCTAAAGATGCTAATGCTAACTCAGATGTAAAACTCGGACTGTGTAATTACGAACTGTGAAGGTGAACTTTCATTCGCTGAATCTGGAAGAACTCAGACTGGAAATAACAGAAAGACTTGACATCTGTCACTCATTACTGGTTCGCTAGTTTTGGTTCTCTGCATTATAAAAATTTAATGATTATTTATGTCTAATGGGTCGTAAACATAACTGAAAGTAAACTACACTATAATTTATCTTCTGAAACTAATTTTCATTATGACAAATCAATATCACAATATGACCTTGATGATTAAAAATGACTGTTTAGTTTAGATTTTTTATTTTTTGCTCTCATGGATCACTGACAAGGTTTTAGTTGCAAAAATATCCACCTTTTTCAACTCTTACATCTGTACATATATAAATATATATATTATATTTTTAAAGTAAGTGAAGCGAAATTCCTGCAGATGAACTATTTATAGTCATTTACTAAATATTTCAAACAACTGAACTAATGGATGTGGGCAAGATTACATTGTTATAAATTCTAAATGACTGTTTTGATTAATTTTTGATTGATTATCCAACCTTACTCCCATTAATATGTGAAAAAACGTCCTGTATGCTGAAATTTTAATAAGCTAGTATCTAAAAAAGTATTGTTCTGGTATCGGTATCAAAAACAAGGTATTTTAAACGATACCCAGTCCTACCCCAGTTAGCTTTGGTTGAAGTCATTAGCTGGTTCACTTTGGGTGCACTCTTCAGGAACTTGTATCATAAACAGGAATACGCAGGCTGGTGGGACCAAAACCACCGCAACCTTGATTCAACTCAACCACGAGACGTAGTCCACATGTTGGAGCTGAGAAGGCCACTGTAGACAGCTGGGAAGGGCATTGTGGGTAACAGAGGAGAACGTAAACAAACGTGACAAAAGCAAAAGTGTTGTTTTGGTGATGGGTTCATACATCTGCCGTTTCTAAACAACATGTCCAGCAGGGGGCAGTGACGAGTCAACTACTGATACCAACAAAGATGGCGACTCTTGCTTCTGCTGTCATTCAAGGCTAATTTCTGTTTTAAGTACGGTACTGGGTTACAACGTATAAATGTTGTAAATGCTTCCACGTATGCGTTATGAACATCAATCATAAAATGTCAGTAATGCTAGCAGTCGTGGAAAATCAACTTCCAGTCACGCATCATTTACAGATGTGGAACATACAAACAAGACAGAAAATAGTGGACAACTCTGGATCCAAACGTGCAGATGTTTCAGGCCGGTTGTCATGGAAACATAACCAGTGACCAAGCTGTTGTGAACATGAAACAAACTAATACATCGTCTGAGTTGTACAACATGATGCACAAATGATGCTGTGATTTCTTCCAAAAATGGGTTTGTTCATTTGATTGTTTTTAGCTCGTTATCAGTCAGACACATTTTGTTTGTTCGTATGTCTCAAGGCCCATTTATACTCCACTTTCGTATGTTTTTGTAACTACTCCTCGTACCTCCAAGCTTTATTGCGTTTGTATAGTCGTTTAGCAGCACATCCACCAGGGGGCAGTGACGAATCAAGTTGCTGATAACAAACATGGCAAGTGTTGACGAGGTTGTAATATCTGCACTATTCCTCAAGGTTTCTGCCATTATTGATTAAGATTTCATCCTTTTTGTTTGAGTTTTGAGAGTCATTTAAGTCTTCGCTAAAAACTCACTTTTTCTCCTTTGCCTTTGGTCCTCTTTTGGTCCTCTTGGTCCTCTTGGTCCCACCATGAGCCAGACTTGATTGAGTGATGGGTTTTGCATATTGTTCTATTTATTTTACTGTTCTTATTTTACGGTACTTTTATTTATTCTGTGATTTTATTTTCATGGTACTTTTATTAATATTTCTGTAAAGCGCCTTGGTATTACTGCGGTTGTTTAAATGTGCTCTAGAAATAAACGTGACCTTGACTCAGGGAGCTCACTACTGCCCCCACGAGTTTTGGTTGTATTGCCCCGTTTGATCCGAAAATTAAGCATTTAGGCCAAAAGACGGACAACGGACAGAAGACGTCGTCTGTTTCAACCGTAGTTTATAAATGTATAAATGAGCATTTTGATGAAGATCAGATCACATTTTGTAAAAACGTAATACTTTTCTTGTCACTGTATTTATGTCCTCAGCTAAAGTTCAGCATCACTATCATCTGGTCATTTTAGTTGATTTTATTTTTTAAATAAAACCAGGTCTGTCTCAGTGTATTTTCATTCTATCCATTTAATTAATGACTTCCAAAGGAGCAGATGATGTGCAACAGAGGAGACCATTTAAACAAGAGTGCAGATGTAGGTCAACAGTACATTTCTCATGAAGGTGAAGTAGTTTCAGATGCTGCAGATGCTAAATGTGAGTCATGACTCGTCACTTTTGTCTGGATTTATTACGCCAACAGGCATCATGACAGACTGGACATTAGTGACGCCTGAGAATCAAAATCAAACGCTAGTTGAGAGAAATATTGACCAAGAAGTTCAAATGTATACGGGAGAAAATAGAAATAATAAGCGGGAAGATGCTGGAAATGAGCACATTGACTAAAGATCAAGACTAAATCGCTGTCACAAGGAGCAATAACTGCAGACAAGAAAATGCTCACCACCGGCCATTTGTGTCGCTGTGCAGTAATTGCAGCAGGGGTGCAAATAATGACTGTATGAAGAAAAATAGCCAAGGATGTCGATGTCTGGTGTTCAGAAATGGGTTTAGAAAGCACAACGTTTCAAAATCAATTAGCAAGGAGGCATGTTATGATGGCAGGAGGACGTTTTCAAAAGCATATGATATCTGGCCGGGCTTCAAGCACCCATGTGAGATCAATATGGCCTGAATTAATGGGCAACTTAACAAGGCACTTAAAACCCTCTTAACAGGGCAGATAAAAACCCAGTGAACTTTGAATGGTAATGAACATTTTTTATCCCTACAAAGCCGCTGGCTTTATTAGCTGAAACAAATGGAGCAGGCACTTAAATTAGACGCTGAAATTGACTTCTAAATAAATGGATGAAAATACAACAGAGGTCTTTTTAGACAGCAGATCCAGACGTGCAGGCAAACTGAAGAGATTGTTTTGTTATTTTTGCAGTCTCTGGCTAGCTTGCACTTCACAAAGACAAATAACGTACAAGACCGCCAGAAGCTGCAGGCTGTGGTTTGATGTGTGAGCAACAGAGGCGCGATTCATCATCGAGCTTGATTCCGGTGGCGTAACGTCAGTGTAATGTAGATCAGACTGTTTAGCTGTCCGGTCGTTAAACGAGTTCCTTAAACCTTAAGGTTCTGGGATCATTGATTTTAATGTTTTACAAGTGTTGCTGCTGGATGGCAGCCTAATCTTCCAAAACAGCCTTCACAGCTGGGGTGAAATCGTTTAGGAAGGCCTTCCTGCCCAACAATCCTGCGATTAAAGTGTCCATGGGGATATTTGTCAAAATGGCCAATTATCCCGTAGGAAGGGCGATGAAGCTCCACATAATGGGCCAAACATGTCAGAAAACAGCACATCTACGCGTCTCAACCAGGACGTGGTCATTTCTGTCATCATTACTCTGTAACTGAAGCGTGGCAGCAGCTGGATGTTTCTGTTGACCACGGAGGGCCTCGTTCCTGAGGCGTGAACGACTTACGTTTCTGCATTCAGGAAAATGCCGGAACTTTTTGTTTGTTATGATCTGCGTTTGAAACGTCCTTTTCACAACACACCTACGTTCATGTCCAACACTGGTCCAGAACTTCTGTACGAACACACACGGATCCTGAGGTGTTTCCGGCGACGCCCTCTGATCCGATCGTTCGTCTTCAGTGGACTCAGGAAGGCAGACTGTCCTCGTCTCAGCTGTGGGCGGGTTGCGTTTTTAAGGCTTAACATCTGTTCACTATGAGCACGACAGACAAGTTTGGTGCTCTGATGACGCCAAAGTAAAATGCTGAGTCACTCAACAGCCAATGAACTACTAGATCTCAGCTATGGCCCGCCTCCTCTGCTGTTGATTGACAAGGCACTGATTTGATACTCATTTGAGAATTGTAACTGTGAAAAGAAAAAGTGAAACTTAGAAAGACGGTTAAAAAACAAACTGATAGTTTTAGAAGTGACAATAGAAAAGTAAAACCAAGAAAGATGGCGGATTACAGATTTTGATTTCTTGATTTCAGATTCTGGGTTCTGGTTCTCAGATTTTAATTCACAGTATACTGGGCTCTGAAAACTTGAACGGCTCACCGAGTCACAGATTCCCAAACTCAGGCAGCCCAGAGCTAATTTACATGTTGTGTAATGTTGAAGTTTTTGAATCTGTAGCCACCGCAAACATCACGCTCTTTTCAGAATATGTCCCCTTTAAATGGGCGGTTGCTTTGGGCAGGAGTGGGCAGAACCGCTGGCAGAAAAGCAAAACCAACGATTGCTGGGAGCAGTTCTTCAGCTTCCTGCTGGAGAGCCCTTCATGTCCACAGTCTCAGTGTAAATGAGAGTATAAATGTGGTGCAGAAGTCAGAGGCTGCCATCAGTGAAGCCGATACAGAGTCACCGAAAACATTTCTGGCGACCACTCAAAAAGCTTCACGTAAAATTATAAGTCAATAAATTTTTCCCTGCAGGTCATTATAGTGTCATTAGGTAATTATCATCATTAGTTAACTGTAGCGTGCAGGAAAAGCCTCAAACTACAGGAAGAAGACACAGTTATCATGTCAAACATGATGCATTTAGTCTTCTTTTCTTGTTTAATAACACTTTCACTTGCACGTCTGCAAAGTCAGACTGCAAAAAAACAAAACACCAGTTAAAATACAACAAAATAGCACAAATTTCTGCAAGAAAATAACTCTCTTCACATGCAGCAAGATAACTTTACTGGCCAAGAAATCCTGAAACAGCTGAAGAGCCAGAAAGAAGAAAATGAACTCGTACATGAAAATAAATGACCGAATCTTTCTGTTTTCCTCTTATATGTACATATATGTCACAACCTTTCTTTAACAGTCATATATATATATGTGTGTGTACACATATACGGGGATATTACACCAGTCAGTTTTGGTATAAAAGGACAGATGTCACAATCTCCCAACTTTGTCAAGAAGTCTCAAGTTTAACAAAAATTGTGACTTTTTTTTTCTTGTGAAATATTGTCTCGAACAAAATCACATGTTTTTGACCTTAAAATTTCAACTTTACGTGGTGAAATCGTGAATTTCATGTAACTTTATGTTGTAAAGTACGTTTTTGTGGTAAAATATCAAATTTGCTCTTTGTAAAAAGCTACAAATTTGACAAATGTATCATGTTTTGAAAAAATAAAGACAACTTTTAGTTGTAAATGCTAGCAGAGTGTGTTTATGTGGTTACTTGAAAGGTGAGATTTCTTAAGACTTATTGGGGCATAAAATACATCTTCATGATCAATTTAAGAGGAAACATGGACTCAGCAAATAAATGATATTTAAAACAAGGTAAATAATTTCACATTTCCAGATCTAAGTTTTCAAATTTTTTCAGTGAAAATGTAAAAATTTCAAATACCCTCAGGCAAGTCTCAGAAGAGTCGAAGCTCCCTGGAACATGAATGTAGTACAAAGTTTTCTGAAAAACTGTTCTTGTAACAGAAATAAGGTAAATGAGGCAGGAATGTTCAGGTGAAGTTGGACACGACGCCTACAATAAAAGCCGAAAGCAGAGCGACCCAGTTTTAGTTTGAGGGGCAGACGTGTGGACGGCGGTGGCAGAGATGGAGAACCGCTACAGTCTGGAGAATCAGCGAGGAGAGCAGCAGAGGATGAAACAGATCTGCAGAAAAAGCCCGAGGCAGCTGAGAAAATGTTCCAGGAATCAGTGAAAAAGAAAAAAAACACTTCACGAGGACACGGTGACCACGGTTGTGGGCGAACCCTCTGCTCAGCATCCTGTCTAATCTCTGGGCTCCACGGTCCGGCTTTTCTGAGCAGGACCTGGAAGGACCTGGAAGGACCTGGAGTCCCACTGGGAGCGTCTCAGAAGAAGTGTCCACAGAAGGCTGGGTTCACCAGATTATAGGTTCCAGATGACTGAGAATGGAGCGCTAATCTGCTCGTTTAGCCACACACAGGCCAACGTTCTCGTTATTCTGACATTCAGCCAGAAGAAATATTTTGGAAACACTGACCTGAAACAGGAAACGTTTCTTCTGGTTTAATGTCAGAAAGAGAGAGAAAAAAGGTTTGGTGACTTTTTCTGTAATTTATTTAAACTTCTGAAAGCAGTTAAGATTAAAAATCCGGTTTGGTGATAAAACCAATGTTTTTAGGAAGTTGTCCACCCGTACGTTCAAGCGTGAAAAAGCTTTGTGTTTTTTGTTTTTTCCCTTTCGCAGGGTCTGAGATCAGGCTTTCTCTTCTCCTCTTTAATATTCGATGAATGCACAGCTGTGTTAAAGTTGTAATAAGGGTCAGAGGAAGATGAGTATTTGGATGGTTACTAATCAGTACTCATTACAGCCCTGAAATCCATGTGGTCTCCTCTACGTCTGTCCAGAATCCTAATGAGGCTGAAGGAACGTAGACCAACACGGTCCGGAAAGCCATATCCTTTAATGAGAGATGACCAGGTCTCATTCCTCAGCAAGTCAATACAATTTTGAAGAGCAGATTAATGGCCGACTCCATTAATTGACTCACACGGAGAGAGCGCCGAGGAGGGTCCATAGAAAACATCATCTACATAATATCCGCTCGCTCGAGACAGCACCTACAGCTCTCGCTTCGCCGAACCTACACGTCTGGATTGCTGATTTTTAACACGAGCAACAAACTTTGTTTGTTAAATTATTCAGGGCTGTGATGGGAGCCCCCGCTCCCCCAAGCAGATGGCTCCTTTTGCTACAATCAGTGTGCTAAACACTGGGTAATACAAACTTTAATGAGTTCAATGCAAACTTTCTCTCTCTCTCTCTCTCAGCTGCTTTGCCTCTGAGTCACAAATCAATCCATTATTGCAGGTAAAACAACAGCCGAGCGAGGGGGAGGCAACTCTGGTCATTAGTGATGACAAATGAAGCGCCTGGGGATGTGCGGTAATTCATCCGGAGATGAATATTCTGTACCCACAACCAGTAAAGATCAGGTCTGAGCACCAGTACGGGCTGAGCATCCATTTATAATCAGAACAAACACGACATGTGAGCAGCATCTCCACCAGATCATCAGCCACGCGAGACCCAACTTCATGAAGTCAGATAATGTGTGGTGATCTTCAACATGTTGGTAAAGAGTCTCTGGTGTTAGTCAAGTGGGGGAAGCTTTTTTTGTCCTTCTGACTTTTGGGAAATCTTTGAAATTCCTGCCTGGAGGCTTTTAACGTATAATTAAACAACAAGGTCAAACTGGCATCATCGGGAGGGGATTTTAAGCTCTCACTGGAGCAGTTTGAGGCTGAATGTGAAGAGGCAGGAGTATGAAAATCAGCACATCCAAGTCTGAGATAACGGTGAAATGCCCTCTGCTGGTGGGGAGAGAGAGATGGAGAAGTTTCAGTATCTCAGACGATCTTGGACGATCGTCTCCAGGCCGTCTGTTCATGGACCAACCTGAAAAACAGCCTATGTGTTGATTTGGACAGAAATGTTCGGCAAGACATCCTTTAAAGACCCTCTGAGCTGTAATGCCCTTCAGTAATCCTCTACTCTGTAAATTAGCCTTAACGTTAATGTAGACCTCGTTGGTCAGCTCCAGTCGATTCTCCAGACTGAACTCATCTGGAACGTGCACAGGACCTGATCTCAACGCTAACGTCTTTACACGGGTG
Organism: Arrhamphus sclerolepis; assembly: GCA_037176975.1. Taxonomy (NCBI): domain Eukaryota; kingdom Metazoa; phylum Chordata; class Actinopteri; order Beloniformes; family Hemiramphidae; genus Arrhamphus; species Arrhamphus sclerolepis. The sequence continues at coordinate 3,333,709 of JBAMYA010000001.1, read as the reverse complement.
AAAAGGGGCAGGCTGTGATGGTTTAGAAATAAATGTTTAGATATAATTCAATTCAATTTATTTATATAGCTATAATGAGGCTGTTTGAACCTTTGAATACTGAGACAATTAAAATGATCAAAAGGCCTTTTGCAGGTGAAACTCTGTCTGATATCAGACTATATGGTGGGTCACATGACCAGATAGTTGGTCCAGTATTTACAGTCAATGGTCCAACCAGGAGGCAGACCCGGGACACTCTGGGAACATTCCAGTGTCCTCCAAGAAGACCTGGAAGAGGTGGCTGGGGAGATGGAGGTCTGGGACTCTCTGCTTAGAGTGCTCCCTGAACCTGGATAAGAGCAAGTTAATGGATGGATGGATGGACGGATGGGCGGGCGGTTGGGATGGATGGGTGGTTGGATGGATGGGTGCATGGACGGACAGACGGGCGGGCGGGTGGGATGGATGGATGGATGAGATAGTTGAGTGGATGGATGGATGAGATAGTTGAGTGGATGGATGGATGGATGGGTGGTTGGATGGGTGGGTAGATGGACGGACAGACAGATGGGCTGGCGGGTGGGCGGATGGATGGATGGATGGATGGATGGGTGGGTGGATGGATGGATGGATGGGTGGATTGGTGGGTGGATGGATGAGATAGTTGGGTGGATGGATGGATGGATGAGATAGTTGGGTGGATGGATGGATGGATGAGATAGTTGAGTGGATGGATGGATGGATGGATGGATGATGGATGGATGGATGGATAATGGATGGGTGGATGGATTGTTGGTTGGATGGGTGGATGGATGGATGTTTAGATTAAAAATGAAAACTTACATGATCATAAGCTCAGCTGGGACATAGATGACCGTGCAGCCTCTGTCATCCATCCATCATTGGTGACAACTAAGTCAAGACTCTTTCCTCTACAGGATTCAGTCACCGAGTCGCTAACTGGAAATTTCTATTATTTTAAAATCAAGCTCAAAAGCAACTAGATAATTAATCTACCAGTGAAACCACTTAGAGATGGAACTGTCCGTGGGGACACAGATTGCTAATGCTGGAATCTGAATTGGAGTCACTAACCCCTAACATTTTATACCACTGATTTATTCTGTGAAAATCATCCTTCAGAAACGTGTGTGTGTGTGTGTGTGTGTGTGTGCTTTAATCGAGTAGCTGCAGTGTTTATGCATCTGGTCTAAGGTTCTTCCTTTCCGTCAGTGTCAGGGTCTTCAGCTGTATTTTAGCAATCATTTTACCGTTGCACATCTAAACAGAAATGCACGTGCACTGAAAAAAGGTCAAACCAAGAACGTGTCTCAGTGGCTTTGAACCATTATGCCTGATGATGCAACACCTCTGACTGACGGACTTTCATCACATCCATTTATCCAACAGGAGTTTAACCCTCTAAAACCCTTAAAAGCCCTCTGAAGTGGCCTCCATACAGCTCTGAGCCCCGGATCCTACTAGCATACGTGCAGACCAAGAACCTCATTGACACATTGTCTTCAGGAGTGTTGGACGACGCTTGTGGACTATAACTTGGTATTTGCATTTAAAAAAGCACTAATATGAGGAACTGTTGGTGGTCCCCCCAGCAGATGCTCGTCTTCAACATCTTGATTTGGGATAGGTTTCACGTCGGTTTCATATCAACCCTCCCGACACCTGGATACGAGACAGAGCTTGGCGCCATGGAAACCCAGAAATTCAACAATTTTTAATAAATTCAGGTCCTAATTTTGACTTCTCAAGCAGGTGATCTCCTGCTTTGCCTTCCTTGTACTAATATCTATCTGCAATACATAAGTATTATGTTAATGTATTTATACATTTAAATGACTGTATTTTATTTGGGTTCCTGATTGATCAGTTTGTCTCCCGGGTGTCCAGCCTGTCCTCTATATTTATGTTTCCCTCAACATTTCCACGTTTAAATGCAGCCTTCAACAGAGTCCTTTGGTTTCGGGAAAGAAAGCAGCCCGGGACCATTCAGGTCTTTTCAAAACAGGTTTCCAGCTGAAAAGCTTTCAAACTCCAACACTTGACTTCATGCAGCTCAGCAGCATAAATAATTCATAGTTTCTTTAAATATAATAGTAGTATGCATAGATTAAGATGATGTAGAGAACCTGTTGGGGGAGGGATGCTTTTTAGGTGTCCTGCAACGAAAATCATATTTAATGGATGTGGTCAGACATAAAAAAAGAAGAGATCTCACTGTTTTGAAACAATTTTTCTGTTGTGAAAATAACAACTTAATCATCTATATTTTCCTTTGAAAGAGTAAGTTCTTACATTCTTCAGATATGAGAGTTATAACCGCAGTTCGCTTTCTGTTAGCACCAAAAACCACAGAAGTGACTTGACAGAGTTGGTGGGAAGAAAGCTGATATTATAACAAACTGAGAGACTAAACATTTGTCTGATGAATGACAAATGATGGTGCATAATTTCCTGTAATTATTCTGAGTAATTCCATTCTTATTCATAAAGCTCTATTCTTCTGCAGCCTTTTGATAAAGAAAACAAACCAAAGCAGGAACAGCTCCAGTTCAGCAGAGAGCTGTTTGTCTGGACCAGCTGGTAAACTGGGATAACAAAGAATCCCCGTTCAAAGTCGCACTCAGCTGTGAAAAACTCTTTAGATTTGCTTTCTGTGTTGAATCAGACGAGATTGGATTTGATGTCACCAGCTTCTCAAGGAGCCTTTTTCTCTCCCCCACAGAAGCTTGACGGTTAGCAACAGAAGGTTCTGGTACGGGTCTCGGCTGCGCTGCTTTTCTCTGCTTTTATGCTGCGTGTTGGTGCTTCTAAATTGAGGAAGTTTATTCCATCCATGTCCAGTAGACGAGCTGAATGTTTGGCCCTAACTGGAGGTAACTGGTAACCAGTGGATGGATCTATGTAGGTAACTGGTAACCAGTGGATGGATCTATGTAGGTAACTGGTAAGGATCTCAGACCAGCAGTGATGTGTTCAGTTCTTCTGGCTCTTGTTGGGATTCTGGCAGCAGCGTTCTGGGTGAGCTGAAGCTGTCTGATAAAATAAAGATAAAGCACTGTTTTTTCCTTTATTTCTGCCACTGTTGTTGCTAGGCTACTGTGCTCTGTAGGTGCACTGATGTTCACGTTCTTTCATGCTGCGTTCCTATTGGTCGGTTAGCTGACAGAGTTGGTGGAGGAGCAACAGGCCGTCACACTCTGAGATGGTTCCTCCAGACTTCTGACTCTGTCTCTTTGGTCTCTGGACGGTCCTACCGTCCATCTTTGCTCCTGCCTCGGTGTCAGATCTGCCGCCATTGTTTCTGCGTCTTTCATCTGAGACGGCTGAAATCGTACAGCGTAAACACTTCTCTCTCTTGATTTCATTTATTTTCTTTTCAAAGCACACCAACACCACTACAACAGCGCTAACTTTAGACTCATCGGTGCATTAGCTTGTTAGCATCAACCTGCTAGTGACGGTGAGGCTTCTGTCATGGTGACTATTCAACGTACGGTCAACCTTCCACTGTACCTGAATGTCGTTCAGTCTGACTTGAATTAGACGTATGAGAGCATACGATGGTACAGCGTGCATCAGTGCAGAGCATTTATGGCTCTTTGCTAACAGTTGTGGCGCTAACGAGGCGCAGGTGCCGCTTTCAAAACCTTTGCTTTTGTTAATGACAGTTTTGTGTCGTCCGTGGCTGATGTGATGTTAAATGAGAACCTAAAGTTTAAAAAAATTAAGAGAAAATCACTACATAACAGTTACAGTACATGATAAAAAAGGAAGCAGAAGGTGTGCTGTTATTTATTTAAGCTTAGAACTAGAACCAGCAAATGTTTTCATGTTTTGGGGTTGAAGCTGTGGATGTCACAAAATGAAAGTCAAAGTGGTCAAGTTTTTATGCTTTAATGTAAAATTCCATGCTTTTATTCTGAAGTCTTGCCTGGATTTTCATAACGGTGTTCCTGCACGAACATTCTCTTATCAGGCACATTAACAAGCCCAGAGACACGGTTTCATTAATGTGAATGAAAACCATCTAGTCCTTTGATCTTCACACCAAACCATTTATTTCGAATTTTAACCGTGACTGAGAAGTAAATGGCTTCCACTCTGAGTCCACCCATCCTTGTTCTCCGAGTCTCTCCCCCCGGATTCAAGGAGAACTTTGAGGAATGCATTCACAGGAGGTGAAAAGACTCCAGCTGTCATGACTTCCAGACAACCAACATGTGCAGGTAACTTTTATGTCCTAATGAGACGTGAAGCAGGTGAGATGAGCTCCTGCTCTGCTCTGAAAGCCCTCTCAGTCCCGTAAGCGCTAAATAAGACGGCTTCAGGAGATTTACTGAAGCACTAATTCTCTTAATATTTTTCTTTTAGCCTCCTTTGGGGAAGCGCTTTGTTCCACCGCGTCGTGGCTAAATGTGCCATGTAACCATTTATTTCAAATTTTCATAATTCTAGAAAAAGAAATAAAAAGATGCCTGTCACTCTGCGGTGCGATTGTCAAAAAAACATAAAGCCCCTGAATGGAGATCAGTGTTAATCTTCCTGCGAAATGACAGCGAGGCGCGAGAAAGAAGATCCCAGGTTTCAATATGGAGCAGATGAGCGTGATGAAACCCTCACCTGTTTGATGTCTGGCCTGATGTAACGTCTACGCGCAATCATACACACAACCTGTCCTCACTTCAGGGCACCGAAGGGGGAATTCAAAAAATAAAAAAAAGAAAGCCACTGACATTACAGGGAGAGTTACGGTCCTCTGGGGATGAGATCAGAGGGGAAGCATCACACGGCTGCACGCTGGAAGCATCGGCACAAACACGCAACGCAAATGACAGCAAAGAGTGGGATTATCGCCCCCGTGTTGGGGGGGGGGGGGGGGGGGGTGTGTGCAAAGAAAATGCCAAAAAAAGCAAAAAAAGGCAAGACCCCAACCTTTAAAACCCCCTCCCCCCCTCCCTTCCTTCCTCTTTCTCCCAGGAAAAA
>JBAMYA010000001.1:3305390-3328623 GCA_037176975.1 Arrhamphus sclerolepis | reverse complement strand
TGCCTTTCGCCCAATGTGAGCTGGGATAGGCTCCAGCAGACCCCCGTGACCCTGCACAGGACATAGCGGGTATAGAAGATGGATGGATGGTTCATTTTTGCTCCAGACTGGTTACTGGCACTCTAAAACGGTTATATATTATTTGTCAGAGGTTGACTCACTACAGTCAAATGGTTTTTATTATTTACACCAAAAAGAACAGAGATTAAAAGAGGAGGTGTAAGGTCTTGCTGGGTTTGTGTTGAAAAGAACGAAAACGTTTCTGCTTCTGGCTGTGGGGAACAGGAAATGCTTTCCAGGGGACATATTAATTCTCCAGCCGCATAACTGGGCTTGATTGATTTAAAGTCTATTCTTAGTTGGCATTTAGCTTAGTGTTAAATGATTTTCAGCTCAAACTGTCTCTCTGCCTGCTGTTTCCTCTGTCTCTCTCTCTTTCTGTGGATTTTTTACCATCTTCTCGCTCTCCGTCCTCTCTGTCTTGCTCCCTAATTACATCTCTTTCCTCCTCTCCACTCGACCCCCTCCATCACTCCTAATTCCTTGGTGGAAAAAGCCTCTTCTCTGGCCGGCTGAGACCAGCTGCCCCTCCAATTGCTGAAGCATGGACAGATCTTGTTACAGAGCCAGACAGACCACTTCTTAGATGGGCCGTCACGAGTTCGCCACTCTTCCCTCATCTCCTCTTAGTTCAAAGCGAAACGGTTCTCCCATCGAGCTTCACTTGGCCGCTGTAGTTAAGGTGTGAAGTGGATTGTCTGCAGAGTCAGGTGGTTGCACATTTTGAAAAAAGCTTTGTGTTTTGCAGAAAATCACAGGATTTAGACACATTCATGAAGTTTCTGAATGCTGCATTACATCATTAAACTTACAGATCAGGGTGCTCATATATAAAGCTTGCGTACGTAGAAAACAGGGCCTGAAAATGGCGCACGCCAGTTTCTACGCAAAATTTGTGATTTATAAAAAAAAAAAACTGACGGTGGAATGTGCATAACTGTATGCAAACTCTGAATCCTGCGTGTGGACATTTGGGAGACGGAGGAACTGGCAGCGCAGCTGGTGAGATGGTGAATGTAGCCTCCTCGTGCATTTAACCTTCATATCAGACTCGTGGACCTGAAATCATAACGGCCGATGCCTGTAATATAACAGATGTGGTCCTGAATGCAGCCAAACATTCTATAAGCTCTCATTTACATTGTGACAAGGTGTTAGCAATTAATGTAATCACTTAGTTAACATATAAATACTGCAGTGACACTTATGCTAACGCTTCACATGGATGCTGGAACTGCTGGAAGACTGTGAATGGAGGATCAGGATGGAGAGTTTTCAGAGAACAAAGATTTCCTGGTCCAGGATGAGGACTGGCTGATATGCTGGTCTAGACTCCCTAGAGGTCTACTCTTGGATCTATGTGCTGAACTGAGTCCAGTACTGGGAAGACCGACCCGCCGGAACCACGACATTCCTGTTGAAATACGGATGTGAACCACTCTGGGGTTCCTGGGGAATTAGCTGACAGGTTTGTGTTTAAGATAAATAACAATTAATTCTCTGCCTGAAGCCACTTTCAGGCACAACACAATTCTGTGACATCATCCATAGGTCTGTGACATCATCCATAGGTCTGTGACGACAGAGAAAACAGAGCATTTATAGAACAAAATGACTTCCCCCAGAACAAAGAAGACGCTGCGTGTTATAAATACGCTAATTTATAAGATCAGGACACAACACTTCTAATTAAAAAATGGTGTCGAAAAATCATCGGAACCTGAAATTCAGCTATGATAAAACAAGGATCATGACTTTGTTCCAAATTTAAAGTTCTTAAAGCCACCCTTTGTGGCAACACCACTTCTGACCACCAGGGGACAATGTAGATCTGATTTGTTCTTGAAATTGCTGCTGCCACTGCTTTGCTAATGAGAGAGGACGGTCCAACACATCTGGTAACACCACTGGAGGTATGCGTGTCTTATTGGCAGGTTCAGACTGTCCTATTTCAGCCGTCTCAGATGAAAGATGTGAAATTGTGGGAAAAAATCAGCCATCGTTGCTCAAAAAGGGTGGTCATGGATCACAGTCTGACATTAGCCCTGTTTTAGCTCAGTTAGGATTACTAAAAGGATTTTTACTTGCTAAATGCCAGTAGCCCAGAAATCTAGGCTGCTAGCAAATTTGCATTTCCTCAGCAGCTTTCTAGCTACCCTCTGTTGGAACTCATATACCCAAAAGTCTTGGGGAGCCATAAAATCACTATCCTCATAGAGACTCTCTGACTGGATTTAATGTGATGACAGAGATGAGCTAGCAGCTAGCATTACCAGCTAGGTTGCAGCTGGCATTAACATGTTAGCTGCAACCTGCTAATGATGTGATAATACCGTGTTTAGAACCTGAAATAGACTCGGATTTATTTCTGCTGTAGCCACAGTTCTGTGAAGCTCAATCCCAGTTAACATGCTGTAAATTAATTATCTACAAATTTCACGTTATGCAGTGTGGTTTGATTTTATGACTGTAAAAACCATACAGTGTGAACAGCATTATGTCAGAAGTTGACATTGTTGGTATGCTGCCCCCATGTGGTCAGGAGCGGTACAGGGCTTGCACGTGGTGCAGGACGTGGACCTGCATGGTCCACGTCCTGCACCAGTCCTGATGGTCCGGATCAGGACCATTTTTCAAATGGACAGTTGGTTTCAGCTGGAAAGATCAAAGTACGACCTCTGAAATTCATCATGAGTGGAACGTGAGTCTATGCAGTTAAAAACCTTTAACTCTAAATGTCAAATGAATATGTCCAGTTGTGGAATTACATCTGCTATTTGTAAAAAACAAAAGGTTGGACTGACTGTCCAGCGCACTGGTGAATCCACTGGTATGTTGGTGTAGATAATCACTCATGGCAATCAGATATCTTTGAACACACAAAATTACTTTAAATGACTTTACAAACACCGCCTCTTTATTGATGATAGAGTTTTAAGCTGCTGAGATCAACACGACTGCAGTCAGATTCTTTGGTGAACCAAAGTACGACACCACTCCTGATTGGAGTTAATATGAGACAAGACTAAAGACTTGTTATATAATCATATTTGAAGAAGCCTTTTGGATCAGAGCTGCTTTCATATAAAGCACTCTGGAGTCTTTTTGGCTTCACTGAGAAAAGAAGGTGAAACTCAGTTTTAATGGTCTCTGGCAGTGAGTCTGCAGATTACACCCACTGAACACCCCTCATCGAATTCAGTTCTCTGGGTGCCAAATACTGTGATCCGCCTGTAGACCGGCAGCAACGTCGTTCCATTGTTGTCTTGTCAACCTGCATTCGAGGTGCAAAATGCCACAATGATTAGTAATAATAAGTTCAATTATGGTTGTGGAATAAAGGTTTTTCTTTATCATCACAGTGGATCTACAGAATTGAAAATATATATTCTGTACATTCCACTGAAGGGGAGGGGGGTTCAGCAGGTTCCCCCATAACCCAGTTTTACCTCTCTGACCACCCAAGAGAGCTGTGATTGATTAAAAACTCCAAGACAAAACAATTCACCCTCAGTATTTAAGGAAACAGTCACAGAGCCACGTCAGCAGTCAAAGGTGACGAAGACCAAAACCATTTTTACTAAATCAAACTGGCCGAAGAGTGTTTGGTGGGTTTGCTGGGGTTTAAAGTGACCAGGTCTTAAAAAATCTGTGAATTAATATTTAGTGATTTTATGACTTTTTAATGTTTGACCGAAAGACCACACCCAGCTTGCAAAACTGACTTGATCCTGGACGAATACGGAAAAGTGCTGTTCCTAAACTGAGCACTAAGTCATTGCTCCAAAATGGATTCTGACAAGAGGAATCACATTAAAATGTCCAGAATGTCCAACTGGTACCAAAACTGGGTTTGGTCTCCACAGCTAGATTTGACATCCATGATGATAGTGAGAAATTTATAAAATCATTAACGTATGCATAAGTTGAGTGGTTTTCATGGGTGACAGCGTCTTTGCAGTTTGTGATGTTAATGGTTAGCTTTCATCACTTTAGCTGCCTAGTGCTTAGCTTTTTCTGTGAATTAAGAGCTAAAAGAGTATAATAGCCTGTATTTATATTTATAAAAGACAATATGGCTTGTTGCACTGTTGATTGGATTAAGAGAGCAGCATGGCTGGTTCCTAAAAGCTGACAGCTGCTACTTTCATCTCCAGCCAAGGACTCGACACAGTGAAATGTCAATAAGCTAGCGGCTGTCCAGTCAGCCTGAGCCACTGTCAGAGAAATTATAGGCCAAACGCAGCTAGCTGATAGTTCTGAGGTGCTTTGGCATAGTTCCACTAGTTCTCATTTCAAATATAGCTTTAGTGACAACATGTGAAACATTCACCAGAGGATAAACAGATTTGATCAGAACAAATGTGAGATAACATCAGTTAGTATCATAGGTTAACATGAGTGTAGCTATGCTGAAGTAAGAAGCTTGTGCTAACTGAAGCTGTTATGTACCTCATCTGGTCATATTTATGCGTACAGTAAATAGGTTCCTGTTTTCTAGAGGAACAGCTTCATTGTAGTCTGTGACGTTAATAGCTAGCTGTCAGCCACTGAGCTTCTTAGCACTTAGCTTTCCCTGTGAGTTTCTGTTACTGGCTGTTGAATGTGGGGGAGGAAGTTGCTGAACAGCTGCAGTCTGAGGAACCAAATCAGCCTTCTGCATCCGCCAACAACCAGCTGTCCTGTGTCATGAGGCTGAGTAGGTAGTCCAAAACTGAACTGGTCACCACTTCAGTGAACAACTTTTGCCCCGACAATATCCCAGACTGGAAGGCTCTACCTGATGGTTGCATTCCAACTGCTACCGCTGTCGGTTTTCTTGCCTGAGGCATGTAGCTGGGTTGAGGCTAAACTAATGATAGATGGCGGCTGTAGCTTTGGTGGACCTGGACCAAACACTGGCTTGGGTTCTGGCAGTCCTCATTTCAGGTGTTGTTTTAGTATCTGAAACAAGGACAGTGCAAACCTACTTGGCAATAAACTTGATTCTGATTTATCATATGTTAATGTGAGCTAAGCTGGCTGTTGCTGTGGATACACAGGTTGGGTCAAACATCACAACATAAAACCTCCACACATTCATGTACCTACACCACAGCACATCACGTGCACCACTGTCTGTCGTGTGTCTTTGTTGTGTCCTTTTGTGCCACACCAGCACTGACTTTAGTGCTCAGAATCAGAATCGGGGTTTCAGGTGTTAATAAATGATGCTAGATCAGACCATCTAAAGGCTGGTGAAGGACACATTCACTCTCACTCACAAAAAACTAACATCTGCTTCAATTTCAAATATCAATATATGTCTGACTTGCACAAAGGGTTTGCTGAATTATTGCACTAGTCTTTGATATATATGAAGACATGAGCTAAACTAAGCTAGCTTGTGCTAATTGAGCTAAATTAGGTATGTTCCACTAGACTTGTTTCGCCCATTTTTGGATTAACTGGATTAGTCAGTTCTCCAGAGGCCTAAAACCAGACTTAGAAACTTCTAAATAAACCTGCGGCATCTTAGAGCATCTGTTCAGTTCTCTTCATACAGTCTACATGATTGACAGAGTGAGAGCTGAGGTGACGTACCAGTTGCAATCACACGTTGCATCAGGTCCTAATGGATTACAAAAAAAAAAAAACAAGATCTCATTGGCTGTGCAAGAAGGGAAGGTCAGAAACCGTGAAGTTGTTTTCTGACTCATGAAAGCGAATCTTCCTGTAATCGCTCAGTAATGCGTGCAATGGGTCGGCAAAGTCGTTCACTGGTGGGAGGTCACAGCTGGAGGGCGTGCACATGACCATGACTGGACGTGCACATGCCAACATGGCTAACCCTCGCTGTTGTGACTCACTGATGTTACGAGCATGCAGCCCACATGGTAATAACTGGCCGCAGGTTGTTAGACAGCAGCAACGCTTTAAAACAGCGCTTCAAACTGGAAGGAAGTGTTTAGAGAAGATAATAAAGAACGTGCTGTTATACTGGTTATTTATACGTTTTAATTACTCTGCTGCCTTTAAGACTGCATATGCACAAATGCTGTTGTTCTTTTGAGTCTGTCACTGAAATGCAGCCAAGCAGCCGGATCTCCAGATATGAGAAATAACACTCGACAGATGAACAGGCTCTGCTGCTGTGCATCACGTTGTTTTGTGGCACCTTCACAACTCATTGTAGATTCTCCTTTTGAAGTGTTTGTTCCAAACACTTGTTTGGATCCACATTTAAATAAAATTTCCAAATGTTGCGTGAGGAGAACATCTTTGTTACAGTGATTATCAGAAGTCAGAAGGATTTAGGTTTACTGAGAGTGAGTGAGTGGTGACCAGCAACGGTGAAAGCTGGTGTTGGGATGTACGAAGGTCTCAACAGAGCGCTGTGGATTCTTAGAGGCAGAGATGATGACATGACGCTGGACTTGAAGTCATCCATAAAGACTTGAGACTTGACTTATACTTGTGATTTGAGACTCATGAACATTTTTTTTTAATAAAACTTTTCCAGTATGATCACTTGTCTCCCATAAAGTCATTCTCTTCTTTATTTTCAAAGGTAACCTTGCGCTGGCCTTTTAGCCTGATAGATCAAAGCCACATCTGGACAGATGTAGGGTCTGAAAACGAGCCATAGATCCTCGTCATCCAATGACTGGTTTAAAAGCTTCTTCTGCACCCAGTTGGTTAGTGCTGCAACCAATCAGAGCAATGAACAAGGTGAAATATTCATCTTTGCTCCTGTCTCATTGTGAGATCTACCACCGTTTTCCACCTACGATGGAACACTTTTCCCACGCTTGTCCATCTTTCAGCTGACACGACCAAAATCGTACAGTGTGAACCCGCCATTAGAGCTTGTCATGGAAGTCCAAGTCTTTCTGTTGATGACAACGCTGGTTTAAAGTACCACGGTTACTTCACTGCAGCCATCTCATTTGTTTACCATCCAGACTACGTCTCACCTCTGTCGTCATCACGCAAAGTCCTCTCAGAGACTCTCCACAAGGATAGACTGATCTGATTGGCTCTCCAAGAATTTTGGGGAGCCAATATTTATATTTAATATAAATATAAATATATATATGTGTATATAAACTTCTGTAATTACAGGCTTTTGGACTTTTGCTGGTACAAAGGCTGACTGAAATTTGATGTTTGAAAATGAGCATCATGTGACAACTTCAAGCAATATCAGTTTGCATGTTTCCTCCAGCTCTAAGTGGATATATCGAAGTGCTTTGAAGCCAGAATGCAAAAACATCATTGTTCTTCCATTTTCTGCCGTCGCAGTGGGGTGCAGCGTCAGCCGTGACTGGAGGCAGGAGCCAGGATGAGATATGTGGTGAAAAGGCTGGCTGCACTCTGGTGGAATTCATTACAGGCGTCTTGTTTCCCCTGTAAACGTTGGAGGTTCTGAAAGGTCGTTTTGCAGTCAGACGAGGGGGTCACTGCTAATGTTGCTCCCCGTGTTAAATGGCACCGGCTTCAGAACGGATCGGACTCCGCTGATATTTAGCTCCGACGCAGATTCATTACGAGGTCGGGGTCAAACTGGAAGCACAAACACTCGGAGGCACGTCGATGCACCACTGATGAGGATGGTGGGGGTTTCCGCATTATAAAGAAGAGTACGTGAGACTGCAGATCATTTATGACTCAGACTTGTGTCCTAAAACGTTTTAGCTGTATTTTAATGCGTGTGCTTCAGGTGTGTGGGGTCTTCATGATAATCACAATCACGGTGATGCTTCCCACTGCTTCCTTTTGTAATTTATGCAGCCTGTCAGAACTGTCCACATTTATATAGGTCATTCAGAGTGGCTGATTTATGAAAGCTTCAAGCAAAACTTCTTATCTGCCCAGTTTTATACCTCCATTAGGCCCTCTTAAGATGTTATTAATGGCTCTGCAGAGATGCATCATTTATGTCACTGCCTCTGACATAAGTATTCCAGATCAGGACCGCTGCTGCATCCCTGCCTCTGTTTGTCTTCCTCCGTGTCCGTCCACCGTCTCTCCACTGGTTGAAGATGCATACAGATGAAGCATCTTTGGTAACAGCTGTAAAATGCAGAGCTGATGTGCAAACAGCTGTCCTCAAAGCTTCAAATCCCAAATGTCTGCTGCGACATTTGCTGCAAATTGGTCACTTGACTAACTGTTTCTGTGATTAACAGCGTGAAGTGTTTTCATTACATCACGTCAGTGTGTTGCTGTGAAAAAACAATTACTTTTATGGACTTTTGTTGCACTCGGATATGACTTCCTGTTTATTGTTTTGTGTCCATGGGAAAAGAAACATATAGGTCATACAACCCCAATTCCAGTAGAGCTGAGACGTGTAAAACATAAATAAAAACAGAGTACAATGACCTTTTCAACCTATATTCAGTTGAATACACTACAATGACAAGATATTTAATGTTCAAACTGATAAACTTTATTGTTTGTTTGCAAATATTCACTATTTTTCAATGTGATGCCTGTAACATGGTCCAAAAAAGCGAACCCTAACCCAATCACATGTCCGGATTCCTTTGACATGCTTGACTGACAGCTGGCCATCGGCTCTGTCGTTGGCTTTCACAGCTTTGTTCCACATCTTTACACCACGGTGCTGCTCAATTTGAGGAAAAATGGATTTTCTAAGACTCTGTACAAAGATATGGGTCACATGACCAGATAGTCGGTTCATAGTTATTATACAGTTATTGATTTTAACTTAGCCAGCTCATGCTAACCTGTGATGTGATCCAGTCTGTCATGCCAGAGCCGAAACTGGGACGGCTAGTGCTCTGGCTGACCTCCATCACTGTCAAATAATTAGAAAAGAGGCTGACTTGGGTCAGCTGAGATGGGCCGAGCCTTAATGGAAGTCCTGAACCATCTTTCAGGTTCATACCTGTGATATTTCCACACCTTCATGGTGCTTATCAGTCAGTTCTTGTTACTGAGAGAGAGTGATTCAAACCAACAAACAAACAGCAGGAGGGTTCTTTCTGAAATCCACCATCATCCCCTTTGTCTTGGGAACGTTTGTGTCCACGAATGAAGACTTACACTGGTCTCACACTATGGGACCATGATCGAGGTTTGCCCTTCTCAATAAAGCCACAATGACATAGTCATCCATGAATTCAGTAATTCGATGTCCGTCATCGTGACATTGGCACTGATTACCGACTGTCCATCACTGGAGACCAAAGCCACTGGAGCCACTGGAGTCACTGGAGCCAATGGAGGCAACCGTCCACCAAGTCTGAAACAGTTTGTGTTTAGAAGTTCTAAACTTATATACGTTATTTCACATACGAAGAAGCTGCTGAGAGATGTCAGAAATCAGAATCAGAAATACTTAATTAATCCCTGGGTGGGAAAGTCCAATTTAAAATCAGTTTAGTTGTGTTCACAGCTGCTCTGGAGAACTTTACAATAATAAAGTAACTGGAGTTAAAAATATTCCAGATTGGTCACCAATAATAAAATTAAATTAAATTAAGGAACCTGATGAGAGCATCAGATAAAACACCATAACTCCCATCTGCTGTGACCTCTGAGTCGACAGATCAGGCCAGAGTTGATGTTAAAAGCTAAAAGTTGGGGCTGTCATCTTAAATGTGGGGTTGGACCCAATTAAAAGAAGAAAATAAATCAGTAAAAAAAAAATCCCAAAGGACGTAAGACCTTCCAGATGATTATTAAAATGATGTTTAACTGGGTTGCTGCATTGTTCATGACCCTGCCTGACCTGTAAGCAAACTGGAGTTGGTTCAGCTTCTTTGTGACGCTGCCCAGCAGCTCATCCTTCACAAAGGGTTTCACGACTCAGCCCTGGTCCTGGTTTTGGCTCACAAACCAGTATTATATTAAACTGCAGCATTTAAAACCCAATCTGTTCCAGTAGCTATAATGGCAAGAAGAAGCAGCTGGTTTTCTGCATCACTAAAATGTGATCTGATCATCTGAATCACATCCATGAATTTGGTCATTCGATGTCCGTTATCGTGACTTTGGCACTGATTACTGACAAAAACAATGTGCTTAAGCTGATGACAAAAAAACTATTATGATTTCTCATGGTTTTTATTGAACCCGCTCATAAAGCACTTAAAGGAAAAGTAAGTAAACTCAAAGATTAATGACTTCAACAAAATCTAACTGCAGTCAGAAGTTTGAACAGCTGGAGCCCAAATTAATGAAATAAATCTGGAGCTGCTGTTCAGAGCTACATTTGATGTTTCCTGATCGTCCATGCCTCGCTATAAGGAGAAGAAGAGGAACGATCAAGAGAGGCTCATCTGCAACAGGCTGGAAAACATTCTAAAATCATCTGACAAAGTTTGGTCGTCTATGGGTCTGCAGCTGGAAAAACTGTTGTGTAAAATATAGTCAGTTTAGCTCCAGCCAAGATGACTGCAAAGACACAACACAGAATCCTCAGTGAAGGTAACGCAGGAATTATATAGTCGCACGTTCACCCTCTGATAATGAAATCTGCTTATGTGGACCCTCGCACTGTCCTGATAGATCACAGCCACATCTGGACACATGCAGGTCTAAAAAAAGCCATAGGACCTCCTCATCCAGGAGGCGGGACCAACTGTTTCTCAAACTGCCACCGCACACATTTGGTTAGCGCTACAACCAGACGGAGAATCGAACAAGGTGACGTATTCAGAGTGACGGAAACAAGTCAGAGACGCCCATATATAATAAAAATGGAATCCAGTTATTGTTGTCATTTTTGCAAGAAGAATTGGAGAATAATGGGTGTGCTCAAGCACTGTGAGCTTCATCAGGGGTTAGCTAGATGGACCTGCTGAGCAAAATCAAAATAGCTTGCTGTATGTGTAGATTTCTAGGCTACGGTCTCACATTTGTGGACGTGCAGAGTTAATTCCCATGAGTCACAGCTAAAGGCTCGAAACTGAAACTGGCAAATGTTTTGGTTCATGAGTCAACCATGGCTAAGGGCTAGGCTACCGTTCACGATTTCTACAGTCGTATAAGCTAATAACATCTTACACTGCACGACTCGTGCTTGCATTAATTCTGGGTGGGATGTCCAGAGTGGTCTGTCAGACTGTACTAGTGTAACTAGTGACTGGATGGAGTCCAGGATGGATGGATAATTATATCAGGTAGTTTTTGGCAGCAAGACCAGTGTACGTAGGACAGATGCTAACGCTAAAGCTATCCCCACCATTCTGTCACCATGCCGATCTTACGTCTTTGACAGTCCACAGTCACGCCGTTTGTAGCATCTTTAAGTCAACGAAGAGGCAGAACTCTCATTGCTGCTCAGCTGCAGAAACCAGAGAGCATCTTGGGAAAGAAAAGAATGTTATTTTTTCCAGCACAGCTTTGATTTAAAAGACATGTATTACTGTAAGGAAATGCGAGAACACAGCCTCTCAAAGAAAGATGGCATGTCAAACACATTAGATTTTTAACCTCTTTAAGCGTTGACTTTTGGCTTTGATCCCACGTTTGAATCATGTTGAAAGTGATTTTCTCCAGGTGTCTTGCTGAGATGGCTCCACAGGCAGTCTGAAGACATTTCCAGAAATGTTCTGCATCTGTTGGTTTCGTGGTTGCAGTCCTTCAGTCATCTTCATCCCAAACAAGTTCTCTGAGGTTTCCAGGGCGACTGAGGTGATCATGATGCGACTCTGATTCCTGTCCAGGAAGTTTCTGCTCAGCAGAGCGCTGTGTGTCTACCAGATGGAGCCGTCCATGATGGTTCAACAACTTTGCATGATACAGAAGTCATGCTCATGGTTCTTTGGTGTTTCTCCCTCTCTCTGTCTCCCTGGCAGTCATCTCCCACCCCCGTGCACCATCGGCTCATTACCGGCAGCATACCTAGCTTGGTCTTTCTTGGAGTCCTCGCCAGATCTTTGTTTCCAGGAGTCTGTAACAACATTCATGGCCGTCCTTCATAACTCAGTGAAGTTTTGGACTTCTGCCTTCTGACCTATGGCCTCCCTAATCCTCCTCATCCTCTCGGTTCTGAGGGTTGCTGTCTCAGCCAAGCTGTCAGTCCTGCATGTCTGCCAACCTGCGACTAATCCAACAGTTTGGCATGATTATTCTGGGTTCTTTGATCTTTTTAAGCTAATTTAATTAATCCACATGAACTTACTCACTGACGAGATGTTTGGGTCACTTTTCCATTTTTTTGCAACAGAACATCTCGTCATGTTTTCCAGTAATCCTCAATCACAAGTAGCTGAAAATTCCACCCCTTCAGTGGCAGAAAAACAACAAAACAAAAACAAAAACAAACAAACAGTTTTTGTATTCTTTAGCTTGTTTGTTGAGATCCAAACATTTTTGGCATTTTAGGTCTGCAGCACAACCCAAAAAAAGTAATTTAATACTGGAAAAGTGGTCGAAACAGAAGAAAAGAATGATGCTGTTTCAAGCAGGTGACTGTAATGATGAAATGGTACAAAAGCTGGTTTGTGGAAGAAAGAGAACAAAGATGGGCAGACAAGTTTCATTTTCTCAACCATTGTGTGAGACTTATCGTAGTAAATGTTTCAAAAAACTGTTCCTCAAAAAAAGATCATAGATTTCTGCATATTTCTTCTTAAGTGGTTGATTCAAGGAGTCTGGCGGAATTTCGATGTGTAAATGGAAACAACACAAAACTAAAAGGCACATTTATTACGTTTGAAACAGAGATGAAGAAGCGTTTGGTACCGCGATTGTCCCAAAGTCTTGTTAACCAAATACAAGAAAAAGAAATTTTGATCAAAATACAGACAAAAACTTTGGGGAGAGGTTTTATGAGCTTGTGAAAAAATATTTACACGGCGAAGAAGATAAGAACGAGTAGTCAAATGTTCTCAATGACATCTGAAAATACTGACAATGATGATCGTTATCAGTTTTGCAGGTATTTGCAATTACAGAAAAGAACACAGAAAATAACTTTCTTTCAGTGCTCTAACAAACCACCACCACCGTTTCCACTGCTGGTTTTGTTAATTATTTAATTTTTACAACCTCCTCAACTCTCACCATATCTGTTAATGTCAGTAACCCGTCACTGCCCCCTGGTGGATGTGCTGCTAAACTACCATACAAAAGAATGCAAAAAACGCTCAGAGGTACTAGGAGTGGAACGGAAACAACGCTCGGAATGGATGGATGTGCAAACGTACAAAAGTGGAGTGTAAATGGGCCTTAAGCCGGACACCCATGATCTATGGTCAGTGCATCAAAAACTGTCAATCACAAATGTGATGAAAAGTAACATGAGAACATCGAGAAGGGATTACCATGGAAACCTTCGCCAACACTACACCCTACATTCACGAGTCCCATTTAAAACTTTACTGTGCAAAGAAAGCCTTGCATTAACGTTATCCAGAGGGAATGGTGGCATCTCTGGACTCGGAGGTATCTGGAGTGGACCGTCGCACAGTGGAAACCTGTACTGTGATTCAGCATTCCAGATGTTTGTTGTGTTGTTGTCCAAAGGATCATCCAAACAGCACCAGTGTCCTTGGCAAAGCTCTGTTCCTCTGTGATGTCACCATTTATGCAGAAATTTCAGAACCGCCTCTTTTTCATGGGACGTCCGCTCATTTTTCAACGAGACAACGTTGACACTAAATCACACTAAACATTTCCTGCTTTACGTCAGGTCGGATTATCAAAATCCTTTTTATTTGCTAAACACCAGAGTAATGAGAGGATCTTTTGAGGAGAATTTCATAAATGATTTCCTTCAAAGTATTTGGTATCAGTGCCTTTAAACTGGTTGTCCCGTATGACCAAATGCTTTGGGTTTTCTTCCGGAAGCTCCTCTCAGCAGATTGCTAAAGTTTTGGCCGACTCCTCCTGACAGAACTGGTTGAACTGGGGAGTGTTTTCAGCTCTGGACACAAATGTTGATGACAGGATTGAGATTGGGTGTGATGACCACTACAGAACATGGACTTCGTCCTTAATACACTTTGTAACTAATCTGATGGTCTGTTTGGACTCATTGTCCATCTGAAGACACATATGTGTCCAAGCTTTAACTTCCTGACTGATGTCTTGAGATGTTGCTTCAACATGTCCACATGTTCTTTCCTCATGATTCCATCTTTTTTGTGAAGCATCAAAACACCCCCACAGCATGATGCTGCCACCCCCGTACTTCCCAGTGGGATGGTGTTCTCAGTCTTTTTCCTCCAAATGTAACGATGGTCATTACGACCAAACTGTTAAATTATAGTTTCAATTTTTTTGCTTCATTTTCTTTTACTTGATGTGGTAGAAAACAGAAATTCCCTGTGGTCATGGATGTGAACTCTAGCTATGGAGACCAAAACTGGTTTTTGAACCAGGCTGTAAATCTGTTTATATCTACCACAGGATTTAAGAGACTTGGACTTCTAGGACCTCTGGTGGATGAGGTCGATCTAAGTTACTAATGGTAAGAGACATCTGCTAAACTTGTCCTAACGACAAAAGAAGCTGTTCAAGAAGAAATCTGGACATGATAATGTAGATCTTTCTGACGTTAGCTGCAGCCAACCAGTTACAGACAGCTGTTTTTCCAGGGTACCAGTTGAGTGTCTGGCACTCGATAGATGGCATAGAACAGCTGTTTTTCTACAATATTAACTGTTTCCACTCGCAGGGCTTCTGGGGTAAAACTAAACCGAAGATGATTGTAGAGTTTTTGTTGTTGTTTGTATGATGCATAATGGTGGCGCTGAATGAGAAAAGACGGCCCACAGTGCACCCAGTCAACGAGTGAACCCCCCCACCCCCGATCCAGAGGTTTATCCGGGCAGCTCCGAGTCGCTGTCCTACCACAGGAATGATTTTCATCCCCGTAGACGTTTCTGAGAGCCTTCATAGTTTCTGGTAGGCATCAACGATCTGGCCGACTACCAGTCATGGAAGCGCAGCTACTGGTTCCACACAGTCTGGTTTTCCAAAGATACTGGTTGAGTATTTGAGCAGACTGACTGCAGCAACAATTGTTGAACTGCAGCTTCTGTCCACAACACTCTCCCACTGGATCCTTTATGTTGCTTTGAATACGTCGCCTTGTTCGTTGCTCTGATTGGCTGCTGGGCTAACCAACTGTGTGCAGAGGCAGTTTGAGAATTCAGCCCCCGACATTGCTCCCTGGTGCCTTTATGGGGGCAGTCTTCTCACTCAGCTCTCCGTTGGTTTGAGCAAAGACATTTGTGCTTTCAGACGTGTTTAAATGAAATGACATGAATGTAGAACAAGAATTTCCCAGTAAAGGTCTGTGAACATGTTTTCTTCTCTTTCTTCTCCTGGATGACGAGGTCCTGTGGCTCGCTGTCAGACCTGACATCTGTCCAGATGTGGCTCTGATCTATCAGGATAGCCCCTCTGTGTTTAAAGGTTTATTATATGACATTTAGCATAGTGCGCACATTATTGTGATACCGCTGAGAAAGTGGAAGGTTTCTGTGAGATGTATGTGGAAGGGAAGCGTGTGGAGCCCTGCGACCGGCAAATCCAGCTAATTAAGCCTCCATTTGGAGAAAACAAACGGTTGCAGGAAAGCGCAGAAGTAACATGATAATTGAGTGTGCCACCTCCATCAAGCTCTCTCCAGAGCGTCCTCCAGGTCTCCACCCTCTCACTCAGCTGGTGAGGGAAACTCGGCCACGCTGCAGTACACTTAGAAAAACAGCACCCTGCTAATTGTCAAATTTGTTCACATGTCAGCAGATTCTAAATGGAGCTCATGGAGGAGGAAAAGCTGCCGGCGCTGCCAGGAGCAGAAGCAGAGGTGGGGCTGTAGCTGTGGGTTCCAGGGGGCGGCACATCTGGAACATCTTTTTCACTGGAGCCACGAACAGAGCAGGGAAGTCAAGTGAGTAGTCCTTTTTTTTCTTCGCTGCGTCCCCTCGGGGATTAGGTCCTTGAGCATCGAATGGCACAAACTTGTTAAACCAACACGCTTTACTGAAGCAGAAGAGTCTGCAACTCTGTCAACCTCGTCTTTGTCCGGCGGCATCACAAAACACTGCAGCCTTAAGAGCTTTCAAGGCTGAGCTGAATAAAAGAGCTTTTAAGAAAACCAAGGCTTGTGGTAGAATGTATGTTTATAAAAGGAATTAAATTGATTCACTGAAGCTTTAAACCTTTATTTTTGGAGATTTAAAAAATTTTTTTTTTTACTTAATTAAAATAAATGACTAAAATTCTCTGATGCGCTATTTACTCCTCCCTGCTCCAATTAGACCACGTACACCATCAATTTAAGAGTAATAACTTCTCTTGAATCACGTTGCAACAGGAGTAAGTTTAATTTGCAACACCTAATTAGTCTAATTTGCTCCTTGAGAACAAAGATGCAGTGATGAGTGACACCGTCCTCCGTCTCTGTGTGGTTCTGTTTACAGCTGGCGTTAATAAAGGCCGAGATCCAGCTTCCAGGATCCGTCCCACTGCCTCCGTCCTTAATAAGACAAGAAGGATGCCAATTATAGGCCCTTTGCTGCGGCCTCAACTCCCAGACCTCCCCATTAGATTGGACGCTTGAGTTGCTGATGTGTACGGCATGCGACCCAGTCCTGCACTCATCTTCAGAGAGGAGAGGGTGTGTGTGTGTGTGTGTGTGTGTGTGTGTGTGTGTGTGTGTGTGTGTGGGAGGGGGGGCAGGAAATGAGAGACAAGAAGCTGCTTGTGTTTAGAAGGTTACAGTGAAATGTGCCGTTGATTCATCATCAGTCGTTGGAGTCGGGGGCCTTGAGAGGAATGTGGGGCGCTGTGAGACGAGGCAATGGATCCTTACAAACAGGATTAGGAGGACAAAGACAAAGTGGACGAGGGGCGAAGAGGCGGGGGTTATCATCTATCACAGTGGAAATGATTTACTGATGATCTCCACATGAATGGCTGACTTTATCTGATAGGCTGCTTTACATGGGGACAGACGTTTGAAAGATACTTCATCACGATATTTCTGAGGCCCGACTGCTTTTAAGTTTGTTGAGCGCGAAGGGAGAAGGGGTCCGAGTTTTATGAAGGTTATCGAGACAGAGCTGCAGGCAGCAGTTTCTTTTTTGTCTTCCTTGCATCATCTCAGGCTCTTAAATGGAAAGGCAGCTGGACGTCTTTTCCTGAGAGCCAGAAAAGACGTCCAGCTGCCTTCCATCTAAGCGCCCAGGATTACCGTGACCTTGATGGCCGAGACCGTGCGCGGGCTTCTTGCATCATCGTGACATGTGAGCAGCGAGCGTGAGCTTCTGCTGAGAGCTTTTAGAGGTACTTTCTCTTACGGTTCACCATTGATCTTCAGAAGACGTCCTGCTGCTCTGGCAGGGACGACTGAATCAACTGGATCGATTACGGAGCGACGGCACGACAGAGCGGCGCTCTGATTCGTTACAAGGCGCAGTGAAGAAAATGAACACTAGGCTAATGCTTTTGAATTTCAAGCACAGAAAAAAAAAAGAATGGAGGTTTGGCACAGCACACAGGCTGGTAAAGTTCAGTATCCATGGTAACCACCACACGGCTATTCCATCAGATATTTTGTACCAGAAGGACATTTTCTAAAAAGACTCGAGTGCCAAAGTTCCTGTTTTTTTTCCAGCTCAGAGTGAAATCTTACCATTTACTTCACTTTTCTTTGTACCAGTATTACAAAACAGCTCCACTTTTCTCAGACGCAGCCACTTTTCAAGCTTTTTTTTAACTGTTTAGCTCCCGAGTCCCACCAGGAGTGGAAGTGCCACAGTCTGGTTTCTCTGCGGTTTTACCAACCTCAGGTCCGACCCAAACTCCAGCCTTCCCACCGCCGAGTTGAAGCTCATCCAGGAAGAAAGCTTTGTTGCAGTTCCTCCACTGACCACTAGGTGCTGGCTCCAAAACAGAGTAGACCTCCATTGACCTCCATGTTAAAAGGTCCAACTTTGCAGCAGAATTAAACATATTTACAACCTGGTTTTATAATCAGTTTTGGTGTCTACAGCTGTAGCTCACAACAATGACAACTGCAGAACAGACCACATCAGGTAAAACTATATAAAACAAGAAAATTCATGGCGGCCGACCAATAAACCACTGGCATAGCCAACGGCCAGCTATCAATCAAATGCATTACAGCCATTTAGCTGGTTGGCCTCAAATAATCACACTGCTTTATATAAAAAGAAATTCCCCACCCGTACAAATTTAACTACAGAGACCAAAAACTGTTTTTTTTTTTTTCTTTCTGATGTGAATTTGAGCTTTTTGTGTTTTTCTGTTTTGGAGCCAGCAGCAAGTGGTTAGTCCAGGAACTGCACACCCCTGCCCCCCCAAAATAACAACGTAAATATAATAAACATAATTTGGGAACTCAAACCCTCCAAAGCATTGTGTTTTTTTAAATGAAACACATGTTTAGCATCATTAATTCTCGCTGCAGAATGAGTGTGGTACCTGAGATGATCATAAAAAAATGCAAACATTCATTTTTCCCAGCATTAAAAGTGTACCCATATCTGTCTTTTAGAAGGATATTATCTCCATCAGGAAATGTTCATCCCCATCCGCCTTTTTCTACTTGGCATCACTAAAATTTCCAGCTGTGTATGACCACAGTGTTCCAAATCGTTTTCCTGCCAAAGCCACTTTATTGATTTATTCAAATGCCTTGTTAGAATGACGTAAAAAATGAGCAGAGAGCACGGCCTGCTGGGTCTTTATTACACAACAGCCAGACCTCATGAGGTTGTCAGAGGTGGACAGAACCAATAAGATCAATAAACTTTGATTCCTGTTTGTCTGAAACACATCAGTCTGTCCCGTCGCTCTGAGCTGCTGGAAAGACACACTTACAGGAACATGACGTGTGCACAATTATGTACTCTCACACACACTTGTATTAGGCGTCTGCACAGTTAATTATGTAAATCCTCTTAGAAAAAGTATTGACATTTGCTGTTTTGCTTTTGTTTTTTTGTGGAGGGCTTTGCAACTAGAGGATGCAGTTATCTGCAGAAATGAAGAAGAGGAAGAGAGGTGAAGCATATTGGATAGTTAAGTCAGAATGCTAACGTCAGTACGCGCTCAGCATAGCACCTGACAATGAGCCTCCTGAAGTGGTGGAGCCAGGTCTTTTGATCAGGAGGAGTCTGACCAGGTCCTGCATGTGAAGGCCTCTTGAACAAGCTACTCAGCTTCTACCAACTCAGCCTTCACACTCATCCCTGAATTATATTTACTGTTACCAGATAACCTCACGGACTTCTTCTCCTTAGAACATAGTTACTGGCAGCTAGCTGGTCAACAAAACAAATACTCGTCTTCCTGGGTATTACAGCAGCAGTTTGATTGCTTTTTTCTGATCATGACAACGCAGGCACCATAGTGTTGTTAATGTAAACCTTCATTTAGGTTTGTTATTCATGTAGGCTGTACTCTAGAGGCTAAACCCTGAAGTCGGCTTCCCATTTATGTTTTGCTGCCAAATCAAAAAACCTCAGCTTTGCACATGCCTCTGTTTTCTTCAGACAGCTCAAAGCGGTCATAATATGCTAATTTCTTGCCATCCAGTCATAATCTTTCATACGTCTAGAGTAGCTCTGCATCCAGATTTTCTCTGTGGCTGTAATTGTTTCTTACCCACAAAGACAGACAATCACAAGTAGAGCTACTTCTGGAAAACAGGAGGATTCTGCCACAGGCAGAGCTCAGTTAGCATTAGCGTTAGCGTATCTTCAAGTCTCTTCTGATTGGTTGAATTTGTGTAAGGACGCACACAAACACCTGAGCCAGTGACCTCAAAGTTCTTGCAACCAGTCCGTGAGACTTCCCAAATCTCTGTTATAACATTAACAGACTTAGTTTTATTTTGCCTTCGGTTACGTGTAACATTAAATATCATGCTAATAGCACTGTAGATGAGTCAGAAAACACAAGAAATATGTCCCTTTAACTGTGAGTCACTGTAATTACATTTAACTCGGACTGTAGCTGCCCGTTAAAGCGCACCTAAGTAGTTAGCGTAGCTAGCGTTTGTAGTGTTGCTACCAGAACTCTGGGACTTGTAGTTCTTGTTCTCTCTGGTTTTGTACAGCTTAAAAGACATAAATAATGGACTCTGCATGTCCAAAATTTGCAGGGATATTGTGGTAAATTAGAAAAACCCTCCGCATATATTGTTGACTTTGGACATATATCGTGGAACTTGTACCTGCGGCGTTAATTATTGCGATCGCAAAATCGAAAAATGGGAAACCGACTCTGTCCACCTGGGATTGTTGGATGGGGAGAACTGGGACCACTACTGGTCCCAATTATCTTGTAGTGAGGCAAATTTAAGGAGACGGCAAACCATAAGACGAAGATGTCTGACAACCCAATTTAAAAACTGAGACTTTTAAGTCAGAAGGCAGTTTGAAGGTCTGGAGCAAGAGATTTATTTTCTTTGCTTTTAAATTGTTTCTTTTAACTTCTAATGTACTTACATCACTTTTAATCTGCCTAATCTCCTCTGTTATCGCTGTGTGAGCTGTAAAGCTCTCTGAAGTGCAGTTTCAACTGTGAAGGACTTGATAATCCCATAAAATGAAGTGAGATCTTGCAGCACCTTCATCATTTATGCTCCCAGGTTTCTGACCGTCTCAGACTGAAGAGCTGCTGTGCCGGACACTCGTCATTCCTCATTTCCAGGCAGATCTAAGGCTGCAGCTGTTTGCTCCCTGACCTGTCATCGTACCTTTTAATATTAGGAGGAGGCTTCAGCTGCTGATCCTCAGCTAGAACCCAGAGTTTGTCCACCTTCTGAGGTGATTCAGTCCTTCATGGAGGACTTTGCTCTTTCAGACACCTGGTGCTTCTGTAATCCATCTTTCTCCATGTTCATCACACTGTTACCTGAACTGATTATTTTTGATCAATAACAGACCACTTTCATTGGTTCCTGCGTGTAAATATGACGCTATCGTCATATCCGACGTCACTCTGATTTCTATAGATGTATGTTTCAAGAACTTTATCACCATTGCATCTTAACACAGGCTTGCTTTTAAATGAGGATTTTGTTGATTTTATCTCAAGACAAATTGATTTTTTGTCAGCGTGAACAGTGTCTGCCTCAGCGCTGAGGGAGGCGGGCGACTTGATTCCTCTACAGGATATGAGAAGAAACTTAGAAGAACGGTTGCTCAGGTTGACACAACAAATTTCCCAACTTGATAACGTATTTGCTGCCTTTCAAACCCCAGAGGTTTACAAAGTGTGTCTCTCCACAGGCAGAATTTGATGCCCTTCCTACCGACCGCCGCACCGAACTTCTGCGCCGATGGAGGTCCCAGTTTTATGAACATGGAGATAAGGCCAGGAAATTATTGGTGCACCAGTGACATCACAAACATCATATTCCACATGTTTTCATCGGGTCAGCGCTCGACCCCGATTTAGATTTTTTTTTGATAATCTGCACATTTCCTTGGCTGATCAGGAGGCTTCGGAGGACTTGAAGAAGTCGATCACAGCAGCTGAAATCTGTGTAGCTGTGTTTCCTTTGCAAAATGGGAAAATCCCAGTACCAGACGGCGATCCAGCTGGATTTTAAAAAAGGTTTTGGCAAAAGTTGACCCCCAGTCTGCATCTCCTATTGTCCAATTTGTTGACTTTAAATTGTCATCTGTTGGCTCTACGTCTGGAATCCATCCAGCACCCAAGAAGCTGTGATGTCTCTGGATGCTGAAAATGCAATAGTTTGGTTTTGGCAACAGGTTTACTTCATGGGTTAAGCTGCTTTTTTCATCTCTGCAGGCTTCGGTTAGAACAATATTCAATCGGAATATTTTTGTTTCTGTCGCTCTATGAGACGAGGTTGTCCTCTCAGCCCGTTATTATTTGTGATTGCACTGAACCTCTTTCTATCCAGCCACCTCATTATGAGAATATTTAGAAATACTGAAGAGCTGAAGGTTTCTCTAAACGCTGATGACCTTCTTCTTCTTCTTTTATATGTCCCCAACCTACCTGCCACTGTCCCTGCTGCCCTTACCTCCCTTTAAACATTTGGCCAAATATCCAAGTACAAGTGGAATTTAAGCAAACGTGAGGTATTTCCTGTAAATCCGCTATGCCCAACGCAGCCGCAGATACCTCGGTGTGCAGATCACAGCTACATTTGCAGAGTTCTATGAATTCCACTTGTGGAGCCAAATTCAGGAGGATTGTGGTCACTGGTCCATTAAGATGAAAAGTCTCTCCTGTTCCAGTGCAACCCAGCCTTCCTCCCGCAGTTTATTTTGTGAAGTTGATAACCTCCCCTGGCCTGGTTGGTCATGGAGGCCAACTCCACCAACCCAGTAAGGCTCTGATGCACTCCCACATTCACTCTTCCACTTCCTCCTTCACCAAGAGTGTGATGGTTCAAACCTCTCTGAAGATCCAAGTCCAGTTTAAGCATCATTTTGGTCTGCAGACTTCTTCTGTTCGTGCTGTGCTTGCAGCTAACTGTGTTTTCCCTCCCTCCCTACTTGACAGTTTTCTTAAGGTGGACAGTTCTTGGTATCAGTAGTTTAAAGAACGTTTCAGCAACTTACAGATTTTCATTTCTTAAGCAGCGTTGCTTTAGATATGTACAAGTTTGTACTTTTGTTTGTAACATATTTTCCATGTTTCCCATTTGACCCAACGATACAGCTGTAGATGATTTTTGACACCACTTCCAACTCTTAAAGGCTCAGCTGGTCATATCTATAATCAAATTAATCTTCTTTAAACTATGAAGTTACTTTGGGAAGAAGATGTGGGACTTTATGAATCTCCAAAAACCTAATACCTGTTTTGACTGGATTTTCACACCTCGTCAGAAGTTTCTGGGATAAAAAACATAAGCTGATGCTCTTTGGGTTTGGGGTTGTCCTCTTCTGCCCTCCCTCCCCAAATCCAAAAAAGACATTTTGTTTTTTTGTAGTTGAACTGGAACTGCAAATCGACTGTCCCGCGCTGCCACGACGTCTGGATTAGCGACGTTCTTTATGTTCTTAAAGTGGAGAAAATCAGGTCAGTTAGTGGCTCAAATATTTTTTAAGGAATTGAACTACCACATTTCTTCATTTTGTTACCAGGACAAAACTCCAACTGTCTCCTGACTGAGACAAGTGACCCAACCGGAAGAGACTAATATGGTTTCAGATGTGACCTGGGTCATATACAAAACGTATGCATATAT
>JBAMYA010000001.1:3294488-3305290 GCA_037176975.1 Arrhamphus sclerolepis | reverse complement strand
CCAGACTTTGTGGGGCGCTGTTCGAGGGGGGAAGAAAAACAAAAAAAGGGGGGGAGAAGAAACCCCCTACCCACCCCCCCCCCCCCCCCCCCCCCCCTCTCTCTCTCTCTCTCTCTTTGCACATTCATTAGTCCAGGCCCACAGAGTGGGGATCATGCTGGGCGTTCACACTGAAACCTGATAACAGCACTGATACGCAGGTCTGCCTCCCATATGCTCCCACTAATGAGGTCAGACTGAGCCTCGCACTTTCCTGAGTGGTCCAGCTGCCTTATAATCAGCTTCCATGTTTGTGTATGCAAATGATCTTTCTGCTAATAATCTCATTTAGAAACCTGCCAACACTTTCCCCTCTCTGATAGCTCCATCCACAACCATATAAACTTTTTACAGCGATTACAGACAACAGAGAGAGAGAGGAGGAGGTTTGGAGGATTTCTGTCCTCCATCATTATGAGGAGCGTTCACATCACCAGTAAATGAAATGGACAAGATCAGGGAGTACCAAGAATGCAAAATGATGAGTTTCAAAGAGACTTTTCTGCAGAAAAATAAACTCCTTTATAGAAATATTTCAGGCTATCAAGCAGAGACTGTTGACAGAGTGCTAAGAGTAAAGGAGGAGGGACTGCGTAAACCTGGACATGTTACTGTGAAGGAGTGTTTCTGCACCCCGATATTCAACTGTTGGTTGTGAGTTTCCATCAATATCGTCTCCTGAGAGAGTTCACCTGTGTTACCTGCCAGAAAATATCTTCGTGTAGGACAATTCATTCAATGTTTGATGGGCCATGTGAGGGAATAAACAGCCCAGTGGAACCTTCAACCACAGTTCTCTCTGCAACATTTTTTAACTTTCACTTTGTCAGCTCATTTTCATCAATCTGTCCAAGAAAAAACAAACTCGCCTCCTCTGGACTTCTGGATGTCCATCACAGCTTTGGTGCTAAGCTAGAGTTCAATGTTCAGTAAAAAAAACTGAACCTGTATTAAGTGATGTTTCGCAGCAAAGATGTTTTCCAAATCTGTGTTCCTACTCCTTCACCTCCACTCTAACTTCTGCTCATATGGGTTCCAGTTGCAAGGCCAGCAGCCTAAGCAGAGAGGTCCAGGTCTTTTCCCAGACACCTCCTGTTCTTCCAGGAGGACATCGAGACATTTCCAGGTTAGAAGCTGGTAAGAAGGTGTCATTATCCACAGAGAAACCAGTCCTGGACCCACATGGACTGAAAGACCACTCAGCCAGGAAGAAGATGTTACTCCGAAAGGAAAAAACAACCAAACAATTACAGTACAAACGTATTCAGGAACAAGGAC
This sequence comes from Arrhamphus sclerolepis, assembly GCA_037176975.1. Classification (NCBI taxonomy): domain Eukaryota; kingdom Metazoa; phylum Chordata; class Actinopteri; order Beloniformes; family Hemiramphidae; genus Arrhamphus; species Arrhamphus sclerolepis. Next base: position 3,303,973 of record JBAMYA010000001.1, on the reverse strand, counting down.
GGTCCTTTCTGCAAACGTGTCCTGTGATCTGAACTAAAACTCACTGTTTGGTCATAATGAGCACCGTTAAGCCTGAAAACACCATCCAACTGTGAAGCACGGGGGTGGCAGCATCATGATGTGTTCACTAAATATATGACACCATGAGGACAGAGCATTAATTAGAGATATTGAAGCAACATCTGGAGACATCAGCCCTGCGTGTCCAACGTCCGGTTCACAATGTAGTTTTATTAGTCTTATTAGACTAATAAACATTAGTCAATGTGAAATTTACAGTGTTACACTGTGATTGAACATCAGTTGGATCAGAAATAAATCTGAGTGTATTTCAGGATCTAAACGCAGCGTCATCTCGTCATTAGCAGGTTGCTGCTAACATGCTAATGCACCAATAGACGTTGTAGCGTCTTTCTTCTTTATTTGAGTTTCACATTTTCTTCCTGTTTCTCCGTCATATCTGGTGCTGTTGTTGCTAGGCTACTGTGCTGATGTTTGCATTGTTTCATGGTGCGTTCCCATTGGTTGGTGAGCTTACAGAGATCATAGAGGCAGAGACAGGTCGTCACACTCCAGATTCCTCCAGATTTCTGACAACGCTGATATCTGTCACAGCCGTCTTTAATCGTACATCTTTGCTCCTGTCTCACTGGTAGACATGCCGCCATCGTTTCTGAGCAACGCTGGAACATTTTTCCCATGACTGACCATCTTTCCTCTGAGACAGCTGAAATAGTACAGTGTCAACCTGACTTTAGATGTTTCCCAGCTCCAATGCACCTTTTTCAAATGAAGGGGTCATTGACAGACCTGCAAACCAAGCGAATGAGACGATTCGTTTGTTTTGTGTTTAGCACATGGAAACTGTGGTCTATATTTTGTATTTTATTAAATATATGCCTATTGTGTTGCTAATTTTTCTAACACTCCACCATGGCCTCAAAGAGTCTAGAAGAGTCAACTGACCAACCTGTAGCCTTCAGCTGGGGGCGGAGCTTAACTATGCAGCTGGAGGCCATTATTAGCTTGTTAGCTGCTCCCTCATGTAGGACCCTTCCAGGTTGGACACCCAGCTGTGGTGAAGAATGACGAGCTACCCAGCGCTGGGCCGCGTAGACCACAACATCTGGACCCACGGGTCCTGTTGGGGCTCTGCTAGTCCACATTTCAGTTCCGGCAGCACTTGTTTGGTTTTAATAGGATAAAGGAAAATGTTAGCATCATCGGTTAGTGTGTGCTAAACCAAGCTAAAGGTCATGGTGCTCCAAGCAGCTGCAAGGCTGCACAGTTTTGGATTGACCAGGTCTGGTGATACCATCTCCAGCCAACATCCAGAGCCTCGGAGAATTTAGACTTCAGTCTGACTCTTCAGAGAGTCTCTAGGTGATGTCACAGAGGGTTTGTCCAGTTCTTCTTATACAGTGTATAGATTTCTTATGCTATGGTGCCCCCATGTGTTCAGAAGTGGTATTGTTACAATCAGAGTACTGGTACTGCATTATTGCTCACTTTGTCTTCAGGTGAGGTGAACAGATGAGAATTTGTTCTTAACATCAAATCTTTCAGCGTCTGAGACGCTCACAAGGAAAGAAAAAGTTGTTGTTTTTCTCCAAATGCCTCTTCAAGGCTTCAACAGTAGAAATATTTCATGTGTGACGAGAGGATAAAACAAAAAAATCCATGTTATTGTTTACCTCTCCTTCCTGCACTTGTGTTCTCAGTAGCAGCTTTTATTTGAGAACATCCACTCCTGCTGGGTGTAAAAGCTCTCGGTGTGAGAATAAAAGCTCTCGGGGCTCTTCAGACTACAAAGCTGTTTGTGCCTCCTGCTTTTAGCTGATACAGGCAATACTCTCACAGTTGGGACATGAAAGCCATTGACAGAGTCGACTGATTTACGTGAGCTATTTGGAAAAAAAAAAAGAGAAATCTATATTCTGTCATTAAAACACTTGGCCTCCTCTGTCGTGTCAGTGCTAATCCGATTGCCTCTACTTCAACAAATGAGTCAACAGCTCGAGCTTTTTGACAAACACCCTCGATGCTAACCGCTTCAGCTGCTTAGCAACAATCAATAAAGAGAATAAATAAGAAATGAATGTGAAATGATACCAAAAAAAACAAACAAAAGCCTCCCCAAAAGCGCAGAGTGTTAAGAGTAACTGATTCAACCAATCAAGCAACTGTATCTGTGGTTCATCATCACTGTTCCACTGCAGCTTCTCTGCAGGACATGGAAGTCATTTCCAAAACATACTTTACGGCTAAATCTTAAATTAGATTAATTTCTATTTTTTATTATTATTATTATTAATAAATCATCATTTAAGCATCCGTAGCTCAAAGAAATCTGCCAAATGTTACCCTGTCCTCGACACTGCAGCGACCTGAGCGATTAAAAAAGAAGTCCAGCTCCCAAAGCACCATCATGAGAACCGAAGCGTCTTCAGCCTGAGCGCAGATGTAGACAAAGATACAAAAAAACTCCCCCAAAACATTTCCTCTCAGCTCCAGAGAGCGCTCACATGTCCTCAGGCCAGAAGGGAAAAAAAGAGGGATGTAACTAAATTACTTTGACAACAGTGGTATTGACATTTTTCCAAGTAGCGCGTGATAAAGTGATTTAAAAGCGGTACCGTAAGCATGTTTCACTCTTACACCTGATTGGTTGAAGAAGGCAAATACAGCGGGTCATCGAGCGGTTGAAACCAGAACGCTGATTCAGCAAAAGACAAACCAAGTTACAGGAAAAAAAAAGGAAAAATGACTTAGGAAGGAGGAGCTGGAGGAATGTTGGCTGATGGTTTCTCCCGTCTCTGATGGCTCTGATGGGGGTGATGGATAAACCAGCGCTTCGGGTCGGGCCGGGCCTCCTGTCAGTCCTTGGCTTCCCGCCCTGCTCCTCCGTCCTGCATGAGTTTTAAATCACCGCCAAATTGCCTACTTTGCTCAGAATGGAGACAAAACACCCTTTCTAGGGGGCTATTATGATGCCAGTGATTAGTGATTTTCCATTTCATGCGCTCTGACCCATTGCTCCTTCCTGCAGCGCTTCGTTTTACTGTCCTCCCTCAGCCCTCTCTGATCAGCTCATGTGTCACTGGTCCCATGTAAGCGTCTCCTGACCATCATTCACCACGTTTTTCCTTTTTTACGGCGGAGCAGAGCCGTGACCGGGTCTGACAGTGCAGGTGAGGATCTGTAGCTGGTGCTGTTAAATGTACGTAGAGTAAAAGGAACTACAACATTCTGCCTTCTTTTTAAATTTGTTGGCATCAACGCATCTTAATTAAAGTTAACAGTGTTTCCCTCTCGTCTGGGAACTGGGGAGACAAGCTGACAGACCAGTTCAGCAGCAGAGCTTGTGGTTCCACATTGTCTTCCTGAAAGATCCAGACTTGGACGTTACCTGGATGGGAGCGCTGATGTTTCCTCTCCAGATGTGAAAGCTGCTCATTAGCGCTAATGCTAATGCTCCTCCACACCATCACAGCCAGATGTTCCCTCTCTTCTCTGGTCCAGTGCAGGACAGTTTCCCACCTTTTGGTCCAGAAGATGTGGCGTCCTTGGTTCTGAATTGTGGTCCAGAGGGGCAGCAGCGTCTGGTTTTGGCACCTTGATGAACCAACCACGGTACAGTTCACAGTAATGACGACTGTGCACGAGTAACTGCTTATAATCATGTCCTTACAAAAGAAGTGCGTTGTTTGCTGAGCATCCTGCAGGTGGAGGTTTCAGATAAGCTTTTACCAAACTTTGTTACTGGATGTTTGTGCTCACATGTCGCTGCTCTGGCATCATAAATTGATTTGTGTGTATGATGTAGACTGCTGAAGTATCAGATGTGTAAGCTAGAATCCTCCGGACCGCCCTGAGGTGCGGTGAGGTGGTGGAACTGCTCTCCTGTGAAACTGGTGGCGATCTAAACTCTGTTAACATAAAATAGACGTATGGCAGCGCCGTGAGTGTGGTCTCCCTCCGCAGAGATCCGGTCTCACAAATGAAAAGCTACGCAGACAGCGTTACATCGATAAATAGTTATCCTAGTATTCTGTTGAACAAAGCTCAGCTTTTTCCAAAGAAAGAAGCTGGTGGACGTCCTCCACTGCTGTCTTTTCTTAAAGGAAAACTTTCATTAGGGACCAAAACCACCAGAATCTAATTAGTTTTGAGTTAGAATGGAGTATATAGTTGCAGTGTGTTAAAAGACGCAGTAACGTCATCCCACTGAGACAAGGTCACTTTGTATGTGTACAGAAAGTCAAAAAAACTACCGCTTATACACGACTCTTTCCATTCGCAGCAACATTGTCGTTACTCCAGACAGTTCCTGTACTAGAACTGTTCTTTAACATTGTTCCTTTAGGCCTCTAGGGGGCATAGGTTTTCCATCTGTCTCAGTATTTGCCAATAGCTGTCAGGAGGAAATGATGTCATAGAAACGTTTCCACACACCAGCAAGAAAATAGAGGTGTGTTTCACTCATCATTCAAGCCATTTACTCTTCTCCAGCCCTTTGAGTGATAATATGACTAAGTACAGATGTTTTATAAGATGGTTAGATGATGTTTCTGAAGACTGGAATGTGTTTATGTTTCATTTGAAGTGACACTGAAAGTGTTTTGTATAATTTCAGTTTCACACTTTTTTTTTTAAAACTACAGAACGTGCAGGTTCCTTGGAGGAAGTGATGTCAGAGAAAGTTTAGCTGGCGGTGAATCTGGATGCAGGACATGCAACAGCACAGTTCTGGACGATGGTACACACATCCATGCCCTGCTGTAACATGTACTAGCCTAGAAAATCTACATGCACAGGCACAGCAAGCTACCCTCCGCTGGAGCTCGTTAATCATTAATTAAGTCTTGGGGAGCCAGTCAGATCCGTCTGTCCTTGTAGAGTCTCTAGAAGGTTTGACGTGATGACGACAGCTGAGACGCAGTCGTCTGGATGGTGAAGCGGCCGCTTGAATCAGCTTTGACGCCAGTCACTTAGAGACCTCCGTGACCATCTCTTAGTGGCTGTGGTGGATGAGGAACATCTCATTCTCTAAGAGACATCTTGTAAACGATGAAGGAAGCTATGAAAGAAGTAATCTGAACACGATCATGTCCACTGACTAACGTTCTTCTGAGAAAATGGTTGAGTGTTTGAGGACAACCGTTATTCTCAAGTTGCGCAGAAAAACACCATCATTGGATTCCATTACGCTGAATACGCCGCCCTGTCTGTTGTTCTGATTGGTTGTAGCGGATGAGGAGGTCCTGTGGCTCGCCTACATCTGTCCAGATGTGGCTCTGATCTATCAGGCTAAACAGCCTGTGATATATGAAAGTTCTGATGCAGTTCTATGGAATCTTGTGTCTGCTGGCAGTAGTTTGCTCTCCTACTAACATTTATAACAATTTTACTGCAAACTTATAGAACTCAAAGTTATTTAAGGTCATATTACCTCATTCATTAATAAAAGACCTTGGGTTGCTTAATGTTCCTTCAACTGAGTCATTTTTTTAGTAACAGAACCTGGTCACATGGGTGTTACGCTCCCGTAGCAGCGATAACGGAAACTAGAGCTGTAATAGGCCATCGATCTACATTGATACAATGATTTAATAATTAACGATATAATAGCATCAATACAAAAGAGAAGTCACAATCAGACATCAGTATGTTTATAGACTGCCCTGATGTGGTCTACTTTTATTAAAGGAACATGTGGTCAAGTTTCTTTCTTTCTGTGATTTGACATCAGTGGACCTTTTGACATCATCTCTTCCTCTTTGATCACCAGCTCCTGAAGCAAACATGGAATCATCATGGAACATGGCAACATCATTTACACCATCAGAGGAAGCAAAAACTAGCGTACGGACCCGAGCTGAGCTGGACCGCCAGCTTCTGGATCACACTCACGGGCCGAATCCGGCCCACGACAGAGCGTACACGACAAGATTTTCAATGTGGAAAAATTTCCAAATGATTTCACAACAAAAAGTTGAACATTTCTGTCAAAACTCGTCTTTTTTAAAAGTTGACATCATAGGAAATTTTCAAGTGTTACAAGTGTTTTAATTTCAGTTCAAAATGTTGCAAAAAGTTCAAAATTCGAAGTTCGAAGTTTAAAAGTGATACATTTTTTACACGTGACTGCAAAATAAAAAGTCTGTGTCTTTCAGAATTTTCAGTTTTACAGAATCTTTTTTTCTTTTCTTCAAAAACGTCAACTTTAAAAAAAAACATGATTTTACAAGGAAAAAAAAGTGACTTCCTCAGAAAGTCTCAGTTTTATTTTGAAGGTCACAATTTCTTTTTTGAAATTCGTGTTTTTGTGAAAAAAAACAACCACTTATTTTCCAGGAAGCATCTGCAAATCAGACAACATAACTGGTCGAGAAAATAAAGAATAACTGGCTCTTTAATGGTAACCATGGCGACTGACACCTCTGACCTGGATGGTAACGCCACGTAATTATAGTTTAGGAGCCGTTTTTTGGGGTGCTGAACCTTCTTTTTTCCACCCAATCACCTGCCACCAGTTACCAAACGAGCTGATAGACGTCTCGCTGTTAAAGCGTGACACGGTTCCTGATGTCCACTTTGAGGGAAGTGGACGTAAGTCCCTGCGGTCCGGCGTTCCCGACACCTGAAGCGACCTCATCCAGCTTCATCAGCGACAGAGTGAAAACTGCATCTGCTGCGTGGACTGCGCTCGGGCCCCGCTGCAGCACGTGGGGGCCGGGGGGTCCTGAATTATACATGATTTAATTTCACTGATTCGGCAGTTGATTCAGGGGTTACAAAGGAAATGAGATGCGGAACACGCGATGGCCCGCCGCGCCTTTTCACTGCTAGATTAGCATTGTGCGGCTGCTTTCTTTTCGTCATTGGCTGCTTTGTGATTGGCACAATGACGATGATGAGTCCATTGTCATTAAATAATGAGTGGAAAGCAGAGAAAAGTGCTGAACTCAGGCTTCCCGTGGAGTGCTCATTTACTGCATTTACACAGCAGGATGAGGAGACTATTGTGGATGAGCCTTCTCAGAGTGATAATGGGTGTCCTCCGCCCTCTTCCTGAAGTAATGCCGTATCTGGGAGGAGGCCTCCTGAGCTGGAATCATGATGCGACCTTTGCCTCATTGGAGTAGATGAATCTGAGACCGGGGAAGGTATCATGACCCTCATTTCCTCACGTCGGAGTGTGAGATGGCTCAGCTGGGGACCAGGTGTCTCCAGGGTAATGGCGTCCCGGCTCGTGGCGGACGTTACTGCCACGCAGACAATGGCAGAGGAAAAGGAGGACGCTTTGAGAACTGCCGTGCAGGGCTGCTGGAGCCGACTTCCTCGTGTCAGCAGCATTTGTCAGATTCAGACTGCGGCGGCGGCGGCGTGGCGCTCACGCAGGCGATTAGGGAAAACAGGCTGTGGTTCAGCAGGAGCTCCACACAGCCGCTGCCCTTATTTTAGCCACGAGCCGTAAAAAGGTTACGTGACGCTTCAAATTCATACCGAATCCCTCACAACAGTGTCGACTGCTGCAGCGCTGATGTTTCACTGAGCACGCGCTGGATATTTCCGTCCTCCTCATATGTTGTAAAACAAGCAGAGCAGCGAGCAGACCTCTCCAGGAGCTTAATCCCTGGAACTGAAACTCCTGCTGCTTTTGTTCCAGCTGATGCTGCAGTATGTGCTCCAATCCTCCATCCAAAATAATGACAAGTCGCTGCATAATAACCGGTATTCGGAGCTCTGGAGCACCAAGCCATTTCATTTTTTTCACTGCCACAGTTTAAATTCAGCCTTTGTTGTTCCCAGTCCGCCACTGGTCACCCTGTCCCATTAGTCCCAATTACACTGTCTGCGTGGCTGGTGAGTAGAAGTTGGAACGTGTCTGGGAAAACATGAACCATTCCAGAGCTTTATGAACTCACAGCTGGCTGTGCTGTGACACGGCACCATAAAACATCTGTAGATGAAACAAAGCAATCATAAGAGCCATCTGGAACAATAATGCACCAGAATCGATATGATTAACACTAACACAAACAGATGGCAAAGTGTTAGACCGCTGTTCGACAAGCACATAATAGAAAGGAACCTAAGTAGAATTATCAGCAGCAGCAGCCTGGAGCCGGCGGAGCTGTCTTGGCACACCTCTCCTGGGTGGGAACTCAACCGTGACACTTAATGGCGCTATAAAAGGAAGACAAAGCAGCGCCCAGGTAGACATAACGGGACCATCAAGTGGTTTGGATCAGAATGGCCCATTTAAATGAGCTGTCAGTAAGCCGGGCTCTCCTGGGGCCGACAGCAAGCGCTCAATGACTGCGTCTGTGAGGTGGATGCTGGAGGCTCTGCCCACGTTACCTCCTACCTAATGAGCCCACAATCATTTATCAATTAAAACATATGCCTTTAATTCCAGACACTCCATCAGAACCATTACCTGACATCAGAGAGGCTCCTCTGAGGTCGGCGTTTGCTGACCCACCTTGTTATTTAGGAACCAGGATAGCGTGAACCAAAACGTCCAGATTTTTGTTTTTACTCCGTGAATGACGAGTTCAGAGCAGAAGATGAGGAGACGTTCACGCCTTCTCAGCTACAATCAAAGACCCTGGAAAAATCCCACTGAGGCCTGTAGACTTCAAAAGAATGAGCCTTAAAGTACTGGTGATTTAATAAGGGGTTATTTTTTTAATTGTTGAACAAATATTCAGTCATAGAGGACAATAATAAAGAAACAGACACACCCTACAGGTTTCAATAAAATGGGATGAAGCGTCAATGTTACAGGTTACTTTGTATCATTTAGGGAGAATGACTACCATCACCACCATCACCACCACCACCACTACCATCACTATCACCACTGCCACCACCAACACCAATGCCACTACCACTATCACCACCACCACCACCACCACCACTACCATCACTATCACCACTGCCACCACCACGACTACCACCACCATCACCACAAACACCACCACCACCAACAACACCACCACCACCACCACTATCACCACTGCCACCATCCTGCCTCCCATTCCAGTTGTTGACTCTCCCATCTGCTGATGTCATTCCCTTGTTGTATCAAAGAACTCACAAATATGTAGGTCACAATACTCCAGCTGAGGTGAGATACAAGAGCAACCACATAAAGTGCTGCCCGTCTGTGATTTGGTGACCTGGATAACCGCTTCCCTTCATAACCTTTACATTTTTAATGTGTGCAGTAGACTGGCAGAAGACCTCCATTGTGCAACTGCAAGAAATAAATGCATTTTAAAAACAAAAAGCAAAGAAAACAACAGAAAGGACGGAGTTGTTACTTTAGGACTCATTAGTAAAGGTTGATATTTGTCATATATTGAACAGGTTTTATTGTTATGCACAGGTTGTTATTATCCTCCTAGATAATAACGTATTGACCCAAATATTAATAATATATTATATTAATATTATGTATATCTATATATATA
>JBAMYA010000001.1:3275094-3294388 GCA_037176975.1 Arrhamphus sclerolepis | reverse complement strand
TAGACAGACATATGGATTGCATATGTAAAAAAAACAAACTCTTCTGATGTAGTTGTCATTTCAACCAGGTTGGCTTGGTGGGAAGTGGATCGTTGGTCTATTCGACAGCATCACAGCTCAGCTAGCAGGCTAGCACGTATTTCTATGATGTATTTTTAATTGCTGTCACGCTTTTGTATTTCAGCCGCGTTATAAATGAAGTTTGATGAAGGCGAAAAGAAAAAAAGCCTGATGAAATCTGAGGAATTTTTTAAACAGGCTTTATCGTGATTAATTAACAACAAATTAATAGTTAGAAGAACTCTAGTTCATCATGAAAACATCCTCGTCATGTCTTCGTGAGGACTTTTAGTTTTATTTTTGATCCAGGTTTCAGAGGTTTAAGACAGAGTGATGAAAAGACCACAGCTGCTCTCTGAAGTCTGTGTGGGCATGTGCACAATAAAAATAGCTGTAAAATGGGAACGTAAAGAAATGCAAAGTCGAAGCTTTGTTGTTGTGTTTTTGCTGCTTCGAGTCACAAGCTTCTCACTGAAGTGTTTATCCATCTTATGTGTGCAAGGATTTTGGATAAATACTTGGACTTCAAGTGTCCGGGAGAAATCTTGATGGCCTCCTACAAAAGGCCTAAACTCTCCAGTGGTTCTGTCCGTTACGCTGCCACATCTGCTCCAGCTGAGGCTCACTTTCAACTTGTGATCCATCTGAGGGATGGACAGGCGTTCCTTTCTGTTTTTCAGGATCGGTCCAGTCTCACTGAGGCGCCTTGATGCTTTGACCGCGGCCTTTTGGAACGTCTCCGTTGGAACATCTTTACATCAAGTGACAAAAATATGGAGTCGCGTCCTGCTTCTCCGAATGACTACAGACCTGTAGTCCTGACATCCCTCACCATGGAAGTCCTGGAGAGATGTTATTGGTCCACCTGAGTAAACAAACAAGCACCTACCAGGACCCAGGTCCAGGTTTACAAGCTAGATAACAGATCAGCTTTGGTTTCTGTGTGAACTTGTTTCACTTGTGTGTGTTTCCAGTTCGCATTGGTGCAAAACCAACACTGGATCAGCAATGCACCGCTGCAAGCACGTGAGAGTGCACGTGTAATGACTGTCAAGAGTGGGCAATAAGAATGAGTTTCCCTGATCTGAGGGTTTTTTTGGTGTTTGGTTTGTTTGTTTGTTTGTTGTTTAGGGGGGGGGCAGGGTCACGACTGATGCAGTCTGCTAATAATAACCTGTAGATCCACACAGACATTGTTTATGCTCAATAGTTTCCCATGAACGCTGATGTGCACCATTTTTCACAGCGAGCAGTTCACAGTTTCATTAACCATATTCTTATTTCTGTTGGGTTTTTCTTCCTTTAGTCTGATACCAGAGGGTTTCACCTGTAAAGGCGTCTTGGATCATTTTAATGGGCTCTGCACTGAAAAGGTTCAGGTAGTCTCATTATTTTTAAACATTTCCTATCGTAGCCTGCTCCGTTTTCACCCATGTAAATACGTTAGCGTTAATATCGGGGCCTGTGCACGTTCCAGATTAGTTCAGACGGTTCAGTTTTCAGCTCCTGACAGTAATCCAGTCTGCAGTTTTCACCAACGCGATCACTAAACACAGACTGATGTTCCTTGATCAGAACTGCTCCATTCCATGACGTTAAGCGTACAGCAGGTCTGCATTAATGTCGGGATTACTGGGGGGCGTTACAGCTCTGAAGGTCTTTTGAGGACGTCTTCGTGAACATTTCTGTCCAAATCAACACGTAGGATACTCTTCACCTGAATCCATTAACATACCGCCTGTAAGCGATCATTCGCCATCACTGTTCTCACTTCTTATCAAGAGTGAAACTTTGAGAAGCGACAGCTCCTGACGCCGGCTCTTCCCCAGACGTGTAGAAAGAAAACAAATGAGCTGAACTAAATCAGAAAGGACTGAGGTTCGATCAGCTGGCAGCTGCAGCTTCTCTGATGCTCACATCCTGCAGGTCTGACATTTACTGCAGATATGCACTTCCTTTAAACCCTGTGTCAAACTCAAGGCCGGCGGGCCAAATCCGGCCAACCACTTCCTTTTAACTGGCCTCTGAGAGCGTGTCAGGACAACCATGTACTTACAATATAGCTGGAACATTTCTGAGGAAACCTCTGAGGAAATTTTAAAAAAGCCTCAGTTTTGTATTTCTTTAAATAAGGGTTAAGACCAGGAACTACTGAGAAATCTGACAACGTATCTGGTTGAGAAGGTAAAGAATAACCGTCCCTTTAATGGTAACTATGGTGATGATGTGGTGATGAAAGAGAGTTTGACACCTCTGACTGAAACTATCAGGTCTGAGAAGAAGCTCAACTCTGCTGCATCTAATGACTTGATGCTCGTCTTCAGCTGCAGACGATCATATTTCAGCAGATGTAAGATGACGCATGCAGATCAGCAACGTAATAAACGACAGAGAAGAAGAAGAGCTCGTAAAATGGTCCTAAACATTTTTGCTTCACCAGTGTTTGGTCTCTGTTTCACACTGGGAGGTATTAACGGAGGCGTGCCGGGGTAAAATGAGTGTTGTGGGAACTTTTTAATCAAGAAAAGTGCAACATGGTTGCCGAGACCACAGACGGACCACAGCAGCATCGCTTGGGTCAGGGGGTTAGTGGCAGATACCCATGGTTAGGGTTAGGGTTGGGCAGGGAAGATCCTGTACTTCCAGCCACACCCTCTGGCCTTATAATAGGGGCTGCAGTCTGACTGCGATCCGCTCTGGCTTTATAGCGGCCAGAGTTACCCTGTTTCTGCTGGTCCTGGTCCAGATGTGGCAACAGTGGCGTATTAGAGCCTGGGCTGATGGAGCGTCAAACTCCTCCTCAGTCAGAAGCAAGTGTGGTTGGCAGTTCAGAGGCCTGTAGATGAGCAGGGAGGACCGCTGTTAGCACATTAGCAGCTTGCCCCAAGAGGTGAGACTATGGGAAGCCAGTGTGCCCAGTCTCCAGCGTCTGGTTCAGGCATGTCTGTCCCTTAGACTGCAGATAACCAGGAGACAAACTCGCCGTGGCCCCAGGCGGTGAGCAGGATGGCATGAATCTGAAGTCCATGGGAGAGTTCGACCACAGCCGTTTCCTTGGCGGAGGATCACATCTCAGGGACTCTGTCCACCACCCCCAGTTCAGAGCCAGTCCAGCAACCAAGTCCATGGAGATGTCTGACAATTTTTTGGACTTTTGTACAATTGCACATTTTGATTGTAAAAATCAGTCCCTTGTATGTAAAACTGTGACCTTTTAACTTGATATTTTAATTTTTTTTGTAAAGGATTTCACATAAAACGTGGTGGGCCAGATTTGGCCCCGAGTTTGTTTTAGAGCAGCGTCTGCATTAGCTGGGAGCCGCGCTATTCATCTAATTGAAATAAGGAAGAACAAATATTTCATTCTGCCTTTTTTATGGGGTTCACAGAAAGAAAATATTTACCCTTTTTAAATATTTTGGCAAATTAAAATGAAAATATGATATGCTGCTTTTCCAGAAGCATCTTTATGCAGAAAAACAAATATTCACTCAGAGCATGAGGAAAGATGAGTCAAAAAACCCCGCGGCATCCATTATTCACTGCTGCATCTGACAGGAAAGCACCATCAAAAAAGAAGCCTTTGCAAATTACATTTTGTCTTCCTCATGTGACAAAAACACCAACCTCCACTTCAAGGCTTCAACAGTTTATCAGCTCTGCATGGAACTTGCTTTCACATGTTGTGTATTGTAGTGAAAGTACATATGTTAACATCTCTGTGTGGCTCTAAACATGACTTTCAGACAGAGTTGTAAATAACATTTGCTGACGCTGAAGCCCTGAGGGGAAGTCGACTCTCAAAGTCACTCACTTTCCCAGCTGTCAGAGGACGTTCTAATATTCAAGCGGGCTGCCTTACATTCAGGTCACCACGGTAACATGGAATCTCAGACCCAAACCAGTTGCTTGCCAGCTTCTTCGTACTGAACATCTGCTCTGGCTGACAACCTTCAGGAGGAAAACAATTACATCTGAATCACTTCTCTCGCTGTGTGTGTGCAGATGTCACAAGCATGAGTTGGCAAAATGAAGACAGATGACTTCAGTCCTATAAATAAACCAATGAATGGTTTACAGGGCCGTGGCTTCACGCTAGTGCTGATGCGGAAGAATATTTGTGGGGCTCTGATTGTATGGTGCTGAATCTCTGACATCAGTTCAGAGACTCTAAACCCAAAATCTGTAACCGAGAAACCAAACTTGTCATGTAGTGTGGTGGTTGTGTGGTGGACCCAAATGCAGGAGAGCAGGTGGGAGGCAGGAGTAATCCAAAACAGTGATGTTTAATAAGGACAAAACCAAAAACTGCCAGGGCAGGAAATTACAAAAGAAACAAAACTCAAAAAACAGAGCACAGCAAAAACAACCTAACCATGAGCAGGACCACGGTGAACAAACAGTACAGACCAGCACAGGACACACGAAGACAGGACCTTATACACACAGGGGTAACGAGACACAGGTGGGACACAACAGGGGAACGAGGATCAGGAAAGTCAAACAGAACATAACTAGACACAGACAGGATTTCAAAATAAAAGCGGGACCAAAACCAGGAAAAACCCCAAACCATGACAAAACTCTGCAACCAAGAAACCAAAATCTGTAACCAAGAAACTAAAATCTGTAACCAAGAAACCAAAATCTGTAACCAAGAAACTAAAATCTGTAACCAAGAAACCAAATTATGTAACAAAGAAACCAAAATCCGTCACCAAGAAACCAAAATCTGTAACCAAGAAACTAAAATCTGTAACTAAGAAACCAAAATCTTTAACCAAGAAACTGAAATCTGTAACCAAGAAAGCAAAATTTGTAACTAAAGAACCAAAAAAATAAAAGCAAAATCTGTAACCAAGAAACTAAAGTCAGAGACCAAGAAACCAAAGAAATACAAAATCTGTAACCAAGAAATTAAAAAATATATATATACAAAATATGCAACCAAAATGTCATGTGATCAATTGATGAAATTGGAACCAAGTATAAGTTACCTTTGTGTACTCAACCAGCTGTGTTGTGAACAAACGCGTAGTACCAGAGGTCTCCACTGGGGGGCAGAATGAGTCAAAAATACAAGCGTATTAAAGAAGCAAGTTAACATGAAGATGTTATTATTTTGTTTTTGTTGAGGTCACAGCCAGAAGAATACATGACCAGCGTCGTTGGAGATGTTATGTTAGACCACAGAATCAATGTCGTCAGGACATAAGTTAGTCTTCTTTCACCGATGTGGGAAACTGATGAGAAACATCGACAGTATTTGTCACCTGTCGTTTACAACTTTTCTACAGTTTTTTAGTTCAACACGACCAACACAACACACAGCTGGAGGTCGACTATAAAGATCATAGCTGCAGAAGAGCTTTGTGATGGCTCTGATCTAAGCTAGCGCCTCTAGTAGTCAAGTGGATCTTGCATCTCGCATATTTTTCTAGAGGACCTGCACGACCAATTTGTCAATCGATCGCAGGATGTGCATGACAGCCATGATGCGAGTATATTCCAGGCCTAAGAAGACGAGAGCTGCTGGAAGGCTAACCGCTAAGGCTAACCGCTAAAGTGCTGCTCTGAGCTAAAGAAAACGATGGGAGCAGCTACGCATGTTGACGTGTGCTCAGGCCGGTAGCAGAAGCTGCAGCTGCAGCTGGAACACTTTTAGAAATGTTCCTCTCGTGCATTTGTCTCCTACAGAGAAGAAAAACGACACTGTTGCTGCTGATTATCAAACATGCACACAAACACACGCTGCAGCAGAAGCCAGTGAGAAAAGATGTCTTTCACAATGATTTAAAAAAAAGGAGATGCTGTTCAATTCAATTTTAATTAGTCGACTTTAAAGTTTAAACTTAATTGCAAAACACGTAAATAATTAAGATGTTTGGAAAGACTCGGTTTATCAATGCTTTCCTCAAAGGGGACAGAAGAAGGACATGAGGACTCCTTCAACTTTCATGAACACTGAAGAGAAGTTGATAACAACCTTAACTGGACTGTGACAAGCGTCCAGCTGGTGACTCCATGCATGCAGCGTAGAAACATCCGCCTGACGCAGACCCAAGATGACAGCTGCTGATGTGGAACACAACTTTCCTTCTAGTTTCATGCTCTGTAGTCGTGCCCACGAGTGGTGACAGACTGGCATGAATACAGGACCCATGTGGTTTGTGAATTACTGCGCTGAGGCCGGCTGTGATTTATTTTCCTCTCAAGGCAGATTACTATGCAGCAAATTTGAATTATGATGTTCAAATTGCTCTGGAATATTGAACAGTTTATGAAGTCCATGGACGGACTGGAGGAGCTTGGAATGCAAGGTTACTCTGATAATTATGGGGAGGATGGATGTGAAGTCCACGTGACTTCACTGATTATGTTCCACAGTAAATCAAAAAGAAAAGAGAAAGTCTTGTACAGTTCGTTATATCAGTGTTCATGGTTTCTGCACCCTGTAGCAAAGGGAGAACATTTCACTGCTATAAATTACTTTTCCTGTTGTAACTCTTCTGCACCAGCTCCTCATAACTTCTACATTTCTTATGTAAGTCCTCGTTTACCCTCTGTGCCATTTCCGACTCCTGTTGGACATCTGCTTTCATAAACCTCCTCAGTCTGCAGACTCCGGTCCTGTGCTTGGCCCGTTGCTCAGAGCAACAACTCGGTTCCCAAATCAGCTGACAGTCTGGAAGGAGGACAGACGCGACCTGGTTGCGCTGCTGCACCCATCCGAGGGCCCTGCTCGCTCACCTCCGCAGATGTTTCTGGGACGGTTTGGTGGGAAAGCGGAGTAAGCAGATATTTCCAGACCTCCTAAATGAGCCTCTCAGGGGCCCGCAGGGGAGAAGAGGGCAGGAGATGCTCTCTGGATGGGGAGGGGGGGCAGAGGAGGGGGGAAAGTTTGCATCCACATCGTCTGTTTGTTTCATGGGAAGCCTCTGAAGAGTCTCGACTCCTCGCAGACAGCTCGTTACGGCTGCTGTTGGCAGGCTGACGGATGACCGCCAGAGGAGGGGCACCTCAACGTGAGAGCTGAAAAGCAGTTTGGCAGAAAAATTATCTCAGTAAAAGAAAAAAAAAGGTGTTTCTTTTCCTCAACGTCCACCACCAGCGTCTTTAGCACTTCCTGTGCCGAACTAATCAATTTTTCTGAAAGCCAAGGGCATTCTTCAACCACTCGTGTTCATCTTCAAACTGGTCTGGAAAGGCCAGTGAAATGCTGAGCATCAACTCTCAACCAAAATCGTTCCTCCAGAACACACGTGTCAAACTCCAGGCCCGCGGGCCAAATCCAGCCCGTTACTTCATCCTATCTGGCCTGTTAGAGCATTTAAAGACGCTCCTAAAGCTCTAACTAGAACATTTCTGAGGAAACGTTTGATCTTTGACTCGGTTCCCAAAGAAGACCTGGAACTTCTGACTCGAGTCCCAAAGAAGAGCCTGGATCTTTTGACTCGGTTCCCAAAGAAGGGCCGGGATCTTTTGACTCGGTTCCCAAAGAAGACCTGGAACTTCTGACTCGAGTCCCAAAGAAGAGCCTGGATCTTTTAACTCGGTTCCCAAAGAAGAGCCTGGATCTTTTGACTCGGTTCCCAAAGAAGACCTGGAACTTTTGACTCGGTTCCCTAAGAAGACCTGGAACTTCTGACTCGGGTCCCAAAGAAGAGCCTGGATCTTTTGACTCAGTTCCCAAAGAAGACCTGGAACTTTTGACTCGGTTCCTTAAGAAGACCTGGATCTTTTGACTCGGTTCCCAAAGAAGAGCCTGGATCTTTTGACTCGGTTCCCAAAGAAGAGCCCGGATCTTTTGACTCGGGTCCCTAAGAAGAGCCTCATATTTAAGCCTAACTTAGCAAAGATGAATGGTTTGTGTGCTTTTGTCCTTTTACAAGACTTCTTAGAACTGCCCTATTTCATATTTCATTCGTCCTGATGAAAAATACTTAAACAAAAAATGTTCTTTGGATGGGGGGCTCCTGGAGACAGGAACTCAGCTTCATCACAGCATCAGCTGTAGGACTTCTAGCAGTATCTCCTGTAGTTCTTTCATCAGAGAGCTTCCACACAGCAGAAGGTCCTGACTCTTCCTCCACTTGGCCCTTGACCTCACCCTCTGCACCTGGACCTACGTCATGGTGGAGCTTCTGTCTGCTTTCACATGATGGTATGATCCAGTTTCGTCATGTGTGATTGGCCTCATGGTACCCATCAAGACAACCATGGACCTACTATCAGGTCACGTGACCCACAGATTTTATTTCAAATTGTGTGGTGCCATGTTGCAAAGAGGCGGGACAAAGCCGTCTAAGCTGACAGCAGAGGTGATGGCCAGCTGTCAGTCAAGGACGTCAAATGAATTCTGGCATCTGATTGGTCAGCCTTACTGCCTAATATAAATTTATTTGCTGTGGTACAAAATACATGTGGCACAAATGGTTATGAGATCTAATGATCATGAGGCCAAAACGACGTTTGTTCCAGACTGTAAATGTTTAATTCTGCTGAAAAGTTGACACTTTTAACATGGATGTCACTGGAGAATCTGTTGTGTTTTGGAGCTAGCCCCTAGTGGTCAGTGGAGGAACTGCAACAAAATATACTTCTGGAGGAGCTTCAACCCAGAAGTGTGATGGTTGCTTCTTAGTGTGACCACAAACTTTGAACTTTTCCACTATTTCCTTACATATTCCTGTAATGTGACATCAAATCAATGACGGATAGAACCGCTGTGGACCCGCCCCCACATACCATTTCACTTGCTAACACTTGCTGCCTATCCGCAACCTGATTGGCTGACACACAGTTCAGCCCAAAGTTCATCTCAGCATCAGATGATTTCGTCCAATTCAAAGTCTACAGAGACGGCGGCGGCGCGCTGTGTTGTCAGCATACCGTTGTTAGCGTAAAGTGTATTTGGATGAATTTGGTATTTAAATAAAGGAACCGCATGAGATTACAGCTGAAGTCTAAAAATTAATATACAAGGTCAGATTGGATAAAAGATTAACAGACATAAAAAAAAAAAAAACATCCGCTTGCGAAAATATCACACTTTCAGCGTGCAAAGCGTCCACTAACGCTGAAGATCACGGCTCCATGAGGCCAACAGGACCACATCATCTGCAGGAAGCAGAAATGTAACTCAGAGACTCCGCCTCTCATACTCCGCCTGGAAATTTAGCTCGTTAAGGTTATAAACTGAACTGGTTGCAAAGCTCAGCCTTGAGTCCAGGTCCCACTAGAAACAAATCCAACTTCCTGCCCGCTGCTTCTTCTTGATTTCTTTCAGAAGTGGTGAACATGGCTTAAATCTCCATGAGACCGAATGAAAAGCTCTTTCTGGTCTGCATTACTGGAGCAGGAGCCTTGAATCATAGCAGGACCACAAATGTGAGGGTTATTCTTGGTGCACCTCACTGAGAGGCTGGACCATCTCATCATTGTCCTTCAGGATCCTCGACAAAATGAAACCTCAGCAGTCAAAGAGCCGATGGAGATGATTTATGCTGCCTCATATGGCGAAATGACTGTAAATATCTGTTCAGGGCTTGAACAGATTCATCGATCAATAACAGTCACTCAGTGATTAATTCATCAAGTGCTGACATTTGAGGATTTTTAAAAGCTTTTTATTTTCTGGCCACTGCTCTGTTTTCAAGCAATAACTACAAACTGCCTCTTCATGAAGCCCATTCCCTTCAACCTTCTTCATTTTATTCGACTTAAAGAAGGACGGCGGTCCTAATGGACGTGTTGGCTGTGACGGCTCAGACGTTATGACATAATTGCAAAGGACAAACCTCAGTAAACCATTTCAGCGTCAACGTCCTCTCAGGGAGGAGATCCACCGATGGTCGCTTCCATCATGTGTTTAGCTTTTGGCAGATTTTCTGATGAGTTATGCAAGTCTTTTATTCAGGTTTCAAACCTTTTATCTGTTCACCTGAAGCAGAGCTGGATGATAGATGATGAGGCTGAAACCTGACAGCCAAGAGTTTAATGTACAGAGACGCTCATTCACAATTACACCTTTACGAGTTCATGGCTGCTCCTGTTCTCATCCTACATTCTCCTCATCGCCTCTCAAGTTGGATTCAGATTTAGCTGCAGATGATGCTTTTGTCCACCTCATCATGTAATTAGTAATATGTAATGAGCGTACTTGATTGGTGTAAAGGTCATAGGCATCAGCGTACACTTCCGGTCAAATGTTTGAAGCACCTCAGTTCTTCCAGTTTTTTTAAATTCATTTTAAAAAGTCCAGTGAACAAGTCAAAACCGTCTGAAGGCAACAAGCGAAGTTCCAGAGGTTAGCAAGGTAGGGTTCCCCACCACTGGATGCACACGAGTGTGTACTGTAGTGTGTAGTGTAGTGTAGTGTGTACTGTAGTGTGTACTGTAGTGTGTAGTGTAGTGTACTGTGTACTGTAGTGTGTAGTGTAGTGTGTAGTGTAGTGTAGTGTGTAGTGTAGTGTGTACTGTAGTGTGTACTGTAGTGTGTACTGTAGTGTGTAGTGTAGTGTGTCGTGTAGTGTAGTGTAGTGTGTCGTGTAGTGTAGTGTGTACTGTAGTGTGTAGTGTAGTGTACTGTGTACTGTAGTGTGTACTGTAGTGTGTACTGTAGCGTGTACTGTAGTGTGTAGTGTAGTGTGTCGTGTAGTGTAGTGTGTGGTGTAGTGTGTAGTGTAGTGTGTGGTGTAGTGTGTACTGTGGTGTGTACTGTAGTGTGTGGTGTAGTGTGTACTGTGGTGTGTACTGTAGTGTGTAGTGTAGTGTGTAGTGTAGTGTGTTTCTCAACCAGCTGTTATTTGTAAAATGACAAATTCTTATTTAAACAGTGTGATGTTGCGTGCGATGTATTATTCAGTAAAATGTTGTATCTAATGTTGTATCTAATGTATCTAATGTTGTATCTAATGTTGTATCTAATGTTGTATCTAATGTATCTAATGTTGTATCTAATGTTGTATCTAATGTTGTATCTAATGTCTGCTCCAGTGTGTTGTGTTGCAGTTCATCTCTGTTCTGCACCTCCTTCTCTTGATCTCCCTTCTCTCTCCATCACCTGACTGTACTGCTGTGTTGCCCAGCTAGCTGCTAGTAACTGTGTTCTATGGAAACGTAGCCAGTGAGCTGAGTGAAAGGAGACCTGGTTGACGCTCCACAGAAGTCTGTATGACTGCGGCTAAATTCAAAATCATCAGCTCGAGCCTGCTTGTTTGCCAGCGACTCATCTCTGCTGTCACAAACGCGGTCATACCAGATTCACCCACTTCCCCCGAGGTCATGTCTGAAACTTCTGTCTCTGTGTGACCACAAACACCGCTACAGCACCACAGTGACAGGAACCTGGCTGCCATTTAAGTCTATGGAAACAGACACACTCACCACACACACCACACACACACCGCACGCACCGCACCACACACACCACACACACCGCACCACACACACCGCACCATACACACCACACCACACTCACCACACACACCGCACACACACACACCGCACGCACTGCACCACACACACCGCACCACACACACACCACACTCACTGCACCATACACACCACATGCACCATTCCACATGCACCACACCGTACACGTATGAATGCAGCGTTACACTGACCCACCCAGTAACCTTGGCTGACAACACTGATCAGACCAGTCTGAGACCCTCTCCACCACTCCCCACCCACCCCCAGCTCATCTTAGCCACGCCCCGCTTCACCTTGTCAGAGGTCGGGTTCAGGATTTCTTATTTTAAGAGGCTGTGAGGGTTAGGAAGCACAATGGAATAAGAAATGCTAAGCAGGACCAAGCTCATATCACCCCAGGCTGAAGTCCCGGTAAAATCGCCTGGCGACGCCCTTAGCAACTGAGCTTCAGAGGTGTTTAAAATGGTGTCTGCCTCTGCTGCACCGCTAATCAGAGGAGGACACGCTTTAATTAAATTCAGGTATTTATTTCAGTTTCTCTTTCAGAACGCTCTGACTAATAACCCGTTAGTTTGGAGGTGGAGGACCTTCGCCATCATTTGGACACAAGTGGGTGTTGAATTTATGCACCCCATTAAAGAGTCTCTGCAAAGCAACTGACACAGAGAAAAGAAGAAGCTAAAGGGTTCTGGTGGGCCGTGAACCCAAATGACTGTCTGAGTTCAGACGAAGCCCTCGCAGACCTCCGCCCCCCATCCCCCGAAGACGCCTTATTAATTGAACAGCCAGCGAACTGCAACACTTGTGCCGTGTCAGCAGGGGAATCCTCGCCTCCCCACTCAATTGAGACTTCAAACACAGCTGCTTGGGCTCCTGGTGGGGTAAGTACAGGTTATGGAGCTGCCCACGCACAGCAGGAACCCCCACCAGGAGCCCCCGGCCCCCCCAATGAGTTTGTTTCAGTAATGACTGCAGTTATCGTGTAAAAGCACCGGGATTGTTCCTGTAAACAACATAATTTCACCATCTGAGCGCATGCTTTCAGCTTATCTGAGGTGGCGCCCTGCAGATGCTGGAAGCATTGTGCTGCTACGGTTACGGCGCTGGCGGTCGCTCTGCTACTGAACCGTGGGGAAATGAACCACTGCTTTTACAAAGGGGACTCTCCAGAATTTGTTGGCCCCTTCGATGTTTTTTAGAAGTTTGTCTCAGTGAAACGCTGAAAAAAAGAGGGGAAAACAGACCTTTTCAGGTTTTCAGCAGTGATGTTTTATGCAATTAACTGGTATTAAAAGACAATTTCATTTACGTCAAGTGCAATAAAGACATGCAGGTTTATACGGATTTAAATGGCAAACAAATATTTATCTGTGCATTTGAAAACTTAAAAAAAACAAGTACTACTGTTAATGTTTGTTTGCTTTTGGATAAAAACATAATTTAAAGTTTCACCATGTGAGATTGTGCTCGTCAGTATCACCGCGATGGTGAGTAGTGTTGCTAGGAGCAACGCAACACACGAGCATTTGTTGACCCGCTAATGAGAGAAGAGCCAACGATGAACCGCTGCCGGGATGGTCTGACTAACTCCATCCAGCAAACACTGTGATGAGTCGTGAAACGAGTTGTACTCTTTGATTGACAGCTGGGAGGCGTGTCCTCCTGAGTGCGGTTCACCAACATGCGCTCAGGCTTTGGTGGAAGTACGATATGTTTTTTTTATACGCTGAGCTATCATTAAAATATAACTTGTTTTTTGGAGGGTTCAAGTTCCTTTGCGTTGCTTTAAATCATCTGATTGTACTGGTCTGCAAATGGGAAATTATTTATATCATGAAGCTCATGTGTGCAGTGGTAAGTACCCCCATAAATCAACAGGTTTTTAAATCTGCTCTCAGCAGCAGTGGCAACACAATAACACAAGAAGCTCATTGTTGGCTTGATTTGAAGATTTGTCTGTTTATTTCTACGTAAATTCAGACATGAATGTGAATGACAGGAGTTTGTTGTTTGGTTTCTCCTCTCTGGTCCTTCTGTGATGTAGTTCTTGATAGTGGAGGTCAGAAAAGTTAGAGTTGTTTTTAGAGTTTTTCTGGCGTTCTGTGGTATGGCCTCTCTCTCTCTCTCTCTCCTCCGTGAGCATTTCAGTGCATTGTTTGCTGCTCACTTTAAATTCTGGGACATTATATCTGACTTGTGGGCTTCAGGGAGCCGCTGTCTGAATGTGGAGACTCCCAGAACTTCTGGAAGACTTGGGATGTCTGTAAATTCTTCAAGTAAATGGTCTGTGGAGGAATGAATGAAACAATATGAAGCTGGAACAAGGAAATGTTGAAATGATGTTAAACTAAAATGAGGAGATACTATGAATGTGTTTTATTTACAGTGTAAGAAATGAACAATGGAAATGGTTCAGTAATTTCACCAAGAAAATACCAAGAAATGGGTTCCAGTTTGTCTTCTGACTTCACTTGAAAAACTTCAGTGATGGTTTATATCTCAAAATAACTGTCAGTCAAAATGGGATTCGCCCTTTCTACTGATCCTCCAATCATCATAAAGCTCAGCGTCCAGGCCGCACCCACAGCTCCATTTACCCCCAGAGAAGCTGAGCATCCGGGGGCGGGACTAAATCAGGCCATTTATCCAATGACCACTGAGTTTGGAGGCAATAAAAAACTGTTCCATTCAGTCCCATTGAAGTGAATGGACGCTCAGCTTCTACGGGTAAATGCGTTGTAGATGTAGAAGAAAACCATTTCTGGGAATCTATGGAACTGATGCTTCTGAATGAACTTGTCTTCAAGGTGAACGTGTTCTAACACATTTGTAGTCAATGAAATGTTAACACAACTGGACATATTTGAACATTTCATTTTTGACATTTTAGGGGAAGCTGAGCTTCCCTGGAAGTCTTAGAGACATCACCTGGTCACCTCTGGTCTGCATCTTTTTCCTTTTTTTATCTAGTAGCAGTTGGCAAAGTGGTGCACTAGCGCCACCATGTGATATGGACTGGTAGTCGCTACGTCAGTAAGTCTACAGGCTCCATCAGAGATGCAACAGCTGAACGGACCGTGGAGGAAGTCCGCCCACAGGGTTCACCTCAGACCCGCACTAATGGAAACAGCTTTCATGAATGTTCTTTCTATCCATCATTCATACCTGCTTAAACCTGTGCAGACTCATGAGCGCTGCTGAAGCCTGTCCCAGCTGTCAGGATACACCATGAACAGGTCACCAATCCATCGCAGGGCTCACCGCAGAGCATGGCCCCCGAGCACATGGCAAGGGGTCTGGGAAGATAACCAATAAGAGAGTGAGCAGGGAGCAGGGGGGACAGAGGACCAACAGGCGTATAATTCAGCTAACAGACTATTTAAGCTGCAGAATCTAAGAGAACAGGAAGGTTTCTGGGTTGGAATCAGACTAAAGCGACTGATCAATATGAAAAGGGATCATAACTGTGGAATAGGGGACCTTTAAAGGAAATAAGACACAATCTCTCTCCTCTAATGTGAGTAATTTCCCAAAAACACATAGAGCTTCGTCCACATACTCTGTTTGAGAAGAAAAGAATCCTAAATGCTGTTTTGCTCTAAAAAAAGACTTTCGACTGAAACTGAAGCAAAAAAGTTGTGTTTACCCAACGACGCCCCAAACAGCGAGGAACCTTAAAATCCCTCAAGTCTTGTTCGACTTTCTTCACTTTCCACTAAAATTGAGACGCCTCCGCTGACAAAAATCCAGCAACTCTGATCACCAGCTTGCTTTGAGGTGTCTGGGTTTTATAAAAATATATTTCCATGACTCATGCACAAAGTTACTTCAGTCATACCTGGAGGGTTTACAGATCAGCTCTCCGTGCACATTTCCATCTGTCATGGAAGAGCGGGTATCCTCAGGCTTGACGCCGCTATCAGAGAGCTGGAGGAGCAGGAATGATCAACGCCTCTCTGGAGACTCCAGCTGCTCTGATGTATATTCAGGAGAACAGAAAAAAGGTGACGAACTTATTGAAAATATGTCAAGTGGCATTCAATCATGGGACAGTGGGGCTCTCTGCCAGGAGAGAACACGGGTCTGGAATCAGCTCAGGGGCCGACTCCCCTGCAAACCTCTGGAGCGCTGCCCTTTTGAAGCCCAGTTTGCTGAGTCATCAACTGGGGATTCACTCTGGAGGACAAACGAGCAGCCGTTTACCTCTCTGCTGCATTCACAAGCTGCAAAGTCATCCTGCTTTGTGTTGAAGCAAACATCTGAAGGTACGACTGATGTTTAAATTCCTCCCTGCAGTTCCTGGTGGCGTCCACGGCTGTGTGGGGAGCTGAAAGGCTGCAGAGATGCTGCTGAGCCTCCTCAGGAGTTTTAACACTTCTACTGCGGCTCAAAATGGGCGAGGCTGCTGTGAGTCATCACACATTCAAACCTGAACTCACAGGACGAATCTACCCAGGTCCCTTCAGACCTGCACACGTCCAGAAAAGACCCCTCTGCTGGCAGTAGGTGAATCCCAGTGACATCTGACTTCCAGCACAAGTCTGAGCTTCTGCAGGAGCACATGCAGCAGATGTGCAGCTTAGAATGGAGACTGGTCGCAATAAAACGCTGCTTTCTGCAGCTTCACCTTTAATAAATATCAGCAGCGTTGGAGTCAAATGAACGACAGAAAAACAAGCGACCTTGGTGATGACACGGGTCATTCAACACAAAGCATCACAGCACACATACGCTCAGTGTACAATGGCAATAAAGCTTTTCAATTCAATTCAAAACGCTCCAAATCCACAGGAACAAGCAGTTTTACAAAACAACCAGCACTTTTTTTAAAAGGATGATTTTACAAGAGAAAACTGTGATTTTAGTACCAAAGTCTGTACTTTATGATAAAGGTTGTGATTTTTGTGAAGCTGTGAAATCTTGAGTGAACTTTAATGCATTTAGAGCTACACAACTCCAACAGCGACATCGACATGAACACATCGCAGAGAACCGGCACAAACGACCGGCTGCTATATTCAACAAACAAACACGGTTTAAAACTGGGACTAAAGCACATTTCAAGCTGGCACTAGTTAGGTCGGCCTGAGGGAGCTGTGCGGTTGCTTTTGGTCAGTTTCAGGACAGAAACCACATCAAAGCATCCAAGATCGGTACAGATAGCGACATTTTCTGGTGCGGTTCGTTGGCGGCGTGAAAGCTCCACACCTCAGGCTAACCTAAGAACAGCGTGTACAACACTCGTTTGACCTAAAGAGGCTTCCGTAGTCCGCTGGTCAGTGCATGGTCATAGAGGAGCTCGTAAATGTGGCAAAACAGAGTAATGCTAGCAGTCGTGGAAAAACGACTGTTTAGCTAGTCTAGAGCTAGCAGAAACCACCCCACTTCCAGGTAGACGCTCATCCAGGAAGTATGTTTTTGGTACAGTCCCTCCACTGACCACTAGGTGCTCCAGAACAGAGCTAACCCCACTTGACCTCCATGTTAAAAGTAGCAGTTTTTCAGCAGAATTAAACATATTTACAAATATGTTGTTTTGTTTTGTTTTGTTTTTTCATATGTGGTTACATTTTAGATCCATGACAACTACGGGGTAAATTATTTTATTCTGTTCCAGATCAGATAAATTTATATTTATTTTAGTGACAGCTAGCCTTAGTTAGCTTTGACAGCTTTGCCTCTTTGTAACATGGTGCTGTGCAGTTTGAGGAAAACTGGGCTTCAAAAGCTCTCTGTAGAAATCTGTGGGTCATGTGACCTGATGGTTCATAGTTATTTACAGTCAGTGGTCTAGACTTGTACAAACAAACAACATGTAGTCGTGGTGTTGCTATGCTTTTCAGCTCTTTGCCTCAGGCCCGTTGTCATGGAAACATGATGATCCACCAAGACTTAACTGATAGTAGCTTCATGCAAACACGAACCAAACTGAAAATAATGACACATTGTGATTTGGTGTGCACCAAGACGGTACCAGGGTGCACCCCAACATGCGTGAGGACAGATTCCACAGGTGTAAGGAGCTGAAAGAACAAACAAAAAACATCAGAGCCCATGTCAGGATCTGGGTTTGGTGTTGTGTTTTGGGGGATTCTGCTTAATTCTCTTCAGTTTTGACTTGTTTTATTGTATTCCTTTTGTCCTTTAATGCTGCAGTTTACTTCCTGATACGCTTGTTGTCCCTTCTTCTTCGCTAGTCGGTTCTTGTTGCCTCGCGTGGTGGATTTTCTGTTCCGGTTCTTCTTGTAGACCTCATGTTGTAGACCCTGTTCATCCTCAGTTGTTATAGTTCATAGGCCAGGCATATCTCCTGGCCTGGCAGCACTATGTTTTACTACTAATAAAAGTGCTTCCTGGTGTCCTGCATGTGGCTCCTCGTTTCACTGAAAAAATAAGATCACGACTCTGAATTTGTTCTCACCGTCGATGTTTCATCATAAATCGTATTCCAGTGGCCAAAACCTCCGTTGGTTCATGGACTCCAGCTCCTTGTGTGACCAGTGGAAGCGTAATTTAAAAGTTTAATGGTTGGTGAAATCGTCATGGCGAGTGATGGCTGGTTTAACTGGAGTAAACACTGTCCCAGTTGTCTCGCCACTCGTTATAAGATAAACTCATAACGAAGGTGAGAGGACAGGACAAACTCTGGATATGTTGACGTAAAACTGCTCCCAACCAGGTTTGGTTCACAGACTCAGTTACCATGGTAACAGACTCCAAGTCGGAGACCCTCATTCATCAAGCGTTTTTTTTAGAGGTTGTCTTTTGAAAATAAGTATTAAAAAATTCGACAAACGTAAAACATTCACAGCTCTGTGCCAAAGTCTCAGGCAGCTTTAATATTTTTGATTAAAAGTTTTATTTGCAGTCTGTAAAAATAAGATTGTTTATTGTCCTTTTTTTTTTAAAAAAAAAAAAAAAGGTCATTGAGCATAGAAAAACCCTCATTGTTTGACTTCTAGATGCTACGAACCACATAATGTCCTCTGTCAGTTCTCTTCTTTATTCAGTCTGGCGCAGCTTCGACAGTAGCTGGAATTAATCTGTAATGTTCTTATTTACAGTTGTCTTGTGGAGTAAAAACTATGTAACAGGAGCTAAACAGATGAGTCTGAGGAGCTGAACTTTGGTGATGGTCTGCAGCAGCGCTGTCAGAGAGTCATTACAACTTATTAAATAACAAGACGTTCCTGCGTGAGAGTATTTTCAACCGCTTCCATCCACCACCATCTGTGGGATCAACTGTTGCGTTAAACATGTTTCTGTGTGAAAACTGTGACTGCAGACGGACTCAGAGGTGCTGAGTGGTGCTGCTCCTCATCTGACGACCAGCGGAGCTCAGTTTATGTCCCTGAGTCGTAAAAAGATCAGATTGTTCTCAAGCTGAAAACCACTTCACAGTTATTATGGAGCAGTCAGACCCCTGTACGTTATTCAAGAACAGTGATGTCATGAACAGTTCAGTTTTCACCAGTCAGCATGTTTTCACGTCAGCAGACTCAATAACGTCAGTTTGTTGGTTGAAGCTAACAAGTGAATAATTATAACAAGCGTTTGAGCTTCATGCATCAGAAACACAACAGATGTTCACATTAATGTGGAGCGCACGTGTCAGACTCAAGGTCCAACCACCAAATCTGGTCCACGAGAGCCTTTACAGGCCATCCTGAAGTTCTAACTGGAACATCTGAGGAACATCTGGTTCAGTTCTGACATCAAAAAGTGGAACAACTGAGGTGGAGAGCAGCTGCTTTAAGGTGGAATAACTGAGGTGGAGAGCAGCTGCTTTAAGGTGGAA
>JBAMYA010000001.1:3254362-3274994 GCA_037176975.1 Arrhamphus sclerolepis | reverse complement strand
ACCAGGCAAAACGGGAAGAGGGTGGGTGTGTGTGTGTGTGTGTGTGTGTGTGTGTGTGTGTGTGTGTGTGTGTGTTAAATTTCTCCTCTCAGGGGTTCCAACAGATTATTAATGAATTCTCTTGCAGAGAGCACACAACATCAATTGAGGCGCATTGCAAAAGGATTTCTTTGCAGCACTTCATGATGATTTCTTGACTGATTAAATTTTTTATTTTTCCCAGTTAACAACAGTACAAAAGCTTGAGGAGGGAATGTGTTGTACCATTGTGTGTGTTCCATTGTGCTGCTGCAGGCTGGTTGGAGGCAGGATGGCAGCAGAATGTGTGTTAGCCCGTGGCTAAATGGAGACGATCATGCAGACGCCACGACGATGGCAATGCGGCGCTATTGTTGTTCTATTTCTCATTCCCCTTCCAACAATAGATTCGTCTCTCTGCATTTCAGCACCATGATTGGAAGAGACAACTTATCTCTCATTTATCCACCTGACTGTCCCCAAATACAAGAAAAAAAAACCTTTTAGCTTTATTCTGTCTGGCTCCTTCAGGAAAATTAATAACTGAAAGCATAATGTTCTCAGAGCGAGCAGGACGCCTCAGTGCACGTTCTCGTGCACATGCCCCCCCCACCACCACCTCCTCACCCCTCCTGCGGCCTGGACCTGGTGTTTGTACAATGTAGAAAGCTTGAACTGTGAGGCCTGTAAAATGCTCCATGAGAAAAGATCCATTTTTCATGGAAGAGTCTCTGGGAAGGACTGCTTTCAGCAGACAACACGGCTCACGATCTTCTATCTGACAAAAGTGAAATAATTCAGCTCAGAACGATACAGAGAGAAATTCCAATGTGGAGCTGCTACATAAATGATTTTACCAAGAATCCTTCAGCGGAGAAGGTTTCAGTCTCATTCTGATGTGCTGTCCTGAAAAGCAAAAGACTGAACAGAGACAGCTAAAGTTTTACATCTTAGGATCCAGTGAAAATCAAAACCAAATGGTCCTAACCAGAGAGACAGTCTCAATGACTGCGGTGGCCCCAAGACCTGTGGCTCCAGCGCAACCCCAAATCATCACCCCTCCACCACCGTGCTGCACACTTATGAGGTGCTGAAATTCTGCTGAAATTCTGGGTTTGGCACTTGGCATCAAGGTCAAACAGCTCCATTTGTGTCCTTTTTGTCCATGGGGTGTTGATCCAGAGGACTTGTGGTCATTTTCAGATGTTCAGTCCTCTTCTTATGTCATGGAGAGCATAGTATTTTCAGTTAGGACCGAGATTTTTATTTGATTTTTGTATTTCTCTAGCAGATGTAAAATAACTGCAGAGTCTGAGTTGACGGCAGAACCAGTCCATCAGGGAGACGGTGTGAGACAGTCCAGCATTCTAGAGGTAAATACACTCAGTAAAATGATATTAAGTGGTGCTTGATCACAGGGATTGGAGAGGCAGCGTCTGGGCCTTAGAAAACTTTGTCTCCACTTGGGACGTTAGCTACTCCGAGAACAATGTTGCTGAGCTGTTCAGCCTGGAGGAAACTCAAGCAACGCTCCTGAGACCAACACTGGTGTTGCCTCCAAAGAACCAACCCGGTAGAAATGTAGTTTTTTATCAATACTATTTGTGTTAATTCTATGCCATGTTTTATCCAGCACCAACTGAAAAGAGACCGTCATTTCCCAGAGACATTAGGGACAAGAACAGAATGATTACAGAAAGTCATAATTCTCTGGAAAGTTCACGCTGTGGAAGGAACGTCTCCATCATCTCTGTGAGTACAGAGCTGGAGAGAAGGTGAGATGAGGATGGATCCTTACTGTGAACTCTGCTGCTGAAGCTGCTGGAACATTCACTGTTGGGAAGTTTGTTAAATGTTCTGCATGTTTTCCAGGTCTGAATCATTTCTCAGTCTAGAAAGATTTTTGGAAATTGTCTTCAGTTCAATTTCAATTTCAAAAATACTTTCATAAACGTGAAATTAATTGTCTCATGATTGTAGAAGGTTCCAGGTGTGTTCAGGAAGGATCTCCTGTAGATGATCTGAAGAATCTGACTGAAGACTCTCTGTGGTGTAGAGGATGTTTAAGGTTCTCCATGTTGATGTTCACTTCATGAACCAATCAGCTCCAGAGTCTCCAGAACATTTCCAGACTCCTTTATCAGTCATTAACTTTGAAGCTGCTCCCCAATGGCTGAAACACTGAAGGACCTAAGCTTCCTTCAGAAACAACATCTGCGCTGTCCCTTCTTCTAACCAGCATCAGTCTTCCGTCTCCAGTCCAGTCTGTTGTCCAGGTCTTGAACAACAACATTGCAATAATGGTAAGGTCATTTCTGATGTCTTGGCTCCTCGGCAGTGTGGTAGCACACAGCTGAGTGCTCTACCAGCATGTCTGCTGTTTCAGAGGTCGATTCATCCCTGATGGAGGCAGCAGCCTGGCTGCTACAAGCCCTCTTAAGTCTGGAATATAGCTGCTGTTAACAACCGTGTTGTGGCTGAACGCGTATCCTGCGTTTGTTTGACACGTTGGTCGCGCACCCAAAACATACGTGACACGATGCAGCAGCCACTTGACCACTAGAGACGCTGGTGTAGATCAGAGCGACAGCTGAGCACCAGTGAGCTGTCAAAGCTCTTCTGCAGTCGTTCCATGAACCAGGGCGGCAGCCTGATGCAGCAAGTCGCCAAACGTTGCAAAGGACGTGCAAAAAGAACGTGTTTTTTGTCAATTTCCGACAAACTAACTGTTATCCTGACAATGGTGACTTCATGGTCTAACATAACATGATCAATGACGCTGGTCAACAAACACAAAAAATAACTTCATATGGTAGTATTTTTGACTCTGGCTCTGCATCTACCCCCAAGTGGAGAACTGAGGTATTACACGCTCTGCTCACACCTTATGGAAGCAAAGACGCTGGTTGTGTCCACGAACGTGGTGTGTTCATATGAGGCTGTGTTTACTTCACTTTCAGACCTGCTGAGGACCAGATGACTTTTAATGTCTGGAAACAGTAAAATCTATGAGGGTGCATTATAAACAACTGCATTCAGCAAATTTATATTCAGCTTAGGTACAGAGTTTGCCTGAATTTCAAAGGTTAATCAATGCCTGCGCTGTGAGCATTGGCCCATTTCACCAACTGTGTCATATATTATTATACAATGGATTATAATGTAGGAGATATTAATGTATACATCATTTAAATGCAGGGCTTGGGGCAAATTTTAATTACTTTTTTTTAAACTGCTGGGAACCTTAATCTGTTATGTTTTTAAGTGCATTAGTTGATTTTTTAAAATTATTATTTTTCTTATTCTTATTGCATAAAAACATATGGAATGTTTTCCAGTTAGACGGCAGCCTGATGTGTAGATGCAGAGGTCATTTCAACCTTTTTCTAGGTTTGCTTGTGATAAACGTTTGGTTTTTCTTTGAGACTGAATCTGAACAAAAACTGTTCTGTTTACTTTGTTCTCACGTTGAATTACCGACTAAAAAGAAAATCTGGACAAACAATCTGGTCATGTGACCCATAGATTTGTAGCCCTCGCTGGTTTTAGGGGGCGGAGTCAGATGATTTCGATACGCCACCCGTCCTTTTCTGCAAGGTGCTCATTTATAAAACTGTATGAAGGATTCTTATGTCCAAAAGCTGGACATGATGTGTGCGCACACCTGCAAGACGTTTCTCTTTCTAAACCACAGACCATCTGGAAGTTTGATCAGGTGGATTTGTTGCATACTAAACCCCCAACACACCCACATTCTACCAGAAATGATCAATAAAAAGAGCTCATAAATGTTTCTGCTGCCAGGCGGTTTGAGTCGTAAATAAGGCTCGTTCAGACAGATTCGTCTTCACTTGGAGTTCTTATATAAACGTGACTGCAGTCAACTGCAGCCGTTACATCCACGAAGCTGAACACTGTTGTCTTTGAATGGAAACTGGATGTGAGACTGGACACGCACATGTACACCTGTACATGCTCCAGGATGGCTGGTTCTGCTGGGTCCGTCTGGTTAACACTGGACCCAGTTCAGCACATAGATCCAGGAGCACTGATCTATTCAAAGTCATTATGACGGGTCCCTAAAAAGCCGCTCATCCTGATCCATTGATCCTTCAGAAGTGTAGCCACTATTGATTAGTGATTAGTTTACTCAGAGATCAGACTGATTGATACACACTTTCACAAGTAATCCAGTATTCAGTTATATCCACTGCTATAGAATATAAGTTGATGGTGGAAGTATGATATTTTAAGATACTGTTGAGTGTTTATGGAATAGTAATGACCACTATGGAAGACGTCTGTGATACTGCAGGATTAGCTGTTATTGATTACGTGGAATGTCTGAGATGAACGTGGCTTTGATTCACCACTGAAACATCTTTGATTCACTACTGAAACACCTGCGTCGCCAGTTTCCCACCACTCCAAAACGTTTGTGTGCAAGGTTCAAACTTTGCATAAAGGTGCTCACGTTGTGCCATCAAGTTGACATATGCAACTTTCAGGTCCTGTTTTGTGCATGTGCAACATTTAAAAATGAGCATTCAGGAGTGCAGTTTTGTGCTTCAATTAAAACTTTTTTTTTTTTTTCACCAGTCGTGAAAACTGATCACATTATTTAAAATCTGCTGAACCACTGAGCCACTGAGAAGCAACAAGCTTTTAATCATTTCACGACTGACTAGCGAATGTTCAACATACTTCCAATTGATCCACTGTAAAAGCCAAACATTAAAGAGTAAGTCTTTGTTTTTATATTGTTGTGAATGTTAATTTAATCTGACTTATCCGACAGTTAGCACCAGAGTTTTGGGGGGAAGCCATTTGGGCCTGTCAGGGACCGAAGCCTCTCACTTCTTTCACTGAATGAACTCTGTGAAGTATCATTGTGGACACTTTAATAGACATTTCAGGGGAGTCTTTTCAGTATTAATTTCACAGCTGCGTAGCTGCAAGGCGATCTAATTTGTCCAGGCCAAACATGTTCGGTGCGACTCTTTGACTCGCAGCGCAACATCGGAAGGTCCAGTTCGGTGGCCACGCGGCTAATTGTCTGTGAAATACGGCGTGCCGATCTCAGGCCAAATGATATTTCTCCCTTTTCATCAGCTGCAATTTCGGAACAATGAGGTCACAGAGAGGCGCTGAAGCCAATGAGGCTTTAAAAAGAAATACATTTTTGTATCGTTAAGCACATGCCCTTGTACGCCACGATTGGCACGTCCTCTGACAGCACGTATACGTAGCGTGTCATAAAGACAGGTCACGAGGTGGCAAGTATCAGCATGAGCTTTACAGGCATAAAAAGACAGATAGATCATCTTGGTGGACACAGAGATGTCTCCCAGGCTGTCTCAGGAGACACAGGATTTATTTCAAAAGTCAGTACAATTTCTTCAGTTCTTAAAGGAGACAGAATGGTTGAGCAGGGTATTTATCTTTGTTCTGTGATGTCATACATAGGAAACAAAAACTTTGGTTTTGTCTGTAACACCTCAGAAGTTTCCTAAAAACCTCTCAGAAAGCTCTGTTAGATGCAGGATTCTACACTACACGTGTTTTGCACCTATTTGGCTTCATTTGGGTGTAAATGGCAACCTCATTATTAAACACAAGCGCTTGATGCTGATTGGCTGCCTTTGCTGCCACTCAAAAAAGACTTTGCAGTCCCCATAAAACAGACAGAGCAAAGAGTTTAGAGTTTAGATCAGACCCAAAAAGTCCAACCCGACCCGGGTTGGACAGTTCCAGCACTGTCCGAACCCGACCCGGCCTGACGAAAGTGGTGGGAAATCACCATATCACTATATTGGTCCGGACTCAGGCTCGGAGGATGCAAACTCTATTTACTATGATGTGATCGTTACGCTATCGTTTTATATAAAATAAAAATACTATTTTAAAAAAGTTGCATACTTATATATCAAACCCGACCCAACAAAAGTGGTGGGAAGTCACGGCCCAATACCCGACCCTGAGTTTGGGTCCAGTATTGGACTGGGCCCGATGCTGATGATACTGAAGATACAAATGTTGTATGTATGCTCAAAATTTTTTTTTTTTTTTGGAGGCAGTGAACATATCTTCTGGTGAACATATTTTCAATGAAACGCAGATGTTCAGAACTTTGAGGACTTTTCTTTGTTCTTGAATGCGAGTAGACAATCGTTAGTCAACAAAGACACGTGAAAAACGGACTTTGATTCTACGTCTCCTTTAATGAAACGTCCAACGTTCTCTTGTCAAGTCTGCAGAGAGAAAATGCAGCCGCTTCCTTTTCTACCATGTCTTTAGTTCAGGGGTGTTAAACTCTTCTTCATCTCAGACCTCATCATCACCACGGTTACCCTTAAGGGGCCAGTTATTCTTGACTTTCTCAACCAGCTGTTGTCAGATTTCCCACTAGTTCCTGGACTGAGTCATAAAATTAAAACAAAAAGAAAAGAAAAATTGTCATAAAATCTCAAATTTCATAAAATTTGCAACTTTAACTTGGCTTTGTGATGTCACAGAGCCACATCTGAATGGCTGATTGAATAAGAAATGTTGACACTTAGACTGGCCTGAACTAAGCA
The DNA here is from genome assembly GCA_037176975.1 of Arrhamphus sclerolepis. Classification (NCBI taxonomy): domain Eukaryota; kingdom Metazoa; phylum Chordata; class Actinopteri; order Beloniformes; family Hemiramphidae; genus Arrhamphus; species Arrhamphus sclerolepis. The sequence continues at coordinate 3,268,398 of JBAMYA010000001.1, read as the reverse complement.
GGGTTGCTTTTTTCCAATTTGCCCCTTTTTCTAAATAATAAATACGTAATAATAATAAATAACATAATAAAATAATAATGATAAAAAATACATCCATCCATCCATCCATTTTCTATACCTGCTACTTCCTGTTCAGGGTCACGGGGGTCTGCTGGAGCCTATCCCAGCTCACATTGGGCGAAAGGCAGGGGTCCACCCTGGACAGGTCGCCAGTCCATCGCAGCACATAAAAACATTCATACTAAATAAGACATGACATTAAAAAATTATCAGTATATTAAAACAACATGACAAAGTCAGAATAATGCATAAATAAATCAAACAAAGCATCTACACAAGCTGCCTTAAAAATGTTGGTAAAACCAACATTTTCCGTTTCAAAATTCTCCACACGGCTTGCTGGGGACAGGTCAGGACTGCAGGGACGTCAGTCCAGTACCCAGACCCTGCTCCTCCTCAGCTATGCCTTTGTATTGCTACACAATGTAGTTTTGCATTGCCTTGTTGAAAAATGTATGGATGTTCCTGGAAAAGATGTGGCTTTGAAGACAGCATATGTTACTTTAAAATCTCTGGGGACTTTTTTTTTTTTAAATATAATGCTGCTTTCAAAGAGGTGTAAACGACCTCTACCATAATACCATACCATCACAGAGCCTGGCTTTTGCCCTCGTTGCTGATAACAGTCCAAATGATCCCTTTCGTCTTTGTTCTGGAGCATATGGCATCCATTTCTTCCATTTCTTTGAAAAATAGATCCAGACCACTGATCCATCTGACCATAATGCACATTTCCACCGTGTGATCATCTGCGTTGGACTTGACAAAGGTTTCCCAAAGTAATTACTTGTCCATGTGGTTGTATGAGCTGTTGATGAATAACAGTTCTTGATGTCTGAGAGATGGAAATTTAGCTGCAAAATAAGCACATTGTCGTGTAGCAGATAATCTATGATCTTTTGGAAAGGTACCCCTTGCAGTATATTAAGGCTATATTTTGTTTCATGTTTATTTTCTTCAAAGAAAAATGATTTCTTCTTGGTTTCATTGCTTTTTTTTTTTGACTGAACAAAATATCCTATTATTCAAATTACAACAGACTTTGAGCATCACCAGATCATGGTGAATGTTAACATTTAAGAAATAACTTAAAATAACTGATAAATCATCAGACATGTTTGTGCCTAACTGGCTGCAGGGAGTCATGGGTAATCAATAGCTCTTTACAGGAGGTTCCTGAAGAATGAATGCAACAGAGCACAACATGACCAAACTGCACCTGTCTCAGAACACATTACACTGCAGGCCTCCGCTGTAACCTACACCCTACCACAGTGAATCCATCTCAAATGAAATGTCCTCCTGTCTGAAATCATGAAGCATGGGCACATTTGCTCCTTCTGCTGAACACCTTTGATCCTCATCTATCCTTTTACTGTGGCTTCCAGGCAGCGGCTGGTATTTCCTGTATGTGCTGTGTCTCCAGGGCATTTTGGTCTCTCCCTGTGAACACTTGACTGTTTTATTGTTGTTTTTTTGCTCCTCCTGTTGTACAAATTTGGTTACTTTGATAATAAAGAAATTTCAATTAAAGCAGTGCTTTCCAGATTTATTGTCATACCTAAAAAGCACCATGAGATGGATGCTATCCTGAGATTGTAACCTCACATAACTCTCATGGTTTGTTATTTACACTCATTCTAAGTATTTTATTTATTTTTTTATCCATCATCCATTTATTATCCTGCTCTTGGTTGGGTGGGAGGAGCCTGTCTAGGCTGTCTTCTCCTCATGATGTCAGTGTTAAACCTGCGTTGCAGCTATGCATGTAGGCTACGGACAACCCTGACACCATCTCAATAAATCTTTATATCATCTTTATACTTCAGCATTCATGTACATATATATATATATATATATATATATACCACTAGGAGGCAGTGTGGGCTCTTTGTCTGCAGAGCTGTAACAGAGCAAATAAAGTATAAGAGTTGTAGCTTGATGGGAAAACGACGAAGAAGAAACAGCGGCAGGAAATTCAAAAATGAAAAACATCTACCAGTCACGTTATTTCCATCCTCATCGTCATGACGCATCGCTGCGCTTGCAGGGCGCTGCATGTCAGGCTACACCATAGCACAGCGACACAAAAGTGTAAGTCAGCCCTTGGATCAAAATGAGTCAAAGCTTTTACAGTATTTATCAACTGATGAGGTCATCATAAGAAGTTTATTTTTTACACTCCTTTGAATTGCACTTTTTGATTTTATCTGTTTTCAGTTTGAGGTTAAAAGCTGCTGTCAAACGTCTTCCGCACTTAAGTCCTCTGTGGTTGCACTTTCCAGCTAACTGTTAATAATGGCTGTTACTGAAATATTTTGGTTATTATGTCAGCCTGATGTTTAAAGCTTGAGTAAACGACTGAATAGTTTCACCAGTGCAGTTTTATATTCAGTGACCTAAAGCTACATATCTTAAGCCTTTTTGGAAGGACTTTTTGTTTTACTTTTTTTTTTCATTTGATATTTAAATAGCATGTTTTCATTAAATAAATTTGAGAAGTTGAAAAGTCTTCCTCCATTTGGGTTGCAGCTTGTTCCAGAAGGGTTGATGGTGGTCTCGAAACTTCATCAGTTGAAAACCATTGCTTTAAATTTCTAGTAAATAAAAACAAACAAAAACAGTTTTATCTTTACAGGGTTACACTGTAACATCACTTGTTAAGAATGTCGCCTGCTCATCTCATTTGTATGTTTACTTGCCTCCCCTTTAGAAAAAATAGAAATAGAGCAGCGGCAACACCATAATCACTTTTATAAACACTTCTGCCTTTGTGATGTTCAACTTTTATAAATCCATGTCACAGGTGAGGAATAAAATAGCTTTTAATTCTTTTGCTTTTGTTCTTTTCCCTTCAGTCATGGCCACAGTGGGTCGATCGTTCCCATCTAACCTTGTCTTCTGCGTCATCCTCTGTTCATCTTTCTCACATCGTCTTTCACCGCATCAGTGATGCACGACAAATTAACCTCCCTGTCCTGATAGCGATGGAGCCTACTGGCATTTTTGATGGTTTCCTCCATCCCAGAACTTCCATTACAGTATTTCACGTTAATTTTCGTTGTCACTCATGAGCAGAATTTTCGTATCAAATTGTTGTCGAGGGCCATTCATGTTATTTCTATTCTTCTTGCACCCAAGAACACAACAGCTGGTATCAACCACAGACTGTAAATACTGGACCAACTATCCTGTCATGTGACCCATAGATTTATACAGAGAGCCTTTCAATCTCATTTTTCTTCAAACCACACAGTGCCATGTTGCAAGGAGGTGGGACAAAGCTGTCAACGTCAATGGCAGAGCCAAGCTGTCAGTCAAGCACATCAAATGAATCCGGGCATCTGATTGGTCCTTACCTGATGTGGTACAAAAAAATTCACCGCCACACAAATGTCATAGATGTAACTATATAGACTAAAATCAATTTTTGAACCAGCCTGTAAATATACTTAATTCTGCTGCAAAGTTGGGGGTCAACGAGGATTTGCTCTGTTCTGGAACCTGGACCTCTTGGTCAGTCAAGGAACTGCAACAAAATGTATTTCCTGGATGAGCTTCAACCTGGAAGTTTGATGGTTGCTGGTTGGCTCATGTTTCCCTGATTTATCAAACTTGTATGATATGACTATGACCACTGACCAGGAGATAACACATGGACGCAACGTTTCAGTGCACTAAACATCATGGAGACCGAGCAGTTCACGATCTTAACTTTGGCATCAGCTGTTATGTAATTGTTGTGCTGCTGTTATTGTATTAACAGTTCACCTTGATGAGGAGCTGGTGGTCCTGAGGTCTGGCTCTTTAACATCCACACTGCTTTTGTCTGGGTGGTCCATGGTGCTCCACATCCTGATTCTGGCGTCATCCACAATGCACCTCATGTCAGGCTGCCACAAACTATACCAAACCTCCAACCCCAACCCTTCTCTGCTGAGGCCCACACCAACATCTGTTCAGCTGCCTGCACCTCCCAACAATCATCTTCTCTGACTGTTCCCACCTGCATCTTTTCAGCCTCTGTGTGTATGGTCTTGTCTTTCCTCTTTGGTCCATCAATCCCCCTGCTCATCTTTGCTGTTTGGCTCATGTGCATGTTTAATTTTTGTTGTTTTGTTCAGGTTTACCTGCTTGTGCAGCACTTTGGTTTGTTTAATTAGGGAACTTTTGTTTGATCACTTCTGTTCCCCTCATCCCCTGTTGTCTGTCTGTTTTTACACATGCGTGCATGCCCAGTGAGCATGGATAGTGAGATGGATTTACGGTGGTGTAATGTGGATGGTTTAGTCTTGAACCAGAACTTTGGAGCAATTATGGGCCAATATGGATGCAACCTTAATATGCTGAATATTGGCTTACTGCTTTGCACATAAAAATCCCCGCTGACACTGTTGAATAACCCTCACAGTAATAAATGACCAGTGGAAAATCCTGAAACCAGGCCCCTAAATGCTACAGAGCTGACTCAAAGTAATTATTTTTTTCTGTGAGCTCTTTCAGAACTAAAATAATTTGGGGAAGTGTTGTTTTTATAAAAATCACTGGTACATTAGGGCATTTATTTTATTCCTGTTAACATGCAGCTTGACACAAACCCAGTAATGAGGTTTTAGATCACATGCTGTATAATTCTACTGAATTTTCTTTTTTTTATGCTAATATTTGTAGGTTTTTAAAAAAAAAAAAAAAAAAAAAAAGAATCTCCCTATCAACATTAGAGCGAATTATTTTAAGCTTATTTTTGGTTTTGCCAGTTTCAGAGCAACCAACAAGGTGATGCTTTCAAACTATTCAACGGGAGAGTGTTGTGGATAGACGCCAATAGAATGAAAATGGAATCCAACAATTATAGCTTTTTTTTTTCAACTGGTATGCTAAAACGCCAATATCTTTAAAAAAAAATGTAATTGTTCACAATCATTCATACACATGCAAGTTTACCAGATGTGTCTTGGCATTTGTAAATGAGATGAGTCTCATACACCATAATCTCTTATACCAGGTTCACACTCAAACTGCTTCCGTATACACTTTTATGATTTTACAGTCATCAAATTAATTCAAGTCACATTGCATGACATAAATCAGTACATCCTGTTACACTGGATGTTGCTGCTAATGTGCTAATGCAACGATGGAAAACAAATAGAATCAAAAATCTTCTTTATTTGAGCTGCAAACATTTCTTTCCGTTTCTCTGTTGTATCTGGCGCTCTTGTTTTTAGGCTACTGTGCTCATGTTTACGTTATTTCATGGTGCATTCCGATTGGTTGGTTAGCTGACAGAGATTGTAGAGACAGCAACAGGCTATCACTCTCTGAGACGATTCTTTCATATGTCCTTCATCTTCAGCTACCACCACCATTTCTGAGCTACGATGGACCTTTTTTTTTCCATGATTGACCATCTTTTGTCTGAGATGGCTGAAATTGATTGTCATGGAAGTCCAAGTCTTTAACTATCAATTAATTACTAATTACCATGGAGTCTACAATGGTGTAACTGCCATCTGAACTCATCGTGCCTTCTCTGAGATTCTCAACAAGGACAGACTGATCTGATTGGTACGTCTAGATTTCTAGGCTGTTGATTTGTGTTTCCTTGTTGGAAATACTTGATTTTTCAAAACATAAACCGTTGAAATAAAAAGAGATTAATCTAAAGCGCTGTAGAACCAGCTACTTTCATATAGTTAAATTGGTGCTTATGGTTCAGTAATGGCGACAGTAACCTTTTAATAACTCGATAATTTATTTAAACCTTGTTGTTACTAATTTACTAAACTAAATTAAAAAAAAGTGACATAAATAACAAAACCTGTTTAGAGTGCTGTGTGTTTGACAATAGCAAGGTGAGTGTTCATAATTTTGTTAATCACAAGCTGGTGGATTTTCAGACTGTGGACTCTTAAGTTCTGGTACATTCAGGGTCAAACAGACCTTTTACTTAAGAGGAAAACCTTCAGACTAAAAGCCATTCAAATGTGAAGATTTGTGGTAAACATGCATTTCTTTGCTATTTTGTTGTAGTTGTGGGCATTTAACAATAGATATTTTCATCAAGTAAAAGACTTTAGGGGCCTGTATACAAGAGAACAGCTCCACAATCCCACCCTGACCCCACCACTCACTTTGTAATGTTTGTGCTTAAAATGAGTCCATAAAGAATTAACAACATTAAATAGCCTTAAACCTTAGTGTCTGGGCCTTTGAGGATCCAAATACGGCTTCCATGTTCATCTCTTAAAAGGAGTTCAAATAGCCGTGTTAACAGTTGGGCTATTAGATCCCAACCTCCTCAATTATGCACTTATCATTATTAAAAGATTCCCTTAAACATGTTTTGCGGCTTTGAATGGAAGAAAGCACTCCTAATGTAATGCAGCATATCACTAAGCTGTTAGGAAGGCATCTCATTTTCCTTTAAACATTTGTGGCCCTCATTCCCTCGCTGGCCTGACTCAAGAGCTAGGCGGTGGTTTCATTAAGTTCTGGGGTGAATCCAGTAAAGCAGCTTTGGCTCTCAGAACTGGGACTTTTTAAAGTTTGTGTAGTTACGCTCATGAGGCTCCGCTGCAACGTCTTGGTTCGTGGGATTCATTATCCTCAGAAGTAGACTGCAGTTAAAAGGAAAACCTTAGAAAACCTAAACATGACAGAGCATTATTTTCTAGAAAGATCACTTGTTTGTTTGTTTTCATTTTTTTTCATTTTAGGATTTAAAAAATCACAGACAAAGCGGCTGCTCTCTAGCTTGATAGGTCAGATCCACATCTAGACAGATGTAGAGTCTGAAAATGAGCCATAGGACCTCCTCATCCAGGAGGCAGAACCAGATGTTGCTTCTCCATCTGTTGGTTAGCGCTACGACCCATCAGAACAACGACTATGGTGACATATTCAAAGCACGCAAACTAGTCAACAGGGAAGTGTTGTAAAGAACGTGAGCGCCGTGAATCGCCTTGGTAACACTGGCTGGTATGAGACGTCACAGTTACATGATGTGAAGCTTCTGAAGAAGACGGAAGGAATATTGTTGAAACATGTCAAGGTATGAAAAGCAAACCTTGTCTGTCTTGTGAAGAACTTTAGTGTTACTGTTGTAGAGAACGCTTTGGTGAAGAGAGACACTTCATTGGATGTTCAGAAAACGTAACAGTTTGATTTAATGTCAGCTGACTACAGCTAATGATACACAGATACAGTACATGATCATGTTCCGATTACTTCTTGAATAGCTTCCTTTTAATGTCAGAAAACGTTTACCGGATGTGTCTTACCATTTTTAAATGAGACAGACCTCATCCACCACAATCCCTGAGAGATTGACATGGTCCAAATCTTTAACTGTCAATGTCAAAGTTGATTCGAATGACTGCTCTTTACCATCCAGACTACAACGGCTCGGTCATCATCATGTTAAGTCCTCTCACAGACGCCCTACAAGAATAGACTGATCTGATTGGTTCCCAAAGACTATTGGGCATAATTAATGAGCTTCAAGCGAGAGTAGCTCGACAGACCTGCTAAGCAAGTCAAATTTTCTAGCGGTAAGTCTAGATTTCTGGTATAAAAAAAAAAAAATGTACATGTAATGTTTACAAAAGAGCATCTTGGCAACTGACTACTTTGCTTGGAGAATCTTTAGCGGATCAACAAAAAACAAAAGTTACATTGTTCAGGAAGCAAATTCAGAACAATGTATTGCAGAAAAAAGCTGCATGCTGCCAACATTACACACTGCCAGCACTGTCGCTACCTGGAGGTTGCATGAGTGGAGTCTGGGCCTGTTGAAGGTGGTAAAGCTGGTTTTGCAGTGTAGGTAATGGAGGTCGTGTTGGTGCGGAGCAGTGATTGGCATTAGGGGAGCAACTCCGATGCCAGACATCACTGTTTAGCCTCCTGGAGGTGTAGTGGGACTAGCTAAACGAAACAGCGATGAATGGAGGTTCCCAGAGACATGTGAGTTATCACTGCTCACAGGGTAGTTTATGGTGGTAATGGCTTTTACTGAGTGTTGATTTGTTATTTAGAGCAGCGCACACTTCTGCTTACAGAACATAACAGTGGGAGAGTAGTGTAGTTTAGCCACAAGGGGTCACCATGGGGTCACCATCCACCTGCAAACTGGACATAAGAACTTAGTGAAGAGAGTTTATTGAGTCAGTGTCTTTTACTGAGGACTTATCCTTTCTGTAGAGTGCAGGTTTCTTACCCCAGAAGAGAAGCATGGTGAAGGAAGCCCAGCAATGATGTTCTCTAATTCTCAAACCATTTTGCCATCATCAGTGGGAAGACGAACTTCCAAGTTTACCAAGATAATGTCCAGCTTACTAGAAGTTGGATGATGCAGAAACACAAACCTCCTCATTGAAGTAAATTTATAACAGAACAACTTCAGAAAAGATAAATCCTCATTTTGGAGTGGTCAAGTCAGAACATGGACCATCACCCTGCAGACTTGCTGTTGAATGACCTAAACACCAGACTAGCTTCCATGTCTCAGCTGAAGCAGTTCTTTGATGGGGGATGGTGAAAAATCCTGCGATGGACTGGCGACCTGTCCAGGGTGTACCCCTGCCTTTGGCCCAATGTGAGCTGGGATAGGCTCCAGCAGACCCCCGTGACCCTGAACAGGAAATAGCGGGTATAGAAAATGGATGGATGGATGGATGGTGAAAAATCTCTCCTGAGCTACTGAGACCAGATGTGACTAACAGAAGCAGTGTGAATGTTTACAAGGTGTGCTTAATAAATATGAAAGAAATTGTTCTGTGTGTTATGAGCTTAAACCTGCTGCATATGTTTGCTAGAGGAACAAATTTGATAGCAAATGAATGTAGAAAACTTGTCAGTTAAAGGGGTTCATATACTTCTTTGCTTGGTGCAGCAGATGGTGAGAAAGGCTGCTGGGGTTTCCCTGCAGCTGCACTATTGATTCTTCTCCCCTTAGATATCCATCAGAGATTTAAAACACTCTAAAAGAGTTAGAATCCTCAGTATCTCTTTCATTCAGCTCACACTGTTGTATTGAACATGATGATTGAATTATTTGCCTCCTGCCTGATGAGAGCTGGGATCGGCACACTGAAATCATCATCTCCACCCATCCACAACTTCTAATGTTTTCCCCAAAGATTCGACAAGATTCCTCCTAAGAGAATTAATCATGCAGAAAAAAACCAAAAAACTTAAATCAGGTGCACTGGTTTATTCTTCAAGTTACATAAAAACCATCTCTCAATAGATGGAGTGGATCTCTTCAAACATTAAACTCTCTCTTCGCTTAGTTCACAGGTGTAGAAGGCAGCAGAATCCTACGTATTAACAACATCAAATGCATGTTAAGCCTATATTTTATTATACAAATTTATATATCTGTAATATTTTTTGTGGACATCTAACTTTCACTATATCATCTTGCCTCCAGGCTCCAGCTCTGTGCACGGCCAGCTCTTCTTGGATGTTAAATTCCTTTTCTCTCATGCCTCATGTTGTTCTGTTTTCCACCAAAGTATTTCATTTGGAGCAAACAGAATGATGTATATGATCTATTCCCAGGATCCCTTCCCCAGTGAGAACACATCATCTCTGACAGGCTTGGCCAGCAACTCTATATGTGATGGGTGTCAGGGGCTAAAGATGTGGTGAGGAGGGAGGTGGTGGATCAGACCCTTAATGGTTCCCCTCATCATTACTGAGTCATCCCATGACCTCTCTCTGTAGCCAATCATTTCTTAGCTTTGAACTCAGTACAGTGTTACCAAGTGGAGGTCATTTGTTATAATCTTTCAGCCTGCTTCACTTAAAAAGAGGGTTTATACTTACGGATGACCTAAAAAGCAGACGCAGAAAACAGTCTCCCCCTTCATTTTGACAGGAAAACCTGTCAGTAAAACTATAATAAAAACATTATTTATCCAAAAAATGTATTACATAAATTACATCGAAAAAAAAAAAAAGACAAACCTAAATCCACTTAAACTAATGTCTGTAAAGCACTAATAATCAACTCATCCATCATCAGTTCATGGATGAATAAAACGTCCTTGAATGTATAATAGGGTTGAACTGAGGTGACAAAGCAAAATAGATCTACAATTCTAGACACAGCAGTTTAAGAAATAAATATTCACTTCTGGGTAGATAGAAAAATGAATTTGTGCAGGCTTTAATGAGAATTTATATCAAGTATTTTTATTTAATAGACTTCAAACACCCAGTAGCATAAACATTAAATGAAACTGTGAAGAAAATATTAAAATGTTCAGTTATAATTGAGATCTTAAAAGTTGATGGAGCATAAACCATTTTATAAACATGTTTATACACAAATGACATCATGAAATGCAGTTTAGTTTAGTTTAATTTAATCTTTATTTGACAGGGACAGTGCACAACATATAATTGAGCCAGATTGTAGCCAATGGCTAATTTTCATCTGTAGTCCCTGGACAGGAATTGAGTGAAAGGGGTGTGACTGATTAACCAGCGTGATTAGTTTCCTTTTGTCTTTCAAGTGGTCGTACTGTTACGATCTTTACAGTCCTAGAAGATTAATTCAAGTCACACTGCACAACGTGAAATCAGTAGATAATTAATTGAAGTAATTAGTTAAATTGTAGCTGCGACAGAATTAAATACACATGCATTTCAGGCTCTAAACGCAGTGTCATTGCATCAAAAAAGCATTTGTGAGTGAATGAGTTAGAATTGATTAAAAGTTATTACTGAAATATTTTTCAAGTTCGTTAAAAATCGGGCGAGAGGAATAATTTATGTGACACGAGAGAGCAGCTTGTATGATTAAAACGGGATTTATTAGCTTACAATTAGACAATGGTTAAAAGCTCCAAAGATGAAAGTAACAAAGATATTAAAAATAAAATGTAATTGCACTCCAGGCTAAAACAATAAGGTATAAGTCAGCCAATCAGGTAACATCCAGAGCCCAGCCAATCATGGGGGCGGTTCAAAGAAAGTGAAGCGCGACGTTTTGAACACTCACCAGAGAGGATGTTTTTACATCAGAGGTGATCAGCTGATCCATTCTGGCTGATCAGAGTTTCTGTCGTAGGGAGAGGTGGCAGAGCTCGTGGTGAATCTGGTATTTATTACATTTCTGTAGCTGTGCATGTGCATCACGCTACATGACACGTTTACAAGACAAATACTTACTAGGTTTCAGTGACCTAAACTCAAGCAATAATCATTAAATGTTAAATCATATAAATGAAAGTAATGTAGTTGATTAGTTCCTTTTAAAATGAGTATTCTGTTATAAAATCATTATTATCTATTATTTAAAAACCCTGAGATTTTATGTCAATGATTTTTTTTTTTTCAACAGTTTAGTTTTTTTCATTTCTTTTATTCTTTTTTTAAAAATATATAAATAATTGTTCAAGATTGTAGATTTTTGACTTATAATGTGTCTCCCTCCTCCTACACAAAATAATTTAACTGTTCTTTCTTCTGGTGAAACTTGAATAAAATGTAAATATTAATATTCGACAGTATTAAAACAATAAAGCCACTATTTTTGGACACAGTAGTGTCTGATATTTTCACCAAGCACTGCTCAGATTGTTCTAACAGAAGACAATGATGACATTAAAAATGTCCTCTCCTAAAAAATGCCAGATTTTTTCAGAATAAAAAATATAAGCAACAAGTTGTACATTTCCACTGTCATCTGCAGATTCATCCATCTGGAAATGCAAAAGAGTTAAGTTTTCCAACGACTTGGTCCACAGTGTCTGCTCCCATTTTATTTGCACTGCAGGAAGCAGTTGTTTGACAAACGCATATCCTTTAATATGTCCACAGCATTTTTTGTCCATTATGATGCCATTTATTTATTTATTTTTTTTTTTGGGGGGAAGCTTTTCTCATCGTCTTGTGATGCCCTGAATTCTGAAGGTTTCCCATTAAAGCATGTTCTTATCCCTTTGTGGTTTTCAGCAGCTTTGCATCCATCCTGGAATGGGCAAGACAATTAAAAACTGAATATAAAATACTTATAAATTTGCATTTATATTTTATTAATTATTTATCATATAATAGTTTTGTTTAATTCGAACAAATGCTATCTTTTCTTATTACTTTTCTTAAATCTCATGTATCCCAGAAGCATGCTACATACTCCTGGGATATGCATGCCCCTAAACACTGTCCTAACGCACTGATACTATACTATACTATACTACACTATACTACACTATACCACCTTCCCCTTTAACAGCTGAACAAATCTGTTTCTTTACTTCAGTATCTAAAACTTAAAATTCCACTGGCATATGAAGTTTATTTTATAATATATGCATCAGGGCAAAGGCAAACAGTTTAAAAATAGGTAATGTCCTGATGATTACATTAACATTTTATGAACAGCAGTAAGTTGTATTTCAGAGAAAAAAAAACTTGTTCCTTTAAAAATTAACATTGTATTTTCAAACAAATGTGAATTTCATTTATAAATGAATTGGGCTTTTCCAGAGTGTGCATCTTTTTAATTCTTGCATTCTTTGTCCTCTTAATAAATGGATTTCTGTTTCTTCTCACACACAAACATCTACATGGAGCACTGGGGGTGTATGCTGTCCAGAAGGAGGGTGCTGAACCTGAAAATGACCCAGAGGACATTGGTTTATTTTTATTTTATTTAACCAGGAAGGGTCCCATCTAGTTACAGTAACTCTTTAATTGAGGATGTGGAGGATCTCTGGTTTAGGTGACATTGCACAAGCATGTGCTTTGTTGTTTGGACTTCTGTATATGCTGTTTGAACCTGAGCTACCCACCAGAACTTTAATGCACTTCTGAAGTCTTCCAGAAGACACTTCTAAATCTTGATGGACAAAGACTTTCATCAAAGGCACATTTTCTGAAAAACGAGCTTGTGGGGTGAGTGAACTTGAAAGAGACTGAAGCCTTTCAGTGGTTCATTGCTGATTTCCATTATTGAAGGTTAAGATAAGATATTATAATTTAGTCTCCTCTCTGTTGGTCACTTTACCTTCAGTAAAGTACTTTATATGGATAGTTCTAAATCAATCCATTTTCTTTTTTATAACTATATTTTTTAATTCACACAGCTATGTCACATTAGCCTTTTTAAAGTATTTATATTCCCCCCATTGTTCATCCCCACTGCTCTTTATGGATGCATAATGCCTCTAGTTAGACGTTTCATTGTTCATGTTTATATCTATAGAACACTTCTAATAAATAAATAATAATTTGTAAAAATAAATAAATAAATAAATAATACAACATACTGCTTTTATGCTCTTCATCCAAGAAATCTTGATTGTGGTCAGTTTCATCATCCCTTTTTGTGTGTTAGTAGTCTTTAAAGTAGAACTTTACCGCCACCAATTAGTTATGTTTATTTCCTTTTTACTGGCAGGTTTTTTTAATTGCCATGTTGCTTATTTGCTTCATTTTGATTCATATCCTCTTAGCTGTCGTACAGTGTTTTGTGTTGTATGTTAAAGCCAGCAAATAAAGTTTATTTGATTAGCATGCTTCTTTTTTCATGGAATGATGGTTTAATAAACTATAAAAATATGTTTCTTGTGCAACAGATGAAAAAAAATTTAACTGACACAACAAGATTAATATGAGTAAATATACCAAGCACCGTTTTGGTTAATTAATCAAGACTAACAGTAGTAACTGATTAACAAAATGTGTGTGTGTGTGTGTGTGTTTGTATTTACCAAATAAATTAATAAATTCAATATTTACAAATGTATGCCAAGTCCTACTTGTACTCGGCATGACAGCCAGTTGGCCTAAAAACAAACAAATAAACAAACAAAAAACACAAGAAAGTTACTACATTGTTATTGCTGCACTTTTGGTTAAAAAGAAAAGAAAAGAAAAGAAAAGAAAAGAAAAGAAAAAAGAAACACAAATAATTTGTCAGTCACATGTGGCCAATGTATAAATGTGTGAAAGGTACTTAG
>JBAMYA010000001.1:3235043-3248143 GCA_037176975.1 Arrhamphus sclerolepis | reverse complement strand
ATACCTCCTATAATGTTGTAAATTTAATCAAACATTAAATATTGAAAGTTATCACTGCCACTGTTATGGCTAGCTCGCAGTGAAATCAAAATTCAGCAGAATAACAATGCAAACTGTTGTGCTCTGTCATATTTAACTGCCATTTCAAATGATGATTTTGTAGCACAAAGGTTTCAACACATTTTTCTTTGTGACTCATCAATACCTCATCCATCTTTAGATGACAATGACAAAAGAAGGTGAAGCGAGGAAACACATCAAATGAGTATAAACTAAGAAGCAGGGCAAGTATACGAAGGACAACTTCCCTTACTGTAATTGTGTTAACTACTCTCCACATTGCTGCCAACAGGGACACATGATAATATTTATTCAATATATTATTCTTCTGTGTTGTAACAGGGGTGTAAATGATCTGTCAATCGACATCGATTTAATGATTAACGATCCAATAGCTTCAATGCAGGTTATCATCATCGAAGCATATCAAGTGATATTTACAGTCTATTTCTTTATTAAAAGGAGACTATTTTTTTATTATTTCTAATTTAAAAGTCTGCTAGAAAGCAGAAATTAAAAGTTGTAAAATGATACTTTAGTTACAGACAGAAATCTGATATGAATTTAAGTGAGTGTCTCATACCGAGTGCTAGCTCCTGGACTGAATCTAATCAAAACTGTATCACGGCAGACTTTGTGACACATTGAATCATCATTAAGTTATTCAGTGTTAATCAATACTATTGTATTGTATTACTATTGTACTGAAAGTTGTTACATGGAAAAAATGTTCACTGTGAACGGGTATAACAGCAAAAAGATAATACCTCTTTAACTGAGCGCAAACATGCTTTCAACAACATGTAGATTAAACCACATTGGGCATTAACACAACTAATTATTAAGAAATAAATTAAATAGGTTTTACTGACTATGTTATGGCCTGTATTGATTTATATTAATGGAGAAGTGTACTGTTGCAAAATAGTCTAATTAAAAAAATTAAAAAAAAGACAAAACAACAACAACTCAACAGCTGTGTGGTGAAGAGTTCGCAAAATAAATTCTGTATTTTAAGGTCAATGTTGGACGTTAGTGCGAGGACTTGTTAACACTCACCTTTTCCTCATCACACTGTATGTTGCACAGGGAGCAGGTATGGGGATACACCTTTGGAGGTACTGCTGCAAAATCACTTATCATGGTAGGAGTAGGTAACTTCCTGCTGATACCATGTGGTCTTGAGCCAGATGAAGAGGAGAGAGGCTGTCTTGAGGATACCTTGCTCCTGGATTCAGACGAGGGCCTTTGTTTAGATCCATCTTGTCTATAGTCTCTGTCTAGATTACGAGATTTTGGTGATGATGGAAATTTTGTCTCCGGTGACCGACTCCTCCTGCGCTTTTTGCTGCTCGTCCTTCGATAGTCCTGGTCTCCGTGCTTGTTTGGTTCCTTGTGTTCTAAATGAACGTCCCGACTCTCAGTTTTATCCACCTTCGGAACTATTGATGATGATGCTGGGTACATTTTAACAGTCCTTTCACTTAAGAGTGGTTCTCTTTTGAATGTCCCCGATACTCGCTCTCTGGTGGTAGTACTCTCGTCATTTCCTCGACTAGCATGACCATAGTCAATAACTTTACCTGCAGTCTGTGTAACTGTAAGGAGGCTGGGCACTTCAGGAGACTGTGAAGGGACTGGCACGTCATGGATGCTGCGGGAAAATGAAGACGAGGAAGCAGAAGCTGCAGTTTTCTGTTTGCCCGACTTGTTGATTTGGATGTCACGGAGTATGAATGGTAACGTATCAGGAGTTAATTGATCATCAGGGTAGTGACTCAGCACTTCTAAGTCCTCATTTGAAAGTCCAAAGCTGGCCAAGATGCTCCCTGCACTCTCTGGTGTGTACAAGCCATGACTTTCTCCACCAACTCCAACACCATGAGACTGCCGAGTTTGGGGCGGCTGTTGTGTACCCTGTGGATTAGGATTAGGTGGAGGATTGGCAAACAGTTTAGTTGGGGGTTGGTAGCTTGACCAGTCTACTCCTTGCTGGTGGCCAGGTTGACTATCAGCAGTCAGTGATATGGGGTTAGGACCACAGCCTCCTTGCTGACCGATCACAGAGCCTGAGCCTTGGTTCGGTTGATTCAGATGGTCAATTTGGCGGTGGTCCACATCTCTGACACCCCGGATAGCCAGTGCAGATTCCAGCTCATCAGGGAGTTGGGTGGGACGGGGAAACTGGAAACTCATCGCCTGCATATTCGGGTGATTTGAAAGTTGATTTGGAGGTGGCTGATGTTGAGAGGGCCTGGGTGCATTAGGAAAGGGCTGCGACCCCTGCTGCTGAGGGTGTTGGTAATACATGGCAGCTGACAAGCCCGGCCGTATGAACGTGGAATTTTTTCTGTTTGTGTTGTTGCTTAACCCCCCCGCTGACACCAGCTGTCTATTTAAAAGACTTAGAAGGGCGAGGTGAGGAGGCAACGCTGCTGCAAGATCACTGTTACGACACTGATTCCCAACGATGATGGACGCCAATACAGCAAGCTGCTGGAGAGCAATCTGTGTCTGAGTCTCAATCTGAGCCAGCCGGAGAGCTGTCACCGCAGCCACAGGTCCAAAAATGAAATGGGTCCCTCTGGTGCGGTTGGCGATGGACAGTGTAGCACTGCGCTCCAAGCGAAGGGTAGGAGAAAGGTGTGAATTACTGTCTGTGTGCACGGCGAGGCTGAAGTGGAAAGCAGAAATATGCTATTATAATATACAAGACTCAATTTTTCATTTCAAAAGCAGCTCTTTGATCAAGTCTCCTTTTTTGCCAACGTACACTTTAATACGCTGTCACTCCTCACTTGTTTGTAGTGCCTCCATTAAAGAAAAAAAAAGTCTGCTTAGAAATCTATTTTTTGTAGTCAAATGCACCAAGAAAAGCCCAAACAGAAAATGGATTTAATGACCAAGAAGACGCGACATAAAAGCCTAAGCCTCTGGTCTTAGGCTTTTATGTCGTGTCTTCTTGAAAAAGAAATATTTATAACCCTTGTTCCACAATATGTACTAATCCATCCTAAATGTCCAACATTAAAACAGACTGCATTTTGCTCAAATATCATATGCCTTCTTTCCCAAAATGTTGATAGCAAAGCAGTTCCACATACAAACAATGCAGCTTTTCTCAGCATATACCCTGCATGCATCACTACATCATTATAATGTTTCTTAATTCTAAATGTCACCTAACATGTCCTGGAACAAGTAAAAGAACAAAAACAAATCAAGTAACTACAGCAAACTTCGCCTACACATTTTGACATAGAGGTCAACAGGAGCCACAAATAAGTCCACAATCAAACATTAAATAAATTGAGTGGTTAAAGCGGGCGGACCACACAGGAGGCCGTAGCCTCATGGAGCAGATTGAGAGTTTGACTCCCCGCTCATCAACCATCTTCTGCGTGTCTCGTCCCTTCTCTCTGCTCCGGTTTCCTCTCTCTCTCTCTCTCTCTCTCCACTTTCAATAAAGGCCACAAGAGCCAACAAATTTTTTAAATAAATAAATAATTAAAATATGTCCAACTTTGTTGTGGCAATTTCTATATTACCAAAGAGCACGAAAGAGAGATAAGTCACAATCACAGGGTTACACTTGTACAACGGAGAGCGGTCGCAGACTGTCAACCAGCCATCAGAGTGAGCTCTCCTGAGCATCAGACAGGCACATTTATACTTGTTTATCTTCACAATTCTTGTATATCATAAACAATGAAGCCCTGCTGAAACGTGACACATAGACACATGGTGATCAGAACCGAAGAGCTTCCCTGAGATCTTGTCTGCCGGATCAGTGTAGGGAAACCGATGTGAACCTGCTCTCGGTCTGCTCCTTGTCACTCCTAACTGTGTAAATCAGGCTACTTTCTCCTCTCATGATCCCATTCAGAGATTCTCTGCCCTCTGCTTGGTCACCTAGTCCTCTT
Source organism: Arrhamphus sclerolepis (assembly GCA_037176975.1). Classification (NCBI taxonomy): domain Eukaryota; kingdom Metazoa; phylum Chordata; class Actinopteri; order Beloniformes; family Hemiramphidae; genus Arrhamphus; species Arrhamphus sclerolepis. The sequence continues at coordinate 3,244,160 of JBAMYA010000001.1, read as the reverse complement.
GACCAGTGTTTCAACTCTTGGCTTAGATTTTAAAGCATATGTGTCTTTAATAATGTGGAACATAACTGAGTGTAAATTAATAAATGAATATATCTAAGTGTAATTAATACATTTTCATCCACAAACTTCAACCTCTTGTTTCAGCAAACATTACTCAATATGAATTGAATGTTTTGCTACTTTCACCCTGCAAAGACCTCAAAAACTGTTTTTATTATTCATTTTTATTAGGTGTGTTGGTAATGCACCCTCAACAGCTCACAAGCCAGTGTCTTTTTGAACCGGTCCCAAGCCCGGATAAATGCGGAGCGTTGTGTCAGGAAGGGCATCCGACGTAAAACCTATGCCAAACTAACCATGTGAATCACAAGACACATGACCCACACCCAACCTACAGGGCGCAGACGGAAATTGGCCTACTGTTGGTTGAAGAAGGAGAGGAGGACGGCATGTCCATAGGGGAAGAGAAAAGAGGAAAATGCAAGAGACTAGGTCTAGAAGTAGGGACACTGAATGTTGGGACTATGACAGGAAAAGCTAGAGGGCTGGTTGATGTGATGCACAGCAGATCAGGAGGAAAGGTTAGGAGCAGGGTTCAAGCTGTTTTATCATGGTGTGAATAGGAAGAGAAATAGAGATGGAATTTCATGAAGGACCCAATGGAGATCATTGTCTTCAAAGCTGTTGTAGGTGAGAGTGTAGCCAGACAGCAGAGAGTGGTGGTGTGTAGGACGACTCTTGTGGTGAGGAAGATGAAGAGGACAAATGCAGAGCAGAGGATGAAGTGGATGAAGCTGAAAAAGGAAGTGTGTTGTGTGGTTTTCATAGAGGAGCTGAGACTGGTGGGCAGGAGGTGCTTCCAGATGAATGGACAACTACAGCTAATGTGATCAGGGAGACGGGTAAGAGAGTACTTGGTGTGTCATCCGGTAGGAAAGTAGACAAGGAGACTTGGAGGTGGAATGAGGAAGTGCAAGAGTTTGTACAGAGAAAGAGGTTAGCTGAGAAGAAGTGGGACACTGGGAAGACTGAAGAGAGTAGACAGGAGTAAGGGGAGATGTAGCGTAAGGTGAAAGCAGGGGTGGCAAAGGATAAACGAGATGAATGATGATTTGTATGTTAGGTTGGACAGCAAGGAGGGAGAAAATGATTTACACAGGTTGGAAAAGCATAGCTGGATGGGAAGGACATACAACAGGCTAGGATGAGTAAGGACAGAGATGGGAATGCACTGACGGGTGCCAGAAGTGTGATGGGAAGATGGAAGGAGCACTTTAAAGAGTTGATGATTAGGGAAAATGAAGGAGAACTAAAGGCTGGTTTGTGCTCCTCCGACTCCATCACTTCAGAGACACACAGAGCCCTCTCCAATGCACAGTAGCTCCCCAACGGGTGACGGATACGTCCCCAATTTTCTAAGTATCTGTAAAAATGACGGCGAGCCTACTGACAGAGCACGTCTGTGATTGGTCAGCTTCCACTCTCCTCTAGTTTTTCCTCATCTCACAACAACACTGACATAGAAAAACATACATAGCCTGTGTGTGTGTAGAGGAAACAAAGTGTGGGGTGCTGATAAAGTTGGACTGCTTTTCCTCACAGTTCTGCTTCTTTCATTTGCTAATGAATATAATAATATAATGGTATATGTTCAAAGGAACTGTGGTACTGTATGAGGAAGTCTGGAGTAGCACAGAAGTATTTTAGAATGGTGCAGGGCATGGCAGGACAAGACAGTGGTGAGGTGTGACAGAGATTATGTCATTGTGTCCACAGACTCTATAAGAGGAACTGTACAAACCATTAGCTTAGCTTATGTTAACCTGCTATGCTAATTGATATTACTTTGCATTCATTGTCATCACATCTGTCCCAACATCCTCATTTCAAGTGTCTCGGCCAAAACTACACTGGAAACTACTGCTGCCAGAGCTGAAGCGGGGACAGACAGAGCTCTGCTGGGAACTGCCAGCTGGGAAGCCAACCACTACCATGCTTGCTGCCAAGAACCAAGACTACACATAAACGCTGTCTGTTCACTTTTACTGGAGGAACAGACTAAACTGAACTGCAGGCAGCATTCTTTACATCAAACGTTTTTTGTTTTTCTTAAACCTTTCACGCTTCAACGTAAAAAGATTAGAAAGCAAATGGTATGACCTATCCAACCCCATCCCAGTAAGCCTAGGAGCCAAACCCTGTAGTTTTCATACATCTTAATTATCAACCAATTGGAAGCACAACCACAAGGGATGTGACCCTAGGAGAAGGAAACAAAACATTGCAGGCACAATTCACATTACATTTTTTTTTTCTCGTAACAGGTACGATTGCATCTTGGGCTTTAGCATATATATGGTCCAGGATTAACTTTCTTTTCAGTCGCTCCCTGTCCACATGATTGATGCAGACTGATGCAGGGTCAAACCCAGACCTCCTCAATGGTAAGTGAAAGCACAACCACTAAACTAAACACAACATAATTTTAAAGTAAAATTACAAAAAGTAAAGGAAGTACAGAATAATCACCTAATTTTTTGGGTTGAAACATGGATCTGACACACGAACACTGCTGTCTAGATACAGAAATAAAAATCTAAACAAGCATATCTAAATTCCTGCCATTCACTGTAACTAATAAACTCAGCATTCATGGCAAACATTTTAAGAGCAAGAATGTGATTTCTAACTTTTGCAAAGAAAGAAAACACATGTACATGCAGGTGCCACATAGATGAATTTACTCCACCGTAAATATTTCAACCTCAATACCTGTAGAGTACAAGGCACCTTAGGTCTTAATTAATAATGAAGTAGTTTGCAGCAAACTAATAAATGGCCAACACATTCATCTGCTGTCTTTCCAGTTACAGATCCCAACTCTCTTATTTTTGGATGATAGGAAAAACTAGTCACCAGACAAGGTCCTCAGCTCATCACTTAAGGAACAGAAAAGGTAGACAGAATATAGCCACAGAATTTCAACTCTATCAGAAAAGATTGCAGTCTACATACCAGTAGAAAAAAAACGCATATCACATGATCATCAGTGCTCTTCTGTAAATAGCCTCTGTTGCAGAATGCTTAAATGCAAAAATTAGCTGCACAATTGTTGATACCAAGGACATCTAAATCAGTGACACTGATCACTCTTCTGTCACCATACTGTTTCTTACACATTATTAAAACATGTCTGTGTGTTATTTTACAGAAATGATCATATAGATTGAATACTTGGTAAATAAGGAGAGGATACAAAGTGCCCCAGCAGAGAAAACTTGTGCAAACAATTTCCATTAACATTAGGCTGCAACGGCTGCACTTACAAACCGAAATGGCAAAACCTTCTGTTTTTGAGAGTCAAACTCACTGGAGTTGCATGAACACCACATTTTAATTGCACTAATGTGCACATTAATGTGCACTGGAAGCTGCTTGCATTTACTAAACAAAAGCCATGTCAGGTGCACAACAACGCAGGAAGTTAACACCTCAGCTCCAATGCTTTGCCAGCATGGAGACTTTTCAGAACAAGGTGAGGAGGATACAAATTAGTGTGTGGATGAGGTACAAAGTAGCTAAAGTACGAGGGGGAAAAAAAAACAGTGTTCTCCATACTTCATGTTGGATTAAATAGGATATGTTGCAGTCATGAAACATTTGCATTTTTATACACAGCTTTGTTATTGTTTAGTGTGAAAAATAATTTAAAGTCTCACAGATGACAATCAAACTAATAACACTGTACCGTGCCGAGTTTTGCACTCAAATTCAAATCTGATTGTGCATGTATGAGTGTGTATGGTCAGGAGACCCCTGCATGGCCCAGACGTGGGCCTCCCCAAGAGTGTTTAACCAGGACCCATCTCTACTTTAACATGCGTAGTGCCTGACTTTCAACTCTTAAAGAAAAAAAACTGCTAAATACAAATATGCAATCTATCGAATCGATCGACAGACGCAATTACATGTATACAAATATGCCATTCATTCAGATAAATCATATAAACTGAAAAAACACTGAGCCCGCCCATGTATCCCCACACACACCAGCCATTTTAGTCTACTTACCTACCTAAGCTGCCTTATGTAGAAAACACTGCTATCAGCAAGTCCGTAACATATAGTGAACCGTTGGACCTGTTTCGTGTTTATTGTACATTGAATAAATACCTTCTACAGTGAGCTGATTAGGTTCTTTGTTAATACTAGAAGCTCGTGATTGTTTTTCAGCCCATAGTTGTCTGCTACCCAAGTCTCCGTTCCGCCATCACCATCAGCCTGACGCACTTCCGTTTCTGTTTTTCAGAATAAAGTTCAACAACGTAACAATCCCAGAGTTGTGCGCGTTTCATTCGGTTTTCATGAGTTCTCTAGACAGAGAAGATAGCCGCTAAATAAAGTTAACAGAACCTCTAATGCGGCATTTGCACTTTTGTGGATTTTATTGTTTTCTGGATGACGAGGATATTGTATTTTAGGAATGATTGTCGAGAAACTATGGATTTTTTTTTTTTTGTTAGAAAAAATACAATACAAAATCCAAATACTGAATCCTCAACCTCAATGGATTTAGAAAATTAAGCAACATTAAAGACCAAGTTTTGACCAAACGGCAACCATCCTGTCCGGGTTGAAGCTCATTCAGGAAGTACGTTTTGTTACAATTCGTTCACTGACCACTAGGTGGTCGTTCTAAATAAGAGCAAATCCCCACTGACCTAAAAGTGATAAAAGTGCAAACTTTGCAACAGCATTAAACATATTTACAGCCTGGTGATTATTTTTATTTTCATCAGTTTTGTTTTTAATAATTGGATGTTATATCAATGACAACTGCACAGAGAGTGAAGTTTTTGTGCCATGTCAGATAAATTTATATTTGGCAATAAAGCTGAACGATCAATTGTACATATTAATTTGACGTGCTTCAAAAGAGAGCTAGCCATTGGCTCTGCTATTGGTTTTCACAGCTTTGTGCCGCCTCTTTGGAATATGGTGCTGCGCAGTTCAAGGAAAACTGTGCTTCAAAATTTCTCTGCAGAAATAAGTGGGTGACATCTTTCATGGTTAGTCCATGGTTTTGACACGTCATGTCACAAATGCACTCACAGCTTGTGAATTAATATTAGACCACAGCTTTGGCATCTATTCACTGTTTAAGTTCATTTCAATCCTTTGACCTTCCTAACACATAATTTGTAATAATTTTTTTCATTTCATGTTTTTGAATTACATAGTCTAAATGTACACCAGTCCTTCAGTTAGACCTATTTACATCTATAAAAAAACAAAAAACAAAACAAAAAAACCCCACTAACATCACAGTCAGTTTCAAATGCATCTTTTTCAACTGTAGACATGACTGTGATGTAACACACCCCACTTTGGAGTTTTTTTTAAGTCTAGAATTAAAAACTTCTGATAATTTTAAGGTGTATTTTCAATAGAATAAACAGCCTAAACCTTAGACACTAAGACTAATTGTTGCCATGCTTACATTAACTCTTCCTGTGGTCAAAAGATGTATTCAGGCATATAAATCAAATTATATATTAGTAGTAAATCTTTTAAAGAATATATGTACAAAATATTTCAGTTAAATCTGTTAATTAAGGTTTTTTTTTGTTTTTTTTTATCAATTTCCTTTTGTTCAAGCTTGAGGCAGACATCTCCTTCCAGAGGTGCAGCTAGGAAGTAAAGAGTTGTGGTCATGTGACCATTCACACTAGTTACATGACTTTCATATAATTTAGAGGAGACAGCCTATTCTTTAATTTTAAAAACTGCTTTCGCTGCCCAAAGCCAAAATAGCAATTTCCAAAAGTACAATCCCACTGGTGATTGTGGGATTGACTTTTGGTCCACATAAGTTGCCCCTCGATTGTCTATACTTCCCCCTGGGAGAAAACCTGTCACTGAGCAAAAGGCAACGTACAGCCTGGACAGATTGTCAGTCCATCAGATAGATATACAACGATACATCCTCCCTCTCACTCCGATGGACAAATTTAGACTGACCAATGAATCTGTTTCCATATTGTGGGATAACACTGGAATAACGTGAGGAAAAAAAAACAAAAAAAACAGACAAGCATGTGGACGACATGCAAATTCCAAATAGAAAGTCCCCAGCCAGGATTTGTACTGGCCCCCTCGAAGCTTCGAGGAAGCAGTGCTAACCTCAGCACAACAGTGAGAGATGACTTTTGCTGACCTCTGCGCTATACAAAAAAATAAAATAGTTGAAAATATATTTTTATCTGTTTCATAGAAGCCTAATTTTATCCACCATCGTACTACATGCAGCAAACCATAAAACTCTTCAAGCTGAGGATGCTTTGGAAAACAACTGGCCCCTTTACGACACTTACATTACTAACATTATGAGACCACCTGTCAGAGCTGTCAAAAATATGTGTGAAGCATGTTATTGTAAAATAAAAGGGAAGATCATGCACATTAGAAAAACCCTCTAGGTTGACCAGACAGGTGTTTGAGAAAATTTGAAATTGTGTGACAGTCATGGGGTGGTAACCCACTTTGTCCTGGTGTAAACGCAGATACAGTATCTGTCACTGAGAAACTTGTGCTGCTCCAGATGGATGTTTTAATGAATATTTTGTTTCAATATGGATGTAGACTTCGAAATTGAGTTTTGTGGATGTTTTTGTTATTGCAAAGGAGGGATTTTTTTTTAAATACTCTGCATGTGCGATCTATAATTTATTCATGTGTGATGCTGCAGCCCCTTTACCTAGAAATCCCAGTTCTCACTGTGCTGTAACTTGAACAATCCTCTGATGCGAACATCAGTTCCAGTGGCACCAGAATGCTTCTTCAGTGGAACCATATTATCCAGTTAACCCTGATCTTTTGAAAGTAATATCATTATTTAATTTCATTTTCAGTAATATCACTAATATCTTTTCATCTTCATAGCTAACTGGAAAAAGCCCAGCTTCTTAACGTCATGTTTAGAGGACCACGCTGCTTAGTTGGCCTTTCTGGCATGACCAAAACCAGAAAGGATGTTAGCAGCACTGAGTGCAGGCAAACTATATCCGGCACTAAGACATTTAAAACATATGTTAAATGATTTTGATAATTTAGATTGACACAAAATATACTAAAATAAGAATCTAATATGTAATGATGTAATGTGTGCGCTATGTGAGACAGAAAGAGGAGATGGTGAGAAGTTGAGAACAGAATGTAATAAGACGGTTGTAATGTGGCTGAGTGCTTCTGTAATGAGTTTGCATTGCTGGTCCCTCTTAACCTGAATGTCAGGGGTTGAACTTTATTAAAAGTGTCGTCACTGAGCTATGTGCACAGGTATATGTATATATATTTATACGTTTGTGCATTTGATAGACATCGACACAAAAGTTTTATTCTTTTTGATAGAGTGAACAGAGACACTCCATTCTTTCTCCATCACAACCTCGTTATTTTTCAATGTGGTGCTGTACCAGAAGGCTTATGGGTTTTTAATATAATTTATTCATCTGTCATAAATAGCTATAAGCGCTTATTAGTTTTATTTCAGTGTTTTTATAGCAGCTTTGAATGTGATTCCCTTTAATCAAAAATGTTTCACTAATTGATTTAAAAACACCACTTTCACTGTGAATACATATACACCTGCTATGATGTTTAGGAGGGACCAAATGCTGTGGATTTGCCTTCATGCGCCCACTAAACCTGATAACTGCACCCAGATAACATTTCTGAGTTGAAGAACAAAATTAGATAATCTAGATCAAGTGATGGATCATGTAGCGGACCAATATACTTCCAGGCAACACTAGTGAGGTTTCTAATTGAAGTTATATGCGCAGCATGTGGGACCAGTTGCACCGATGGATAATTTAAAACCCAAGATTAAGGAGCCATTTTGCTCCACGTGATTCCTAAGCTCGATTTGCCTGTGGGTGAGCTAACTGATTGGTCAGAGGCAAACTGGTGAGCGGTTGGTGGATACCTGTTAGCTGTTGTGATGTATGAAAAATATTAAGACTAAAAGATGCTTGCAGTCCTCAGCCATTCTGGTGGATATTTTTTGTACTCTCCTTCAATTCTCTCTGTAGTACAGTCTTTGTTGTCCATGTGTGCTAGATTGATTTGCCTTTCTTTAACTTATCTTTTCATGCTTCATTTTCCACATGTGTTTTCTTGATTTCATGAACCCCAATTACAAGACTTTGAGTCTTGTAGTCTGAACAGCATAGAAAGCAATCTGCCAATGGGGAAAAATGTAAAGTGTGGGAGCTAAGCCAACTAAGAGCTAACAAAGAACTTTGGGACCAAGTGATCCGGAAACAGAATATGAGAACTCAAGATTGATGAGATACAACAAGGATGCTTCAGCACGGGGGCGTTAGAAAAACAGGTCATGGGGGATACATCACCACCTCCATCATGTGAAAGTGGGTATCAAACCCCAATTACCAGCCTAAATAACCTAGATGGACCATCATAACTTAGACGGATACCTTGAACCTCAGTGACCCCGAACGAAGCCCAAGTGACCAAGTATCGTCTGAAAGTCTCCTAGAAGGTTTAGGTGAAAATTAAATGACATCACAGGCTTTCATATTTTCCAAACCACCTGTTGGGACAGTGAATACAATAATGCCACCATTACTGGAACCATCACAGAAATGTCTACAATCACAACAGTGTTTGTATGGAAATCTATTAAATTAACACCACATACTGAATGCTGGAAGCTGTCATGTCAAGGTTATACAAAGAGAAGTATGGGGGTTTGATACCTGCCCTCACAGTTCACATGTATAATTGTCCTTGGGCAGGACACTGAATCCCACATTGCCCTTGATGGAGTCAATGGTTTGTGATTTTGTGTATGAATACAAAAACTACTGCAAAGACTGAATACAAAGCCAATGGTCTGGATCAGTCTAGAGCAGGGGTAGGCAACTCCAGGCCTCGAGTGCCACGGTCCTGCATATCTTACATGTTTCCCTCCCACAACACACCTGAGTCAAATGAATGGATCATCATCAGCTTGTCCTCCAGGTCTGCACAAGTATGTTAATGATCCATTCATTTGAATCAGCTGTGTTGTGGCAGGAAACATGTAAGATATGC
>JBAMYA010000001.1:3199132-3234943 GCA_037176975.1 Arrhamphus sclerolepis | reverse complement strand
CAGCAATTGAGTGATTTTCTTGAGAGAGCCTACCTCCATCCTCCCTGATTATCGTGTGTTGATATCTTCAGTTCCATTCTGCCATTTAAAAAAATCTCATCATGTTTGTAATCCAATGTGTAATTCGGTGTTTATCGTTTCCCGTAGCCTTCACAAATAATAATGCCCCCCTTGCTAACGGAGTTGAACAATCTCTTCGCTGATAATGTATCATGGTAGCTCTGCACTAACCAGTAGTGGCGACTTTGATATAAAGGCAGATGTTGCCGTCTCAATTTCAGTGTCTATATTCTAGTATATTTTAATGGTGTCGGGGCAGATGCTCCCTGTTCCTCTGCCATTTTGAACTACATTAACTTCTTTAATTTTTAGGATGACCACAACAGTTAAAATTTCCTTCTCAGATAGCCTCAGAATGCCCCATTTTAGCATGAATTTTTCAAAGTCTTCGTATCGCAAAAGTGGGGGGGTGCTCCCTCATGCCAAAAATTCTAGAAAAACCCCTGCAGTCGGTTCGTTACTACAGAGGCCCGTTGCACGACAGCAGAGTGAAGTGATCCGGGATGTCTGAGAAAGCGGAACATTACATAGTTCATCCTGACTTACGTCTTTGCATGAACGCCAAGCCAGGATGAGAAGGTGCAGCCATGTCAGTGTAAGTAATCCAGATTTCTTAAAGAGAGCATGAAGTTGGTCACATGTGTTTATTCAGAAATGGCGAGGGCATGTGTTGCTTCTATGTTTCACCAAGTTCCTTTAGTTGATTTAAGTTAATATTCTGTCTTCACATCAAACTGAAAGAAAAAAGCCACAACATATGCTGTAGACTGTGACTGCCCCTTTATCAGCAGCAAAGCTTCCAACAAAATATAAGAAACATCTTATTGAAACTGTATTCATTGTCGTGCTCATGTCACTGTTGTTTGATTTTGTTAAAATGTCTTTTTTAATGTATTTTTTTTTTATTGGTAAGTGGTCTTGGTTGCAGCTATGAAAACAAAAGAGCTCTCATTTAAACTCATTCATAATAGTTTGGTGAAACATTTTTATTGAAGTATAAATGTACATTTTGTCAAATGAGCTTCCTTCTGTTGACAGACAAATATGTTGTCTGGCATGGAGACGTGTCCTCAAAAAGCTGGAAATGCTGTATATTGTTAATGAAGTCATAATTTAGGGTAAAATTATATCCACAACTCCAAGTTTTTACCATTAAATACTCAGCTTTAATGTCTTATTAGCTTCCTTTAACATTTACATGGAAGTTTAAAACTTAGTTCATATCCTGAATGCATCAAAACTTTATTGGAAAATTACCTTAAACCTTTGGGCGTTCATTGAATTTTAATATTAAAAAAATGATATTTTCATTAATATTTCCATATTGCAGCTTTTTGCATTTTTGTACTATCTCATTAATTGAACTGAATTAAAATACAGGATGCTGAGACAAGAAACAGTCATTTCCATCCACATTGTCATAAAGAAGCACTGCTGGGTCTGACCTACGCCGAAACAGCGACGCCGTCTCTGGTGTTTATGCTTGTGTTGTTGTTATTTGTGTTGCTCGTAAAAGGAAGCCGGGACAGAGGTGTTCGGGAAGACACCAGCATCAGGTCACAGGTGAAGAGTTGAACCTGCAACCACTGCAGGACTATAGCGTCCGTATGTGGGCTCTTCTTATTGGAACCTCTTTTTTTGTGCATATGGTCCCATAACTCTGTTCTCTTCGTACCTCCGTGTTTCAAATGCTGGAGTTAAGTTGTTAAAATCTGTTAATCAGGATGTTCACAATAGTTCTGGGAGGCTTTGAAAAGGAAAAATGAGCACAAAAAGTCCAACCACTTAATTCAGAGCTCGAATCTTAAAAGGTTCGCTAAAAGGTTTTGTGTCTATTTGAGACGCCAATATGGTTCCGTCTTATGAGATAACTTGGGTTGGGATGGATCAAAATATAATTGATGCTTCTTTAATGTGTAAACTGCAAACTATGAGTGACAGTGAAAAACATATTGATTATTGAGGTTATAATGAGCTTAGCTGTACCCCTCACTGATGGATGCCAGATGCTGCTCTTATAGCTCTAAGGTGGTCTATCTGACTTCAGCTAAAGTGTTGACGTAAGCACAGTCTATGAGAGCCTCAATACTTTAATATATGGTACTCCTTTACAGCATGCTGTGTCTGAAAGAAAGGCTTTGGCATGTTACGACTGGATGATGTAAAAGCGACATAGTAGCTGTGTGACATTAGACGGCGTGCAGCACCGCAACCCATCGGGGAGCTCATTCCAGTTTCCTGTCATCTCATTTTCCAAATTAGTCCCATTTCTGAATGACAGCAAAATCAAGGAACTGCTGGCGGCTCGCGTCAAGGACTACAGTTCTCGACAGATTAGTGACACTGTACAGGAGGCGTTCGACAATAAAACTGATGATGTGCTCTCTGAAAGAGAACCAAACCACAATTGATCGATAAATTAAAAATGGTTTTCATAAGTTAAAAAGAAGAAACATACAGTTGCAGTTCCATATGGAGCAACAGCTGACCGTCCTGCAGCTCTTTTTGAGCAGTTAGATTGGAGAAACTTACAGGAGCAACCATGAGGAGGTTCTGAACGGTCCCGTTGAGTTTGTTCCAGGATGACAAACAAGATTTATGGAAATTGTTCTTTGATGTGCATGTTTGCCCATCAAACCCAACCCATGTGGGCGGGTTGGTGGGTTTGAATTTAATTTCTTGAACAAACCTTCAAGTTAAGGTTTAATTGGGCCCAAAAGTGAAAGAGCAACATTCAGAAATGAGTTGTATTGCGCCAAAAAGGTGTGTTTTCAAAAGGCTGTGATTATTTGTCAGTTGTCTCCTTCCATCTCAGACTGCTCCCTCAGAAACTACATAGTGGCTGTGTAATTATGATGAAGGCACACTGCAGCAGGTGTTGCAGATTAAGGCGGCTGCGTGATGAATAGTAAATGTTTTTGAATTTGCCCTGATGACTGGTCACGTCAGTAAAGATTTCAAAATAAACAGTTGTAACTGAAAGTTAGTGGCTTTTGAAACAGGACAAGGCCAAAGCAAATTGAGGATCTAATATAGACAATATTCTAGTTCAATGGTCCATGACATATTTAACACATTTTATGATCCAAAACATCCCCTAGTACTCCAAAAATAATTGGGCCTAAGGGGCTAATAATTCTGTATTTTCCATTTGAAACTCTTGACCAAGTACCAACTGGGTAAAATGTCTAAATCACTTTTGTGAGAGATGAAAATGAACAAAAGTGTCACAGGCACACAGGAAAATAAGAATAAAAACCCCCCAAAAGACAGATATGTTCAGTTAATATCTGAACAAATGCATTATATGAACTGTATGTCTTTTTCCAAATGTTCTATGCAGAACATTAGAAATATAATATAATATAATATAATATAATATAATATAATATAATATAATATAATATAATATAATTGATTATTTTGGCTGAACACAATGAAAGTCTTTTAACTGCATGTAGAGCAATGCAGGAGATCCTTGTCAGCTGAGTGGCATATAAAATACTTTTCTTCGACATTTTATTAAATGACTAAGAAAAGCACGTTGTTTTCCCTTTCTTTGATGTACTGTATGTTTGTATATCTGACAGGTCTTTTCCACATCAACTGTGTCTGACTGTTTTACCATGTGTTCTTCTGGCTTCAGCTCTCGCAGCGTTTCACTGGCTCCGTCTCCTTTTTGGAAAAATCCAGTTATTTGGCTATTTATGTTAGTTGTCAGTTCTCCTGCGAAAAAAAAAATGACCCATTCAGTTTATTTTTGTAACATTTTCCTGTGTAAACTGGCATTTTCCCACAATCAGGAAACATCTTTAAGATGTGTAAGACCATCGCAGGATAAACAACTGATGAAACATGCAGGTGTCTTTCGGAAATGAGTCTTATTTTGTCGATGTTCGTGCACGAGACAAGACTTTTTCCCACATGTTTTTCGATACTGAAAGATATCAAAATAATGGGAATAGAAAGGAAAAATTACAGCAACTGTCAAAAAAAAAGGTCACTATTTATCATGGGAAAAAATTGTTTGACAAAAAAGGCTTTTAAATAAACGTCTTTCCCACAGTTCACATGTCAGCGAGTTTTATTACTCTCATATCACATATTTACGCATTAAGGTCATATTATCAGTCGTGTTATTTTAACAATGATAACCAAATAACATCTTTCTTCTTGAAACAAAACTTGTGGAAAGTTCTAGATATCTAAATTCTTTGAAGTTTTTAACCAACAGTATTGCAGGTACTCATCTGCTGAAGGTTGACATCATTAAAAGTGCCGTATGACCAGTAAGTGTCTGCAGTAAGTCCAGTGACAAGACAGCTTAGCTTGCTCTTTAGTTTGTGTCTTAATGCTCATAACTTCAAAAGACATAAAAAAAAAAAGGAAAAATAGGAAAATAGCTCAGCGCTAGTCTACAATATCTCTTTGTGACGTCTTGTCAGCTGAGATTTGATTTGTGAGCAGCAACTTATCATCCAGAAAGTGAGACAACAGAGAGTAAGGACCCCCGGGACACGAATGCTGGATCGTTCCCAGATTCTAGCAGTGAGATAAAGCCACCGTGGATTACAAGCTCAGGCAAACATGAGACATGGAGCCCCCAGACAGAGTGGATGAGTGTCAGCTGCTGACTTTACATTGTAGAACGTGCTCTCTGGTTTCAAGCTTTTGGGAGTCTCATAATCACAAATATTACCTGAGCTGTCTGACATGTGTGCAGCAGTCTGACAGCTGTCTGGCTTCTGCTCTGATGCTTTTATGTTTACATTCTTATGAAAGGCTAATACTTTCTTCTGGCTTCGCCAGCTTGTCAACAGCAGCCTGTTGCTCCACTTTTGTTGGATTTAATCAGACTCTTTTGCGCATTTATTTCAACAAGTCAAAGCCACAGTGGGATCTGTCAGTCCAACTATGGTTGCTGATATACAGTCATCTAAAAAGGAAACCAAACCTTTAAATTTTAAGGTTTCTTGCATCGGGGTGTAATAAAAACTGATCTTACCACAGTCAGGTCTTAAAACTAGCTATGTCCAGCCTCAGATGAACAACACACCATGTTTTTAATTATTTAACACTGCATAAGCCAAACTGTAGTGTAGAAAAAACTGAGAACCATGCTAGCGGTGGTGTACAAGTGTCTATGTGATGTTATTGTTGCGTAGTGGTGGTAACAACATTGCTTCAGTGTCTTTGAGGTTCATGGGTGTTCTCTAATGCACAGCTCTGATCTTTGACTGGGACATCGCAACACCTTGATTCTGTTGTTGATTTAGTGCTTGAGATTGTTGCTGCATGATCCACTTTGATCCAAGTTCTACCTGTTGTAGGACTATCTGACATGGTATGTAGTTTATGTTTATGATTAGTTTTCAGCAAACACGGCGCTGTATGTTATGGATATATATCACCACTTTGGCATCAGCGAATCAAAAGGAGGTTGTTGCAGAACTGTTGATGGTTGTTTACATGCATCATTGCTGACTTAAGACTTTTGTAAACAAGCCATACTTGTTCAGCAGTTTTCTAACTCCAACAATCTGAGGCTTATGGGGTCTAAAGTACAGCTGTTGAGTTTTTTTTTTTTTTTTCACGGTTTCACTGAACTCCACACAATCTGACCTTGCGGTGACCATGTTGTGTCATCCAATGCTTTTATTGTCATCTGGCTGTTTTCGAGTGCAAAAAAACCCTGTGGGGTTTGTGGACTTTAATTTGTGTGTAAATGCCTTTATAACCCCTCACAGACTGACAGCCAGCAACAATAGATGCACGAAGATCATTGCTGATGTCTTTTCTTCTTAACGTTGTGTTAACACACATGCAAACTGCCATCAACTCTGATGATAGATGAGTGATGATTTTCATGTTTAATGGGATGAGTATAGGTACATGTCTGTTGTTGGGCTAAAATGGCCAAAAGTGCATAGTTTGCATTTGATGTCCATGAATATGAATGGCTCAGGTTTAGAGAACAAACCAAAAGCATGCTTTGGAACACCACATAAATTGAGCACACATGCACTTAATAAAACAAAAAAAACAAGTAAAAACCCCCAGCATGGAGGCTTAGATATGCCGCCAACCGAATTGCAGTGTTTGGATTGTGTTAGTCTCTGCAGTGTTGACATTCCAGAGCAATTTACAACTATCAAACCTTCAAACAACCAGGAAACAGCAGGAAAGATCAAAATGGTGACTGATGTGATGTCATCCAGCTTCCTGCTCAGACAGGAAGCAAAACTCTGTTCATGCAAAGAAAATGTTTTTTTTTCCCATGTTAAAAGACAGTGTGTGTGTTTGAGTGTGTGAAACCACCTGCCCAACACACAATCAGAAAAATTAAGAATTAGACCAACAGGAACACACACACACACAAACGCAGACATATACGTGTCAAAACAAGACGCGGAGAGAAGCACATACACAAAACATACATACATTTAGAAATATAAATAAACACATTCTTCCAGAGGGAACCATTTCTTGTAGGAAATGGAGTGTTTGCTTCACTGTCCATTTGAAAAGCTTCTAATACAAAGGCCTGTGTGTGTGCTCGTGTGTGATACGGCCTTGCTTGCACCAAACATATTGTTCTTGATTGTGTGAATGTAAAATTGATGATTATCATAAATAGTACAATGGTATACAAATAACTGTTTTGAAGGGCAGGAAGTGAGATAACATTCACACAAACTAGCCATACATTTGTCAAACTGTTAGGTTTGTCTGGTGTGTAACGTGCAGACGACTAGCGTCTCTGCTTTGGTTGTTGTCTTTAAAAGTCGTGACTGAAAATGAGGTGAGAGCTGTAAACATGAAGTCACTGATTGGACATCCTGTGTCAGAAAGTGTTTAAAAGACGACCCTGGGGAAATCAAATTCTGTTGAATGGACGTCGACATTTAAGTTAACTGGAGTCATGAAGAATTTGCTATGTGATGGACTGAACTGCTACAGAACGCAGTTTCATGCTGACTTTCCATACTAGCTGACAAGAGACATTACTATATCCCTCATTATGGGCTATTAGTAGAAAATCCCCTCCTGAACAGCTCACAATCAGGAGGTGGATTTAATAGTTAAATTCTTAAAGCTCTGCTCAGACATTCCCACCTTCCTTATATTCCGTTCGAGAATGGACTCGAAAAGCGCTGTTACGGTAAAATAGAACTTTCAGTCCAGACAGGGTAATGTCTCAAATCTGTGTTGGCCTCCATTGCATTTGGCTTTTCTGGTGCCAGATGCCACTGAGAAGGAAAATATATAAGTTCAGCTTCTGATATCTGTGTTATATGCCTGTTGAAAGCTGATGATTCCTTAAGCGCCTGGCGTTACCGACTGAAGCCAGCTGCAATGGGGGAGCAAGAAAAAGGCTCGTTTGTACTGCGCCGTAAAATGCATGGATTGTTTTTTGATATTGCGACCATTTTAACTAACCGTGCACATTTATTTTTTAGTTTCTTGTGTTATAAAGAAATAAACAGAAAATACGGCGATAATATTAGAGGTAGACTGATGAATCAGTTGGCTGGTTATTGGGCAGTTTTTAATAATAGGCACCAGCTAGAGAAAAAACCCAAACTGGTGGACCCTCTACAAGTGTGTGCACAGAATAAGAACACAAAATGTTTAATACAAAGTGACTCTTAAAGCAAAAGCTGGTATTTAGTGTGACATCTTTCAGAAATTATAAGAAAGTTTTGTCTTTTTGAGGAGATGTCCAATAGTTGAGATGTTTGCGATGGTATCAGTGACGATTCCAGATGCTGTCTGCACCATAAAGATGGTATTTCTGGAAGAAACATAAATAAAACAACAAGATTTTTGCACAGTACTGGATAAAAGATATGCCATATGTCTTTACCCAGCCAATAACGTCTGAGATTAGTACTGATTGTGTGAGAGTATAACATAAAACATAACTTGGCATGTTAAACCACATAAAATAAGTCCCTCTATTGTTTCTTTTTTGAACCTTGTAACGTTTCTTAACGTGACTCTATATGTGTGGTGTGGGACACTGTATTGCAGTAATTTCCCAGACAGACGGATCAGTTTCCTCTCACTCAGCTTCTGTTTTCACACTTCATTCATAGAGCTCCACTGGGGCCTGTGTGTGTGTGTGTGTGTGTGTGCACATGTGTGTGTTTGTTACATGAGAACAGCTAAATGTCAGGTGTTCTAGTGCCCGCTGTTGCTGTCTGAGCAGGGTTTTAGGGATTTGTCCTGACATCACATCAACTGAGTAAAACTAAGATCAGTGAGTCAACAAGTAGATTGACTTTTTTTTTTTTTTTTTAAAGAAATCCATGTTAAAGTGAAGTGTTTGTTTTAGAGAATTTTAGGTCAGCGGATTCTCTCAACATGGTCAAAAATCAGATGTACCACTTATAATGTGTGAAAATTGGCTTACTAAATAATTGTTCTTTTAACAATAAGAAACACTGACCAGTAAAATCATACACTGAATTATTTTGGGATTTTGTATGTGTGACCTCAAAGAAGGGCACTGACAGGGTAATATAGAGAACAAACTCATAAATACTTGACAAGATTTTCCCCAACAACAAGTGATCAAAGTGGCAGTAAAGGTGTTTGGCTTGTATGTGTGAGAACAGGTTTCTTTAAGGAATCTTGGTAATGTAACAACAGTGAAGGTGTTAATGTAAAAACTATGGTTGATTGGATGTTACCCAGTAATGCTGGGGACAGTTTATTGACATTACTGTGAATATCACGTCTGTATCAAGTCAGTTTGATTCAATTTTATTTATACAGCATCTACTTACAACAAAGTTGTCTCTCGGCGCTTCAGTCACCATAGTTGCCACGTTATTCATTTTGTTTCATTCACAAAATTCTTTTGCTCTTCATGACTGATTATTGTATTATTTAACCAGTATATTTACAGTTATTACCAATGTCCGTGAGATCACCCACTGTTATTAAACTCCTCTTAAACTGTTCTCAGGCCTGAATGAGGGAACCAGGTTTTGGGGAGTAGTAGTCTAATTTTTCTGTGGATTTTGTTTAAGCGGTGGGGCATGTTGACCCAACCTGGCCTCCCAAGCGGCCCATGCTAAAATAATCAATCGGAGAGCCTATCAGAGGCAGACTAGAGCATCAACCCAACCTTTCCTTTGCACCTTTGCATAACAGTAACAATCACCTTACAGTCTCGCCGCCAGGCAACACCCTGAAATACTCATTTACCCTGATGAGTTATATGTATTCTAGAAAGAGCATTTCCAAGACTTAGTATAGGAGAAATCTTTGGAGATCACTGTAGAGTAAGAGTGCTCTACAAATGTGAGTTTAGATGAGCGAATATGATTTGTAGTGTAAAGGTTCTTTGAGTGTTTGGCTACAAAACATTCTTCATACTACTAAGTACCATCTATTTGCCATGTTATCTGGTTGGCTAGCTATGGATGTTATGTTTTGTGGCATGTTGAGGACCCGAATGCAGGAAAGTGGAAGGCAGGAATAATTCAACACAAGGGGTCTTTAATGATTGAAGAGCAAACCAAACCTTGAATCAGCAAACAGAGTAGTGACACAGTGAAAACACAGTATAGACCAGCAAGGAGGAACAAAGAAACAAGCCAGTATATAGACTGGGGGCAAACGAGACCCATACGGGCGCCAACAAAATGGGAGATGATAGGGAGGTTAACATAAAGGAAGTACATAGAAAACAGAGAAACAGACTTTCAAAATAAAACAGGAAGTAGAGTTGACATAAATGCTAAACAGAAACAAGAATAGAACACCAACACTAAACCCAATCCTAACAATGAATCCATTTGAAAGTATTTCATGTTTTCACTTTGCAAGTCTGCATGTGTATGTGTGTGCAAGTTGTATTTGTGGCAGAAACTCCACATGTCTTGGTCAGTTGTATTTGTTTGCTCACAAGGTAAATTTTTACCCATAAAGTTTGAATAGATTTATTTTTTGCCTCTTTTTATGGAATGATAATGACAGTGTAACTTTATGGACAAGCAGCATATTACATGCAATCATGTGCATTCTTTGCAAAACGGGTTCAGTTCACTGAGAGTTTCCATTATACATTATATTTCCATTATATTCATGGTTGACTAAGTGATTTCAAGGCATCCAAATTCTGTGGGTATAACACAAGCCCAAATGATGATCCTTTCATTACCCGGCCTGACAGTTGCTATGAGGAGTTGATGCTGATGCTATATGCTCTTTTTGGTTTTCACCAAATGTACAAGTCGTACTCTTTGACCAAAAACCTTGGTCTGATCTGACCTACAGAAAATGACTTGTTGTTTTCTGAGATGCAACTTTTCAAACCAAAGTCATGCTACAATGTTTTTTGCTTTCTCCTAGCAACCTTTCCATACAAGCCATACTTGTTGAGTCGAACCTTAATATTTAACATGCTAACTGAGGTCCGTAGAGTCTAAGATGTAGCTCTTGGGTTTTTAGCAATTTCTTTGAGCATTGCACAATCTGACCTTGGAGTAAACATGCTCGTACTCGGATGTCTACACCCAGGAAGACTGGCAACCATCCTGAATATTTTTGCAGTTGCGAATAATCTGTTTCACTGTAGAATGATAGATGCTAAATAGCTTGGAAATGCCCTTATAACCCTTCCAGATTGATGGGCAGTAAACACTTGAAGATCATCGCTGACGTCTTTTCTCTGCATTGTGACAGATGCCTCAATGTTCTGTCAGCGCAGACCTGTAAACCAACACAACTCTTGCTTTTATAGAGGCCAGTTTCACTGGCTAATGATCAATTAATCGATTATTCCCTGGGTGCTGCCTACCCCCTTTATCACTATGAAAGTAGTAATGGAATGTTTGGTTCTTCAAATACTGTTTTTGCACTTTGGCTTTTATTTTATTAGATGCAGTCATTAATGAAACTATGTAATATGCGTTTTTCATGATCTGTTGTTCTGTGTGAATAATTAAGATGTGGAACAGACCAAATCATTGTTGTTATGCCCTGATAAGTGAAACCTTATAATTGAAAGGGGTTTTTCTTTCATTTTTCACGTGGCTATAATCTGCATGAGGACCAGTGAAATCGGTGTAATGGGTTGGATTACTTGGATCTTACGATTGTAGAAAAAGATTGGGGATTTCAGGGTACATGAAAAGTTCTAACCACATCTTGGCCTCTTTGGGACACAATTACACTTAATAATCTAACTCACAAATCTCCACTGAGTTTGGACAAACTACTTTAAATGTTTGTGATCAAAGTTGCAAGAAATTATTTATAAAAGGAGTAACTCAGTGTACTGTCAGATAGTAGCCAAATAGCAAAAATAACTCCAGATGTTTTAACAATGTTAACCGTAGTAGGCATTAAATATTCCAAGCTAAATTAGTTTAAACAAAAAAACAACAACTATAAATGATTAACTGGATTTTTTTTTGTATGGTAGGAGTCAAATGTGTAACAGATCATTTAAAAGAAATGCTCACATGGATTTGGTCAGAACTCTTGTGATAAACTCACACCAAACAGTTTCCGATGAGAATAATACAGGATACTTGTGTTACAAAGCAGCTCTACTCATCTCTTTTATTCTGGCTCTTTACATTCTATTCTAAAAAAAAGATATTTTAGATACCGTAGGCTACATGTTGTATCCATTCTCAAATAAGACTGCTGTTGTTAATATCAGATAAGTTGACTTGTTATCAACTCCAGATTAGATTTGGGACCTAGCTAACTAACTTTTACTATACCTGTAAAAAAGATTTTTGTAATCAGTTCAAACTGAGTATCAGCCCAATGTCATGGCATGCCATTAACAATCAAAAGTACATTTATGATATGTTACTGGTCATAATCAGAACTGCTCTGGTTTCTGGGTTGGGTTCTGCTTATGTGTTTAATAGCTCCTAGTCCCAGTCTGGAGTAAAGAAAAATATGCTTTTATCCCTTAGGAGAAACTGATTTTCCTTCTTCGTAGTCTACAGGTTAACTGAGCTGCAGCGAGGAGGTTCAGACCTCCGGAGTCCAGCAGAAAGTGGGCTGGTCTTTGTTAATGTTGGAGGAGGATCCAAACAAGTAAAGTGTTACAAAACACATTGCAGGTTTTCAGATTGGACTGTGTTTCAGTTGAATATTTAAGCTGTAAAATTTACATTTAAGGCGGTGACAATAGGATTTTAGGTTCACTGCATGTCTGTTTGACATGCCAAACAATTGTTATTTAGATATGCCAAGATAAAACTGGATTTAAACTTTATGGGGCCTTTAAATTAGTAAGAAACCCGGCGTACTGGCTTGGGGCTGGATTTGGCATATGAGCTGCCTAGTGGGCCACTTGTGGTAAGAAGAATATGTGCCACAGGGTGAACTCCATCAGTTAGGGTTGGGTATCAAAAATGGAGACCTTTCTGATACTGATCAAATTGCTTTGATACCACTGAATATCAGAAAACTGTGTCATTCTATATCTATTATAATGTCATATCTAATGACATATCTACTCTGTCATGGTGGTGGATTTACCCACCAGGGAAGCTAATTGTTGCTCTGTTGGATTGTTGTAATCTGCTTGTGGAGTTTTTAATCTCATATATCTAGTTTGTTACTGGCTGACCCTATGGAAGTAACTTCGATGCAAATATTGTAAATAACTACTGGAGTGAATTGATTAACTCCAGAGTCTTTTTAAGAATTTCAAATGATACCCAGCTCTTCTATTAGCATTGTTTCATGTGTTGATTTTTGCATGTGAGGTTTCCAAACTTATACTGACTTAAATAAAGCATTCACAGTGATAACCTACGTGGGTACAACCGTATAAATAAAGTTTTAGATAGATAGATAGATAGATAGATAGATAGATAGATAGATAGATAGATAGATAGACTTTTGTCCTATCAAAAGTTTTTTTAATTTAGTTATTATGTTTTTAACACATTGTTTTTCTGTAATTGGGGATTTGATTTTGCTCTGGTGAATTAGAACTGCATAGTCACCTGCTTAGCTGAGGTTTAGAGTTTAACCGCTGTGTGATGCAACACACTCGATGTGACCTACTCAGCTAAATTGCATTGTTACTCTGCTGTTTTTTGTTTTAACTGCAACTGGGTTTAATAAGAAATTTTAAGTCTTTTCTTTAACACAATGAGTATCTCACTCTACACACCAGTTTTGTTAATATTTACCCTCCTTTGGACTTTTATGAACCTTTAAGTTATAGACCAACAGAAAACTGCATAATTATAGTGCCTTATTTATCCAGCAGGATCATTGCACGGTGTGTAAACATGCACACGTGCATGCGTGAGCACAACCAGAAATTATACGGTTAACAGTAATACCTGACTGGATTTGACCTCCTGGGGAAAATCATTCATCATCTGTCACTGTCTTCCATATGAGAATAGCTGTCACGAGCCTTGATATTTCCCAGCTTACCGTCTCCAACTCTGATGCGGAGCCTGTTGTTTCATTGAGTGCTTTTTGTGCTTCACATGCTTCATATGCTTCAGTCATGACTTCACATCCTCACTGCTACATCTGACACACCAGGATTCAACATCTGTGCACACATCTGTGGCCACGGTGTCTTTTTGTCTCAGTTTCAGTGTTCGATTAGATGAGTGAGAAAAAAAACCTCCCCATTAGCTCCCTTTTAAAAATGACAGGATACAACATTCTATGTCACATCTGGATTTACTATTTTCAAAGGACTGTGTTTGAAAAAGTATTTTATTTTTTCTTGTTCAGTTTGGAAAACTATATACCATGTACTACACATAGAAATTACATACTGCATACTGGTTCAAAGGTCATAATAAGTATGACTATAAAAACAACTATCATGTCACCGCTCTGACTGCCTTTTACTGTAGTAAATGAGATATATGGATAATATAGAATAGTACAGTAAGTGCAGAAAACAAGACATTAGTTTATTATTTTCAATATTACCCTTTTCGTTTTTAAGGGTGTTTTCAAGATCACAGGCCATACTTACAGTATCTTGATAATTAAAACCGAATTTAAATATTAGCTCATTTTGACTTAGCATCCCCTCCTCTTCTAACAAATTGTCTGTAAAAGTCTAGAAGGTGAGGGGACCAGTTACTGGAGTTTTAGAGGAATGTTGTCTCTTCTTTGTGATGCAGGACTCTGGACCTCTCTGGCCAGATTTTACATTTTATGATGCACCAAATGTTTTCAGTTGGTGAAAGGTCTGGACTGCAGGCATGCCAGTTCAACACCTGAACCGGCTCAGCATCGTCTTGCTGAAATCTGCAAAGACTTCCTTGAAATTAATGATGTTGCTCTAAAACCTTTGTGTATTCAGAACAGTTTTCAATTTTGCCTCAGACCATTTTAGATTAACGTTTGCCCAGAGAAAATGCTGGTGTTTCTGAATTATTATTTTTTTCACATATATTCTCTTGATGCAGCTTTGACTGGCACTTGTAAATTGAAACTGTGTTCGCTGACAGTGATTTCTGGAAGTGTTCCTGAGCCCATGCAGTGATGCCCAGTAGAGAATCATAACTGCTTTTAATGCAGTGCTGCCTGCACATCCATTTTTGACCTTTGGCCTCATCTCTTGTGCACAGAGACTTCTCCTGATTCTCTTAATTTTTTTTGATGATCTTATGTACCGTAGATGATGAAATCTTCAAAGTCTCTGCAGTTTTACATGGAGAAAATGTTTTTCTGAAACTGTTGATGCGCTCCTGTCATCAAAGTAAAAAATGAGATAATTTCCATGAAATGGTAACGTTTCAACATCTGATATGTTCCTTATGTTCCACTGGAAAATATATGAGTTTATGAGATCAGCAGATAATTGCATTCTGTTTTTATTTACAGTATACGCAGCATCCAGTGTTCCTGGGTTTACAGCACTGGGGGAGGGAAACACTTAAAGAGTTATATTTATGTGTGCCAGGCAAATTGTTGTCTGTATAAAATGTTTTAGTATATTATTACATAGTATTTTGCTTTATTTTTTTCTCTATATACAATAAGATACTATAGACATGTTTGATGAGTTCCTGCTTAAGTCAGCAGTGTAACAGATGTTGGATTATAGAAGTGTCTATCAAAAGCAGGTGTGACAGCTAATTCCAAACATGTCATTTGATTGGACAAGAGTCATTACATGAGCATGAATGTGGGAGTACTTCAGTACTGGATTGCCTGTCTGTTCTCACAAAACACAAAATATGATCTTATGCACATTTTTACAGTTCATATAGACATATTCATTTTCATTCGGAGCCCTTTTAGGAATGTGACGACAGTTAGTTGCATCGATTACATTTGTGAAACTAATATGGTAATAGATGATGCCTTTTTGATGCCTAATGCCTTTTCGTGAAATGTCTAAACATGTAATTATTTGTCACAACAGCATTTATTTCATTTTTTTCCTCTAGGAAGCTCCATCGAAGCCAGACATGGAACAGAAGTTGCGCTCAGCCTCCAGTGTAGATGAACTCATGACTCTTATCTATCCTTCTTACTGGGCTGCTCTGAAGTGCAGATCCAAGCTGGCTGCTGCAGCCACAGCCTCCAAGCTGTCCCAGAGGCCACAGCCTCGCCGACTGAGGCCACTGTCCGATGCAGAGGAACCAGTCTACGCTGCTGCCTACCTCAACTTGGACGTCCTTAAAAGTAAGTTTTTTTTTAAGAACTAGGTCGTCATCAGAGCAGCATTCCCTCTTGGAGAATTTCCCTTCCAGCTTTTTTTCCTATCTTCCTGTGTCCTTGTCTCGTGGTTCATGTCTTTCTCTGTCTGAAAACTGTTTCTCTTGCTAGAAAATAACACATTTATATCAAATACACCTATTCTGTTTGGGCTTTCATAAATAAACAGCATTTACTTCACACTGAATGCTTACTCTTAGCTGTAGTTTCAATGATTAGAATCAGTATCCCCTTTTTAAAAACAAAAAACAAAACAAGCAAAACACATGCATCTTATTATCTTTTTAATTCAAATTAAGTCGTCTTTGGTGTGACGTGGCTGATCTTATAACAAGGTCCTCTGAATCACACTGATATAGATTGTTTCTAATTTGGCATTAGTGGGTGCGAGAAGGCAGCATTTGAAACTTGTTTTACATGTGAGTTAAAGGACAAATAGCTCCATTCCTCCTCACAGTATGTTTCATGTTTCTGAGGTGTTCTTGCCAAATGAAAACCATTTTACATTTGTCTCAATTAAGAAATCCTAAAATATCTGAGAAATATAACTAAAACCAGACTAATCCCACAAACATTTTCAAGTCATTGTATTAGAATATGGTGACTGATCATTTAAAATGTTGTACTGAGATCTAAAGGGACATGACGAGAATCCGCTTATTAAAGATAAAGTAATCAATAATATCAATATGCAATAATATCCAATATTTTAAAGTTTGACGTTAGGAAACGACAGCAGATATTTGCCTGTTTGTGGTAGTCATTGATAGGCTGCAGATATTTCTCTATGTGCAGAGTGTTACAGGTTAAAATTCTATTCATCATGTCACATCTTAAACTTAACCATTGTTAATTACAGCTCTGACATCGGGCATAACAGTAGAACACACAAGCATACTTTTCTTCATGTTAGATTTATATGGCTGATAAATATCTGTGTGCCACAGAACATCACTGTCTATGTGCACTTAAACCGAGACAAAGATAAGAAACGACATGTTGCAAATAGCTGACTTTCTGTGTGTGCAGGTATAGAGTCGGAATGGAGGAAGACTCAGTGCACGCCTAGAGAGGTGTGTGTTGACGTGGGCAGGGAGTTTGGGGCTCCCACCAATGTCTTCTATAAGCCACCCTGTGTGTCCGTCTACAGATGTGGAGGATGCTGCCATTCTGAGGATAAACAATGCAGGAATATCTCCACTGGTTACCTCAGCAAAACTGTAAGCACATCCTTGACCTTCTTCCTCTTCATAGTCCTCATTTCATATCTTTAAAAGGCAGCACATCAAAACTTAAATCCTTGATAACTTTAGAGTGCTCACAAACCATTTAATACACGATTTGGTGTCAAATACATTTACACTGATCTGGATAAGTGGAAATTTTGATCTGCTTGCAAATAGTGCTTCATGAATGATGAGTTGACTGAAATCATTGCAGAGCGTGATGTCAGAGCATCTGCATCAAATTGCTCTCATCACATATTTCACACAAGATTAAAGTGTCCAACACATAAACCAAACAGTCACACACATCATCCACATGGTTGAAAAAGGTGTATAGCGGTGTTTGAACTGTGACGACGTGTCTGCAGCTGCAGGAAGTTCCATGTTTCAAATGTTGCTCGAGCTAAAAGAAATCATTCAAGAAAACTGTCTTCTGAAAATGACTTCCAGTAACTCGGCCAGTTAAAACGCTTTCAAACTCAGCCATATTATCCATTATGACAGCAAAACACATTTTCAAATGTTTTATTTCTCTTTTAAATATTCCTCTTCACGCATCAGTTTACATTAGTTGGAAATTAAAACACATTTCAAAATGTTTTAGATTACTTGACTTAAAAAGATTTCATCCTGACATCATCGTACAAAAGTATTTTAGGTCTGAAAAGAAAAAGCCATCTGTCCAACAGCTAAAGCTTAGCCTAAATTTGTTCACACAAAGAAAAAGACTAGAATCAAGGTGTTGCCATGGTCACGGCAGAGTTCAGACCACATGCTGATGCTGAGGCAGGTCCTACAGAAAGCTGTATGACAGCTGAGCGTAAATGAAAACCTTGATTTTGAACAACATTATACAGGTTGAAGAGCCCAACATTTCCTCACATCAGCGTCAGAGACTCAACATTATGGAGAGATCAACTACCTCTGTTGCTGTTAAAGGTGGTTCTATACATTATTGGATCATTATGTGTTTTTTGTTTTTAAAATACTGCTGAAGTTGGACATTTAATGCTTAGATTCTTTTATGAATACTATTTTCTATTATTATTTCTATTTCTATTATTTCCCATTATTATTTTCTATTGTGAACATACATGTTTTCATTCTGGGTGCAGTGAGACCTGCCAGCCAGAGATCTGCCTCGTAAGTCAGTGTTAGTGTGAAACCAAGGCACTGATATCCACACAGCTGTGAGAGGAGCTCATGACATCTTGCATAAAATAGCTTCGGCATGCGAGGAGTAGCTTAGTGTTGACGTCTCGTATGAAATGCTAATGTTTACTTTGGTGTACAGTAAGTGCTGTTGCTCGCTGCTGACCCAGCGCAGTGTTGCACAAAATCTTGGAATAGGTAAAGATCAGAGCACATGTTTTCTATAAACATTTCCTGAAGAAGAACACCAAGTATGACATAGAACTGCAGCTGGATCAGGAGCTGAGTGCAAAAGATAAATATTCATTAAAAGCATTCCTCAGTAATATTATAGAGAATCCTTGCAAACTACATTTAGATAAATAAAAACTGACAGAGACAAACAACACAGTGACTCCGTCATGCACTGTATGATAATTTCATTCCTTTTGAACCGCTGCTGGTCATCCAGCAGGTCGTTGGTTTGATACCCAGCACTTCCACATATCAAAGTGCCATTGGGCAAGAATGAACCGGTTCCTGTTGTACTCCTCAGGATGTGATGTGTGGATGACAGAGAAAACGCTCTATCACACACTCATCACAGTAAGAAGCCAATCCAATCCAACTTTATTTGTTAAGCACTTTAAAAACAACAGCAGCTGACCAAAGTGCTGTAGAAAATAACAAATAAAACATCACGAATAAAGGACAAAACAGTCCAAAGGACATAAAATGTTTAAAATAATAAAATAAAATAAATTAAATTAATTAAAACACAATAAAAGACATAAAACAAGTAAGAATAATAGTCATGCAAACAAGACAATAAAATAAGATAAAATAAAAGATAAAATAAAAAAACAAAATCCAATGTCTTGCTACATGTCAAAGGCCCAGGAGAAGAGGTGGGTTTTGACGAGGGATTTAAAATCAGACAAAGAGGAGGTTTGTCTGATGTGCTGAGGCAGATAGTTCCATAATTTTGGGGAACAGCAAAGACACGATCCCGTCTGAGCTTCCGCTTCGTTTTCGGTTCATTCAGGAGCAGCTGACCAGCTGACCTGAGACGGCGACTGGGTACGTAGGTGTAGAAGCTCAGACAGATACGGCGGGGCAAGACCATTCAGGGACTTAAAAGCAAATGAAAGAATTTTAAAATGAATCCAAGAAGCCAAACTTGTAGTTTTGTGCAGGAGTACAGCGACCTACACCGCAGACCTTCTTCCATTCATGCATCATTTGAGAAACTAAATTTTAAAAAAAAGTCTGTTTACCTGACCAATTTCTAATAAATACACAAAATAAAAAAAATAAAAATACTGAACTTCAGGACATGTAACTTGCTAAGTTTGGCCAGATGTGGCCTCAGGTTTTGTGGCTTAATGTCTTCTGGTTTCTTATCCAAGAGAGCATTGTAATGACTGTGGAAGTTCTTGCTGTTCTGGATGTGCATCTCGAGAATATAACGTAAATTTTGCCCTCTATGACATCATAGTGAGCTGATGTAAGAAAAAAAATGTTCAAGGTGAAAGAATTCTTTGTACCCTGAAAACTGAGTAACGTGAGCATAGAAATACCTCAAACATGTGTTTACATTGCTTTGAGAGCCTCCAGTCACATCTAAGATATTCCATCATGACGAGATCAGTCAAAAAAACAAAAGTATAACTTTAAAGTTACTTTAAAATTGAATGCTAAATTACAACTACATCAAAATGGAACTGCAAATAATAATAACATAATAACATTATTACTCCAAGATGAGCCCAAACTCCCCCACTTCACCTGGAAATAACAGCCTTGGTCGTGGTAAGGCAGGTGGGAAGCTTTTTGTTTGGTTTTAATGGTTTTCTCCCAGTGGGGGAGCTTTTACTTGCCACTGCCGCAGCTTCTTATATCTTTGTTTTTGCTCGCTGGTTGCGCTCCAGGTCTCTGAAAAGCAGCTGGAGATAATTTGCATTATAACAGACAATACACAAATAAAGTTGAATGAAATTGAACTGAATTCTAGCTGCGTTTAAAAAGCACAAATTCTCTTCAATAACAAACTCATCATCTTGTCAGTCTTTCAGTGTATTGTCAGTATATTCCCACACACTCAGCTCCATCAGCCATACCTTGAAATTAAGTCCATTCTCTCAGCTGGATAGTTTATTTAGACAAAGAAGTTCTTAATGTACTTACTCATACAGTCTGTGATAGCTTATTGTTTCAGCTCAGCTGTTCTGTTCATTTCCTAACTCTTTACTATTAATTAAATGAACTGGCAGTAGCAGCCTGGGCAAATGACTCCTTTGTTATAAGAACAGTTACAGCGGATTTAATCAGCGCAGGAAGTCGACAATGGCCCGAGTATATCAGGAATGTTGCAGAAGATGTTTGTAATTGGGAATGTATGGTATGCTAATGCTTTGGCACTACTTTGAAAGGCATAATTCTGAGGTATAATACTACTTAAACTAAGCCAACATTCATCTGTAGTTGACACACTGAATCCAGTTGTTTGTATTAGCAGTTAAAAGAGGTTGTTTTTTTGTTTTGTGTTTTTATCTGGGAGGTTTCACTCACACCACCAAAGAGCAAATGGTGGAGCTAGTTGGTGTAATCAGACATGTAGCTTCTAAAGAGAGAGCAATTTTTCACAAAAGTTGGTGCAGAAAAGGATTAACACCAGCTATTCAGAGTGAAAGCAGATGCGGCATAGATCAAGGATTATGATATTGCACTTCAGTATGATAATTGCAACATGGTAACACACATGTGAGGGAGTTGTAATTACATTAACATTGAGCCAAGTTGCTCAATTATGGCAAAAAAAAACATACTCATTTATTCTGATCAAAATGACTTAGTAATTTTGCATCATGCAGTTATTGAATTAAAGAACATGTCTTATTTAGAGTATTTTCTTCTGAACCCCAAAAATAATCGACGATCATCAGTATTTCTGATTGCAAAGTCTACTTTGTGAGAGCTTGTACTGGTCTCACTGGCAAACGTCTCCACCAGTGGAGGCTTAAAGGTACGGTGAGGGGAAACTAGGGGTCCTGACAGCAGGCACCTGCAGGTCAACCCAGAGCCAGTACTCCTGACAATACCATACCATACCATACCATACCATACCATACCATACCATACCATACAAAACCATACCATACCAAACCATACCAAACCATACCATACCATACCATACCATACCATACCAAACCATACCATACCATATCATACAAAACCATACCATACCATACCATACCAAACCATACCAAACCATACCAAACCATACCATACCATACCAAACCATACCATACCATACCATACCAAACCATACCAAACCATACCATACCATACCATACCATACCATACCATACCATACCATACCATACCATACCATACCATACCATACCAAACCATACCAAACCATACCATACCAAACCATACCATACCATACCATACCATACCATACCATACAAAACCAAACCATACCAAACCATACCAAACCATACCATACCATACCATACCAAACCATACCATACCATACCATACCATACCATACCATACCATACCATACCATACCAAACCATACCAAACTTCATATCATACCAATGAAGCGCTTTAAATCGCTACAATGGATCAAAGTACTGTACAGCAAGTAACCAAAAAGTTATAAACATAAAACATAATAAAAATCAAAACTTTCATAAAAATACGAATAAAACCAGGTCCTTAAGATCACAGATATTAGCTCAGGGTGAAAACAGCTGATTGCTCCTATTAGCTGTACCAAGGTAATATATCTTTACAAGGCTGATTTTACGCACTGCTGCTTTCCAGTCAGTTCATATAATCTAAAGTGAGCACAGATGTCTAATATCAAATCACTACTGTATGTTTGTTTTTATGACTCTCTGCAGAATGTAAATTCTTCTTTGGTGCTTTTATGGCAGTTTAACTCAACTGTGCAGGTTTATTGTCCACCAGTTAATGATTGCGTGCTGTTAATTTTGTGGGGAGCAACCTTTTCAATTTGTTATGTTACTGCATCAATGCAAGCTAAGCCATATATGTACTGGGATGTATGTTCTGGTCAAAATATTTTCAGACTTCTACTCAATACAGCTTTTTTTTATATGATCATGTCACTGACAGAAAGCTTTCATTGCTTTTGATGGCTAAACTGTAAGTGAATTGGCTAAAGAGATAGAGCTGTCCTTTCCTCATTGGGTAGTTGGTTTTTGTTTCCTGGTTTTGTAGTTCATATGTCAAAGTGTCCTTGAGTAGGACATGTGTGCATTCTTCTGTGTTTGTGTGAGCTAAAAAAGCATAATCATTCTCATTTAAAAGATGGTATGGATTATTGAGCATGCCGCCACTCCCGACTCTTGTCATCTTTTTTGAGCTCAACTCCTCACCTTTTTTTTTTTTGACTATTTTTGCTGTTAACAGGTTTGTGCTCTTCTGGACAGAGATCTCTGATGTTTCTTCCTCAGATGTTTATCACTGAATTTCAGCTGCCTGCAATATTTACTTAACATCTCATCATTTGGGGGTCATCTTGTGGGTATATTTCTGGATATTTGCTATTTCATCCTGGATGAATATAAACATAGCTCATGTGTACATAAGCTAACCCTAACCCATTACTTTTTCATTCTTATTTATTTATTTATTTATTTTTGTAACCTTAAATGTGAGAATGGGGGTATGTTGGTTAAGTGGCTGGTGATGATTTGAGAGCTTTTTTATCTTGCACTTTCCATTGATAACAGTTACACAGACAGGACATGCAATAAAATAGGATAAAATACAAGAATAATTTCTTCATCCAGCATTTACAAACTTAGCAATCATGTTTCTTGGATTGAAAGCAGTTTCCAGGTGACCAAAAGGAGACCAAAGCCAAATCTGAAAGGCAGAGGACAGAAGTCTGCAGGTGCTGAGCCCCTGGTCTTTTTGTGGTTTCACAAGACGTTCCACCTCTCTGGTAGTTTTCCTAATTGCTTTTTTTGGCAGCAATTTCAGACCACTGGCCAGAATTTATTTACATAGGTTTCACAGTACGTTGTTGAAATTGTGGGTGACTAGATAGACAATTTACAATTCAGCTGAATTTTAATGACTTTTTCTCCAAGTGGACATATGGAAAGGTGAAGAGTCAAATGGGACTGTTTCTGTTAAGTGCATTCTGTGGTCTATTTCATCATCGTGAAACATTCTATGAAATAATTGCTTTGGCAGTGCCTTAAAGCAGCTGGCAGATTTTGAGAGAGAAAACACTTAGAATGTAAAAGAAGTTGTATTAAAGTATACAATTTACTATTTAACTGACTTTAAGTATCTTTAAGCGTCTCTGTCTGACTGGTGTCTAGTTCAACACCTGTGCTGTCATGCAGTTTCACTCTTTAATACAGTAGTTTATTTCTTCTGTCACTCTATTTTATTGTGTTGAATGTGTTCTGGTTTTGTCATTGTTGGCAGTGGCACTTTAATAGTTTTAAATGCCACACATATGTAATAGATTTTTTTTTCTGCATTTAAAAAGGGAGCAAAAACAATCTGTCCTCCTACTAGTCCTCCTGTTAGTCTTAAGGCCCTGAGTAGCATATGATGACAATTCACGGATAAATTACATATAATGACAGTAATGTGTTTTTAATCCAGGTACTGCATATGAATCTGAGATAATTTTTTTTGTAGGCTTGATGATTTTATAACTGATTCCTTATATCCAAACATCAGGATGGCATTTGTCTGCAGCTCATTCAGGTTTAACCTTCAGAATACATCCATTGTTTGGTGAGCTCAAATAGTGGCAGCATCTATTGATTTTGCAAGTATGTCCCCTGGCTGAAACCATGGTTTTGCTTTGTTCACACTCTTATCGCAAAAGTTGAGCTTCTACTGGTGCTGCAGTATTTTTTATCTAAAAATAGTTTAGAAGTTATCAGGCTTTGTGCTTTCAAAGGATGTGTAACTGGCCTTGATGTATTTTGAAATACAGCAGTGTGTTATAGCGTCTAATGACTGATTTATCATTAAATGAAACAAATGGTTTTCCAATACTGAGGAGTCTTTGTTGTTTTGGAACAAGCTCACTCATAAGTAAGCTCAGCGGGAGCAAAGTGATTACTGCCAGGCCTGCTTCTCTGTAAAGATTAAGGAAATGAAATTGTTTAGTTCTGCGAAGCTGGCTAAAAAGCCTCACCCAGCAGCACACAATGACACAATCACAGGAAGTTCTGAGGAGATTATCGAGAATATGGTAGATATACAGTGTGGTAAATAGTTTGGACACACCTTAAAGCATGTTTTTCTTTTTTTTCTTTTTTTTACATATATTTATGATACTGAATACATATATATTCAAATTTAGTAAAAGTTGTTTAAAAATTTAGATTCCTCATAGCAATCATTGATGGCAATTTTGCAGTCTCACATTCTCAATGGGTTTAAAAGAACCTTGAATAGTTTACTACATTCTGTGTGATTTTCCATCACTGTGGTCCAACTCATCCAAGAACACACCTTGGGATTAGTGCACAAGTTCATTTTCATCCATATCAAGGATTTATATGCAAAGCAAAATTAAGTGAAAGACTAAACATTTTCTTAAACACAACAACTTTTCTCACAGGTTAGGTATTTTGTTATATGGCTTTAAAATTTTAAATATTCTATTGAGTTGCTTTTCTCCACTATCTTATATGTAGCTCTCTACCTAGTGTAAAGTGATTTGATGTTCTTATATTTGTCCCCTGGCTAAATATTGAGGACAAAAATAACAACACAAGTAAAAAAAAGGCCCTTGAACACAATGAAGTTTCCATTCTCTGTTGGAAAATGCTTTTTAAAAACAATACAGTCCTCTGTTGCAAGTTACAAAGTATGTGCAGCCAAGAAACACGTACAGCAGTTGTCTGATGTATCTAAATGTTTCTAATTCAGCCTTGTTCTCATTAAAATGTCATTACAGCTTGACTCTTAACTGTTGGACTTTGCATCTAAACCATTTAAGGACAAAAGTGGAAAGCTGATGAAGTTATACCGTTATTCTGATTATTCGACAGCACAGAAGACTTCCAGTCGTCCCTTTTTGCATCTTGTTCAATTACTAACAAAAACTTGGTGTTAAATTTCATTTCTTATGATTCTATGTTGATGTATATAAACATTTCAACCCAACAGTTGTCTCTGTCAATACAAAGAAATGTCTTTAATGTGTTTAAGGTGTTTAATGTCCTTGATGATCCATGATGTAAAATTTGGCGTGTAATGAAGCGAACAAATCAGAAATACTGATTGTCTATCCAAGGAGAGTAACATTGATTTGGATTTATCCTTTGATAAATATATTGGAGTTTGTTTCCAAGAAAGCAATAAGGGACGTTTAAAGGCTCCGTGGCCACCTTTAAGTTTGGATGTTTTTCCAATAATAATGAGTCTAGAGATTTAAACAAACAGATTAAGGTTTGATTGGGATCATTGAGAAAAGATAGTGTATCATGGGACGAATGGTCATTTTAACTGTGGTAATTCTGCCTATGACATTTATTGGTAGGTTCATTCAGCGTTTAAGATTGAAATTAAGGCCTACAAACTCTTGACAGCTTGGGAAAAATATTTATTCACAGATATTTAACATTGCCTTTGTTAAGTAAGAGAGGTGTTGTTTGGGGACCCAGCTTTCACTGGGGCGTAACTGCCAGCTGAAAAAGGCAAGCAGTTGCCATGCACCACCCACTGATCATGCACTGCACCCACAGCATAATCTGAAGCATCTGTGGTGATGGAAATTCTGGCCTCAGGTGGCAGGTAAGCCAGTAGCATTGCATTGGCTAAAGCAGTTTTAGTGTCTGCAAACGCAGCTTCCTTTTCTATGGACCAGTCTACAGCCCATTTAGGTGTCTTCGCACCTTTCAGGGCCTCATGCAAGGGGCGCACAAGTGCAGCAGTTTGGGGTATAAACCAATGGTAAAAGTTCACCATACCCAGAAACTCTTGCAGGGACCTCACTGTGGTTGTCTGTTGGAAATTTAAGACTGCTTCCACCTTAGATTGGAGTGGCACCACCTCCCTCCTTGTTGACTCTGTGTCCCAAAAAGTCAATGGTGTTTAACCCGAACTGGCACTTTGCAGGATTGATAAGTCTGTGCAAGCTGAAATGTTCAAAGAAAATCCACAGGTGGGAAACGTGCTCAGTTCTAGAGGTGCTAGCAACAAGGATGTTGTTCAAGTACACAAAAAGGAAAGGCAGGTCATGCAACACTGAGTCCATGAGGCACTGAAAGGACCGAAAAGTGTTCTTAGGCCAAATGGCATCCTCAGGAACTCAAACATGCCAAAAGGTGTTATCATGGCCATTTTGGGAACATCCAGGGAGTGGATGAGCATCTGGTGGTATCAAACAAGGTCCACTTTTACAAATATCACTTTTACCTGCCAGGCGGGCAGAAAAATCCTGGATGTGGGGCACAGGATAGCAGTCTGGTGTTGTAGCATCATTTAGCCGTCTGTAATCACTGCAGGGATGCCAGTGCCCACTGGGCTACGGGACCATGTGGGGAGGTGAAGCCCACAGACTGCTGGAGCAGCAGACAATTCTGAGGCGTTCCATGATGTTGAACTCGCCCTGGCGATAGCAAGCTTGTCTGGGTCCAAACTTTGAGCTCTGGCATAGACAGATGGGCCAGTGATAGCAACGTGGTGCTCCACCCTGTGCTTGGCAGCAGTGGAGGAGAATCTTTCCTGTGTGTGTGCTGGAAATTCTGCTAGCAGCCAAAGGAAGTCGTCCGTAGGGGAAAGCACATTAGAAAGTCTGGCCGAATCTAAACCACCGACAGCACAAGAGTGTAAACAAAAGGTGGTGACATCAATTAAGTGACAGTTCTTGACATCCATCAGTAGTATGTAAGCACATAAATTATCTGGCCCAAGGAGGGGAACTGCAACTTTGGGTTGTGATACAATCCCAGGTAAACTGCTGGCCACTGAAGTTCAACATGCTGAGTGCCATAGATCTGC
This sequence comes from Arrhamphus sclerolepis, assembly GCA_037176975.1. NCBI lineage: Eukaryota > Metazoa > Chordata > Actinopteri > Beloniformes > Hemiramphidae > Arrhamphus > Arrhamphus sclerolepis. The sequence continues at coordinate 3,207,812 of JBAMYA010000001.1, read as the reverse complement.
CGTTGGTTGCTTATAGGGGTGGGCCAAAACCATCAGCCAGAATGTCCAATCTCGATGCTGGCAAAATGCTCCGCTGCGCACCAGTGTTGCACAGAAAACGGCGCCCATAGATGATGTCCTGGGTAAACAGCAGCCTGTCGGCCCGGCCAAGGCTCATGTCCACTACACCGGAAACGTGGGGTCTTTGCCGGGTTTTAATATTAAAGAGATTATAGCAGTGTTCATTTCTGTGGGGAGTTCAGAAATGTTCCAGAAATGCTGGTAATATTCTACAGAGAAGCTCTCTGAACCTGGGGATTAATTATTTGGCATAAGTTAGAGGGCTTTATGGAATTCTGTTAGAGTAAACTGCTTATCCAGTTCTTTTACTTCTGTGAACTGAGGTAGGTTAATATTGTTTAGAAATGTATCAATATCTTGTAAATTTGGTTTAAATAGAAGAATACAGGTTCTTATAAAAGTTCCTGAATGATTCATTAATTTTTGCAGGTGTTCATACAATGTTAGAGTTGATTTTTCCTCGTTTCTTATCTGATCAGCTAGTTATTTACTGCATTTATTGTTATGCTCAAAATGTTAATGTCTGAGTCTTTGTATGAGTAATTTAGTCTTCTTATTTATGTATTCATTCAATTGTAATTTATACTTCTGTAGATCCGGCTCAGTTTGATGTGTGGGATTATTTACATTTATGATTTCTAATTCTTTAATCTTTTTTTTCCAAGCTTCTTTCTTCTTCTTGTTCCTTCTTTTTCCTATGAGTAGAGTATGAGATAATCTGTTCTCTTAGCACCGCTTTCCCTGTTTCCCAAAGAAGTGTAGGAGCTATTTTTGGCCAATCATTTATTTCAAGGAAGGATGCCCACTTTCTTCTAATATAATTAAGGATAATTAAGTCAGGATCGTTAAGTAGTGATGTGTTAAATCTCCACTTGTTGTTGGTTTTGACAGGTTTATTTATATTTAAACTGAGAGTATTTGGTGTGTGATCACTAATGATGACGGGATGTATAATTATGTCAATTGTTTTTGAGATGATAGAGTTGCTAATCAGTAGTGGACGCAGGGGTAGGAGTGATTGGCTTGTGTGTGAAAAGTGAGTGAAAATTCTTTGGGCTGCTTTAACCTCCAACCATCTCCAAGCCCAAAATCTGCCGTGTAATTGTTTCTGAAGATTGATGATAAAGTGAGGATTTATCTAGTGCAGGGTTGAGAACTGTACAATCTACACCTACAATCACTGGAACTGGATAAATTGGAAATGGCTGTAAAAAAAAAAAAAGTATCAAAGAAAGAAGAATCGTCATTGCTTGGTACATAAATGCTGGCTATAGATACTGGGCTGTTGTCTGTTGTGTGTGAGCTGTGTTGTTTGCCTGAAAGCACCTATTAAAAAAGAAGAGGTGAGAAACAGTGGACATAGACATGTAGAAGAGAGCAAAGCAAAATGGAGAAAAGTAGAAAACATGTATTTATAAAAAAAAAAATTTTCGAGAAAAAGCAGAGAAAATAATGTGTTGCTTTAGAAGTCAAGATGCAGTTCTATAAATCAGAGAGATTTAGAGATATTTTAAGTTCATGATTAGATGGGTTGTAGGTTAGAAGAGCTAGCTTGTGCCATTTTTCCGTCTTGCTTGAACTTCGCCAGAGTAGGACATGGACATTTGTTCGTTGGGTTTTTATATCCAATACGATGAACTAGGTGGAATCTGATCCTTCTAACGGCCTCCGTGGGGAGTGTGATGTGTTGAGGACTTTTAGCTGCGTTACCATAAAGTCCATGATCAGCTGTTCAGGATTTTTATCTTTGGTTTGCTCAGGCATTCCAAAACAAACAAGATTATCCCTCATGCCAAGCGATTGTAAATCTAAAATAGATTTGTTCATCTCCTTGTTTTCTTTGGTGACAGTTTTGAGTTTAGTTGTCAGTGAATTGTTTTCTTTAACCAATGTTACAATGTGTTCTTGACTGAATTCCAAACTTTTGCTTAGCTGTTTGAACTCTTTGTGCATTATTTCTGAACCTCATTAAGATGAGAAGCAGAGAGACAGTTTAAGCTGTTTAAGGCTCTTGAATAGGACTCATTGAGACTAATTACTTCTTATTCATTCTGAATGTCTCCAACTGAAAGAATAAAGTTTTCAGGGTTTATGTCTTGTAGCATGTTTATGAGTGAAAACTAAAAGCCCAAAACCAGATGCCGTTTTTTTAAAAGTTAATGCTAGACATTACCACTCATTGTTGAAACGTTGTATAAAAATATAATGCAGTTATTTTCAAATCTCATACACACATATTTTATTTCCAGTAGAACATATCAGATATTGAAATGGAGACATTTTAGCATTTCATGGAAAATATCTTCTTATTGTGACTTTGATGACAGCAGCACATCTCGAAAAAGCTAATCAAAAACAACAGAAGGAACATTCGACAATAATTAGGTTACTTGGCAACAGGTCAGATACATGACTGGGTATGAATGAAACATTTCAGAGAGGCAGATTCTTATATGTAAAGATTGGCAGAGGTTCGCCAATCTGTGACAAACTGTTTTTGTCGCTCAGTTTCAGAAAAATATTCCTCAACAAAAAATTGGAAAGACCTTGAAGATCCCACCATCTACAGTAGCCTATATAATCAAAAGATGCAGAGAACTGGGAGAAGCGTTTGTGCGCAATCAAAGCCAAAAGCCAAAATGCATGTGATCTTTGGGTCCTCAGGCGGCACATTAAAAACAGGCATGATTCTCTCCTGCACATCACTGCATGGGCTCAGGAGCACTTCCAGAAATCACTGTGTGTGAACACAGTTCGCAGTGAAATTTATGAATGCAAATTTAAGCTGTGTCATGAAAAGAAGAAGTCACATGTGAACGCCATCTAGAAATGTCACTGTCTTTGCTGGGCCAAAGCACAAAATGGTCTAAAATGGTCGAGGCAAAATGGGAAATAGTTCTGTGGTCAGGAATCAAAACTTGAAATTCTTTTTAGAAACCATGGACACTACGTTCTGCAGCCTAAAGAACAGATGAGCCACCCAGCTTGTTATCAGTGGATAGTTCAAAAGTCTGCACCTCTGATGCAACCCCATGCCATGTGATCAGTTTACACATCTGGAAAGACTCCATCAACCCTGAAGTTTTAGAGCAACATATGTTCCCATCCAGATAACGACTCTTCCAGGGAAGTCCTCTTTCAGCAAGACAATGCTAAATACACAGGCCTGCTGCATCCATCACAACAGTATGGCTTCACATGAGAAGAATCCAGCTGCTGAACTGGCATGTCTGCAATCCAGACCTTTCATCAACAGAAAGTATTTGGTGCATCATAAAACGTTGAATCTGGCAATGAACGCCCAGGACTGTTGAGCAGCTAGAATCCTGCATAAGACAAAAATGGGACAATTTTCCACTCCTAAAACTCGAGAAACTGGTCTCCTGACGTCCCAGATATGGGAGATGCTACACAATGATAAACATCACCCCGATCAAACTTTTGAGATGTGTTGCTGCATCAAAGTCAAAATGAGCTAATATTTTCCATGAAACGGTTCAGTGTCCTAGTTTTAACATCTGATATGTTCTTTTATTCTATTGGAATAGAATATGAGTCTATGTTGTTTGCAAATCATTGATTTCTGGTTTTGTTTTACACACTATGAAAACGTTTTGGGTATCGGGGTTGTACTTGTTCATACAACATGAAGTAATGTGAGCAGAGGAAGAAATGCACGACATAGGTGGAATAAAAACCAAGTTTCACATTTTATTACAGAAAGACGTGTGTTGTTTGATATGCAGTTAGTCCAAACAAGTCCAATGAGCACTGAAGAACTAGTCACCTGTGAACTCATCTCCAGATCAGACAGGGGTTTAACAGAATGGAAGTAACCCTTCCATTAAAGAAAGAAAAACCGACAACGGTCAGAGAAATAACTTGAAACAAAAACATAGGAATAAAAAATTACTTAAAATGAACAAATGAAAAACAGACATTGCTTCTGAATTTTTGTTCAATAGAAAAATTAAAAACAAACAAAACAAATGAATGAAAGCGGCCTGGACAAAAGTGATGGTACTTTCAACTTAATATGTTGTGGCACAACCTTTTGAGGTAATCACTGCATTCAAATGAGTTCTGCACCTGTCCACAGGTATTTTAGCCCACAGCTCATGATCAAACATCTCCAGCTGTCTCAGGTTTGAAGGTTCCTTCTCCAGACTGCTTCAGCTCTTTCCACAGATGTTCAAAGGGATTTAAATCAGGGCTCATAGAAGACCACACTGAGCCATTCTTGGCTTTTTAGTTGTGTTCAGGGTCATTGTCTAGTTGTAAAATCCGTGATCTGTGACTGAGACCAAGCTTTCTGACACTGGGCAGGCATTTTGCTCCAGAATGTCTTGAGATTTCATTGTCCCTTGCACAGATTCAAGACATCTTGTGCCAGATGCAGCAAAGTGGCTCCAGAACAGAAGCGAGCCACCTCCATGTTTCACAGTCGGTACACTGTTCTTTCCTTTGGCGCTTTTTGCAAGTCGCATCAGCTCTGCGTGCGTAGATGCAAAAATGAATTACACAGTTTTGTCTCATCTGTCCAAAAGACTTTCCCAGAAGCTTTGTGGCTTGTAAACATGCATTCTGACAAACTCCAGTCTTGCTTTTTTATGTTTAGCTTTCTTCAGCGGTGTCGGCCGTCTTCCATGAAGTCTATTTTGGCTCCAACAGTGACGGATGGTGCGGCCTGACACTGATGTACCTTGACCTTGGAGTTCACCTCTTACCTCTGTAGAGGTTGTCCTGGGCTCTTTAGTGACCATTCATATGATCTGTCTCTTCAATTGTCATTTGTCACCTGGTTCAGCGGTGCCAGTGATTACAGTTAAAGGAGGTGGGGGAGTGTTGCTATGTGTACTGAGTTTCTGTGCTTTTTTTTTTTTTTTAACTTCTGTTATATCCTTGGGTGTGTGATGGCTTTTTAGTTGTTCTTTTTTTGTTGTTGCTGTTGTTGTTTTATTTTTTGTTTTTTTTTGGGGGGGGGGGTTCCACAATTGACCGTCTTTCATACAGTATGAACCCAATATAAGTCCGGTTTTTGATCTTACCTGTTAGCATGGTACCTCTTGCTAATTTGAACTAATGATCCATTTCATCAGCTTGGAGGTTCTGAGTCAGAATTCAAAATGACGTCATATCCAAGCCAACCACATTCTAGTTAACATTGCTATGTGCAAGATTTAGCACCTACAAATTGCGTGAAAACATGTTTGACTGACCAAATAAAACAAAGACAGAACTGTTGTTAACAGTAAAACTGAGTGTTTACTTTGCTGATGCGAGCCGCAGCAATGGTGGCTTCTGAACTTCCAACTTCAGTAGGTTTTCCAGTTGAAACGACGAACTCTGAACTCCGAAATTCCGACTTCAGGGTGCAAATAGTAATGCTTAATGAGCCCAAAGCGAAGCCAAGGCTGATGGGAATAACATTTGGTTTGCAGGTCAACAAGTGACGTGCGAGGATAAACACAAGCAGATGACAAGATTCCTTCCTTCAGATTATGAGGACCGACCACCTCCACATCAAACCCCTAATAAGTGTTTCTTTGTTGGTTGATATGAAGTTTGTAAGTCGAGGACGAGCAAACAGACTGCTGTTCATATGTCCAGAAAGAGAACTAAACATGTTTGAGGCACGTAAATGCTTACAAGCTCATTTATTAGTGTGGAAAAGCCTCCTGGGCAAATGGAAATCAAAATGATTTCATTTCTGTCACGAAAACCGGACTGAGTGTTTGTTGTCTGTCCATTTGTGCAGAAGCAGATTAAAAGCGGCATAAGTGATGAATGCGTCTGACCTTTCGGGCTTCACCCTCTATGTGTGGGGTACGAGTCCTCCGGCTCGCTGATGCTCTGAGCTGTTAAAGTGATCTGTTTGCTGTCTAGTTAACGGAGGGAGGGAGGACGATGGTGGAAGGGAGGGGTGGGGAGGAAGAGGAGAAGGAGGAGGGGGTGACTTCAGTGGAGAGTATGTAACAGGACACCGGCTTACTCTGTCTTTTCCTTCTCCTCCCTCTTTCCTCTCCTCTCCTCTCCTCTCCTCACTCCTGTGCTCTCTCTCAGTAAAGTCTGCTCACTGAGCACTTATATGGAATAGCTGCATTTTTCCTCCTTGGTGAGGCTGGAAGAGACTGAAAACAAGGGGACGGGAAAGGGTCCAGGTTCGGTTTTTGGTGGATCTCCCTTCTTCGGCTGGGACCGGCGCTGGAGGAAAGCTCCTGGAAGGTGAGTCCTGCCCCAGGTACTGTTATGACCCCCATCTCTGAGGCCAAAGGGGGCTCGCCTGCTGCTTTGTGCTGGCGTGGATCTCAAAGGGTGCGGGGATGCAGACAGAGGTGGTGGGCAGCGGGATAACAGGTGCAAAGTCCCACCAGTCAGAAATGATGAGAAAAAAAATGAATTGGTGCTTGTCTTATTTTCTCTCTTCAAGTCTGTTTTAAATGCAGCATGATTTTCCACAATGAGTCATGACTTTGTCACAGTTTCATTTTCTTTAGAAATCAAAAAGTTTCTTCTCTCCTTTGGCCGTCTGAAGGAGCTCGTCTAAGGACGAAACTTTGAACACTGCTGTCAACAACGCTCACGTTATTTAATCCGCTGGCCTGGAGTTTAAGTAGTTGTAACGTATACTCTTAGCTGCCCTGCTTGTCATGTGTGTGAAGGAACGTGTGGCTGTAACAGAGCTGCCGACAACCGACTGGCAGGGTGTGGTATGAACACACACACACACACACACTCTGTCCTGTTCCAGCCGGGACACACAGCAACTTGTTTACCGTGGCAATTTTAATTCTTCCTCTCCAGTTATGGGGTACGTTCCAGCTAAAATGAAACTCGGTGCAGATGGGAGGATCATCTCCCTCAGTTTGTTGTGGCGAATCCTGTTCAATATGTTTAAAACATTACCAGGAGCAGATTGGGAACTCAAACACAAATTTAGTTAAAAGAAAAAAAATTTAAAAAACAACGGGAAATGCAATTTGCTGCTGAAGCTATACATAATTTTTCTGCTTTTATCAATATTATTTTTTCTTTTTTCTGAGATGGCAAGATGGAAAATTCATTAGGCTGCAAGCCCAGGAATGAGCATAATAAACACAATTATCATTTCACCCCACTGAAAACATCCGCCAGCCTGCTTTGTTGAGAGACATTTAATTGCTGCTGCAGAGATTCCTGCCAGAATAATCCCTGGAAATTCAGGGCTGAAGTGCCCCACAAAATTAATGGAAGTATTTTTTTAACAGTAATGCACCTTTGTTTGGCAGTTCCCCTTTTATGGAAGGTGAGGAGTTTTAGTATCATGGTGGAAACAAAGTCTCCTGAGCTGACATTTCGGGATGTCATAAATGATTGGGAGGAGGACGTCCAAACGATGAGTTTAGCAGCTGTGGGACCAACGTTTCCATGCCAGAGGGTCTCCCTGGGGGGATCCTCATCTCTCTGAGGAAGCAGGGTGTCATAGGTGTTGATGCTCCACAGTTCAAGGGTGTCATATCATCTAAAATATATACAAATATTTTCCTCATTGGAGACCAATTCCGGCATTTTATTTTATTTAATTTTTTTCCTGGCCACTTTAACAGAGACTCCAGTAATTTTACTCTCTAAGTCAGCTGCATACTTACCAGTAGCTGTAGTGAAAGGGCACGACTGCTGTGAGGCTGGACTTCATTTAGGAAAAGCTTAAGACCTAAGACTGGTCTCGTAAAATCCAGGAGCAGTGAAACAGTAACAGTAGTAATAATAGACGATTAACGACGATAACGAGGTGTCAGTGGAGCCAAAGCACATGTAAACCTTTGTCTGTTAACTTTGATTTGAAAGGGTCAGTTGCACCATTTTATGCTCGACATTTAGAAACTTTAAAGACTGCTTAATATGAGTTGATTTATTGATATATTTCTGCACAGAGCTGGTTTACAATGAAGCGAATGTTATATCAAAAGTTACAGTTGAGTAGATCTTTAATTGCATTTCAACAGTTTCTTCTGTGAATGGCGTTAGCGCCACAATATTGAGACTGAGCTTAATTAGTACAACGCAGCTAACCAGCTAATGTTGATGGTAAAGTTAAAGTTTAGTGTATCTTAAAAGCAGAACAAAGGACTTTTATTCACATTGAAGTATCCACTTAACTTTCATTAAGATGAATGTGTGCCCACTGTCGGCAAAAAGGTTCTGTACCACTGCAGTCTGACAAGTTCATACATATATACATATATGTGTGTACCACACCATCTTTATTTATAAAGCGCTTTCACACAACCACAGTTGAACCAAAGTGCTGTACATAGGGAGTACAATTTTAAAACATAAGACAGAAACAGGTAAGACAATACAATACAGCTAAAATAGGAAAAAAAAAGAAACTAAAAAACAAGATAAATAAATAATTAATAATCACGAAAAGACAAGTAAAATCAAATCAATTTCTCATGCTGGGTTGAAAGCCAGTGAGTAAAAGTGGGTTTTTAGGAATTCAGTAATTCAAGAAAATAGTGATAGAAGAGAAACTGAGAAAGTAACTGAGAAAGAGACCAAACATCCATCCATCCATCATCTATACCCGCTATTTCCTGTTCAGGGTCACGGGGGTCTGCTGGAGCCTATCCCAGCT
>JBAMYA010000001.1:3185632-3196542 GCA_037176975.1 Arrhamphus sclerolepis | reverse complement strand
CCCTGTGGAGGCTGGAACCAGGAACCTTCTTGCTGTGAGGCAACAGTGCTGACCACTAAGCCACCGTGCTGCCCTAACAGAGCTACATTAAAGGTGAAAGTGAAGGTTACTGTGGTGGTGGGGGGGGTGGCTCTGCTCAGCAGAGGAGAGGTGAAGCTGCAGCTCAGGAAACAGCACCTGAGAGGGATTGATTGAAGTAGGAAACGTGATTGGCACACCTGCAGCACAGGTGTGCCAATCAGGGTCCCTTTATTTAAACAGCAGCAGCCTGGTGCTCTCGAGTGAGAGAGAGAGGGACTGGGACTGGGACTGGGACTGCGACTGCGACTGCCAGAGCGGCACTTGTGTGTGTTGTCCTGAAAAAGATAAACAAAGCTAAAGTGCTCTTCGTGGAGTGTTTTATGCTGCTGGTCACCTGTGTAGCGACGAAAGTGCTCCAGTTACATTTAGAGTAATATTTATAAACAGAAGAGTTGAACAAAGTGACTCAAGATCAAATAAGAAATACAATAAAGCTGAGAAAACTTACAAGATATTAAAACACAATATATAAGAATGAATGTAAATAAGAAAATAGAAAACTGTACAACCCATTTTAAAATGGTTATAAGGAGCGAGTCCAAAGAATCAAACATCTGATCTGCTCAGTCTATTGTCTGAGCAGATCACATGGGGGGGGGGGTAACCTGTCCCTCACATCAGGGTGGCCTGATGCATATCTTCAGCACATGCTACTAACAGAGCTAATGAGAATCCATTAAATAAAAAGAAAATCCTTCATTACTACTTGCATAACTTTTTAATTCTTGTTAAATTGTGAAACCCGTGTGGTCAGACGATGAAATCTTACTTCGGGGTCAATGTCAGGGTTAAAATCACAACGTAGTCTGAGTATAAATGTGACCATGGATTAGATTCCTGCTCAGAATTATAGTAACTCTACAGTTGGAATTGATTTTTTCTTTTTTCTTTTTTTTTTACACTTTAATTGTGAAACACATTGTGTCCTTCGTTTGTCTGCTGCGTTTCCTTCTTCAAATAACAACAAAAAAGATAAATTATCTTTTGTAAAAAAGAGTGCACAGAACCTGCTTTTTATTGAGTAAATCTTCATAGGTTTAAAATTCCAGAGTAGATATCTACAAACTGGAAATAATTAAAAGGTCAACTCCAACAAGAGAGTTGAAATCTCTAACACCAGTTCAAGTCCAAGATATCAGTCGGCCAACGTGTATTGTTGAACACGATAGTTGGAGGAATAAAGTCCACAGTGAGTCATTGTCACACTTGTGTGTATGATTGTGTGAAGACACAGCAGTGTATTGATGTAGCTACAACAGTGTGTAGCTACATACGTTGCTTTTGACCAAACTTAGCAGCCCATGAGGCATGTATTTGGCCTCAAACTTGGGTTTCTCTTTCTTTTTTGGCTCAGTTTTATTTTGGATGTCGAGTCTGCTCCTCTAGTGTAACAACTGGTCGTTTTCAAGGCACCGTTTCTTACCATTAATGTTTGCTCGGGGGTCATGTTCGCCTTCAGACAATTTGTATTGTAATAGATGCTAAGCAAATAAAGCTGAATTTAATTTAATTTGATTTAGATTACATCTTCAAAATTGTATTTTTTCTGATAAAGATTTTTTCCATTTCACATAAGCTCTGTGCAAAGGCAGAAAGAGTGGAAAAGTGTATTTTTGTACCCAAAGTCTTTCTAACTTCATCAGAGTTTTTCTTCGTAATCCATCAGTCATTTTTCATCGAATGATTTCCATTAAATGTGATTGTGATAACATTGATTGTTTTAGGTCTAAATCTCTCACTGCAGGTTTAGAACCAGAAACCCGAGCAACTCTAAAATGAGCTGCCTGTAAATCAGTAAAGAAATGTACTTTTATCTTCTGTGCCTGTAGTTCTTCGAATGACAAAGCTTCGAATGTTCTTCTCACTTTATCCTCTCAAATTTGCAGACATATTCTCATCAGATGTTTGTGGCCCAGACAAGGAACTGGACTTGGAAAGCTGCCAGTGTGTGTGTCGACGGGGGAGTCAAGCTCATACCTGCGGCCCGAACAGACACCTTGACCGAAACACTTGCCAGTGCGTCTGCAACGTGCTGCCTCCTCCATTGTGCCCTCTGAACTACATCTTCAACAAGGAGACCTGCCAGTGCTCGTGCAATAAAACATGTCCGAGGCACCAACCACTCAACAAGACAAAGTGCACCTGTGAATGTAATGAGTCACCAAACAAGTGTTTCCTAAAAGGAAGAAGGTTTCACCAAGCCACATGCAGGTAAGTAGGCACGTCAAAGGTTAAGTACCATTTGCTCTTTGAGGATTTGAAGAAATCCCCTCTTCTGCAAGAGAGCAGCAAGCTTTTAGAGACACAGAGCTCTAGACGTGATTCACTAGAACGCAACAGAGGAAATCACTGGGAGGTTGAGTCCTTTTTCCACAACGCTGCAGAGGAGTGTGATCCTCAACCAATAAACCTAACTAAATTCTTACATAAGATGTACATTTTGGCCTGAAAAAGGTTTTGTTTTGTCAGCGAGGATCAGGATTCATCATAATGTTAGCAAGAGTGAAATCCCTTCTTCAAAGACCTGTAACTTCCGTCATTGTTTAAGGAGAACATTTAGACTTATTTCACTTGCGTTACCCTTTAAAGTTAAAACTTTATCTCATTTATCTCCTCCCTCAAAATGGTCACAGAACATGCTTCATGCCTCTTGAATTTTTGCAACTTCTATTGTTTTAAAGTTGCCCATCTTTTCTGTTCCTCTCTGTTCAGCCATCCATTTTCTCTCATTTTGACCATTCATTTATCCATTCCTTCATCTATTTTCTCATCATTTTGCTTTCATGCATTCAGTCAAACAATTGCAAGCCTCTCACTGCATCCATCAACAGCTTCGACGACACCAGTTCGACACCTATTAAGCAGCACACGTCCATCCTCTTGCCATTTGGTTTATGAAGCCAAATGTTGGACCCCTTAGTAAATAAATTATTCCTGTAACATGATCGTGAGGAGGTATTCCACAGTGTACAGTCTGTACTTTATCTGGGAGTAGTCAACAAACGTAACTTTGCGTAGGACCACATAGGATGATAGCTGTATATCTGGAGGAAGCTGTAGCCTGGCATTTGTAGGTGGTTACCGTGGCGAACACTGTGTAATACAAGACCTCAGTGTGCTAATGACTTCTCATAGCTGCCACCTAACCATTTCCTCTCCTCACAAAGGAGGAAACACACACGCACATATACACATCCATCCATCGTGTCCAATCTTGACCCCTGCTGACCCTGTTTGAGGGTGATTTATGAGTAGCACATAGTAGGATTTGGGACCCACGGTGCGTGTATGCATGTTTGAAACAGAGCGTTTGACCATTCAGGCTCTTTTGTGGATTTTATCGTAGGTTCATGGCTCTCTTAAAGTTGCCACAACTAAATATTTTGCCCTCCACGGACTCTCCTGGCCTTCACTTTATACTGCTTTTGTGTAGCTATTTGTGGTTTTTGAAATGAAGGCCGGACTCAAGGTTAATTTTAAGTTTATATATATTTTCTATTATTTTTGTTCCCTTTTCTGACAGTTCTGACAGACATTTGTGAAAAATTCTATTTCAAGAAAACCCACAACTTTACAAATTTAATTTAATTCTTGTGAAACTGTGAAAGCAGTGCGGTCAGACCATAAAATGTTACTTCAAGGTTAACGTCTTACTCTAGGGAAGGCTCGAGCAGGTCAAGTTTTAAATCACCTGGTAGTTATGAAGCCAGCAGTTTTTTTACTTCTTTGAAATTTAAATCCACATTGTAACCTTTAACCCTTGTAACACACAAGAAAGTTGTTAGTGTTTGTCTTTGTCAGGTTGCAGTGTTTGGTGGTACGGAAAGCCCGCGGGCTCCTGGGACAAGGTTCACATCACCAGACCATCATTTATGTAGGCTTAGTTTTCATTCCCACTTCTTACGAATCAGATGTCAAGACCTACTTGGGAATCAGGTTTCATGCCCATGATCTGCCAGAAATCCTGAGCATCAGTGTGGCCTACTATACATGCACAGTCACACATATGGTGCTGACAGGTTTGAATGAATGCACGACTGACTTAAGGATAAGTGAATGAACAGCAAAAGAAATCTTTTGCAACAGAAAAGTAAAAAAAGAACTGCTAGATGTGAGCATGATACAGTTTCAGTAATGACTGGCAGGTAGTGTTGCCTTTAACTATGCAAACTATCTAATAATCCATGTAGTTTGAGAAATGTCTCAGCTGGAGTATGTCCCAGCTCATATTGGCAAAGAAATAGTCCCAGTAAAACACACTTGGACAAGTAAACAAATCTGACTTGTCAGTGGAAATTCGATTCATCAAGAGGATCCAGGAAAAGCAAATGGTCAATTTAACAATTTTCAAGTTCACGAGAGACGAATCCCTAGTTTTAGCCGTACTACCTGCAAAATATCCAAAAGGTATGTCCGAAGATGGTCTCAGGATTCATAGATTCATCATTTGGAAATGACTGAAAAGACTCAAATACAGAAAACAGGTGTGGAGGGGAGGCTGATGTAAATTTATTACTGCAGTTCAAATGGATCAAACAACCCGGGAAGTATTTCTTAGGGAGTCAGACAGCAGTATGACAGGCAGGCAGGCTGACAGAGCAGCTGGGAAGACAAGAGCTAGACGCAGCACAGAAATCTAAAATAAAATTCTAAATTCATGGTTTACCAAAGCTGGTGACGATGGAAGAAAAGTGACAGGTGATATATTGAGTAATAATGATAAAGATGTCTGTTAGGTGTGTTTGACTTGGCCAGGAAGCTGATGTGAACTTCACTTCTTCCCATAAAATCAAATAGAAGCATGAATGTATAAAGAATAGTATATTATATGCTATTTACTAATAAACATGCGACAAGACAAGAAGACACGACAAGAACATTTAAATCAGCTTATATATGTCACACATTCGATCATAAACATTAATATTTTCTGATTTTTCTTTTACTTTAGTTTCAGAGACATAACAATACATAATAAACTGACTGATCGTAGTTATTGCACCAAAAATAAAGGTCAAAAATAAGGATTAGGCATGCTTCATTGTGTACAGAATTTTAACTGGTATCAAATTATTATTATTCAACTTCTAAATAAGAGAGGAGCTCACATTCCTCTGCACAGGGCTGTGCAAGGAAAGGGCTGAACACCTACATATGCCAGGAAACAAAATTTATTTTTAATGACATAAAGGAACAACCTGTTAGGGAAATTTTATGCACAGAAAAAAAGGAAATTAACAAGTCAACAGCAGACATCTATAGCTCATCTTGTTTGCTAATATACAATTTGCGACTCCATGACAATGATCACAGGTTGGTAAAGAAGGAAAAATAAAACAAAAAAACACCATATCAGAAAAGACTTTAGATTTCACCTGAACTGTTGTTAGCTTTGAAGCTAAATCTAGTTCCCTTTTTTTCTTTTTTTTTTCTCATTACAGTTGTCTCAGGCCTCCCTGTGAGGTAAGAAGGCGAAAGTGTGAATCAGGTTTCTCCTTTAGCGAGGAGGTGTGTCGCTGCGTTCCGTCCCACTGGAGACGACTGGACTAACCTCCAACTCCATGAGATTCAAACAAAATGCTAATGAGAAAAATGTCACGAGTGGAATGAATCACTCATCCCCTTATAGGCCTGCTGGTCAAAAGGATTCCCATTAGCTGTGATGGCTGCTAGGGGCGAGGACCCTGATGGACATGGGGAAACCTGATATTTGGAAACTGGTGATCTGAAGGTGAAAAATGCACTGATTCTTTTATGAGGACATTTTTTTGGGAGAGTGAATGCTAGGAGCCCAGGATGGAAAGAAGGACTACAAAAGTCATCACTCAAATTTTGTTACAAAGTGTTGTGAAATAATTTGTTTTAAAATATTTTTTGGGGGGGATTGAGGGGTGGGAAGGGTTATTAATTATGTCTCAGTATTCTTATTGACAGATATTGATTATATAATTTATTAAATGCTATTTTTAAACATCTGTTTATTGCAATTTCATTATTTTTTATGAAAATACACTGTGATCATTATTTTTGTATCATGTAAAGTATATGTGTGAAATAAAGTATACTGTATGTTGTACATTATGTCCAGTCTGTTAAGATGTATGGTGTAATGGTATCTTGCTTTACTGTCCGCAGCAATAACCTTCTACAGTGAATCTTTGAAGAGACTTATACCACGACAGCAACCGCAACAGTTAATTCCCCTTAGGGGAATAATTTATTAATCTTAAGTATTTTTGAATTGAATTAAATCGAAATAGTCAAATTCTTGAGTTAAAGACAGCTGGTCTTCTTTTCTTGGTAACCAGTTTTTAGCTCTTATCCAAAAGGCTCCACAGCCAACAGATTGGTGGGGAGTTCCAAGCTTATACGCTGTTGTAGGGAAATGAATTCTTTTGAGTTGTTACAGGTTCATGTAAAACACTGACCTACGTGGCCTCGTTCTCGGTCACTAAGTTGTGAATTGCTTTGGTCACCTGAGTGGGGCCCATGTCAGATGAAAAATGGGGCTCTGTACAGGACTGTCCGCATATGTTGTTAGCCCAGGCAGACCCAGATAAGACACCCATTTTTGGCCCTTGTCCATTAATCACACATGAACCTGAGCATAACAATCACGTGGATCCAATATGGAACTCAGCAAGCAAGGATTCATGTTGCTGTAGCAGTTTACTGATGGTCTCCTTTGCCTCAGATCAGGAATAGTACATATGAAAAGTGAGGTAACATAAAATGACACGATAGTTTCACTTGTGGCCAGTTTCAAATGGTGGACTGTTTGCAAAATCCATTGAGCTTCTGTGAATACTAGATGTTTACTAGCCTGGTCCTCACCAGACTCTGCACTTCATTTCATTTCTGCAAAGAGTCTGGCCACTCTCGATTGTCAAACGACTACTTCCTGGTGGGCAGAGCACTTTTCTGAAGCTTAAAATCATTGGTCTACCCATAAATCAATCACCAACGTTTGGCGATGACGCATGTCATGTGCCAGCAGAGCCACTGTAAACACAGACGTCGATAGCTGAGAATATTCAATAGCTCTGTAAAGGAGTTCAACAAACTCAGAGTCAAAAAACTGACTCGGAGTTCAACAAACTCAGAGTCAAAAAACTGACTCGGAGTCAACAAACTCAGAGTAAAGAAACTGGAGTTTCCGATTTGAGATCAGGTGTTCAGAGTTGGTTCAGTTAACTCTGAGTGTGTTGACTCTGAATTACCGCAACTATAAAAATCCATCATCAATGATGACAATACCATGATTCACCATGGCAACGCCAGTAAACAGAAGTAAACTAACCAAACACTCATCTTGTTGTGTCTTTAAGCCTCTAATACTGGGGAGCTTCTCCAAGACAGAGCGAATATCCTCTCACACTGTATATCCTTGTCGGCCACCATTGTAGTGGACTAAAGTGAACTGCAATTTCTAACTCGGTGCAGCAGTTACATCGTGGCTCTCTGTCTTGCTCGCCGGTTTGTTGATTGGTCAGTATTTTTTGTTCGGGAGTAAACCGAAAAGAACTTAGGATTCCCAGTCTATTGGCCCTTTTCCACTAGTACCTACTCTGCTCCACTCCACTCTACTCTGCTTTAAGTATTTTCCACTAGGTCATAGTACCAGCTCATACCTCCTTACTCCTACTCAGCTGGGGTTCTAATCGAGCAGAGTCAGGCTGAAAATGTAAGGTCACCAGGATGTAGGCCACTGATTAGCCAGAAAAGGATGTTACTGATGAGTGTTGAGAGCGACTCCTTCACATCTGCCATATTTAAAACTTGGCAACAGCAACTGGGATTTACCTTTACAACTAAACTTTGACACGGCTAAAGATAGCAAGCAAGCCTTCTTCGTGGTGCAATGAGGATACCTCGACGTCCTCCATTGTCGCTTACATGACCGGAGTTGTTGTATGTAAAGACGTCACTGTTGTTCGGGCCGCCTTACCACGAAGGCCCCACCCACATTGAGGTGGTACTGAACCGTAATGGAAAATGACTGATACCGAGGAGAGTAGAGTTGAGCTAAGTCGAGCCAAGTTGAGTAGGTACTAGTGAAAAAGGGTTATGTTGTGAAGTGACATGAAATGGAATGGAATTACTATTCTGGTGAGGACCAGCTAAGTTGTTACTACCACAGGAGAAAGAGCAGAGCAAATTTGCAATAACAGATTGGAGTGGTGCAACACGATGTCTTTCTTATTCACCCATTCATGCTTCACCACTTTACACATACTTCCCTCTAGAATCACACACTTCTGAGCATATATGGGTTCATGTGGTTCAGTGCCTTGCAGAGAACTACTGGACACGCTGCTTAGGAATCATACTGAAGACCTTCCAGTTATTCTGCTACAACTGATTGTTGCAATTTGTATCACATGTCCTTTTGTTCTTTTTTAGATTGTTCAAATGGGGGAAAATTCCTGGATTCTGAGAAACAAAATATGGAACCACTTTGAAGTTGTCATTTCCAGAACAAATACCTCAATAAGTCTTGATATGCAAATTATTCTGCATCTCCAATAGAGTTGAAGGTTTTAAATTGATTGTTGCTCCAGGACAATTTTCCTGAAACATAGCTCAACAAGAGAGCTGCCAGTTCAAAAAATGGAAAGGATTGTAAAAGCCTCTGACAAAAGTTGTTAAACATGAAGTGTGGCAAATGTTGTCTGTTCCCAGCTGTGTTCACATTTTGGCACAAGTACAAAGTGGCAAGGTTGTAAAAGAGAAATTTATAGTTGACCATGGAAGACATCACCGTATCAGGTAAGACAGTTTGAAGCAATATGTCTTGAAAACAGAAAATGCACAGGACAAGAAAGTAATAACAAATGGTCAGAAACATAGTGTTTATGACTGAACCATAGAGTAAGAAATCAGAAAAAATAAAATAAAAATGGAGACAAGTCAGTGTAATCCATCAACATCTAAGAACACAATGTTAGTGGGCTAAAGTGAAGTAGCCACAAACTGTTTGGATGAAAGCGGTGCAGAGGTACAGGTTCAGTGCCACATGTTCAGATTACTGCCTAAAAAGAACAAGCACATTTCCATAGCCAATGATGACACAATGAAGTTCTCTTTTAGCAGCTTCTGTAAAGAGTTCAAAATCAGCAGTGCAAGGAAGGGGCTTCAATATAAGAAATTCAATGATCCGAGACTTTCCCAAGCTGGGGACTGGGAGAAAAAGAAGGGCACAGGAGGCAGTGGACCAGGCAGAATCCAGGCTTCGTCACAGAGCATTGACAGGATCAGTGGCAATCGGCCGTGCAGGATTGTGCATTGTTCCAACAACCTGTTTCAGCAACCTATAGGGCAATGAGAGGGAACTGGTCCAGAAGGTGGTGAGAGTTGTAGTCATGGAGGAGCATGCAAGCCAGGTGGTTTTACTGAAGCAGCAGGGTGTTTGGACTAGATGGGAACAAACCATAGAAAGGTAAGGATAAACGCTTAACCTTACTGCATTAAGTTCCTCATCCAGTCAGTCTATGACATCCTACGATGCCCATACAACCTTCTGCTGGAGTAAGACTGTAACACCAACATGTAACCCAATAAAGTAGATTATTCACCATTTCATCAGCAGCAGTTTCATGTCTCATATCATCATTCTTTCCACATACAAACTTGCTTATTTGTGGAAGTCTTCCTAGTCTTCTTTTAGTTTTAAAAGTCCATCCAACTCACATTTGCGCTGCAGCTGTGGAGTAGAATCTGTGGGCTCACTACTGCCCCCTCACATGAGACAAGAAAACTGCCTGCCTCACCTAGTGCCTCTTCACTGCTGTTGTAAGATCGGTGAGTACATACAGTATATACATCAGCTAAACTATGGAAAGTCAGGGCAACATATATTAAAGACGTCTGAAACATTTGAGAGGCTACATACAGAGACAGTAACATGCTCTTATTGAATGGAAGATCACAGTTTGTGAAGGACTGCACAATCCAAGGTGAGGCTCAGCCTACTGCCGCCTCACCATGCATCTCTTCCCCATACATGAATGGGAAATGTGAAAATTCTGTTTTTTAATTAAAAGAAAACCAACAACACATGAAACTTGTTTAAGTTAAATGGAAAATTAGTTTATAGCCAAACCACAGAATAAATATAACCATTTCATTTATTTGTTTGTTGTACATTTTATTCTTTCCATGATGACGGGTGAGGCTCTGCCTCCCTTGCCTCTCCTGACTTCACATCACTGACGATCAGTGTTTTCCCATTGAAGTAGAGTGCAGGAGCTTTGCAGGGAGGTCACACTGTTCAATTCAATTTAGTTCAATTTATTTATATAGTGCCTATCTATGACAAGCCATCTCTAGGTGCTTTAGAAGCCCATCAGTGACAAGAAAAAACTCCCTCTTGGGAAGAAACCAGCTCTCAGGAGGACCCTGCTGCCGAAGGCCAACCGGGTAAGGAGGACAGGGGGATGAAGGACAGATGAGATGTACAATATACAAGATACAATATACAAAAACATACAAATATCTGGTATATAAATATATATACATATAATATGTAAAAAATATGTAATAAATAGATAAATATCACTTTATTAATCCCCGAAGGGAAATTCAAATTGTAAAGTGCTCATCATCATCAACGTGTAAAATTGATAAATAAATAAATAAAGCATCATGAATTTGAATTGAATTTCCCTTCTGGGATAAATAAAGTATTTTTTTCATCATCTATTTAAATAGAATTAAACAGTCTTATTGCTGTGGGGATGAAGGATCTCATGGATCTTTCTGTTCTGCAGCAGTGAGAGGAGCCGACTGCTGCAGCTGCTTCTTTGTTGCTCCAGTAGACTGTGGAGAGG
>JBAMYA010000001.1:3155161-3185532 GCA_037176975.1 Arrhamphus sclerolepis | reverse complement strand
AGTGTTTTTTTCTTGTCATTGTGTTCATGAGAAAATACAGTTATCGTAAAAAGTACTCTAGAAATACATATTGAATTAAAATAAAGATGTAATTGGACCATTTTTATTTTATGCTTGTTAAAACTAATCAAATTTTCACGCTAGTATCTAAAGTACAACGATGCATACTCATTGTGCATAATTGACCTTTTGTGGTGTTCTTTGAATTTTTTCTTGGTCTCATTTAGAGCTTAAGGTGTGGCAAGAAAGCCGCCGAGTGGCATTTAAAGACATTTCCATGATGGTATTTTATAGATCAGATAATGTCACATTTAAAGAAGTTAAAAGGGATACTTACACCGTCAGGTCATCGTCTCTGCAATAATGAAATCCTGAAGCGGAGTCATCCACGTGGCAGAAGTTTAAGGACAGCACTTGGTGGTGGAGATCAAAGAGTCCTGTTCGTAGGAGTGATTTACACTGACAAAAGAAATAAAATGTTCCTCAATTAACTAAACACAAAGACCAGAACTGCCAAACAGTCCTCATTCGTGAGGAAATTTTAGAAGTATGAATGCAAAGAATTGATGACTGAATTTCACAGAACTGTCATTCCCACAGGATCCAAACATACATACTCCTCAGCTTCACCTAATTTATTAATATATATGTCTATATATATATATATATATATAATATACATTTTCAAAGCTCCAGAGTTGACTGTATCAAATGACTCATAAGCTCTGCAAAGGTGCAGTCATAATAATCATAATCCAGCACAGTCATGAAACATCTATGACAACAAAAAAGACTTTCTTTTAAAACCTTGAAATATAACAGGATATTTGGGACCTTACTAACCATTTGCTTGTCGTCTTGTTAGACTTATATTTTGATTTTGCACTGAATTAGAAATGCACAGAACCACAAGAAGAACCACAAAACAGATGGTCTGACCCCTACAGAGTCCTAATTTCAGCATTACAGAGTCCATGTAGAATTACAAGAAGTGACAAAAAAAACAGAAAAACTTCCTTCATCCAGACAACAAGTATGCCAAGTTCTCAACAACTTATCTGCTGAAAATTGTTTGTAAGTGAGCCAAAGAGAACAGGGGCTGAATCATAAAAACTAGCCAGACATCTTTTCTTTACTCTTCTCTGTGTTGAGTTTTCTGTTGTAATAGATCATTGTACATTGCTTTGTAACTCCAATAAAACCTCCAATATATCCACACAGCAGCTGTTTGCTGCATGGTCTACATGTTTTCTAGCATAGCTACTACCTTTTACAGCCTTCCTCCTGCATGTGTCTTTATAGCTGGCATCCTGGACTTGTTTTGCTTTTCTTTTGGTTTGGTTTTCTTGCCTGGTGCAAGGGATTTAAATACAGTTTACTTTTACTTTCACCTGCCTTGTTTTGTATCATGCACATGGGAGCAGTTTTTTTCGGAGCCATTAAGTGAGACGAGCAGATGGTTTTAACTACATTCCATTAAAAACACTTATTGCGCCGAGGCTTTAAACAAACTAGGAAACAGTTAGTTGGTTTTTAAAACATTTAACAAACATTCTGCTGCACAGCATTGTGCACGGAGTGAGTCAGCTCCACCATCTGCTCTGGTCACTGAGGACATCAGAGAAACGGAGTTGAGAAATAAGCTAAAACAAGCTCATTTCAAGCTGTCATTGAATCCAGTTATTTTCTTTCTTACGTGCTATATTTCAGGTTGATTATATTATCCGTACACTTTGGGACAATATGTGTATTAAAATGGGGAGGACCCCCAGTGACATGTTGAATGTATGAGGCACAGAAAATGTAGTTGTTGTCCTTTATTTATTTTGTAAATAATATTTCTCACTGTAGTTTGATCCTCTCCAAAGATGGAGAAGAAAATGGCCTTTAAGCCCTTCCTGCATTGACAGGCTGCAACAACTGTTTTTCAAATGTCAATTGTTCAAAATACTTAAAGGGAAAAAAAAAATCTTTCTCGCAATTGCTGATAATTAATGGTGATTAAATACATTTTAATTCAATTCAATTCAATTTATTTATATAGCGCCTATTTACGACAAGTCATCTCTAGGCATTTTAGGCACCTGTCACCTTATCTTTTTGAAGCAGTGAGGAACAGTACTTCTAAGACTGCTTCTGCATTTTAGATCAACTCTCCTGTCATTCATGTCGGCGTAACTGTCCTTTTGTTCTCAGTCACTTTTCACCAGGAACATTTCAGTTGAACAGAAATGCATAATAATACTCACTATTGTGTAAATTTGCAAGGTTTCGGTCAAGTTATTTTTTATGTGAACATGTTTTGACCTCATTTTCTATTCATGGCTTGTAGGCTTCATTGATTTGAGGTCATACAAATTATTATTTATTTACTTAGAAAACCTTCTTAGTGCCATTGAGTTCAATGATCTCCTTTACAAGAGAGATGTGGGCCCCACACACACACTCACATTTACATACACGGACAATTTAGAGTACCAGTTAAAATAACTAACATGCATGTTTATTTTTTATTGACCCAGGAACCTTGTTGTTGTGAGGCAACAGTGCTAACCACCAAACCCCCATTTGTTTACCAAAGACATCGTTCTGAAACGCTTTAAATTTTATAATGCCCAAAATAACATCTGTTGTGTTCCTGATTAATAATGACCAGTATGATTCATTTTGTAAAGACAAAAATCAAAATCTATACGAGAAAACTGGTGAATCCTGCTACACTGAAACATATTTACAAACATTCCTAAACTTATAAACTGGATGTAAGAACTTGCAAATGCAGCATGTGTCAACATATGAAATTAATTATTTTTAAACTGCAAAGCACGTTGTTTTCAAACAGAGGTAACTTGTCCACCAATCGTTTAAATTTAAACATGTAACTCACACAGTTAGATGTAACAGGCATCAAATGAACATGTTTCTTTCTTTACTCGCCTCCTGCTTTTTCATTGATGGAACGGCTCTTTCAGGGATCCCTGGACTTTACAGAAAGAACTCAAATCTGACTTTTTCAACAAATTGGTTCTCTCAGAATTGTGCTTTCATCTGCCACTCTGATTGGTTGAACCCACCCACCACTAGTGGTGCTTCAAAACCTTTTTACAAGTTCACATTTCTTTTACAAGCTCAAAATACTTTATCAAGTTAAATTATTATTATTATTTGCAAGTTCTCACATCAATTCTACAAGTTTATGCATTTTGAAACATATTTTACCAGATTATTATCAAAATACCTGCTGATGTAATTGGTTGGTCAAATTCCATTTTCTATTAAAAAAGAAAAAAAAACAATCCATGTAGGTTTGGGGAACATTTCAATGCAACTCTACATTTCAAACTCCTGTTAAATCACATCAGTTTTGAACTTTGGTTTAACTGAAAACCAAATAAAGACTGTCGTGTACAATTCCAGGCTTTGTGGAGAAAAAAAAACAAAACATAAAACACAAAGCATAAAACTTCATTAGTAATTAAGGATGTGTGTGTGTGTGCGTGTGTGTCTGTGAGAGAGAGAGAGCGGAAAAGCTGCATTTGACAGTTGTAAATAAATTGTGTTTTTTTTATTTTCAGCACTAATACATTTCAATGAAATTCACAAAGGATCACACATACACACACACACACACACACACACACACACACACTTCTTACAAATATACTTGGCCACAGAAGCACAGGCATTCTCCACCATGGACACATATAACACAAACATGTTGACAAACAAAACCGCTGGCTCGAGCAGGGACACAGTGTTGCCCCCCGAGACCCCTTGTATAAAACAACTCAACCATCCAGCAGGCAAATTGGACTGTAGGTGTGTGAGAAATTCCTACTTCATGTCTCCATGTGGTTTTGTGTGGTGGTAGCAGAGAACGCTCATGTGCATGGGCGGATGCTTATGTGAGACAGGTGAATGTGTGAATAATAAATTTTTTTCTTTTTTTTTTCCTCCTAAGGGACTTAAGCAAGTCTGTAGAAATGAAATATTAATGATCAATCACACACACACACACACGCACACACACTCAAACATACAGACAGACAGACAGACAGGTTCTTGTTATCGTATATTTGTGAGGAATCCCCTGACAATATTCAGTCCCTAACCAGCCATAAGCAGGTGCCGTTAAGCTGGAACTTGCAGGGCGCGTAGTGGAAGGTCTTCAGCTAAAACCCAGCACTGCGCCATCCTTACGCAACATCTGTCACAAACACTGGGGGCATTGTGAACTTATTAAAAGCACTTCATATCAGGGAGTGCAATGCAAGAAACCTAAAAAGAGAAGAATCCATACTTTAATAATATTAATAATAATCGAAAAGTATGACAAAGCTGGCAGTCAATTAAATGGCCTAATGTAAAATGTGAAAATCTGTATGGACTTCTGTTAAAGCATTCTGAGTTGATTTAAACAGTATGTATTTAGTCAGCTTCATTGATATGCTAAATAGCCATGTGCTTTGTTGGACGTACATTGAATGGCTATGTTAAGCTGCTGTCTGGGCTGTTAAGGCCTGGTCTCAGAGCATTTTAGTCTGGTGAAAGCCCTGATGTATGAAGCTGAATGCTCACAGCCTCCATGTAAAGCGCTCCCTTTGTAACTGTTGGAGATGGGGAAGGCTGTGCAGCCACCTGCCACAAAGTTTATCACGCATTATGGTGTATTCAAGACTGAAACAATTTTTCATGAACAGATGCCTTCTTGTCCCATCGTATCCAACATCAAAGCTCCCTTTACACTCTAATGATTTAGGGGCTATGCCAAGCCTTGAAACAGATTTTTTTTCCCCCATTCAATTTACTTCAAATGTCATGGTGTTCTCAATCAACTCATGATAATTATACGTATTGAGCAAGTAGATCAATTAGAGCAATGAACTCTCAGCTATTAACAACTGAAAGATGGACTGCAGCAAATCACAATTAACTATTGTGTTCAACTAGACCATTGTGTTTTTTATTTATGTAAAGTGACTGATGTAGGTACAGTGTTTCTTGTTTGAAACAGTAATTACATAATTCGTTATTAACATGACAATTGAAATGGGGATATGCATGCTTCTAAAACCAGACTTAAGTTGACTGAAAGATAAATGGCTCTGAGGAGCGTTTCAACTGTGGATTAGTCTTTATACGGGCGATAGAATAACACAATCTCCTTATTGACAAAAATAAATAAATAAATAAAATAAACATGTGCAGGAGGTCTCCAGTCCATTCTAGCAGGTGGTGAAAACGCCCCACAGATATGTTCACCAGCTGCCACAGAAAAGAAAGCTTAAGAGAAAATCTTCTTTAATATCACATGCAAGTCATTCTCAGCAGAGATTAGCACCTAAAATCTGTGGAAACTGTCAAATTTCGCCTTTCAGATGACAAAATTTGGGGAAAAGAGTATTGAAAATGGATCCCAACTACAGTAAACAAAACTTGAATTTAAAATGTTTGCATTTTCTTTGTCTTCGACACAAGTCCTAAAAAAAACAATTTCAGTGTCTTCACTGAGCAAGATAATTGAAAAAAAGAGGACTGTAGTGTAGTTTAGGCAGCACAACAATTAAATACAGTGAAGAAAGACAATTAAAAAGAAAAAATGCATAAACTATAATATACAATGCTGTGTAAGATTATACAATCAACAGTAAAAAAAAAAATCATTTTAGTGCAAAATTGTATGGGTCTTAGGTCTTTAAACATTTTAAATGCATAATATTGTGAATTTAATCTTTCAGGTGACATTTGTGGTTATTTCTACAAGAAAATGTAAGAGCTCACTGTCTCAACTTCAGCAGCTTCAGTGCTCGACTGGCCCGTCTGCGGTCCAGATCTGTCTTCTGTTGGAAATGCGTGAAGAGGAGAAGCAGACAATGATGACAGCAGACGGATTAGCAGCTGGAATCTTATATTTAGCAAGAGTTGTGACAGATTACAAAACTGCAACAGTAATTATTCTCAGCTCCCAAACGATTAAAAAAACTGAAATAACACAAAGGAAGACGTGACAACTTCTATAATCTTCTACATGAATATAACAGTTTGTACAAAAAGACATTGAAAATTCTTTCCTGTGCGCTTGTACCTGTCAAATAAAGGTTTAAATTAATTAATGAATAAAGTTTTATGTTGCATTTAGTTCTGTGTTGCACTTTTGACTTGTAATGGGGTCTGTATTAAAAATGGTTCTCACATATTGATTTTTAAGATGAGTAAGTTCATTTATAGAATAACTATGACTACCTAAGTCAAAACTATGATCGTAATAATAATGGTAATTTTAACATATTTTATTTATTAATTTACCCTTTGTTTTTTATGGTTTAGAACCATCTGAAAATGGAAGGCTTTTTTTATTACACAAACTTGTAGGCACTTGAAATTTTTGACTCACCCTTCAGAAGATTCCTGGCTGTTTCAGAGAGAGTTAAGAATAAATCTGAATATAGTTATGTGAAAGTAGAACTCTCTTTTTCAAAAGGAGTCTAGATGAAAAAAAGTATGTTCTTATCAAAGACGAAAAGAAGAGCTCAAATAGTTTCATCAGCTTAACAGGTTTGAGGATTATCATTGTGCTCATGATATGACACTTTTGTCAACAAATGAAAATTAAATGAATATATTCAGCATAGACGAAGTCCAATAAGACTTAATTTAGTTAAAAAAAATAAAAAATAGGTGAGTTTGGACATCACATTGCACATGTTTGACTCTGCCCGGGAAGACAGAACAAATAGCTGCCATGCACATTAGTGAAAGTGTAACGTGACGAAATGTCAGTGCCTGAAGAAAAAGAAGAACATGGACTTAAGCACTTGATGTTAAAGCCATTTTGGAATTAGTTTCTGCCATCTTCAGTTAGCTAAGGTTGTAAATAACTGCAATGTTAGCATGCTAGGTTAACATAACACCACCCTTGTCATATGATGTTCATGATAGTAGCTTAAGAAGTGAATAAGCCATTAACCTGGGATACTGATCAAAAATGGACGAGATAAAAAAAAAGAACAAACAAACAAAAAAACTACTCCTGAAGTGTTTCATTTTCTTTTAAAATGCAGCATTGAGTGCAAGCATGAGGCATCAGATCAGAACGTATAGAACACCTCATATCAAAGTGTGTAAGGCATAAATAAGTAAATAAATAAAATAAAATAATAAGACCATTTGCACTTCATTATGAACGCTTCAAAACTTATTCTGTGAGAGAAGGTCTACTCTTTATTGCAAATTTGTGCAAAATTGTACATTTGAAATTAAATCTCCACTTAACAGTTTTCATTTCAGATTAAAGAAACCATGAACAGGACCTGAGTCATAAGGGGCGGAGGAGTAAAAGGAGAAAAGAGGAGGGTGATAGGACAGAGAGAATGAAAGACAGCGAGAGAGAGGAGGGGCACAGATATAGTATTGTCAATATTTTATCATACAAAATACATTAGTAGCAACTGTCCATTAGCTGGGGAACTAAGAGTTCTGTGCACTTATATTATTACTGATACATTGTTATTAATGTGCAATTAATGTACTACAGAAAGGACCATATCGACAGATGGTCAGAGGGTGGACCTGCAGGTCAGCATGTGGCTCTGGAAGCTCTAGGCTGCACACATACAGAAGGGATGCTGACCTACACAAAAAACCCACAAGAATAATGGAACACAGTTATGTTTACAAGGTGCTCATGAATGTCAACTATGGATTGAGCTGAAGGAAAAAAAGAGAAGAAGAAGAAAGGAGGGGAGAAAAGAGGGATGAGGGCCACAACTCAGTGGACCATGTTGGTGTCCCTCTGCAGAGTAGTCCTGCAGCAGCACAGCTAAGAGGCTCTGTTGAAGATCAACCTGCTCTGGCTTGGCTTTAGATTAGAATAGAATCCAACATTTTATTGTCCATTCCAATAGGAACCCCCCCACCCAAGAAAAACAAACAAACAAAAAACCTAAAAAAACAAATCAAAACAAAACACAATTAAGACCCACACTCAGGCACATAGAAACGCTCTTAAAAACACATTCAGATAAAAACACGCAAAGACAAAAGAAGACATACAAATGAAAGCAGTGCAGCATATTTTGTGGAGTTCAGGACAGTTACTGCAGAGGAGACAAATAGTTTCTTACAAATGTTTTTCTGGGCCAGTGGGGGTCTGCAGCGTCTGATGGAAGCAGCGTAGAGGAAGGGTGCAGTGGCTGAGGGGGGTCTCAGGCACTCAGCAATGAGGAAAGCCACCTTCATCACTGAGCGCCTGTACAGTTCACATCGAGGGGCTTCAGCTATTTGAGGTATTTTACTGGCCTGATTTAGTTTCGAGAGAAGAGTTTTGTTTGGTGTCTGGTGATGAGGAAGTTGTACCATAATTAGGAGTTATAGCTGAGGGTAGATTCAATGAGTCATCTGTAAACAAAAGTTAGTCATTCCTATATTTGTAGCTGTGACTGCTGGCTCTAACACACTATTAGGCTAACTATAGACCCATGTGACCCGTAAGACTGACTTTATTTGTATTAAAATGGACAAAACCTCCTTAATCACAGAATGTTAACTTTTCATCTGCACTAACTGAAATGTAAATCACATTTAATTCACACTTATCGTAACATTGTATATGGCCGGGATTACAGCTCAGTATTTTCACACATTTTAGTTTCCTCTGTCCTTCATATCGCTTTTATCCTTTTTTTGACATCAATTCAATTCAATTTATTTATATTTTATATATTAGAGCAGCATCATTCACTACTTTATTACTATCACCAACATCATCATAAAATTTAATGGCCAAAAGTCATACAAGGGTAAGCTAAGACCCCCAGACATGCTCACAAACCTTCACACACACACACACACACACACACACTCATAAAAAAAGAAAAAAAAAAAAAGACAGCGTTGAACTCACCTATCAACAGCATTATTACCCCTTCCCTGCTGTCCCCTCTGGGGAATGGACCAGTCCCTTGTCACAATCTGACATCCCTCCCTTGGGTATCTAATGGTCCAAATACACACACACATACTCACTCACACACACACACACACACACATATGTAAGCAAGCACTATTAGATCCCTAAAGTCAATTCACATGGAGCTGTCAGACCATCGCTGGCCGAAGACCACAGGTATCCATAAGTGACTGTTAACATGTGTGCATTTATGTGCATGTGTGTCTAAATGTTGTCTACATGAGACAGCACAAGTTCTGGTATTTCATGATGTCTCAAACCCTTTGACAATTCTTAGGGCAGTGGGCAGTTTTATTTTTCCTTTGAAAGAATGGAAATAAATCAAGTAAAATATAATGTGTTTTCTTTTGGCTTGGCAGCGGTGTGATTGGCAGAAATCCTCAGGGGCAAGACAAAGAAAAAAACAGTGTAGTGCTGTGGAAGCTTAGAGTGATGGACAGATTACCTCCAGGCATTATTATTAAATTATATATTATTATCATATATAAAAAAGTCATTTTTCACTTAACATAACTTGTTAACAACTATAAATAATTGTATGAATAGCTTCATCAACTTTCTGGCCTCTTTGCAACTTTTGATACAAAATTACAAGATCATGTGAAATGCTAAAATAAAACAGTACTTATAATAAAGGACTGAAAAACAAAACAGCATTTCATGATTACAGCTGTGAGATATTGATACAGTGGGAATTGCATTCTCCACTCTAACTTCTTCTTTTTTTTTTGGAAAAGTTTGTGACAACAGAAACAGATAGGTTGTCAAGTGACAGACAAATGAAGGATGGAGGAATACGGTAACACTCACCAATACTTCTACAATTTTAACAAAAGTCACAAACGTTTCATCCAGCTGAATTTTTTAAAATAAATATTCATCATTTCAAAAATACTTCTTGGATTTCTGTCACCCTCTGTGTTCTAAATAAGCTGTTCTAAATTAAAATCGTAACCTAGATGTATCCTTTGCCTTTTTCGCCAATGATAAAGTTTTTTTTTTTTTTTTTTAAATGACCAATACGATGATCTGTAAGGGACCAACATTCAGAAATAATAGTACTTACACAGTGCTGCACAATATGCTGCATATAAACTGGCTGTGTTGCAAAAGGATAAAATAATAAATAAATCTGGAAAACACAACAAGCACAGTGGGTGTTCTGCTTGTTATTGTTGCAACATGTTTACAGCTGTATGGGGGAAACTGTTCTCTGCTTTGAGTAACAACAGTATATGTAAAAATAAAATAAAATAACATAGCTTATTATTGACAACACAGCTATTGTATTGATCCTAATATGAGACTACTCCTAATTGAACACAATTTTTGAAAAAGAAAAAAAAAACCCAAACTGTCTGAGCTCCCTATCTTAATCTGTTTTACTGAGAACTTTTCTTTTTTGATTCAGGTGTAAGTGCAATGTTAATAACATAATAATAAAATGACTGCATCTTCAAATTCAAACACAATCTATGACATTACATCAATCATCTGCACCAGCTGAAACTGGTTTTAAGTTCTATAGGGGGTGCTATAATGATAATAATAATAATAATGATAATACTAATTTAAAAAAAAAAGACTTTGTATTAAATGTCAGAACTGCATAGGTTAAAGAAAAAAAAACTTTCCTCAGATTCCTTTTTGAATTTCTCAAATCACCAAATCCCGCAAAAAAAAAAAAAAAAAAAAAACAGGTAAAAAAAAAGTTAGTCTATTTCATCTGTATGTTGTAATGGAAGGACCAGAATTTAAAAAAGGGGTTTCATGAATCAGTGCTAATGTTCTGTAGAAGCACACCAAACCTGAAACTTCATCAGAGGGGGTCATTGAAATTCACATGCCAATATCTAATGATTCAATTTCAATAAAAATATACACACACATTTGGTTTGTAAGATTCTGTGACTGAAAACAGACTGAAACAGAAAGAAGCTGCATAGTCTGTACAAAAACAACACAGACGGAGTCAAGAACACATTTGCCATTTATGATTATATGTTAGTTGCACAAAATTAGAAAAAAGCTGCAACTGCAATAAACTTAGAATTTTCTTTTTTTCCAAAAATCCACAACTTAGAATAAATTAAATATTCTGTCATAAGTGTGATGGACTGTCAACCTCTTCAGCGTGCACCTAACCCCTCGCCCGATGAAAGCTGGGAAAGGCTCTAGCCCCCACCACTATATGAATGAATGCATGAATGAATTTCTAGCATAAATTTGTGTCTCTCTTCATAAACAACCAACAATATCTTCTCCTCAATGTCAGAAATCATGAAATAATATCTGGTGCATAAACAACATCAAATTTTAAAATGTAAAGGGGACATAGGCTGCTTGGGATATGGGGATTGTATCTTAGAATTCTCCAACAGTGGGCTTCCCCTTAGATAAAGATGGGGATAGATGCTCCCAGATTGAAGGCCATATTTATGGATAAGTTTTTCTTTTTTTTATTTGGAAACCTATCAAAACATAAATTTGATTATGAATTGCAGAGCAATACACACTGTGTTAAAGGGGGTATATCCTTGGACAGGGTACCGGTACATGGAAGGGCAAACACAAAGATAATTTTGTAGAATCTATAGATAATTCAGAATAAATCAGATAAATCAGCCTAATATGCATATTTTTAGAGATGATCAATGCTGTAGATGATGCAGTAATTAAATACAAAACCCATAAAGAAGTTTGATCATTTTTGGTATCACAAAGGAACGTCAGACGCTCCACCCGTGGAGAATCAACACTGCTGTGCGAGTCTACGGAAAAGGTGTTCTCATACTTTCAGCTGTCCAAATGAACTCAGAGCAATGACTCAGTATTTTGTGAGGATATGTGAACACTCAAAACAAACTCAGACTGCTCCAGAAGGGGTTTCGGTCCACTGTAAGTCTGTGGAGCAGACTGTGTCATGTGAGGACTGTCAGCATGGAGTCAACATGGAGTCCTGCAGGTTCACTTTGGCTTTTATCAGTTCTGGTCCTTAGGGTTGCCATCCAAAACAGCAAAGGCTTGAAACTCCTAAACAAACTAGTGTGAATAGAAAGAGAAATGATCCCTTTTTCAAATGAACTTGCAGTGTGACCATATGTGAAAACACGTTAAGAATCATAAAATTGACCAACAGTGAAAATGCCAAAATGCCCATTAAAACTCTAAAGAAGTAAAGCAGCACATGACCTTTGCTTTTGATTTCTGTTCTCCAAAAGATACAGAAATCAGCAGCTCCTGACAGCAAGATGGAAGCCTGCTTTTTTGCTAGCTAACCCATGCTGGACTGGTCACTAGACTGGTCCATGCTGATGGTGATCATGAGTCAACAATCAAGGCTGATGTGGCATCGGAGCAAGAGGAGGAAAATATGCTGCCAAAAATGGTGCAGGTGGAGCATCTGCTGGATGAGCTGGAGTGTCGTTAACCAGGATGTACTTATTTGCTTTCTAATATGTACATATGTATATGTATATATGTATATATATACACACACACATCTTTTTGGTGCTGTTCCACAAGTCATGTAAAGAACGTTTCAGTCCCATCAATTGACTGCAAATTAAAAGCAAAGCTTTTAGGGCAAAGAAAATCCTTACAAAATGACACACAGAGCTAAAGAAGCCTAGGTGAATAGGTGTCCATTAAAGTGGATGAAAAAGCGGGGACAGAGTTTCAAACATTGGCTGATGACTGAATACGGAACAATTACAGAAAAGATTTAGGCTGAGTGACGGAAAGGTGATCCTATTAGTGCTTTCAGGGGAAACAAGTAATTGTAACAGTGACAGTGACACCAGATGGCATTTTAATTGACACTGTGGTGCAAGAGAGGAGGAAATGACACAGAGGCAGAGGGTAAGAGTGCTACCTCCCTCAGGGCAAACTTAATAGGTAAAGTTAGGAATATAAGCACAGAAATATTTAATGTCTAGAAGTAGAATAAGCACATCATACTTGGTCCACTTTCACTCTTGAAGAGCCTTTGTTTTACACCTAATTTGTTGTTGCTTTTTAAAATCAAGTTTGAAAATATTTAACATGTGTCACTTACTCCAGCTGTGAAAACTGTGCTTTAAATAATTATAATTTAAATTATAAATAATATTTACACACTTTGACAGCTGCAATATTCAATATTGTGCTTAAGTGATGTTCCTTTTTGAAAATTAAAGCTAAGTTATAGAGGATGTTTACATAGTTGGCTTCTTTTACTGCTTGTTTTAATCAGTAATTATTTAGGATCATCTGTGGCTCACTCAAATAGAAAAAAACAAAAGGGGTGTGTGGCATAAAAGTGGGTTTAATTAAGTGTAATTATCAGAGCTATACAAATACAGTGTCATATAGAGGACAAGGTGGAGCAAAACTTAAAGATTGTTTAAAAGTACCCCTTACACATAATCACCTTAAGGATAAATACCAGAGATTTTACATATTTACTTAAATCTAGATGTTTTTTTTTAGTTTTCTTTTAGTAATTTTAGTTGTTGTTTTTTATTTTTTAAATTATTTTTCATTCAACACTGTACATAGAACCACTGTCCATGGTGTAGATGGAGGATTGAGGAAAATATGCAATTGTTTTTTCTTTAGCTGGCATTCAACATGGACACATCAAACAAAAAAATCAAAACAGGCCCTTTTTTTTTTTTTTTTTTTTTTTGTGATTACTGTTGTGTGCTAGGAATAACATCAGCTAAACAAAAGAACGTTACGAAAACTAGAAGGGAAACAGAAATCTGTTATTAATAAAAGCCTGTCAATACTAATAAAGTAATTTGTTAGTTTGTCATGTAATGTTCATCTGTGGATTATTAAACATTGTATTGAATACAAAATTTCCCTCCGGGGACTGATGAAACAAATGGAATTGGGCTGATCTGAACTGAGTAGAAATTCTATAGAACGTCAATGTGAATAACACGGCTGCAAGGTAAAAAGGTTGTTTATCGTATTAGTACATTATACTGAATATGTGGGCAATGTGTTGACATGAAAAGCAAAATCCAATAGACTTTTGAGGGAATAAACATGATTGGACAAAACCTCCTACAGCTGTCTATATGTTATTTTAATTTAGGTTTTGTTCTATGTCAGTGATCCAGTTCATGCTGAACTATTTTATTTTATTTTTTTCCATAGCCTAAAATCATTTTTATTCGAAGCACAAATAAATGTCTGGCCAAGGTCAGCATAAAGGGCAGAAAAGCTCAAATGTTCACACACTGGGCCATTTAAAGACTTATGTTCAAGACTGTTGTTTTCACCGCAGCACCTGGACTTCCTGATGGATGTACAAGCGTATCTATACCATCTCCCACAGATGAGCCATTGCATTCACACCTGCTCCCAGAGATTTGACCACAAGTGCCTTCAACAAAAAAATCATCAAAAAAGCCACATGTCATGCGGAGATAAAAACACATATGGCCAAAGAATGTTATCAAAAGAAATATTAGTCTGTTAGCTGACTAGAAGAATTGTTTGAAAAGAAATTTGTTCCAAGATGCATCAGTGTGATGCGGTGGAAACAGTGGTTAAAAAGAAACAGGTTATATTTATGATTCTATTACTCGGATTCGATTATTATTCTTTTCGAATCTTTTATTTGATCTTGTTTTCCCCTTACAATAGATATAAACCATATTTTAAAAAAACAAAAACAAAACAAAAACAAAACCAACAAACAAAAAAATGGTTTGATTACGTAAGGAGAGAAATTGTTTTCACTGGAAAATTATGTACAACTACTACCAAAAAAAAAGTAAAATACTGTAGACTCCCTTAATGTAATGTTTGCATTACATTCTCATCTAGACAATTGAAATTTATGCTCATATAGAACCAAATCACAGATCTCAGAAAATATGGGCTTTAAAAAGACAATTTGCAACCTCCAACTGAGACAAACTTCGTCCTGGATGACACAATAAGTCTGTTCTTCTGCTTTTATTACAGTAGTATAGTAATATTAAATATTACTCCAAGGAAAAAAAAATGTGAGTAGTAGTAGTAGAAGTAGTAGTATAGTGAATTTGTAAGCTACACTAGAGTGACATTAAATGAAGGTTTAAGGGTATGTGGACATTTATGTTGCACTTTTCTAGTCTTGTTGACCACTGAAAGAGCTTTAAATTACACGTCATCCATATAGACATACGTTAATTTACACACAGTAAACTTCACTCATACTCATCAATGCACAAGGGGCAATATGGGGGTTGTTGTTGCTGGGAATATATTTAAACCAGCTTCATTATTTACAGTTCTTAGTAGGTCTCAACTGACAGTTAATATTTTTTGGGGGAAAATTGTTAATTGGAGCAACAACGAACAGGAACTAATGAATCCTATTGTGTGTATGTACAGTATGACCTCAAGAAAAAAACAGTGTTGGATGTTTATTGTTCTCCTTTGGTAGGTGGTAACAGAAGTGAAAGAGAGGCGAGATCAGTTCTGTGTGGGTTCAAATCCGTATTATACTGAATTAGAGTGATTATCTGTAGTAAAAGGTGGATGTGGCGAGTTCTGTTGTGACCGAGCCAATTAAGCTACCGGTTGCATCTTTTAAAATATCAATAACACTTAAAAATATAAACTAAAAGCAATTTAAAAATGACAGTAACTAAAAATGCCAGCGGCCGCAGCATACTTGACAGCCAGTTCCTTCCTTGACTGGACAGCAGAGACCAGTTCTCTAAGACTGCAAGGGAAGCTCAGCTTCCCCTAAAATGTCAAAAATTAAATGGTCAAATATGTACAGCATGTTAACATTTCATTGAATACAAATGTGATAGAACATGTTCATCTCGCAGATGAGCTCGTTCAGAAGCGTTGTGTCAGTTTTTTAAGAAATCGTTTTCTTCTACGGTCTACGATCACTGCATTTGCCCGTAGAAGCTGAACTTCCGTGCACTTCAATCGGACTGCATGGGACAGTTTTTTTTTTTCATTGCCTCGAAACTGGACAGCTTCTGTGGGGGTGAATGGAGCTGTGGGCTGGCCTGGACGCTGAGCTTCCTCATGATAATCGGAGGATCAGCCAAAGGCTAAATCCAGTTTTGATTGACAGCTATTTAATATATACCGTCACTTAATCATTGGGAGCTCAGTCTCATTGCAGATTTTGCAAATGAAGCCAAAAAACAAACTACAACCCATTTCTTGGTACTTGCTTGGTGAAATTACTTGACCATTTCCATTGTTCATTTCTTATACTGTAAATAAAACACACTCATAGTATTGTAACACCGGTTACTTTGATCTGACCAACCAGCAGAATGTGGACGAAACACGCAGAATCAGAATGAAGCATTAAATGGCTTGTTAAAATGGGGAGAATGCTCTAAAGGACCAGTGTGCTAGTAGACAGGCAGGGGGAGAGTCAATGGTTGG
The DNA here is from genome assembly GCA_037176975.1 of Arrhamphus sclerolepis. NCBI lineage: Eukaryota > Metazoa > Chordata > Actinopteri > Beloniformes > Hemiramphidae > Arrhamphus > Arrhamphus sclerolepis. The sequence goes on along the minus strand of JBAMYA010000001.1, from coordinate 3,169,163 downwards.
AGGAGCCTCCAGTTTTCTGTGTAGCAAAGCCTTGCAGCAGGCCAAGCAATGCTCGCGCTTGTGCTGAGTTTAGGTTCGACGGTTTTTGACTCAGACCTGATCTGGCAGAATTTACAGACATCCCAAGTCTCCTAAAAGTTCTGGGAGTCTCCTGTTTTTAGATAGCAGCTCCCAGATGCCCACAAGTCAGATAAAATGTCCCAGAATCGAAAGCAAGCAGCCAAGAGCGCACCTTAACGTGCACAGAGGTGAGAGAATTTTTTTCTTGATTGCTTCTGGGAAAGGAGAGTGAGAGAGAGGTCATACCTCAGAACAACAGGAAAAACGGTAAAAGTTGCAGCTCTAACTTTTCTGGGTGTCACTATCAAGCACCGAATCACTGAAGGAAAGGAGAGGAGGGTAGAAAACAAAACAAAACAACAAACCCCTGCCAATCACATTCATGTCTGAATTTACGTATAAATAAATTGACAAATTTTATGATGTAAGCTGACAGAGATCGTCCTCTCTTTGAGAGACCAACAGACGCCACTGTTGGACAGCTTCCGACCATCCATATCTCACAGGTCCTCCTCTGCTGCTCTGATCAACCTGGGGAATACCAACCCAGAACCAGTACCATGGAAACACACTACAGCCCCTAAATCACACCTCTTGCCCAGCAGCCGGCCCGCCACTTCCCACCACACCAAAGGTTAAGAAAAAAAGCTTCCGATCTTCCTGGGCAGATGCCTAACTACGACCCAGGCTGGAGTGTTCAAGCTAACGGGTACAGATGCTTCACTTCAGGCTCTGGTGTCCTCGACGTCCAGGCTGTGCTCCATCTCGTCGCTGCATGGTCACTCTGTCCTGCTGCTCTTCATCCTGCTCACTATAATCCGCCTTGTTCGCCCTCATCCTCACAATCCGTCTTCTCGTCCGCAGTCCATCTTCCTGACATGTCCCCAATCCTCTTGACTTGTAATTATCTTGTATTTAATTTGCCTTGAATTTAACTTCTGTACTTTTTCTGTAAAGTTCTCTGTAAAGATTTGTTATGTTCTACACAAGAGAAATAAACTGAAATTACTTTTGTTGATTTAGTTCATAACTTTAGTATCACCTTATCTGGCCTTTGTTTGAATCAACACATTTGTTACTCAGATGCAGTGAAGGTGATAATCATGGTGGTGAAAACACCAGAGCATCTGTGAAAAGGCTGGAAATTAATTCATTTAAAGGAAAGTGGAAATCAAGTTAATTTGTCATTTGAAGGAAATGCTATGTTGCACGTATCACATTTTTCTACAATGCAGTACATCTTTGGTGCCTAAAGTCTAACAAGTGCTTTTATTTGCATCATCTTAAACCAGCACAGACTGAACAAAAAAAATAAAATTTAAAAAAACAAGCACCAAACCAGTGCTTATTAGATGGAAGGAGAAATGGCAGGGGAAACATCCTGTTTTCACCTCATAATGCAGTATTTGACACTAGCAGGAAACTGTTCCTTTCCTCTTCTTGGTGTCAAATGCAGCACTCTCATAACACACACACACACACACACTCCTAATGAACTGTTACTATATGTTATGTGTGGTTGAGGCACCATGTGATATAGAGACTCATCGACCAATTTATTAGGCACACCTCCTAAATATGTTTTTCCTTAAGAGCTGCCTCTTTGTGACATTGATTCAAGAACTTCCTCAGAGATTTTGATAAAAGTTGACCCGACAGCATCACATGATTTATTGGCTGGACGTCCATGATGCGAATCTGCTGTTGCATAACATACCACAGTCTCTGAAGAGAAATGCAGGAATGACCAAGAAGTGATTGTCACACACTAATTTTTAAGGACACAGGGCAGAATATTTTAACCTAAACATCTGAATCTGCATGGATAAAGCCCAGTCTTCCCAGCAACACCAGTCCCCCATCTGATTCTTCTGGTATGTGTGGTTAAGCTGCCCTGATCTCAGGAACAGTAAAAGAGTACACATGAACATGCCGAAGTAACTAACAATTTTCCATCAACAATATGTTGGAGTATTATCATTAGAGCTGTTGTATTTAAGAAGCAATATTTTTAGTTGAATTCTAGATTTAACAGGGAGCCAGTGTATTGAAGAAATGAAATGTGATCCCAGTTCTAGTTAATTTTCATGCCTCATATGAATAGCATATTTCCGAAGATTATATTTTCTTTGTAATGTGTTTTTTGGTTACGGAACTGAATTTTGGTTATCATGATCATCTTTTAGCTATTTATCAATATAGGGGTTGTGTGAACTGTTTATATCTTGCAAAGCCCAGTTTTCATCCTTAAAGGCTGATATACATCATTATGATGTGTAGTTATTGCATTTCTCGAGCAACTTTGTCATTATTCAGCGCACTCTCACATGTATGCTGTTGTCCTTGCTAGAAGCTTTATAGTGATTGGTGAATCTTTATCATGTGTGAGCGTTATGTATTTGCTGCAGAAAATATGACTAAATATAGGATCAAAAGTGCAGGACAGCAAAGGACAGTGGACAGGGAGAATATATGCACATATTATATGTAGATGATTCATAGATGAAAGTAATTCTATTTAAAACGGGAAAAGAAAAATGAAAGCAAAGAAATACACAAAGTGCTTTGGACTGATCAGTAAAATAAAGTTGTGGTATTCAGAATATGATGGTCAGCAGCACAGGAGCACAATAGGAAACTGTACTCTCACCATTCCTCTCCACTTCGTACACCTCAGATTTCCAGTACAAGTCAGAACCGTCATACTCAGATGACTCTGCAGTTGTGGGGGTGTATCAGTGATGGACAAGAGAATAAGGACAGTGAACTGTGGACCACTTTGTGACATGGTTTGGGAACAATCCTCTAATCTTGAATGTGAACAAGACAAAGGCGGACTTTAAGAGAGCCAAGGTAAAGTCAAATTTAAGAGGATGAGGTGGTGGAGGAGTATAAATACCTCAGTCTTCACCTGGACAACAGTCTGGACTGGAGATCCAACACTGTTTATAAGAAGGAGCAAAGCAGATCTTACTTCTTCAAGATGTTTAGATTTTTCAGTCTTTGCAGCAAGACGTTGCATATCTTCCAAGTCTGCTGTGGAGCGTGCAATCCTATCTATAGTCAACTGCTGGCAGAACCAGAGGCAGTGATTAAAAGAAACTGAACAAACTGATAAAGAAGGCTCGTTCTGTTCTGGAGCCTCTGGGGCTGATTGCGCAAAGGAGGATACTTCATAAAATGAAAAACATTATGGACAACCCTGAGCATCCTCTACACAACACAAGTGACTGAGCAACAGTCTGTCTTCATTCAGAGGCTTCTTCAAATATGCTGCAACACAGACCACGACGAGATCCTTCCTGAACACAGCGAGAAGCTTTTACAATGTCTCTTTGCAGTAACTGTCATTATTTAAATCTCTTCAACAATTAATTCCCCTTCTCTGATAAATATTGTATGTTTAAACTGAATTGAAACCGAACAATTGGATGTTATGCAATTTGACTGTTTTCTTACGTTTGTTATGTTTGTTAAAATACTGTTTTTCTTTCTTAAATGTTTTTAGAAGCTTTCCTTCTCAGAAAAGGCTCATATTAAACCATATTATGTCAGTGATGGAATATCTTTGAGGAATACTTTGACAAGAATTTTCTTTTACAACATAAAAAAACAAGATTTTACCTTGTCCAATCACTACAGCTTGGTTTCATAAATTTTCCATATGCCAAGACAGACTGAGGAGCTGTAACTAGGAAATTCTTGATTTAAGTGACTCACATTTATGCATGTGCACAGATTTCCTTTGACCACATACCGCAGTTTGCTGAAACTGAAATGGAGATGATGTGCTCAGCATACATTACACCCAGTGAGAATGGCTACTATTGGAAGCTGAAACACAAAGAAGTACATACACTACAAAAACTGATTCCTAAGAAAGCAAAAGAACCATTTTTCAAGAAAATTTGTTTTTAAGATAAATAATCTAGTAAAGTATTTTTTTTACCTATGAAAAACAGCCTTCTTGTAAGAAAAATATATCTAAATTTTAAGAAGTCTAAGTATTTTTTTCTTTCCCCATTGGCAGATTTGTTTTGCTTAATGTGAGGCAATTTCACTAGATTTAGGAATATTAAGATTATTTCTAAATAAGCTTTTATTTGCTGTGATAGTGTATTGGCTGATTTCCTGGGGTCTCATTTATAAAACACTGCATCATATCTATACCAAAAGTGGATGCCCAAAAGCCCAAAATGGCGTACGCCAAAAACAAAATCCCGACTTATAAAACCAGGCGTCCACAGACGAGCAAGTAATTTCCTTTTTTAAATGACAGCTGCACCTAACTTTTGCATACAAGGTTCCGCCTCCTGTCCTGCCCTCTAGACGCCCACATTCAACCATATATGGTAAATGCAAAGCACCTTGTGAATTTCAATGTATATTTAAATAAGCCAGCTGATCAATGTTATTGGTCAATGATGGTAAACATGGAGACCACGCAACCACGCCCCAAGAGCATGAAGCGTCTGGAGGAGGATGGGTGCTGACGAATGCTGTTCTGCATAATCAGAGAGAAACAATTGATGAATTGGAAAAAATTAGAACAGTACTGAGTAATTTGTGTGGTGTTATGTCTGATATGTCAAACACATTAAAAAAAAACAAAAAAAAACCCCAAACTTGTTAAAGAGTGAACTTTATTGCTTTCTTAAACATTGCATGACATCCTTGTGGAGCTGTGCTCTGTGGTGAAATTCATCCTGAGACCCCATTTATAAAACATTGCATAGGATCTGACCGGACATGGACGTAAACTGTCTTTTAATGTTGGCCTGTTCTCCTACAGTGCAGGGAAAATGATGTACTAACTGGTCATATTAATAACGCCATCCAGGACAGCAGGCGTTATTACGGTTAGCCGCGATATCCCAGACCTTGTTGTTCATAAAAGTGTCTTCAGGCAGAGAGTTAATTAATTGTTGATTATGTTAAACACCTGCCGGCTAATCCACAAGGAGCCCTAGAGTGGTTAACACCTGTATTTGAAAAGGATGGGATTGTTGATCAAAATGTATTTGGTTAATGTTATTTATTTTCTTTCTTTGGTTTGGTTTTAGTTTGGTTTAAAAAGCACTTTACAGCATTAAAGTAATGATCACAAATAATAATTAACTGAGTGACAAGTGCTATTTCAGACCAAGGTCATACAAAGAAAAATACACACATGGCAGTAAATCGAATTGAATTAAATTAAATTGAATTGATTTTCCCCTTCTTGAATCACAACGTTAATGTGGTGGAGGGGTTTTCGTGCTCGAATGATCCGTGGAGCTATGTTTTCTAGATTATTGCCCCAAGTAAGGTCTTCCATGTCAGTTTGGTCTTTGGTGACGGACCAGACCAAGTGCAATTGTGGTGTGTTTTGGGCAGCAGTCAAAAGTCTGGGCCTTGGCATGCTGACCCCCAGCTGACGAAATTGGCACTTGGGACATGGGATGTTACCTGTCTGGCGGAAGGAGCCTGAACTTATGCAGGAGGTTGAGAGGTACCAACTAGATATATAGGGTTCACCTCAATGCACAGTATGGGCCCTGGAGCCCATCTTCTACAGAGAGGTTGGAGGCAATGGTTGGAATGAGCTTACTTATAGCCCTCCACTTTGGAGTCTGTACGTTGGAATTTCCCATGTAGATGAGAGGGTACCATCCCTGTACCTCTGGGTCAGGGAATGGGCTCTTACTGTTGTCTGCACTTATGCACCAAATGACAGTTTAGAGTATTCAGCCTTCTTGGAGTCCCTAACAGGTCTGGTGGAAAGTGCTCCTAATGGGGACTTCTTCATTCTGCTGGGGGATTTCAACGCTCCTGTAAGTAATGATAGTGACATCCTGAGGGGCGTAATTGGGAGGAATGGCCTAACCAACCTGAACTCGAGTGGACTTCTGTACTATTCATGGTTTGTCCATAATGGAAACCTTGTTCAAACACAGTGTCCTTAAGTGCACATGGCACCAGGATACTCAGGGCTGTATTTTAATGATCAACTTTATAGTAGTATCATCAGATATGTGACTGTATGTTCTAGACACTCAGGTGAAGAGAGGAACTGAGCCGCCAACTGACCATTACTTGGTGGCAGGTTGGATCGGATGGCAGGGGAGAATGTCAGTCAGACCTGGAAGACCCAAACGTGCAGTGAGGATTTGTTGGGAACCTCTGGCAGACTAACCTGTCAGAAAGATCTACAACTCGCACCTCTAACAGAGCTTTAACTGGATCCTGAGGTATGTGGGGGACATTTACTTGAATGGGCCATGTTCTGCACCTCCATTGTCAAGGCAGCTGACTGGAGCTGTGCACACAAGGTTGTTGGTGCCTTTTGTGGCGGCAAATGTTGAAGCGAGTTGTGGATGTTTTGAGTAAGAGATGCCGTCAAGCTGAAAAGGAGTCCTATTGAGCTTGGATATCTTGTGGGACTTTGGAAGGATCTTAGAGGTACCGACAAGCCAAGTGGGCTGTGGCCTTGGAAGTCTCTGAGGTTTTGGGAGGAGTTCGGGGAGGCAATGGAAAGTGACTTTCGGTCAGGTAACAAGGGAACTCAAGAAACTGCACTGTGGCAGGGCTCCAAGAGTGGATGTGATCTGCCCTGAGTTCTTCAAGGCTCTGGATGTTGTCAGGCTGTCCTGGTTGACATGTCTCTGCAATAACTCATGGACACTGGGGACAGTACCTCTGGATTGTCAGACTGGGGTGGTCATTCCCCTTTTTAAGAAGGGGGACTGGAGGGTGTGTTCCAATTACAAGGGAATCACATTCCTCAGGCTTCTTGGTAAGGTCTATGCAGGGGTGCTGGCTCAGATGCTCAGATGCAAAAGGGAACAAAACGGGTTCTGTCCTGCCCAAACCGTCCACATCTGTTTTGTGGAATTGGGGGAGGTATTTGACTGTGTCCCTCTGGGTGTCTTGTGGAAGGTGCTCCAGGAGTATGGGGTACTGGAAATGTTGTGGGATGTTGTTACAGGCTATCCAGTCTCTTTAGAAAAAAGACGGGTTTAGACCACTTTACTGGTCATAAGCTTCATTTCCAGTGAGAGTTGGACTCCGTCAGGGCTGTCCTTCGTCACAGATTCTGTTCATAACTTTTATGGACAGAATTTCTAGGCGCAGTCAAAGAGTGGAGGCGTACTGGTTCAGAGATTCACAGGTGGAGTGGTGCAGGATCTGCAGTAATACGGAATCTGTACTGGTCTGTTGTGGTGGATAGAGGGTTGAGCCAAAAGGCAAGACTCTCTGTTTACTGGTTGATCTTCATTCCTACCCTCACCTATGGTCATGAACTGTGGGGTAGTGACTGAAAGAATGAGATTACAGATACAAGCGGCTGAAATTAGATTCCTCCATAGGGTAGCTGGACTCTCCTTCAGAGACAGGGTGAAAAGTTCATCTGGGAGGGACTCAAAAGTAGAGTTGCTGCTCCTCCACATCAAGAGGGGTCAGTTGAGGTGGTTTGGTCATCTGGTCAGGATGCCTCCTTAACACCTCCTGGGGGAGATGTTTTGGGCATGTCCAACTGAGAGAAGACCATAAGGCAGACTCTGGAGAGATTATATCTCTTGGCTCGTCTGGGAACACCTTGGTGTCCTCCCGGAAGAGCTGGAGGAGAGGGAAGAAGAGAGGGAGGTCTGGGCCTCTTTGCTTAGGATGCCACCCCTACAACCCGGATCTTGACAAGTGAAAATTAAATGAATTGAATTGAATTGTTCTGATGTCCAACTGTTCCATAGGCATCATGCTGCGTGCCAGCTCAGTAACCAGCTATGTTTAAGACATTTTCAACCTCATCCATCATCCTCATCTTTTGATACATAGATATACTTTACCTCTGTTTTATTCCTACCTACTACTCTTGGTTTTTCCACACTTCTTTCCTCACCTTTTCCCACCAATATTTGCCTATTAGACCTCCTATCCATCTGTCCATCCCTTATTTGATCTTTGTATCTCTGCATCCATCTGTTTTTCACATCATCCATCCATTGCACCTCATGTCAATCCTTCTTTTTTCCCTGTATCCAGCTGTCAATCCCTCTATTATCTATCTATCTCTCCTTTCTTGAGGCTTTTTAGTCTTTTTCCTGCTCTCAGAAATCATGGCCATGATCCCTATGGGGAAATTTGTCCTGATAAAATGTCACTCACATGCACTCACATGCAAACACAATAGCACACGCACACATTTATACACTCACACAAGTACACACATGCACGTATCCAAAAAGCCTGTATTTGTCCTAATAAAACGTCAAGCCGGCAGCAAAATGAACTGTAATGACTTTCAGGCTGTACTAATGGCCAATAAATCCTGGATTAGGAAGCTCACACGCACTCCCTCTCTCTCACACACATGCACACACACATACAAACACACCCACGCAGGGTCATGTTTCATGGCGTGCTGCGCCGGGTTCATTCAGGAGTCAGATGGGTAAAGTTTTAAGCTGTTTTCTGCTGTTAATGACTGTTGTGCTGACTTTTATAATAACAGCATGGAAAGGAATCAGCAGGAATTAGCATGCTAGGATCATTTAAACCAATGATTCATGATGACTGGGACTGGAAGCCATTCACATTCACACATACAGTACAAGCACATACACACACAAAGATACAGCGATCACACACCCACACAAGTGTTTCCATCAGAGAATTTCACTTATGACAGTTCAGAGTCATTTTCCGGCTAAATGTACAAACTAAAGTCCCGGAAGCAGTGTCTCCATCGTCTTTCATTATCAGTTCAGTGATGGATTCATTCCATTGCTTTATTTTAGACAGAATCAGCAGGATAAAGTGCAAATGAGAGGGAAAATATGTATGAGGGATTTTTAGGGTGGATTTCTTCTCATTGAGTTAATATGTGTTAGAGAATAATTTGTGAGATTTCACAGAGAGAGTTAACATGGTAGCAGTGGTCATCAGTCAGGATACATTAAACTCAGCTTTCATTGGCTCAAATGAGACATGATATATATATACTGTCTCCTTTGAGCCAAAGGAATACTGCAAAAATGTTATATACTACGATTATTACTGAACTCCAAATGAAACAACTTTACAGCTTTTCTGATACTTGGAAGTTGCTGAGATATGGTTATGTTTTCATAAAACCAGTCAAACAATAAGAAAATGTACAGTTTCTCCCTTTTTGTATCTCTGTGCAAGGGAAATAATAAAACAGTACACTTTTCAGCACAACCTGACTGTGTAAATGATGAGAAACCATTTGCAAAAGAGCTCCTCAAAATTAGACAGAGAGATGGATGAAAATTCTGTTTCTGTTAACACCAGTATGCAGTGGTGCTATTATTATTACCAATTAAGCAATTACAGTATTAAAAGTAAATTTATCAATTAGAATTTATTTATAACTCCCCAAGTGCCACTGAGGGACTATGTTGAAGGTCAAAACTGGATGTCTGTGATCTTTGGGCCCTTAGGTTCCACAGCTTATAAATCAGACATTCTCCCCTGCACATGACTGCATAGAATCAGTTCACCGTGCAATCCACAAATGCAAGTTAAAGATGTATCAAAAAAAGAAGCCATATATAGTGTCTAATTACAACAAGTTGTCTTCAGGCACTTGAAAAAACCAGAGCATGACCCCGAGCACATGACAACACCCAACAGTGGCATGAAAAAACTCTTGGAAAGAAACCTTGAGCAGGCCTGGCTCAATTATTGGGGGACCCTCCTGCCAATAGCCAGCTGAGTAAGGAAGAAATGAGGAGACAGGACAGTGACGATGAAGGAGAGAGAACTACAAAATATATGATGTGGTACAAAAATATACAAATATCTGGTATAAAAATATATAAGTATGTCGTGGTCAGAGGGTTGGACTGCAGGTTGGTCACCCCAACAGGCATCCCATAATGGCATCCAGTTGATAGGTGCAGGTAAACTCCAGAATGGTCAGAAGATGGAAGGTTTGGGAGGCAAGGGGGAGTGCAACATCACCACAACAGCAACTGAAAAAGGAGAAGAGAGCGAGACTATGGTAGATAGACAATGTTGATTTGATTAAATGATTCAGGATAATCTGAGACTGAGAAAAGGCAGTGTGAAGATGCTTAATGTACAATAGGACTCCCTCCAGCAGCCTAGGTCTATTGCAGCATAGCTAGAAACATCTAGAAATGTCACTGTCTTCACTGGACCAAAGCTCATCTAAAATAACCAAAGCTCATCTAAACCAGATAACTGTTCTGTGGTCAGATGAATCAAAATTTGAAATTTATTTTGGAAACCATTTATGCCATATCCTGCAGATTAAAGAGGAGAAGGACTACCCAGCTTGTTATCAGTGAACAGTTGAAAAACAACCTCATACCGCATTAGTGCCTATGGCATGGGCAGCTCACACATCTGGAAATGCACCATCTGTTCTGTTATCCTCATACGCCCTTCACAAGCTGGCAGATATATAACTCCTCTAATCACCATGCTGAAGAGAGTTCTTAGTTCAGGGCTGCTGCGTAGCCTAGTAATTTAAGCAGGTGGCCCATGTACAGAGGCTTAGCTCAATGAATTCAATGAAGTTGAATGGACGTTGAGCAAATCTCCAAGAAATGTAATTTCCCACATATTAATTTAAATGAATCTGTAATGTGTATATATATATTTATATATATCCAAAATTTATAAATCATGCTCTATTATTCATGAGCTAAAATTGAGGATGATGGATGAAAAGTACAAGCAAACTAAAAAGTTTCCTTTCCTGATTTCCACATCCCGTTGGTAGTGTTACACATGTAAAATGTAATTATTGCGTTGCTAGAAATTCCCAGGCGTCTCACCAGGCGTTGCAGAATGGAGGGATGTACCTCAAATAAACAAGTGGTGTCTCCTTTTTCACTACCTTGGGAGGTGGAAAAAAGAGGGGATCTAAATTTACGCCTTTCCAGAAAATGCATCATTAAACATAAGTTCGGGAAACAAAGGGCCAGAACTATTGAGCAGCTAGAATCAGTGGTATCCATCCGTCCACTGCGGATGCTGTTGTTATTGTTCTCCTCACCATGCTGAGCCACCTGGAACTTCAACACTTCAACAGATATGAGATCCTGAAATGGTCATCTTGGACGGCAGCAAACAACCTGACACTGAACACCTTGAAAGGAAAAGGAAAGAACAATGCAGACCTGCTTCCTCTTCTGCAACACGGGGGACGGTAGTTCAGAGGGCGCAACCTTCAAGTTTCTTGGTACCTTCATTTTTACTGACCTGTCTTAGGCTTCTGCCTCCCAAACCTACTCTGGGAGCGGGTTTCACAAAAAAAATGCCAAACAGATGAAAACAGTTCCCCGGTCGACTGGTATGCTCTGTAGTTAATGATTGTTTTTTTTGGTAAGTATGCAGAAGAATACACTATTCAATCCTTGATCAGTTATCCGTTTTTATTTATATTTTATTTATTTATTTTGGGAAGACCAAAACTTCCTCTGGTTTTTGTTCCACTTCTACTGCAGAGTTGGACGTCACAATGGTAAATCAATGGAAAGTATGTGCAATGGACCCTGCTGTACTGGTCTGTGGCCCTGATATAAAAGCATCTGAATGCTACTTGTTAATACTGAAAGGATTTCTACGGTTTTCCAGTTCCATTTACTTTACATTACTTTCAACCCAGTTTACCACGTGTCGCCATGTAACCATGACAGTCTCTTTAACTGCCTTTTACAAAATGGTTGAAATCAGGTCACACACATTTAGCTGAACAGTGTCAAGAGAAAGGATGCTTTTTAACCAGTATGAATAACAGCTAGTCAAGTTGAAATGTGTATTTGTAGAAATCTGCTTACTTATTTGACTGTTAGATTTCTTTTGGACATCGAGACAACCTTCAACATTGTTAAGCATTAAGAATTTGATGTGCCATGAAAGAAACATACAAAATGAAATGGAAATATGTTTAAAGTGCAACATAGGACTGGAGAACCACAAATTGTTGGAGAGAAGTGGCAGAATCTCAAATGAAAAGAAACAAAGCTAAAATTGAAAGAAAAACCTGTGTGCTTTAAACTCCTCCTTGAGCTTATTCTCAGAGGACTCAAAATTAGAGGCAATTAATTAGTTTAACAGTTGGTCTTTCCTCTAAATAAAACAAAACTAACTAGTATTTAAGGATCTTACTGTTATAGTTTTATGATGAAGAGTCCAGATTTTCTAGTGCAAATACAGTAGTAGCAAAAACTGTATTTGGTTCTTGTACCTCAGCATCTAGCCTTCACATAGGCAGCAAATAGCAAAATACCTGTATGAAAAATTCCTTTTTACCCTTTTATGCGAATTGAACAATATGTTTTAACATTTACTTTGACCTATGTCTTTGTCGGTAACATAGAGCCAAGATCTTTTTTTGGTCAACTTTTAGGCTTGTAACACATTTTAAACACTTGAGAAAGTAAGTTGTTTGTCATCATTCCTTCTTATAACACTGTCATCCATTACATTAATAGTTGAGTTGAGTTGGATCAATGGCAAAAAGAAGTGACAATGAACCACAAGGAATTTAAGCAATGTTGTAAAGAAGTGAAACCCCGTAATAACTATTACATCCTAGGATGTACTGTGATTTGCATTTTGGCTGAGTACTGTATAACATGGTGTAATCTGTCACATATTATTGGTCGACTGATTTTACATTTACCTGAGTTCAAAGATTGTCACAAACATAATTAATGTTTCCTGTATTTATGATGTGAGAAAAACATAAAAGATAACACAAAACACATGATAAAGATAAAATAAAAGAACTGAAATGGTGCTGGCTTGTTCATGACTGAATGGAAATTCCTGAAGGAGTATACATTCAAAGTGAAGGTGAACTAACCTTCACACTCCTGTGGTCAGTGAAAAACTGGTTATCTTTATATAAAGCACACTCAAATATGCATTCACAGTGTAAGAAAGCATCTAGCTTCATTCTTAAGTGTGATATGGCAAGGAAAATGTCTAGTCTTTGGAGCATATCAATCGATGGACTGGTCAGCAGTATTACTGCACACACATACAAACACACACACACACACACATGCACACTTATAATTTCCATGATCACTGAACCCTAGCTGAAAAGATGTCAGCAGAACAGGAGAAAAAAAGACATCTTACAATCCATCAGTGCACAAAGACATGATTCCTTTTCAAATTGTTGCATAGTTGGTGTATATGGCTGCTTCATTTGCGAAAGATATAGATTTAAGAAATACCGATTGTCTTCTGATTTATTGAAGACCGTAGAATGTGTGTACATTTTTGTTTGTGCATTTTTTTACATTTCTTTTAAACTTTTTGCCCTTCCTTTCATGTTCTTTAGAGCTTCCTGTTCTTGCGAAATCACAGTACTTAAATGGGTGTGACCTCATTTGAAACACTTTCCAAAAAAAAAGTTCCTTGAAAAAAGTTCCTAATCAGTACACAAATTGCCATAAATAGATTAGTGTTATTTGTGTTACAGCAATACCAGTGGGGCAAAAAGGTATTTAGTCAGCCTCCAATTGTGCCAGTTCTCTCACTTAAAAAGATGAGAGAGGCCTGTAATTTTCATCATAGGTAAACTTCAACTATGAGAGACAAAATTAGAAAAAAAAAATCCAGAAAATTATATTGTCTGCTTTTTTAAAGAATTCATTTGCAAATCATGGTTTAAAATAAGTATTTGGTCACCTACAAACAAGCAAGAGCTGGGATCAACGTGACAAAGGCTACCATCAGTAACACACTACGCTGCCAGGGACTCAAATCCTTCAGTGCCAGACGTGTCCCCCTGCTTAAGCCAGTACATGTCCAGACCCGTCTGAAGTTTGCTAGAGAGCATTTGGATGATCCAGAAGAAGACTGGGAGAATGTCGTATGGTCAGATGAAACCAAAATAGAACTTTTTGGTAAAAACTCTACTTGTCGTGTTTGGAGGAGAAAGAATGCTGAG
>JBAMYA010000001.1:3118578-3138100 GCA_037176975.1 Arrhamphus sclerolepis | reverse complement strand
TCAAATTCAGCAAAGTCTTTATAAAAGACTTTGCAGCCTTCATGGCAGGACTGACATTGAACTATGATCGATTCCTGAGAGTGAGCGAATAAATAAATAATATTATTCACATCTGCTGTGAATCCAGACCCTTTATCGAAGAGTTTCTTTTTTTGGTTAAAATGTCAGTGAAATCTGTGACACCCATATTTCAGACCTTGTTACTGTTTTATTCTGCTGCGATTTCTAAAGTGAAACTATTCGCCGCAGCACACTGTATGCAAGCAATTAACTCCTTAACAGCATCTGTTTTCTTTCAACATAAGTGATTTTTAAAGTAATATTAGACTTGATGAGTTTGTAACTCTTTTTAAAGCACACCCCTGGTAAACTGCCATAGTAATTATAGGAACTCCTTATATGGACATCATGGAGGTATATGTTTATAGGTCACATCTTCCAGCTTCACAAAATCTCTTTTTCTTTATTGTTTTGTGTTTTCTAGTCAAAGTTATTCTTCTTCTTTATATCACTTTTTTTTTCTTAGACCAGAAGTCATGGTAATGGTGCAGAACTCATAAAATAGACATTTCTTCTGTTAATTTTGCTCGTAAGAACAAGCCAAGAGAGTGAGAGCTAGGTGAAGTTTGAACTGTGACTTACTTTAACAATGATGTTTTCCCAGTTAGTAACCCCATCTGTCTCATCAGGGGGGCTGGAACCTATCCCAGCTGTCTCCCAGTGAAAGGCAGGGGTACTCCCTGGGCTGGTCACCAGTCCATTGCAGGGCCACAGATAGCATCAATTAACCTAAGCCACAGTACCCAGAGAGAACCCATGTACATAGAACGGCCCCACTTCCTGGTTCAAGTGGGGGCTTGAACCAGGAACAGCAACAGTGCTAGTGCTAACCACCAAGCCACCATGCTGCCCAGTCTGTAACCAGCGAAAACTAATTTGCATGAGTCGCGGGAAAATAAATCAACCACAGCTGCGAATGGTGAAGGATTGAACGGCACCGACATTGCTCGAAAATGGACAATGGATTTACATCGGGCATGTGAGTGGATTTTTGAGACAGATGACTTGAAGATAAAGAAAATAGGAAAGGCAAAATTTAATTTGAGGAGTGAGATTGGTCTTCAGACTGGATTTGCAGAAGTGACAACAGGTAGGAGGAGGAGCAGCCACCCACTGCTTTTCAACCAGTGTAATTTTTTTTCTTTCCTTTTGCGATTCTTATATGTTCTCTTGTAATTTGATCATAGAAATACATGAGTCAAATACTTTTTTTTTTTTTTTTTCTATTATATCAACATAGTTATGTAGAGCCTGTGGCCAGCTCATAGCCAACTTTGGCTGCAGTGAGCTTCTGGCAGAAAAGTAAGGCCTGAAGTTATTTGTGTTTCTTATGGTTTTCGTTCAATGATATAATATCTTTATTCAAGTCCCTAAGTTTCCAGATAAATGTTTTTAGAATTTAAACTTTGAGAAATGTTTAATCTCTATTTGTGTGGATTTGATAGGTTATATTTAAGTAATTCAATCAGATTTTGAAAATTTTGAGTAATTCTTGCTCAGCTTTGTTTATATATGTTATTTGTTTATATAGTTGGTGAAAGTAGGGGAAAATAATTTCACTAGATTGCCAACGTCATGCTGAAAAAAAGGATACGTCACTTGATTGCACATTATCATAGCATCTGTATATGTTTTAAAATAGTAATTTTTATAAAAGCAGACTGAATGCTTGGAGTTCTGAGGGTTAATTCTACTTGTACTGATCTATTGGATGTGGTGGCTCCTTTCAGAGTTAAATGCTCTAAACCAGTGACTGAACCGTGGCTGAATGATGACACTTACGCTCTCAGATGCACTTGTACATGTGCTGAAAGAACATGGAAAAATGACTATCTGCAGGTTTCCTTACAATTTAAAAAAAAGGCCTACTAGAGTACCAGAGAGCAGTGAAAGATTCAAAAACTGAGTTTTTCACTAACCTTGTGTCAGACAATAAGTATAAAATGGCAATTTCTTTTTAAGACTGATTCCAAATTCCACAGCTACATTAGGCCAACAAAAAGACCACGATTCATACTGATGCCACAGACACACGCACATATATTTACTGTACTTCAGTAAGAATATTTAGAACAGATCTTATTACATTACATGAACTGTAAATATCAGAAAACTCTGACATCAGTGACAATCTTATTATTCTGTCAAATGATTACAGTGCAGCTTTAGCAGAGTCATGTTTACTCTCATTGTTTCTTTTCCTGCTTATGTCATCAGTGCCAGACATAGATACCCAAAACATAGATATGGGCGGCATCTTGACAGCAGCAAAAGTAGCCAAATTCTACTTTTTTCACTACTTTGCAGTCACTTCAATTATACCCTTGTATTGCATTTTTTGGACCCCAAGAGAGAAGTGGGTGCCCTTACAGGTCAGTAGTTTGTAAACTAAACACTGCCTATATGAGAAGGGGAGGAGGTGACGTGTAATGCATCGATCTGAGTCCAGCGCTAATGGATGAAGTAATTCTATGTCGGCACTTGTCCGTATCTGTTAGTGTGCCAGTTGTAAAAAAAAAGGAGATTTGCATCTCAGCATCCGAGTGAGGTGTCAGAAAAGATGTCGATTATTACAGGACTGCAATCACTCCTCATCACACCTCACCGGACATGCATATAAATACAAACAGGCTGTGAATTCAACTAAAAATGAACGTTGATGCAGATTGATCATGTAATGTGTCAATGTGTCAAAGGCAAAGTAATGCATCAGAACATTAGAAATAATAAATAAAAAAACAGGGCTAAAATCCATTCAGACAAAATAAAAGATTAAAAGCAATGGATTAAGAAAAATATTAAAAGAAAGAACTATAAAGTTCAGTTACAGTGTCTTAATATGTGCAGCACAAAATTAAAACAAACAAAATGCACAACAAAAGTTTTCAGTTTAACTTTAAAAGTAGCTAGAATTAGGTAACATTTAACTTTGGCAGGATAGTAGCTAAATGCATTTTCAACTTCTATTTTGAAGTATACGAGCCGACTGTCTCCTCTAGACCTCAGTCTCAGTTCACTGGGTGTCATTGTCATTTACTGCCCTTCAAAATATAAATGTACACTCTTATGTAATATTTCAAAATTTTAAAGACATGATCATAGGTTAAAATACTAAAGTGATTATGGTTGCTGACTTTAATTTCCATATAGGCAATGCATTTAACATGTAAGTGGCACTATCCATTAACCAAAGCCATTCCCTTGATTACATTTCACCATAGATGTCAGTAGGGATATGAATGGGCATATACATACATATATCCATATCTGTATATGGAAAGATTTTAACCCATAGGACCACCTTAAAATACTTCCTTCCTCAATATCAGGTCAGCCAATATCTTAATTGACCCCTGTTTTTAGAGTTGAGCAAAGTGAATTCATAATCCTTTCACATTCACTAAGTATTTCAAACCATATTGAATACATTGCGATTGGAGAAATGAAATTAAAATTTTTTTTTAAAAAACTCCACTTTGCTCCAAGACCATGATGAGAGTGAGGACAAAAAAGGCAGATGATGGCGTCTCCAGCACCAGCCTTGAAATGTAGGCAAAACTAATAATCTAGCAGTCTTCGAGGATAGATGGATGAGACTTCTTAGATACCAGACAAAGGCGGGATCAACGATTGATGCTTTCCACTTTTCCATTTTGGTGTGCCTAAGGAACACTTCTGCTTCTCTGCACACAGCCTCCACTTGAAAGGATAATAACATTTATTATTAAATGTTTTTATCATTTCTTTTTGGTAAGTGTGGGAGGAAATTTAACTATATTGAAGTCATAATGGAAATGTCAGGAGGGCAATAACCTTTGACTGGCTTATCTCCAGCTGTAATATATAATGGCCACAACATTGTGTGGAAATAAATATTTAATTATTTTGATGAAAATCCAACTGATTTCTCAGTCACAACCAAGTGGCAATTGATTTATATGATTTATATGATTAAAATGTAATGAAACCTATACTCACTAGGAAGAAGCGCATAAACTTCTTTCATACTATTCTTTTGAAGGAAATTCAAGACAAATCTGAAATCCAGAAGAGCACAAGGGCAATAACTTTTTACTGCTCACTGAAATGCAATATACCATACTCAAAGTCTTAAAGTGGATCTCCGAGACACACATCAAGATCATTTGAATCAATATTATGAATGTGGAAGTGATTGCATATAAAGGAACATTAAAGCAGAATACTTCTTTGATTCAATGATTAGCACAGTTGCTAGCTTTATTTATTGCTGCTGTAAACCTTGTCTTTTTCTTTCTTTTTCCCCCTTTCTCTTCACAGCATATATCCTAGCACAAGGGGTGTCAAACTCCAGTCCTCGAGGGCCGCTGTCCTGCATGTCTTAGATGTTTCCCTGCTTCAGCACACTTGAATGGGTCATTATCAGACCTGTGCAGGCTTGGATGACAGGCTGATGGTGATCCATTCATTTGAATCAGGGAGCTGGGAAACAGCTAAAACATGTAGGACAGTGGCTCTCAAGGACTGGAGTTTGGACAGAGAGAGACAAAATTACAAAAGTGCTACAGGTATCAATCGTCTCATGAAAGGGACTCGCGCACCAGAAACGTTCAGTACAAAAACATTCAGCTACAGAATGGTACACTTTAAATTTTACTGACACAAATTGGCAGTAGCTGGTCTTATGATTTTTATTTCCTTTATCACTACTACATCTTTGCATTTACCTCCGGTATTTGTTTGTCCAGTGCTTTTTTTAACCAACATCTCTCTAGGCTCATTGCTGCAGACGCTCTACCTTCTTGTGATGACATCTGGACACAACTCAGTGCAAATGTGCCAATAAGCTCCCCACCATCTCACCAGTCCCTGAACTGTGGTTAGCACCCATGGCAGGCAGAGGTCCTCCTGGACGCCGCACTTTAACATCAAGTTGGATAATAACTTTGACATCCTGGCTCTGCAGGATTTCCCTCCCCTGCTTGCAGTGGGTGAATCCCAGCCTCCTTGCCCATCTCCTCCACTACCCTGTGGCCCCTGGCAGCTTCCACCACCACATGGATGCACTTGACACGCGAAAAGGCACAGAGCCAGTTTTGTGTTTACAACAGCGCCAAAACAAAGAGCTCTGGATCCCCTCTCTGCCCACCACTCATCCTCACCACAGCAGTGACCACCTACTGCTGGACACCCATCTCTAGATACGAGGCACACTCTGACACCATCACATCTCCTCATCCTCTGTTTACCCTGACTACAGCAAGAGCTGGGGACTGTCCACTTTTTAACTCTTGTCACCCATTGCTTCCCTGGTGCCCATTTTTATGTTTCCAGGATCACACATTAAATGAGCCATAAAGAATAGGCTAAAAAAAGTCTGCAAAACGTACAAATAGAAAAATCTCAAACACAGACAGGATACTGGCTATTTGGGCCGGATAAAAGCACTCTAAGCATGTTCTCGCACCTGAGCACTAGAAATATGAATTAGCAGAAGTCCCAAACTTGATGCAAAAAGTAAAGCCTGAGAGTTGTTTTCAATTTCTTTTCTCTTTTTTTAACCTTTTGTCCGTCCTTATTGCCTCTGCTGTTAATAACTACAGTGAAAACTGTCTTGGTATCTGTATCTGGCAACACATTACTGCTTGCTATATTATTGACAATGTGATGCATTCCTGTTCTCATGTGGTCCTGTTTTCAATGAATCCATACTGCCAGACTTCGAGATATCCACTAGTAGCTGATCCACACTCAGTCAAAACAATGAACATATAATTTATTTTTTTTATTACAATGTCTTCTTTTCCTTTTGCCTGTTCACTTCAGGGGTTGCCACAGCAAATCATACACCTCCATCTAACCCTATCCATTGCATCCTCTCCTCTCCCACCAACTAATTTCATGTCCTCTTTCACTACATACAATCTCCTCCTTGGTCTTTCTCTAGACCTCCTGCTTGGCAGTTCCAAGTTCATCATTCTTCTACCAATATATTCACTATCCCTCTGCTGTACATGTCCGAACAATCTCAACCTGGCCTCTGACTTTCTCTCCAAAACATCTAACATGAGCTGTCCTTTTGGCGTACTAATTGTATCGTATCCATCCTCATCACTATCAAAGAGAACCTGAACATTTTAATCTCTGCTGCCTCCAACTCTGCCTCCTGTCTTTTCCTCAGTGCCACAGTCTCTAAACCCTGCAACACTGGATGCCTTGCAACCATCTTGTGCACCTTTCCTTTCATTTTTATTTACACTGTTCCTGTTCTAACCTGCTTGCACCTGCTTCTTCACCTCTTTTGCACTCTCTTTTTCCACCTTCTCTTTGACCAAAAGTAGCCCAGTTTCCACTGATACCCTGAAGGTCATCAGCACTGATAGCAGCTCTTGTTAACCCGGGCCACGACCAATATGTTATGGGACTCATGGGTCTTGTGATTTGCATTTTTAGCATAGGTTTTACGTTGGACGCCCTTCCTCACTCAATCCTCTGCATTTATCCAGGGCTCGACACCTTCTCAAAAAGACACTGGCTTGTGAGCCCTTGAGGCTACATCATTTATTTATTATGATGTAATGCACATTAATAATCTTCTCTTTGAGTGGGGGAAATATGGCTGGGGAAGTATCTCATAAAAGTTTTTGTGCATTCTCAGATTGAAATAGGAATTCAAACACTTGCCTTCCACTTTACCATGTCAAACATTTATTGGCCCAAGCAAACAAACCCAGCAGGACTCATATCACAGGGAATTGAGCCAAGTTCAAGACACAGTGGGGATCATATGAGAAGAATCAGACTGCTGTCCTCAGCTCAGCAGGAATGACAAGAGGGGAATCACTATTCAACTCCCCATCAGAGTGGAAGCCTGACAGCCCAGATTTACTCTGAGCCTGAAGACCTGACTGGTAGTAACCATTTATTACATTAATGTTAAACACTTTGTAATATGGACCTAAATATAGAGGACATTGACTTTTATTAATAAAGGTCTGTAAACTTGAAATTCAACCTGTTCTCCATCTTCTCCTGGATTCACAGTTCCTAATTATTTGTATATAATTTACTGGTAAACTTGTTTTTATTTCTTTTTTTTTAACAACTGCCTGCATATATATTCATGGTTAATTCCATAATCTGGGAAAACCTTTTTAATGTTAGATATATATGCATTTTATTCTTGCAGCAGATGTTTGTTTTTATGTGTGCGTACGCGTGAGAGACAGTGAATGTGTCCTCACCAGCCCTCTTTCACAGTCACATTGTATTAACACCTGAAATCCTGGTTCTGTCAGAAAGGACTAAAATCACCAATAGTGAAATATTTAAGGACAAGAGAGACATAGAGACAAGACAATGAAAGTGTAGTGTGTGCAGAGTGGTCAGGTGTGTGGTGTGTTGTGGAGTAAGTAAGTGAATGTGCAGTGGATTGTGTTACAATAAAAGGAAGATCATTAGAACCAGCCGCTCTATACTAAAAAACAAAACCAAATGTGTTTTACCATCATGCACTTAACAAAGTACGAAGGAGCTTGTATCCAGAATACAAGTCTCTAAGAACAGATCATGAGGTCACGAGCAAAAACTCAAAGCACCGATCCCCATAGCAACCATTGCGTTTCAGAAGCAGACGCACGCGCACTCACGTACTGCTGGCCGAAATCTCCGTCATTAGCTCATAAGGAGTTTCTTTTCTGAGCTGTTATCGTAACTAACATGAAACACAACTGTTTACTCTCTTACTGATTTTAAATGGGATATTTTGCAAGTGAATGTAAAGATGTTAAATGTGTGGTACACCGTTTAAACGGTTACAGGCTCCATCCAGCACGAAGTAGCCTAAAACACAGCACAGACAGTTCAGGAACAAATGAATGAGATAAATGGAATTTTTAAATGGACAAAGTAGTTTTCAAAACTGCATATTGCTAGCGGATGTATTTTCTGACCCAGAGTGTGGCCCTGGCTGGTTCTGAATGAGGACTTTAGCAGGCAGCCGCTCTTGGAGAGTGGTTCTCCCATCTTCCCGGTACTGCACCGCTGCTGAATCTTTTAGTGGTACACAGTACCAGACCGGCTTCAAATGCAAGTCTATAATGTGATTTGGAATAATTAGGCTGACAGTTTTCTCCATAGTTATGGGTGCTTAATAGTGGTCCGCGATGATGCAATCTCCGGGCTGCCATGTCAAATGATGGGGCCACACGGTCATACTGCACTGTATGGCTGGCGGCCCAAATGGCCCACGAGTGGCTGCGCCCCCTCTGGCATCTGCTCAAATGCCAGACTGCCCAGTCCATCACTGGATACCTCCCCAATTTTTTTAGTCATTCTGCCTCGTGATGCAGCAAAGGTATTCTGGGTGTGTCGCTCCTTGTTTTTGCTTAGTTCCATCTATCTACACACTGACATGATGTTGGCATGTTTGTGGTATTTCGACCAGTGTGACAGAGGTGGGACAACATTGTTTTGTTTTGTTTTTTAATCCACCACTCTCTTTTCATTAGCTTCATATTTCACAACAAAACCAAAGGGGCTCCAAACTCCTGACCTGTGATGTATTGGAGGATCTTGTATTTCTGGTACAGTGAAAGGTTAAAGTCATCCAAACAAACTATGATAACATACAAATTGAAACCTATTTTTATTAGTGTTTATTACATTAATGTTCAAGGCTTATGCTCAGACACTAAATAGTAAATGTTAAAGCTGCATCACTCATCACGCGGCATTAAAAATCTGGGAACTATTTTTTTTCTTTTTAGGTGCTTGTCCATCCAGCTTTTCTTTTTCTTTTTTCTTTCTTTGCTCCTTTCTGTCTCATAAGAAGTCAAGAGTTAAGATGCAGAACATATGTCAGTCTGTAATTGTCGCTCTCTTTCTTTTTTTAAATGATGGAAACTTAAAAAAGTCATTCATTCATTTTTGTTTATATTTTCCCAGAACAATGCAGTAGCACCTGAGAGCGTGGTTTGATTTAGTTCAGAGTAAAAGAAGGTAAAAGATAGATGCCTATAGCATAGGAGTTCAAGGTTAGATAATTATTGGTTTGTTGGTTTGAGTTTTATAGCTCAGTGATACTGTCTTACCTGTAGGGTGATACAGCTATCTGAAGGTTTAAAGATTTGAGGGGGAGGAAATTCAGGCTCAGGGTCCTGGATATGCGTTATGGGTTGTGTGGGGTTTATCAGTAAGGTTATTTGTGTTTATCTCATAATGGTTTGACTTTTTCCTTTTACAAGTCCATTAAAATGTTGGGAAATATAACACCAGCTATATAAAATGTCCAGTGAGATAAAAATGAAGATTACATTATGGAACTCCAGGGGGTTATGAAAACTTAAGAAAGGTTGAGCAAGTCATAAACAGAATAAAGTCAGTGTATTCTAATATTATATTTCTTCAGGAAATGCATCTTATGGATGATGGAGATCTGAAAATTAGGAAGAAGTGATGAATTGTGTCTTTTCTGCACCATTTAATTCTCAAGCTAGATGTGTTGCTACTTTGGTTTACAAATCTATACCATTCTAGGTAAAGTTGTTAAAGGAAATTTTGGACAATACCTTATAATTCAAGGACGTCTACTGAAAAGGTTTCAGAAAATATTTATGCCCCAAATATGGATGGCCCAAACTTTAAAAAAAAAAAGTATTTGTTTTATTCACTCTTCCCAGCAGATGTGTGATGGCAGATGATTTTAAATGCACATTAGATGTGGCAAGGACAAAGCTCAGGGGCTGAGCAGTCTACATACTGGTCACATCATGACTGTATAGGTAGGTGCATGTTCACAAAATCATGCAATTGTTGTTTTTTTAAGGGTAAAGAGTAAGAGTAAAACAGCATAAGGTTATTATACACAAGGAACAGAAGTCATCAGGAGTTGTCTCATATATTCAGCAGAAGAACAAGAATGTCATGTGAGCACATTAGATAAGGTTGCAGAGGTCAGCGCTTAGGAGGAGAGAAAACCAGCCATCATCCTTGACTACAGAGCCAACAAAGGAGTAGTGGACTACCTTGACAAAGCAACGGGCACACACAGCTGCCGGAGGAAAGCCACTCGGGGCCCTTTTGCAATATTCCATAATATCATTGACATATCCACCAACAATACTTATGTCATATAGAGTGAGCTGAACTCCACCTGGAGGGCAAGCAAGATGAGCTGGAGGAGGTTATTTTTGGAGGACCTGGAAAGGCCTTTGTGAGTCCTTTCACACAAAAGCGACACCACCTTCCATGCGCAGCAGCTTCACCCACGTTGGAAAGGGCAGTGCATGGATCCCAGCTTAGTCACAGCAAGTCACGGCAAAAGGGGACAGAATAGAAGGAGATTCAGCTTCTGCCCAAGAAAAAACACATGCAAGTTTCATGCAAGCAAGGTTTTCTACTGCTGTTTAGAATGCACACTCAACACACAAAGATTGTTTGCAATAAACAATCTTACATTTGTATTCTGTGATAATGTTGTTATTGTTCTGAGGTTGGGACCCAAATACAGGAGATCGGGGGGCAGGAGTTTTAGTCCTTTATTCAAGCACCAAAACAAACCCTAATTCATGCTGAATCAAAGTTGGTAATTATAGATGGCAGTTATGCTAATTTTTAGTATTTTTTTATGTTATGACAGTGAATATAGTGTTTCATATTGAAATTATTATATATTATTGTATATTATAGTTATATGAGGAAGCTCGAAAATTTGAGCTTTTTTATTTTATTTTCAATTAAATTAATTAGTCATTATGGATGATCTGTTTTTATGTCTTAAGTGAAACAGAAGATCACATTGTGTGATGGCAGAAGTTTTAATCCAAAATGGAGTGATGTAAAACATAGAAAAAAAATACACATTCCCTGCTTTCTGAAACATTGATTTCAGGGTTAATAATCCATTTATAAATACCAGCTTATTTATGATTCTTTTTCTTTCTTTTTTTTTTAAAGAACTGTAGTTCATAATTTGGCATTTAGACACTTTTTATGAGGGTATGCTTAGCCCAGGTCAAAACTGACCAAGATCACAGTATGAAAGCGTGGCATATGAACAGTATGGATTCATCAACGCCTTGATTAATTAACTCACTGATTATTAACAGTGTAGTTAATCAACGCTTTAACTCACACTCATACTGGACCAACCCTTCAAAGTAATCACATATTATGTCAACTGCATAATTGTTTGAAGTAAGGAATAGCTGAGGAGAAGTGAGCGGGCAGGGTTTTTGACATGCGAATGCCACATGTTCCTGTTAAATGGCGTTTCAGTTACATTCCAGTTGAAAAAAGAGACGAATCACTTTGCCTTTTTTTCAGCTAGAATGTGAGTAGTGAGTGACATTTACCGACTATGAAATATATTCCAAAACTGCTCCCAAAATTGTTGACAAGATTCAAATAAGTTTCTCACGCTGCACGAGATAAGTGCCACTTATTACCAGGGAATGTGCAAAAAAAACAAAAAAAAAAACAAATGAACATCCAGGCTGCCCACAGTTTAAATGCAAAGACCTTTCTTTGCTTTGTGTGTATGTGGATATCATTGTTATTGCATTTACTGTGAGAGTGTTTAGGGAAATGAAAAGTAGAAGTAGAATGTAGAACGTTGGTTGTTGATACGAGACCATTTACAATTTATTCGGCAAAAATTAAATATCTCCTTCATGCTTGTGCTCTAAACATCAGTGTGAGCCTTGAATGGGTGATAATGACTGAGCAGTCAGCAACAAATAATGTCTTAATAAGCTTTTATTCAATGTACCAATGATGTTTTTAAGCCCAGTTTTTACAAAAATAGGTAATGCAATGGTGCTAGCTTTTAAGGAATTTAATATCAAAAGTTACCAGTTTTCACTCGCTGTTGTTGCAGAGTCCTGCTGAGCAGGAAATAGTTGTCATTCACTTGTGTGCTCTGAGGAAGATTTTCAGTCCACATGAAAAATGCAAACTTCCAGAAATGTTCTCACCAAAGCACATTGTATATTTGTGTCTTTAACCCAAAATATCATAAAAATACATTAGTGTGCCAACAACAATTCAGAAAATGCAACTGTGCACAGATCCAAACATTCTTTAAAATATTTTGATAAAAATTATTTGCAGTCAGTGGCTGTCTGAAGTCCATAAACCACAGACTTCACCCTATTCTGAGTTTCCTCCTTGGAGATGCTTTGTCAGACCTTCACGGCTGCTACCTTTATTTGCCTCATGTCTGTGGGCTTTTGTGCATCACTTTTTTCAACATTATTTGAAAAGCAAAGTTGACATCCAGCCATCAAAGAATGTTTCAGCACTCTGCCTTCAAAAAGTATTGATTTATTTCTTGCAGAATAAACACCTGTAACCCTGTTACCATGCATGATCATGCCATCACACTGCCTCCACCATGTTTGGTACGTAATGTTGTATGCTTTGGATCATGAACTGTTCCCTTTCCTTCTCCTTTTCTCTGCCCTTCACTCCTTTTTATCAGTTTAAGCTTGATTTGATCTCTGCAAAGAAGTTGATTCCAGGGGTCTCATTTATAAAACCTGTTATGCAAGAAAACATTGCGTGAAGCAGGGTGAAATTTGCGGTTGCAACATTACTCTCAAAAGTCAGGCTCTATAAAGAATCTCTGTGCGTCAAAAAGACCCCAATATTCCGAAACCTTTGGACCACACGTGTAATCTTGCGTAATGCTCCCACAAGGTTTTCTAAACTGCATTTTAGTAACTTCCAATGGTAACACGAAATATCACATGGATAAAGAAGTCTGCATAGCGCCCAGCCTGCATATGAGACGATCCTGGGGGTCTCAGGAGGAATATCACTACGGAGCACAGCTCCGCGATGATGTCACACGACATTTAAGACAGCAATAAGGTTCATTCTTTAACAAGTCCTTGAAAATGCGATTGACACATCAGACATAACGTTGCACAAATTACTCAGTATTGTTTCAATTTCTTTCAGTTTATCAATTGTTTCTCTCTGATTTTGCAGAACAGCATTTGCCAGCTCCCGCGCATGTGCTTGGAATGTGGCTATGTGGTCTCCATGGTTACCATTTTGACCAATAACATTGATCGGCTCTCTCATTTAAGTACACATTGACATTCACAAGTTGCTTTGCATTGATCATTTATGGTTAAATGTGGGTGTGTAGAGGGCAGGGCAGGAGGTGGAGCCTTGTGCTCAAACGTTGATGTGCAGCTGTGATCTATAAAGGGAAATTGCCTGCTGGTGTGTATATGTAGGGTTTTATAAATCAGTATCCTTTTGTTGCGTACAAAAATTCTAACTTTTTGGTGCTAGAAATCTTTCAGGATGGAGTCTATGCAATGTTTTATCAATGAGGCCCCAGATCCAGAGAAAATTACGTTTGGGTTTGTTTTTCATGTTACAAGTGGTAAAGTCTCTGTATTTATTCATGTAGGTGACTCTGTGTGACTTTTGATTGCAGATTTTGACAATATAGATAGTATTGCAGCATTTTCTTGATTTCTGTTGATGTTGTAAATGTTTTTTTCTTTATCAAAGCTAGCATTCATCCTCTTTACTTGTCTACCAGTTGTCCACGTCCTTTGATAATGTTGAGCTCAACAGTACTTTCTTCTTAAGAAAACACCAAACTGTTGATTTGGCCACATCTATGTTGTTTTTTTTTGTCCATCTCTCTTTTAAATTTATCTAAAAGAGTCTTGCCATTTTTTTTTCCACCCCATTGACCACTTAAAACCAGACCTCTTATCTGCTTCATTTGTCCTGACTAGTAAATAATCTGTACTATGTCAATTCATTTAATTTCAGTCAAATTTATAAATATCTTTGATCCTTTGGAAATGGGGGGATACTGTGTTTAAAAAAAAGGCTGATATTCCTAAATTGTGAATGCTCTAGTTTTTGTGTAACTACTTTAAATCGAAGTTGAAAGTCTACAAAGTCTATTTAAAATCCAGTCTGGTGGTGTATGAAGGCAAAATTCTAAAAACTCTGTCATTTCAAATACTAACTGTATTTTCTTACCTGTTTAAAGATTGAGCACAGCTCCAGTGCAGACCAATTTAAAGCACAGAGGCACAGTTATGAGACATCCCTTAATGTGTCATAGGTGCATTAGAGACCCATTAAAGGCATTTACTATACATTTTCTAACTTTTAATGTTATGCTTGTCAGGGTAATTACATCTCACAGTCAAACACACCCTCTGCAAGCTGCCTAAGAAAGAAATAGAAGTTATGAGATAACTTATAATAGCTGCATTAAAAAGACAACCCCATAAACAATGCTTGCATTACATTAAAACAGCACATGTTTACTTACTTTCATATCTGCATTCTTTGAATCCAGATCCTTCAAGTTTGGGAGCAAGTTTGTAATGCCAAGACTGCATCTAATTGGAGGGTGGGGGTTGGGGGACTGGGGGTGGTGGCCCTCCTGATAAGAGGGGGAAGCATGAAATAAGACACATTTTACATAAGTCAGACAACCGTCACACAGATATGATTTACTGATCTCACATAACACTGTTTAAATGGGACATATTTCATATGAATACTCAATTACCTGCAAAGAACTACAATTAAAAACATTAGTAAACCAAAGACGTGATATCCATATTGAGTTTCCCTTGACTCTCTGCCATATCTGCCACAAAAATGGCTTTGAAAGCTTTGAAACGCAAGTGAAATGAACTCAAAAGTCTATTGAATATGTCTGGATCCATTTCCAGAACCCTTTGGGATTAAGGGAGTAAAACCTGGCTAACTGAATTTTATCAGTGAAGGTCGTAACCTAATACAAACATCAAGTTATAAATACAGCAACGATGAAACATCATGAATAAAAGCAGGGCTGTACTCAGGTCTCGTTTTCAACTAAAAGTATTAAAACCGCCTCATGTGAGCGTATTCTGCTCCAGATCAAATGGGTCCAACGTGTCACAAGAGAGTTAACGCGAGAGCTCCGATCAAAGACCGTGAAGTCCACAGTGTCCAACCCATCCTTCCTCCTCCCCTAAATGACCGTTCATTAGGCAGCAGCAAATGTAGAAACACCGTATAGCTACACAATTATAAAACAAATAGCACTCTTTATCTAACTTTAGTGTAGATAGGAGTATATGTTAGCAACTACTCACCAATATAGAAGAAATTAAGTGCATCGTATTTTATTCATTCATTCATTTGCTAAGAGGGGTTTCCATCTGGTGAAAGCAACACCATCGTTGACTCTTGTCATGCAACAGAATAGTAATATATATTAGGTACGTGTAAACCTAATATATTACTATTCTGTTGTCTAAATGACATTGCATTTGCTGACTTTGAGGACTTTGATTTGACTTTAGACTCAAGTAACCCACCTCTGGGCTCTGCAAGAGAGTAAAAGATGGAGCAGAGAAGTCAGCTAGAGGTTGGGGGGAGGAGAACAGCAAAAGGGAAAGACTGAATATTTGAGAAGGAAAAAGATTCATGGGAGCTTCAATAAAAAGGTTCAGTGAACACAGCGGACAAGCACGATGGCCTCTCTTGGTCTCTCTCTCTCTCTCTCTATTTCAGAAACATACCCATACACCCACTGATGAGGTCAGGTTGAAATCAGCCATGTTTATTCAAACCCTTGCCACTCATCACATAATCCCATCATGCATTTCACTCCATTGGTCTCACCCTGTCAGAATATAACAAGCTCGCCTCACAACAGTGCAACCAACAGACACTCACATACGAACACAGACAGATAGATGTAACCTTCTACCAATGATCCACCTCTCTCCTCCACTTTTACCTCAATAACCTGGTTTTGCTAGAATTTGATCTGATGCTGAATATGGCGGTTATGTCATCTTCATTATGGCATGGTTCACACACACACATGCACACACATTATGTTAGTCTGCCTCCCTCTTTAATCGCTGCTGATATCCTCCTTACCAATTCAGCTCCTCTCTTCCCGCCTGTCCCTCTACTTTTCTTCATGAGTCTCCACCTGCTCTTAACATCTGCTGCTCATTGCTACACAAATATTAGTACTTCTGATGCCGTGGAGGCTACTGCGGCACCCCTAACTGATTTTCTGGGGGAATTTCTGGGAATCTGGAACCAAACTTTAACATTTTTTTTCTTCTGCTGTTTTTCTGCTGCACCTTCATGTAATGAATAATGTTAGTGTAAAATATATTTTATTGCTTCTCTTATGGTGCCTTATAATTGGTCTTAGTGGAGAAGATAAATCAATGGGCTGAGTCCATCATGCTGGTTGCTTAACCCACATAAAAGAAATGAAAGAAAAGTAATGACAAAGATAGCATTAAAAAAAATCACATATTGGACTAAAATGGATTGGAACTGTGAAATCTTTACATGAAAAATAATTATCAGAGATTGTGTCCCTGTGATGGACTGGCCATCTGCAATCTGCCCAGAGTAAGTATGGCTGGGTGGATGGAAATATAGTTTAAATTCAATAAATAAACCCACGTCTGGCTGCTCTACTCCCACATAAAATTTAATTTATTACAATTATTACAGAATCTTTCAATGAGATCCATTAATTATGTACATGAAAATATTTTATATTTAGTGTCTTTGTTTGTCTTGGCCAGTAACCACAGACCAGAAGCATGCAGCTCCCGAGCTAGAAATACCTGCAGCGAGGTACAGGAGAGGAAAAGCACAACCTATGGAAGAGAGAGACGAGGTTATTGATATATAATAGTGGTGTAAATGAAATAAAAGAGAGGCCAGAGAGAAAAAAAAAAAAAAAAAAAACACAGAAGGGGAGGGAGGAAGCTCAGTGCATCAGCAGCCGAAACATATGGACACTTAGCAGACGGATGATTCAGCATTCGGTTTTACAGAAAGTGAACATTTATTGTACAATGTTAAAATTACATATGTCTGTGTATGTCTTCATCGCATCGCCAAAGTGACGGCTCATCAGCTGAAAGCTTCTCCTCTTGTAATTTTGGAGACACTGAGAAACTCAGGAAAGCCTGCAATCAGAGAGTAAGTGCTCTTTTGGGATAGTTTGGTCCAGTAAGGTCTTTAGGATACAATCGAGCTTGGCAATATTAATATTAAAGTCATATTAAAGTTTTTATGTGAAACCATTTTTTTAAATTATTATTATTTTTCAATCCTCAACTCTTGGGCCAGACATTTGGATCAGCTCCAGACTTTTCAAAAAGTTATTTGGTTATCCTGATAATAAGGAATTACAACAGTCCATGGCATAAACTAGTTATTCAGTATTACTCTGAGTCAGTTACATTCTCAAAACTCAGTATTACTCTGAGTTTTGAGAATGTTTGTTACAATAGTAGGCCAAAGAATTGACAATGAACATCTTTGACCAGTGTCTGTGCTGTGATGTCCTCATAATCTTGTCCCCTTGACTGCTGACTTTCTTCTTCAGAGGAGCAACACTATTGAGTTGCACCTGTAAGGGGATTAGGCACGTGAAGGTTAAAGCTCTGTCAAAAAGGTAATTCACTTGCTCACTTCAGACAGCTGCCTCTGAGGTATTAACATTGGCAATATGATATTAAAATAAAATAATAGCAAGATTGACTCTTTGAATATGATTACAGCATTCTCTCAAAGACTGAATGATGTGAAACTTAATATGACCGGCCAGTACTGGCTCTGTTAAACTGTCCTGCCACACAAATATGCTGAGTTATCAAATCTTTTACTTTGGAAAAAGTATGAATTATGTTTAACTGGTTCTTACAATTGGCCTGTTTTTTTTGTTTCTTTATGTAATCAATATTTACTTATTTTTATTTAAACCAATGTGGGAATCATGGTGGTTTGGTGATTTGCACCATTGCCTCACACCGAGGAGGTTCCTGGTTCGGGTCCCAGCAGGGGTCCTTCTGGGTGGAGTTTGCATGTTCTCTTCCCATAGTCCAAAAACATGGACATCAGGTTAATTTCTGTTTCTTAATTGCTTTAGGATATGAGAGTCAGTGTATGTGCTTGTTTGTCTACTTGTGGCCCTGCATTGGACTGTCCAATTTGTACCCCTTCCTTTAAGTCTGAGGAAAGCTGGGATGTACTCCAGCACATCCCTGTGACCCTGCATGGGTATAGATAATGGACAGGTGGATGGATCGAGTCAGACCAGCTTATGTCTTCATATTGTGCATAACCTTTTTTTCAGAACTGATCTACAGAGAAAAGTCTGAGCAGTTTTGACAGAGAGAACTCTGAACTGAAAGGTGTTACACCCTTATAAAAGAAGGGGGCAAGAAAGAGGAAAATTCAATAATGTGCTTTTATTGCATACCATGGTCTGTATTTGTTGTTGTGGATATTTCAGACAATCATCTGTACACTGAAGCATTTCATTAATCAAACGGGAATCAAATATCAAGGTGTATGCTGTTTTAAATTCAGTAATTTTGTGGGAAAAAATAATGATGCCATAAACATAAAATGTCAAATGTTAATACTTTGCAGATGTGGGCTTTCAAAGTTTTTGAAGGGTAGAGAATTAATGACACAATTTCAGGTAAAATACCACTATTATCACTCATTATAATAACCATTTAACTAAGATTCTAATTTCAGCTCAAGATTATATTAGCTCCAAAATGTGCAGTTGGTGTGAATAATGCATTTCAAGGGAACCAAGGGAAATCTATCCTGAAGAAAAAGAAGGAAAAAGATTTGTATTAACGTAAGTCCCCCCACCCAAAATATCATTCAACCTTTTATATAAACTTCCAGAGGTTCTCTAACAGGTTTGACCTGCTGCGGTTTATGTCAACAATACAGTTTGTTGCTGTAAGAGTCAACACATTCATTTGGCTAACTATGTCATTACTATGGATTTATTCACAGTTCTGAGTTCTGCTCAACGGCGGTAGTTTTGTTGGTCCAATGGAGTTTTTGACGTCTGTGTCTGTGAGTTCGTGTGTAAATGTAAATGCTTGCTAAATCAGCTGTCATTTGCTGACATGTTGTTCAGGGCAAAATTAGTTAAGAGAGGTAAACCCACGACGTACGTTCATGTTTATGAAGCAGAACGACAATTCAAATCTTCGTAAAGCCGCATAGCATCTCATGACTCCTTGTCTTCTGTGCAATTAGGTAATTAATGTGCATGTGAATATGGTGTAGAAATGAAACTAGTGCACGGTATCTGTAGCATATTCGATGCCTCAGTAGAGGCATAAAGTTTATATGAGCCCTTTTCCACATGGAGCATCAGCTTTCACCACACTCAAACCGTTCTGCACTTTCAAAAGAAGGTGCTTTCTCAATTTTGACTTTAAATTTATTTTTTGCCTTTCATTCCTCAATTTCAATATCATTTTCTATTTCTAGTTGACTCCTAATTTTTATCTCCTAATCTTGCAAAGCATGTTGTATGAAAGGCAGTATAATGTTTGATTTATTGATTTATTCACTGAATCTCAATAAAGTAGTCCTTATTTGAATTTTTCTTTTTCTTATTTCTTATTCATCACTTTAAAATTAT
>JBAMYA010000001.1:3096078-3116078 GCA_037176975.1 Arrhamphus sclerolepis | reverse complement strand
AAAGTTTGATCGCGCACTCTAAATCGTTCATCTGAGCCTTCTTGAAGGTGATAAGTGGTCTGAGCTGTTCTTTCTCTCCTGTGCGGGGCACACAGTCAAAACCAAGTCGGGGTCTCTTCATTTATCACAGTGCAGAAACATGACATCATTCAACTGAATAATGGGTCGCAATGGGTACTAAATCTGAGAATTGTTTCCCACAAGAATAATAAAATCCATCTTACACCAAAGGCTTAAAACGTATTTCCCAAATGCTTTTTGTGACTAAACACACTCATCAAAGTGACTGCAGATTAACTGAGAGGACCATAACACATTTTGTCTGAAGTGATATTTTACTGTTTGCTAAACACTGTTATATGGCGTTAGAGTTTTATGATTTTGATATGAAAGTGAAGACTTACAGTACGCTATTCAATGTTTACAACAACCACTTACAAGGGCTAATTCCAGTTATTTAGTTAGTTCTTCTTCTATATCATCTGGGGAATAATGTTGAATACTTCTTCTCATATACATGTACACATATACATGATTAGTTAGGCAGCATTGTAATAGGTTTATTACTCTTTACAGATTCAGCAGTGTTCAAAATTGTGCTGCATATTTCAACCTGCTTTTGCTTAGACGGAATGCAGCATAAAGAATATTTCCAACAAACTAAATCTTTTACACCTTTGTTGTCTTTGTTCTCATTGGACTCTGGGAACCTTTGATGCATCTACAAATTTCTGATTTTTACAAGGAGCGCAGAGTGAGATGAGGTTGCCCTTCAATGCTCTGCTTCAGCTACATTTCACCGCTTCTCTGCTTTAGATCCATGTCTGCACTACATTAAAAAAAAAAGAAAATAATGGAAGCACAGCAGACAAAAATGAACTTGTGCACAAACTATTTTCTCAAAATCGGAAGCCCATTAACAGTAAACACTTTCCACCAAGGTTGTGCAGGGGTTTATTTGTACTGAATGGCCATATTTTTATTTCTTCGTGTCATTGCTTTGTTATAAATATCACATCTAAGGTGCAAAAGCCATCAGAATGCAACCCTTGAAGGTGTGTGGTCCTTTGGGCAACTCACCACACGTCTTTGGTCCAAAAGAAGCTGAATGAGGAGAGTGAGGCTCCAGTGCTGAATTTTTGTATTATATTTTAAAATATTCCAACAGGAGAACATGGATGTTGTGCAAAAATAAATCATGCACTCTATCTCTGATGATTAATAAAGTATGGTTGAACAGATTTAAAATGAACTGAATTCCCCTCCCATCCCCTTGAAAATACAAAATGTTAATTTTGTACAAACGTTTTTTTGTAAATGTTCGTTTTTTTCTTCTTTTATATGAATCCTAAGAGGCTTCATATGTAGAAAGAAGTCATTATTCAGTAGCACGAGCATTTAAGGAGTGGAGTGGTTGAAAGAGTTTTCTGCTATGACAAAATAAGTGGACCCTTTGGAAGTTTCTTCACTTATATGAATTAAAATGTGATCTGATCTGCATCTAAGTCAAAATATTAGACTAAAGCAAATGTGCTTAAGATGAAAACGCACTAACACTTGTTTTTGAGTGCACTGATTAAACATTCATCGTAACTGAACACATTCAACAAAGGTAACTGGAGTCAATATAAAGAACATATCAAATGTTGAAACTCGGACAGTTCTACATTTCATGGTAGCTATTAGCTCATTTTCACTTTGACGGCAGCAACACATCTCAAAAAAAGTTGAAACAGGGTGATATTTACCATTAAGCAGCGTCCTCTCTTCTTGTAATAGCTGTCTTTAAACATCTGGAAAGTGAGGAGACCAGTTGCATATGTTGGTCTAAAATCTGTACAACCTGGATGGTCCCTCTCCTCTTTTGTCTGCAGAACAGTGTCCACGATTTCCAAAAATATTTTTAATTTTAGATTAACCTGGTTCTCAGTTCTCAGTATTTGTGGATTGCACTGCTAACTGCGTCCACAGACTCTGATTTCTGGAGGTGTTCATGAGCCCGTGCAGTCATGTCCAGTGGTGAATCATACCTGTTTTCAATGCAGTGATGTCTGACAGCCTGAAGATCACACACATCCAGTTTTGACCTTTAATTTTGTCTCATGTGCACAGACACTACCTCCTGATCATCTGAATCCTTTGATGATATTATGTCCTGTAGCGGGAGGGATCTTCAAAGTCTTTGTAATTTTAAGTAATTCATCATCCCACAGTTGGAGAAACTGTGTACAAAAGGAGACTTGTACTTTGAGCTTCCTTTTTACATGAAATGTATGGTTCTTGAGGGCCAAACGGGGGGAAGATGCAATTTAGCTACTGTATTGAACACAGATGGAATAAACCAGCTGTTGATATTAAATGTGCCCCAACTCTAGCCATGTTTAAAATTAAACTGGCAACTCAGCAGTTTTCCCATGCCTTTTGTTTACTCTTTTACCTTCTTTAGTCCTGTTAATACTGTTTTTGTTGTTGTTTTTCTTTTGTTTGTCCAAATCTTTTTTTTTTGTCAGTTTATCATTTTATAGCTTGTAGATGGCACTGGAACTGGCAAACATCGTGGGCAAGTTATTGAAAAAGCAGGGAAACAGTTTGGAAAGGATACTCAGAAACAACATGTCACCACAGTGTTAAGTCTGGAGCAAGTGTCTTGCTGCCTCAATACCTGGACCACCGGTCATTATCAAAAGATCCTATAGGATAATGTCTGCCAGCTGAAGCTCTTTAGGAGCCAAGTGAACCAACAGTACAATGATCCTGGCCATAAACGTTTGGATTTTTTTTAAAATCTGCATTTCTGGAGAGACCCAGTCATAGCTCAGAACTTAACCCCACAGAGATGCTGTGGAATAACCTCTAGATAGACATTAGTAGATAGATATAGATATTCACACCAGGCATCATGCAAATGTGCCTGAGTTCAAGCAGTTTTGTAAAGAGGAATTGTCAAAACTTTCTTTTTAACATTATGAAAGTCAGAGCTACAGAAAGCATTTGCATGACGTTATTGTTGCCAAAGGAGGTTTGACAGATTCTAAAGTCCAAAATGTCTCTTATCCTTTTTCCTTCAGCACTGTTAAAGTTTAATGGGTGTGTTTAATAAAGAGAGGAGAAATGGTGATTGTTTGTGTGTTATCAGCTGAAGAACATTGTGTTTGTCACGCACACTAAAGGCATAACTGAAGGCGTACTGAAGGAACTTTTATTATTGTAAAACAGAATTTTTTGAGAGAGACATCATAAACTCTTACATGTCTAAACCAGTGTTTGACAATTTTAGAATTCGAAGCTGCTACTTTAAACTTTTCCCTGCACGAACGCACCCGATTCAAAGGAACTGGTCATTAACAGAGTTGTGCAGACCTGGATGACAAGCTGATTGTTAATCCATTCACTGAATCAAGTGTGTTGGAGCAGGGAAAGGTCTGTAACATGCAGAGCAGCGGCTCTGAAAGGACTGGTAGTGGATAACAAAAGGAGGCCATTGTGAGAGCAAGTTCTGAATCACTGAAATAAGACTGATTTCTAATTATTTCACCATTTTGTCTTAATCCATCTTAAAAATATCCACACTACAATTCAACCTTGTAGGAAGGCCAGAGGTTGAACAAGTGCAGATGACACACGCTCTGTCAGCATATTTTAGATCCATGCAGCTCCTCCGACAATTCTGGAGCGACCACAGAGCAGGTGATATGTCTCTTTATATATAAGTCAGTGAACCTAAATTACATAAATTACTCTATAGACTGCAACACAAACACTAAAAACTCACAGTGGGAAAGGAATTTTTAGGTATTTCAAAAAGCATGCCTTGCAAAAACGTTGCCAGAATTGCATGATGCAATGAGCTTTACACCAACACATTTTGAATATAATAAGTAATTTTAGACTGAAATGTCATCTAATGATGGTTGTGCTGTCATGCTGTCATGACAATCATGTTTCCACAAGGGTAAATAAAAAGGTTCTAACAAGGTATCAGTCAGCAAAGTAACAGAACCAAACCAGTTGATATGTAGACCGATGTACAGCCACAGGCCTCAGGTTTTATGTGACATCCTGCAGTAAAATCTGAACTGGACCTGTAAAACCAGTCTTCACAGCTTAATACTCTCACCTGGTGTATTTCATACTGGTTTAAAGTGCATTTTACACAGGTTGAAGCTGACTAGTCAGATCAGTCCAAGAGTTCTGAACCGCTGACAGCGAGTCTCAGGAGATGAGGAAACCCAGATCATGACCATCACCGTCGACAAGACGCAGCTACGATCTGGCACGGGTTAACGCCGTTTCACAGGCTGTTAAATTAAACTCACAGCTGCTCACCCCACCCTGCTCTGAGGTGCTTTCACATGTCGGATATGAAGTAATAATCATTGTCATAAATCACAATGACTGTCTGCAGCAAACAGAGTGACGAGACTCCACCTGACTTTTATCAAACACAAGTATCAAAGCAACGGATAAAGTTTCCCTGTTTTGGGGGAAGCAATGGTTAATTTTTCCTCTGTGTTTTTTTTTTTTTCTGTTGCTTTTTTTTTTTTTCACATTGGCAGCGCAAGCAATAACCTAATGAGTATAATAGGGCGATTATATTTTTAATAAACGCAGCAGGCAGCTGAAGTCTGTTGAGGCTCATAGCTAAATGGATGGAGAGACTTTCAATGACTCACCATGGTACACTTATTCCTGATTATCGGCACATAGCACTCGCTGTGCACATAGACGTTGTGCACGTGCGCTTGTCCACTGTAATTTGTTTTGTGTGTCTGTATGCACAAAAGACCTTTTCTGCAAGAAAACCACAGTGCGCCTTTGCTTTTTGTGTGTCTCCTTGTGAATTACAGTTCTTCATTAGTGCATATCTCTGTATGTGTGTCTTTGAATGCTCGTATACACAGACACTTCCAAAATTTCAAAG
This sequence comes from Arrhamphus sclerolepis, assembly GCA_037176975.1. Taxonomy (NCBI): domain Eukaryota; kingdom Metazoa; phylum Chordata; class Actinopteri; order Beloniformes; family Hemiramphidae; genus Arrhamphus; species Arrhamphus sclerolepis. Next base: position 3,111,157 of record JBAMYA010000001.1, on the reverse strand, counting down.
CTGTGCCTGCATTTGGACATGTATGGGTGTGTCTGCATCCCATTACTCTCTCTCTCTTTCTCTCTCTCCGTTGACTAAATGAAATCCCATCTCTGCAATTTCTCTTCCTCAGCACCCATTTACTCTCCCAATGCTACCCACACAATATTAAAAATCTCCCTTAGTCCCAGCAAACCAGCAGTGCTCACCAGTCTGCACGTCTGAAAACATGCACTTTCTTGTCTCTGTGATGTTTTTATGTCTGTCAACAATATTAGGTGAAATCTCAAGTGTAAAATGATCAAAACTCTGCACTTGGTGAATGTGTGTTTATTCAATGATTATTTTGATTTAATTTTTTTTTTTAACCTCTGGTTTATAATTATAATCTGCTTTGTTATAAAAAAAAAAATACAAAGTAGTTTCTATTTGAAATGAGAGATAATGTCAAATTACTGCAAAGAGATGGTGGAGGATGTTTAAAATTAATAAATATCCAACTTGAACTAATGAAAAAATGTAAATTAATTTACTTTGTTAATGAATTACTGCAAATAATTCATGTTATTGTTGATTTTACAATGTCTTAAATGTAGTTTATGTCTTGAAATAGAGTTTCATTAAGTTTTATTTCAAAAAAATATTTAAAACAAGTATTTTGTAATAGTATTATTATTTTTAAAAAATGCTCTTGTCTATCATGGGTTTTGCAAATTGATCCTTGTACTTTTACAGGACTGAACATCTGTAATTGATGAAGCAACAGATTCATTTCAGTCTCCTTGTTTCATCAGCCCACCTCCTTGATTTAATGTTGCCACCATGATCAGCACATTATCCTCATTTGAATGATAAACAAATTGTTTTTGACTTTGAGCTATTAGAGTGAATAAGAATGGTTCACCTTGCAACACTTCATTCTCTAAGTCCCCGTTTCAGATGAGTAAATATCACACACACACTTTCCCTCCGCCTGCGCTTCTCCCATTATGATAATCAGATTGTTTATTACAGTCCGTGTTTGCACCTTCTATAAAAAAAGGGATTTATTACCAAACGTAATGCCACAAAAACATTTTAAGGCAAGTTATTCAAGTCAGAAGCCTTTATAGAAGACATCCAAACATTTAAATATGTATAAGTTCATCACATTAGCAGTTACACAAAGACTAACTTAATTACCTTGTAAAGGACAGACAATAAAGGGAGGACAGATTATGTTTGACATTTGCATGATTAATTATATATATTTCAAATGCAAATCTAGAAAATAAAAATACAATTAAAAAACAAAACAGGTTTTAATTTGATCATGTGTCCAATGTCTTCTGATTTCACCTTTTCTTTTGATTTTCTGTTTAATAAATTTCTTTCTTCTGGGGAAAGGGGTGAATGTAAAAAAAAAAATGCCCTGAGCTGCGTCTGCTTGTATCATAATCGCATTCTCTGATGAAACAAGGTAAAAGAAAGTGCGTGAATACCATCAGATATCAGTCACTTCAGTTGCGTGGCTTCAGGGTATTTCAGTCTGAAGGCAGCGGTACCTCTATTTAAATTTGGACCTTTATTCCAAACTACTGAGGGAGAACAAAAATAAAATCTGGGCAAAATGGTAAAAATAATGAGAATAGAAATGCAATAAAGATCTCCCTAATGTCGCTTTCCATCTGTCTGGGCCTTTTAACGAAGGAAATTGTTTCCAGTTCTTTAGACAGTACATGATTTTTCATGTGTAGAAATAAAAATCCATTTCCTCAGCTCAAGAAAAATAATTTTTAAAGAAGGAAAAAAAAAAAGTTATATGATCCTCGTTCTGCCTGAAAGTGTGTTGTGTGCTACGTACAATGTGCTTCAGTTATGCCTTGAATAAAATAATAAAATAAAAAAAAGATAGGTGTTATGCAGCTCAATGAAAATAAAAATTTAAATATGGAAAAAGAAGGTTTGAACATCACCACTTCTTATGCTTTTCACTATGTCAGATGTCAGACATGGAAAAGATTTTTTAAAAAATAAGATTTTCTGAGGCTCCATCATTGAGTACTAAAACATTTAGACTCAAAAGAACAGAGGGAAGGGAGAGCTTTTAATATCCCTCAGAAATCTCACTCCTTGATTGATTCTTTTTAATGCTGGTTTTACCTTTAGAGAATAACTACTGTTATGTTGGGGGCCAAAACTTTCATTTTTATTGCTGGTTCCTGAGGTGTTTTTTTTTTTTCTTTTTCTTAAAGGGAGAGAATCTCAGAGCAGCTAAGTCTTCAACATCTTGAGGGAAGAGTTTAAGCATGAGAAAATACTCAAGTTTCAAACTGATAAATGACGCCAGGAGCCGTATTAGTTACATTTGTTCAGCCTTTTCCACACTGAAGTTCCCTGCTATGGAGCCATGCTATCTACTTTTAAAACACAACAGAGAAGGTGTTTCAATAACTGCCTGGTGCAGTCACCGAAACCAGTTATAGCCGTTGCAGAGCCTCATTTCTGATGTGTGAAATTTGGTTGAATTCCAGCTGATAATTCAATAATATCAGCATCACTGCCATTTCATCTTTCTTGCATTTTTTATCATACTAAGTCACAACTGTAAATATTCTTTAATCTTAATCACACCTGAGGCTCCTGGATGCAAGTAGAGTTCAGGTATCTGGGATTCTTGAGAAAGCGGGGCTTAACATATCCTATGGAGTTCATCATGGCTTCTTCTGTTGTACGAGTGCCAAGCCAGGATGACATTGTACAGCTCTGTCAAGCCAGGTGTGACTAATCCCTGTACGTGCATGTTCATGGCTTCGCTAACCAGACCATAACGTCGGTCACAGATTCACTGATTCTGAGGTGGAGGGGACGAGTGTTGCTCATGTTTCTTCAAGCGAGCAACAGCTCATAATAGAAATGTGTGAGGTGGTTAAATACTTAATGTAAATGAAAAGCTACACTCAAAGAGCTCATTTGCAACATTCCTTCTCACTATGGATGATACCATTTAAACCAAAGTTGGTGTGTTTAACTATGTTGGAATTTTATTTTAGGAAATTGAGATATCCAAAATGTAACACCTTGAACATGGGGAAAAAAAAAACAATAAAAAAAAACAAAAAAACTTGTCTTTTGGCCTTAATATTCCTGTTAAGGTAATTACATGACGTCTGTCAATGGAAATTGGATTCCAAATGTACATTTTGTAATAGCAGTGATGGAACTTTCATAAATCTTTTCTCAATGGGACTGACATGCTGAACTTTTTCACAGAAAATGTGTAAAAAATGACAAAACGTGTATTCTTTGGAATGTAGAAATGTGAGCTTGAAAATATGGTACTTCAATGCACTGTTCCTTTAAAACACCCCCTTCCCAAAAAAAAAAAAAAAGTTTCTAAATTTATTTTAGCAGCAGTTCAAATTATAACAAAACAAATCACACTTACAGACCCTACTGAATAAAGTACATCAAGGAGCATGGTGTATCTCACCTGGGTCAGGTTACCCAGCATTTCTTGGGGTCCCTGGCAGGAAGCCTTACCCCACCAGGCTGAAGAAGGAGTCCTACAGGGCTTGGTCAGCCTGTCGGACTCCTGAGACAGCAGACAGGCCAAGAGGGCTGCAGCCTCGATGGTTTCTGAGGCAAAAACTGAGAGTGAGAGGAGTTCGGAGAGGCCATGGAGAGCCGCTTTCAATTGGTTCCAAGAAGATTTTGGCAAAAGATTGAGGCGCTGGATCAGTTTGCAGCCGAGTGGGAAATGGTGGGGATCAGAATCAGCACCTCCATGAGATCATGATCTTATGTCGTAAAAGGGTTGGGAGTAAGTTTCTGTCTCAAGTGGAGGAGTTTAAGTATCTCGGGGTCTTGTTCACAAGTGAGGGGAGAATGAAGCAGGAGATTGACAGATGGATCAGTGCAGCATCTGCAGTAATGTGGACTTTGTACTGGTCTGTTGTGGTGAAGAGACAGTTGAGCCAAAAGGCAAGATTCTCTGCTTACCTGTCTATCTTCATTCCTACCCTCACCTATGGTCATGAGCTGTTGGTATTGACCGAAAGAATGAGACCTCAGATACAAGCGGCTGAAATGAGTTTCCGCAATAGGGTGGAGATCAATCATCCGGGAGAGAGTCGCTGCTCCTTCTCATCAAGATGAACCAGGGGGTGGCTTGGGTGTCTGGTGTGGATGCCCCCTGGACGCCTCCTTCAAGAGGTTTTCTGGGCATGTCCGACTGGAAGGAGGTTTAATGTCCCACAACCCAAAAGTGCATAAATGGAAGTTAATGAATAGATGGATGGAAATTCCACTTAAGCCACAGCCTGGGTCCACAGCGTTCTAATATATTAGTCCTGCATGAGAGTGGCTGGCCTGACTCTGGAAGACAAGTCACTTCTCCACATCTTTCCCATTGGTCAATATTTGTAAGCAAATTTACAGATGACAAGCAACTCAAACTAGCTCATAATGATTCAACATGGTAACGATGGTCGGTGTTCACTATGTGGATTTCGACAGACGCTAACTATAAAATGAATGATTACTAAGAACATAATGGCAGAACCAAGAAAGACGAGAGGGTTTTGTCAAAAAAGGCAAGAAAAAGAGAGTGAGAGAGAGAGAGAGACAACATTGATCATTAAGATCCCGTATATGAGTCAATACTGGACCAGCACAAACTCGTTGGCCGGAGCTGAGACTGGAGGGCTGCTATTGGGATATTGTCCTAGCCTTGCTGCAATTGGATTAGTAAGTTATATTTTTTTGCTTTCCACATCCTGTACATTTTTTGTTTGCTCACTGGTTCATAGTTTATTTTGTAATAGAAGACGGAGATGAGGCAACAATATTTATAATGACGGTAACAGACAATTGTGCTTCTCGATCAAAACGAATGGTAAAGAGCATTATCTTATGTGGCTTTGCTTTAATATTTACAGAGAAGTCCCGAAACTCAAATTCAAATTCTAAAGCTATCAAAACTGCATCTGGCATTTGAATATTACCATATGACTCTTAAATATTAACACAATTTAATTTTAACATTTTAACATTTACGTTTCATTCATGTTTGTCTTTTTCTACATTTTGCACTTTTGTACCACTTTGTTCTTAGCCAATTAAAGGTTTTAAAAAAGTAGTCTAAGCAGTACCATCTCTAGAGAAATGTCAAGGGTTCTGACCTTTCTGAGACAGTCTCTCCCATCAGAAAGCCCGTCAAAGCCCATCATTATCCAAAACATCATTCAAAAACAGACATATTATTGTAAAAGACATGCCCATGATGTGAACAGGACTCCACGTGGCCTGGATTGTTACCCCCATCTCTGACTATTGAAATCACTGCAATATCAGTTATTTTTAATCAACAACAATAATATTGAAGATAATTATAGATTGATCAAACGTCTGACAGCAATACAAATATCCAGTCCATCACCTTTTTATAATTATAGCATAAATGGACTAGTCTGTGTATAATGAAGATCATGAAGCTGAAAAAACAATTTGGCTAATGAAAATGAGGTAATATACACACAGAACAGATAACTGTGAATTCAATTTATTTTGAAATGAGGTGAAAATTGTCTGAAAAGATACAGCAGGATTAAAAAAATCCTGGTTGTCAGTGTGGCCTACAGGCTGTACAGGCTCGCTGCACAGAACTGTGGTAACTCATCTGTCCCTGCTTTTGTGCAACTGAGTCAAGGCTACATTCAGTCAGGATAAAAGACATGTCTCGGTTTAACTCCTTATCCTGGATTCATGCAACAGCTGTGTGGTGATGGAAGGACTCGCATACCTGACTCTACGGCCAAGACTGTTTATGTTAGCTTTAATTCATTTCAGTTCAATTCAATTCAGTTCAATTCAATTCAATTTGATAATGCTGTATTTATCCAATAAGATAAAATACTGTATGTGCATTAAATAATTTATTTTCACTTGTGGTTTTATTTTATTTTAGTCTTTTTTCTACATATATATTCATTTTTAGTGCCATATCTGTAGGTGACAGTGAATGTTTCCCTCACCGGCCCTCTTTGACAGTCTGGTTTCACATATTCTACTAACATCTGAGATCTTACTTCAACCTCTGATACTGTGGACCACAAAATCCTTCTGGATAGACCGGAAAACTGGGTTCGGTTATCAGGTCCAGTTCTCAGTTGGTTCAGATCTTATCTTGTAAGCAGGAGCTTTGTTGTTTCCATTGGTGAAAATTTAAGCTTATTCCTCTGATCTGTGGAGTCCCTCAAGGGTAAATTCTTGGCCCACTATTATTCAACCTCTGCATGCTTCCTCTAGGTCAGATCATACATAACAGCAATGTTGCTGATCACATCTATGCAGATGACACTCAGATCTACTGGATCTTTCCAAATGACTCTGGTCCATAAAACTCCCTCTGTCTCTGCCTGGAGCAAATGAATAGCTGGATACAATCAAGATTCCTTCTGTTAAAGTCAGGATGAGACAGAAATAATTATATCTGGTACCAAAATAGACAGAATGAGAGTCATCTCCCAGCTTGAATCCAGAGGGTTCAAGATAAAATCCCAGGTTAAGAATCTTGGAGTTTTAATTGACTCAAATCTGAGCTTCAGCAGCCACATCAAAGCTGTAACTACGACAGCTTTTTACCACCTCAAACAAATCTCCAGAGTCAGAGATCTCATGTCCAGAGCAGATTTAGAGAAGCTCATTCATGTCTTCATATAGCAGACTGCTGTTCTGAGGTCCTTACACTGGATACCAGTTACCTACATAATAGACTTTAAAGTGTTGTTGTTAGTTTATAAATCACTTAATAATATGGGCCCAGAGTATATTACTGATCTTCTAGTAGAATATAAACCAAGTAGATCTCTGAGATCTTTAGGTAGCAGTCAGTTAGTAGAACCTCCAATTAGGACCAAACAGGGTGAAAATGCATTTAGCTACTGTGCTGAACATAGATGGAATAAACTTCCTCTTGATCAAATATTCCCCAACTTTAGATGCATTTAAAGTTAAACTGAAAACTCAACCATTTTCCCGTGCCTTTTTTTAGTCAGATTTTACTACACTGTTTTTACTGTTCTTTGTTTTTAATCCTTTTTTTCTGTCCAATTACACATATAAATTCAACTGAAAAGTAACAACAACAATTTATTTCATCTTCATGCCTTTGCAAAGCACTTTGAGTTGCCTTTGTGTGTGAAACGTGCTGTACAAAGAAACTTACCTTGCCTTGTTGTGTCAACACCAGAGCCTAAGCAGCTCAGCAGCAGACAGAAAGCAGTGATTATGACCTCGAACACTTGCTCAGCATCAGCCAGTGACAGCAACCAGTACTGCAGGCTGAATCACAGTTGGTTTAGTGTCCAGTGGCTGGTTGGACCAGTGAGATGCATCAGACCGTTGTGACACTTTGGAAGTGGTTTTGTGCTCTCGAAACATATTTTATTGCTCAATTGTTAAATTTGTGCTGTCCACACAGAAAAATTAAGTTCATGCTCGTGCAATAAAAATAAATAAATAAATAAATAATTGTGTGTCTGAATCTATTCTGTCCCTTTTCCACTAAAATAAACTTCCATAGTTATGCTTGTTACATTGAAATTAGAGGCCAACAGTGACCAAGGAGGTGACAAGAACAGCGGCATTCTCCTGTGTTGCAGAAATCCCGCTTTTAAGTTCCCCACCACTGAGCCAGCACCTCCAAACCTGTCATGAGACCCAGTGTGAAACCCTTGTGCACTCGTGTTCTGGTCCAGTGATGTGCATCAAAGGAGGTGTGGCGAGGACTCGAATCGGAGAGGTGGGGAAGGGCAACAAGACAGGAGTTACAACTTTTGAATTAAAGAAAAAGAAAAAAAGACCTGCTTGAGTGAGTCAACTCGGTTTTAAACTGTGTTTGACTTGGAAGTAATTATAATAATAGGACAGATTTTACATTGTAAATACACTGCTTGGTCCCCAAAACAAGTCATAGACGGGTATTTTCTTGGACCTACCTTAGTTTTGATTATGGCATTTTATACACACACATATATGTATATAAATATCTATCTTTATACATACATATATATATATATATATATATATATATATATATATGTGTGTATTTTTTATACGTATGTATACATAAATATGTGTGTGTGTGTGTGTGTACGCAGGTTCCTGATCTCAGACTGGAGCTGGAAGACCAGATATGAGCCGTCAACCCAGCTATGCCTCCACTGAAAAGAAACCCAACAGCAGGATGCCTGTTCCTGCTGAGGGAACCTATATGTGTGTGTGTGTGTGTGTGTGTGTGTGTATGTGTAAAATACCATAATCAAAACTAAAGGTGGTCCAAGAAAATACCAGTCTATGACTTGTTTTGGGCTACTTTAGAGTAACCTCCCGACATGGTTGTTTAAGGAATGCTGCATCAGATAGAGTTAAATACTGTAACTTCTTGCCAGATGAATCATATTCATCACTGCAGTATCAAACTATTTTGCTTTGTTTAATCCAGTGAAAATTCTTCATTTGATTTTTGATTTTTGTGAGCATCCCTGTTGCAAAAAATCTTATAACAACTTGAAATGTGCAAGTTTGAACAGCAGCACCAAAAACCTGGACATTAAATTATTAAGAAAATGCTTGAGAGACAAGTTATACCACTCTATAAAAGGCTGTGTGAACAAATGGGAGAGATAGTTTGAGCATAAATTGAATTGTTAATATTAAAATAATTGGTGCATACACACACACACACATGCACATACATGTGAAACTCCTGAGCTGGGTCCCTGGAGCAATCGATCTCAGGATCTGTGGCCCTGCTGTGGCTCATAAAACTTTAATAGCTCAGCAACATAGCTTAGGTACGAGACATTAAGCACTTTAAATATGATCAGTAAAACCTTAAAATCAATTCTTAAACTTGCCGATATCCATCACAAGAATCCTGAAATGTACCCGTTTCATTGTCTTTGTTATAGTCCTTTAGAGAGGGCCGCATGTTTTGAGGAGCTTAAAACCAAACAGTATCATTAAGAAACTAGTGTGGTACTGAAATTTGAAATGCGATCTGCTTTTGGATACATATATTAGCTAGTAGAGTATGAATTAATTCTCAAAGGTGGAGGAGGAGGAGTGAACTCCTGTATTGCTGGACATGCAGCAGCAGGGCGAACAGGTGTTTAGTCTCTGAGCATCATCTGGGCTCTGCACAGGCAGTTCAAGTCACAATATTTGGTCGACAGGTACTGACTGGATTCTGGGCCGTTAACCTGCTGCAGAGCTTTCTCGTCTCTGGCTGTGCACTCCCAGTGCCATGCTGTGATGTTTTGGATGTTAAGGATGATCTGACGGCTCCTCTGTTAAAATTCAGCTGAGCCTGCACACTTGTCTTTGTGACATGTCTGGTGTTAATGGCAGTCCTGTGTAACCAATGTGAGTGCCACCTTAATATTATTTAAGAAACAAAGATGCACAGTCAGACTTACTTACACACGCACACACACACAAACCAAACTAATTTAAATCTCAGCATTCACAGATGGTAACAGAAGAAAAAAAAGAAGAAAGAAGAAAAAGACCTCAGCTGTGAGTTACTGGACACATAAACAGTGAAATGGTGAATGAAGGATGGAAAAGAAAAGCATCAGAAAGAAAGAACAATGAAATATGTTATTTGTTTTTGCTTTTTTTCTTTCATGAAGGGCTTAGTTACCACGTGCTGAGTTTCAGTTTGAGTTTATTGGTCAGTTGTGTCTTATTTGCGGCTCAACAAGGGTTAACGGCAGAGCGGATAGAGGGGGAGCTGAGTCTTCTTAACATCACCACCCTCCCTCTTCATCATCCTCCAGTCCACATCCAGAAACCTTCAAGCTCGCGCTGCCCCCGGTGACAAATAGGTACAACCCCATCCACACACTCCTTTTTTTTTTCCCTCGCTCAGCCTTGTCTCGTGTCTCACACCTGCCGGCGGAGGAAGGAGAAGAGCGCAGCGGCGGCGGCGCTGAAGCTCGGAGACAGCGGAGGAGAGCAGCCGGAGCTCCGGAGCGCGAGGTAAACTGTTGTGCTGAGGTGAAGCTCATATGGATGTTCTGGGGGTAGAGGGACGGTTGTGCAGGTAGTTGCCCACTGAAGTCGGGATGCAGAATTGGCGTCTCTGTTGCAGTAAATGATGGTTGATGCAGTTGCTTTGTCTGCTGTTAGGAAAACTCCACATGTCCGCTTTCCTTCAGGTCAGAGGTTGCATGAGTTCGCATTTGGATTTGTTTGCTCAAGGGCTCTTTCAGCAGGTCAGACTTGTTGGGCAGCAGGGCTCTTAAAGTCCGTTTGAATAGTTTACTTAAAGTTTGAAGTTGTGTTTTTTTCCCCTTCTTTTGTTGGTGGGGTGTCATGTTGCTGGAACTTATAAAATGGAACAGTAAAAGCAATGTATAAATAGAAATGAGTGAATACAACTGAAGAAACATGATTTTTTTTTTCCTTTTAAGTCATGTTTAACATATTTGAAGGCTTCCATATTTGTTTTTCTCCCTGAAACCAGAATTTGTTGGTCAGTCTGTGCCAATTCTCCCCCCTAAGACCTGGTTCTAACTACCATCTAACAAAGCAACAGGTGCACAGACTGGATTAACTGGAGTCATTAGGTGTGCTGGATGCCACTTACACCTAAAACCATTTTGATCCACATTCTGAACTGTTTGGTCACATCCCAGTCAAATATTAAACAAGGAGCATGCCAAACTCATCAGGTGTCATGATTAATGAAGGATAAGTAGCTAAGTTATTTAAAAAAAAAAGAAAAAAAAAGAAGAAAAAAGTTATAGTTACAATTGTACTGCAGAATTAGAATATCCAGCTTTCACACGTAAATGAGTTAAACCTAAAGCATATTTGTGGCTCAGTTATGAAAATGAATGATGCAGCACACACAGCTTTTTCAAATGTTGTGTAAAATGGAGTCAGGCAGGCACCTTGGGGTTCATGTAGTTGTTAGTCTTTCTGTTTTTTTTTCTTTTTTTTTTTTTTGTTTTCCTCGATGCTTTCAAATGCACCTTTTTATCATGTATCAGATTTATTTATTTATTACTTGCATCTCTGTAACAGTCAGTATAGTACAGTGAAAGTACATGGTGATAATTTAATTGATAATTTAACGATGCCAAATGAGAGAACGGGTATTTAATAATAATTATGATAACAATGATAATACCACATACAGTGAGTTACGTGGTATTATTGACCAACATTTTGAAACTAAACCATTAAACCATTTTTTTTTGTTTGTTTATTTTATTCAGTAACACTGAACCAACACTGGTCAGCTTTGTTAAGCTTCTCAAGGATCATGGGGCCATCATGGGGCCAACGATTGCCAGTTGTTGCTCAGCTGATCTGTTTTTTGTTTTTTTTTTTCCTTGAAAATTAAATTTTAGAAAACATGCAGGGCGAGGACGTCAGTAATAGAAGTCATACCTAGTCGCAAGTATTCACAACGCAGCGTAATCTATATAGTAACCGAACAAAGCGGAAGCATAAAGACTTCACGACAGGTGTCAGTAATATTTGGAGTTTGACTGCGAGTACAGAAGTCATTTGCTTTATTTTATTTTATTTTACTTTATTCATGTTTTTTTTTTTTTATTGCCAAATCACAATTTAGTATTTATATAACGGGATAATCCTGAAAATTGATATATTTTCAGCAAGTTCTGACTGTAAACTGACCTGAACTGAAAGACGTTGTTCACCAACTTCATCCAATGCATTTAATTTAGTCCAGTGTTGATATCACACAGAAATGAAATGATTGGTGGCAGTTAATTATTCAGTAATTAGATTAGTTTCGATCCCAATACATGATGATGCAGTTTGTCAGTTAGTGTCATTATAATTACTGGTGAGACACAAGGAGACAGTTTAACAACAGTATTTAAATAGTAATGTGCAAATCCTGAATTCATCACTAACTAAAAATCCAAATACTGTTAATATTTCTACCTGCTTTGTGTTTTCACATTCTCACATTGTAGCTTCTTAACATTTTTCAGCATAAGTTCCCGACGCTTTTACGATTATACATTTGAACTTTCCACTCCCAGTTCTTTCTTGCTTTTTACGAGGGCACCAGTGTCTTTATTTATTTATTTTTTTTGAGTGTTTCAAAAGAAGGAAAACTATCACACAATATTAGCAGGTGAGGAGTAGCAGGTGGGGAGGGGGGAGCAAAAGCTGTAATGGAAACTAAATATGATTTTTCACATCTAGCAAAATGATTTCTTAGGAGTGGGCTTCAAGTGAATGCACTTACATTCGCAGATCACTTAAAAGTCAAGTATTTAAACCACAGATCAAGAGTGAATGGTTGCTGGAGGATGGACTGAATATTTCATTTTTCTGTTTCTAAATGTAGGCAACTCTGCTGAAAAGATAAGAAGCGAAGCAGCCTTGAGAGAAAAAAAAAAAATCTTTCTGTGACAAGTGCATTTGAGTCTGGACTGAAATGATCAGCTGAAAGATAAAAAGAAAAAAAAAAAAGCCAAAAGATGCTTCTGCTGCAAATTTGAATTGTATGGGAGAAAAGTAGGAAAACAAAACAAAACCAAAAAAACAACATGTTCTGGTTAATATTTATTTTGGCCTTGAGAGGGATTATCCAGGTGATCTCATCGTGAACGTTAGCTGAAACGAGCCTGCAGCCTGATCAGGCAGGATGTTCACAGGGTGATTTCAACCTCCATCAGGAAATTCTGGAATTAACAATAAAGTGTGTGTGTGCAGTTTATTGGTTTCTCTGGAATCCTTTTGAATCTTCCCTTCAGCAGAGAAATGTGCTAGTATAAAACCAATTTGAGAAAGTATTTTTGTCAGCATCTATTGAAGCTTCTTCCTCTTATGAGCCTCATGTTTATATTCCGAATTTGATGGCATCTTTCGTTTTTTTTATTCACGAGCTGTGCTTCTATCAAAGTTATGTTTGCAGATTAAAAACTGCAGCAAGTATGGTTTTCTTCGGCCTTTCGCTCTATTATCCCGCCATAAAATCATTAGTTGATTGAAAGAGTTGTAAAAGCCCTTTCAGAGGTTTTATTTACTTCTGTATGATTAAATTTAAGAAAAAAAAAAAAGCAAACACAAACCTGAAATTCATACTCAGGTCATTGATAAGTATTTAAAAAGGTTTTACCATTTAGTGATCAAATATATTGTCATTTCCATAATTGAGCCATTAATGCATCAAACACTTTGAAATAAATAGTTTAAACTCTTTATTTTCCACAGTCAATGTGCTTTCTCTGGTGCTTCACTCTCGCCAGCAGCAGGCTAGTAACACTCAGCACGCCACTTTCTGTCCAATGACCATAAAACTAGTTTACTAAATTATCCTCTAATGCTTTTTTTTCTTTTTCTTTCCTACCTTCTAGGCAGCCATTGGCATTCATGCATGTGCGTATAGAATTTGCTGAGCCGTTGCAGATTGTTTTTGAGCCCTCCTGCATTAAAAAACAACTTCTTCCAAATACATTAACAAACAACAATATTAATTACTTCTCTCCCCGAACCCCCACCACTCCTGAACTGAAACAGCATGAAGCAATGAATGAATGAATAACATCTTAGTGTGCAAACATAAACAGGTGTTCTTCATTACCAAAGAGTGAAAAAGGAAATGGAAAAAAAAAAAAAAGGATTTGAAGATGAAACATCTCCACCTCCCTGCAGGAAAAATGAACTACTAAAACTAAATGAAAGAGAAAGAGGAGCTGGGAATGCTGAGGAGAGTTAACCCATTATGACCTCATACAACATATGTCTTATTACCTTAAAAAAAACCCAAAGCGCTGCACAGCAGCACTTTCAAGATGTCTGTGAAACTGTTTCGATCGTGATCTGAAATTTGAATGACTTAAAATGCTTCAAATGGTCGTGAACAGCCAGTAGCTATTTTACAAAAATGAAGAGTCTCGTAGTTTTTTACACCTTCCTGTAGCACATTTGTCGCAGCACATAAAAAAATATGAACAGAACTATGAAATGCTTGTTGGTTAAACTTCTTAAAAGTTACCAGTTGTGCAGAGATTTCCAGATCTAATCTTTTCTAATTCAGTGTGACCTTCTGCCACCGTGAGATATTTTTAAAAAGAATTTTTACATTCAGGGAATACATTTAAATTAGTGTTGTAAGGATGCTTAGAAGGCTGTTTGTTAGGGCATTCATTGTCTCAATTTGCTTATGTTGTATATAGACATGAAGCAGTTCATTTGTAAAAAAACAAAAAACAAAAAAAAACATTCACAATTTCTGTGAAAACCCAGAGGAACTCAGGAGATTGTGTTTGTTGTAAACAGCATGGTATGTAAGCAGGAGAATTTGGCAGCTGTTGCTGAGGTGAATTTGTCTGAGCTTATACAGGATTTTCTTTACCCACTTTGCAGAACAGGTTTTTCTAATCAATATCTTTATGATTTTAAGAATACATCTGTGAATACATTCTTTCAGAAAAAACAAACAAAAAAACCAACCTGTAATGGGGCTGTCTGTCTAACCGTCAAGGTCAAATCAATATATTTGTATTATGAGAGAAAAATAGAAGTTTTCTAGTCATGACTGACTGTTTCTTCACAATGAATGAACTCTAATGCATGTTCCAGAATGACTTGGTGCTAGCTATAACATTTAAGCTAAATGAACTAAATTAGATTTATTGCTTCCAGAGCTTTTCTCACAAGATTCCGGTGCACATCCCTGATGTAAATGGCATACTTTTTAAATGAATGAGAAATGGTGCCCATGATTTGTGAATACTGATAATGTTATTAATATAAATGCAGGCGCACTATCGTATTAATTTCCTGTTGTTGAAGGGATTCAGGCTTTGAGCCCCGGAGTCAGAAGGCTCTGACATCTGAGAAGGAAGCAGATGCAAAGAAAAATCCAGACTTTGCGAATCTTGTATATATATTCTGTATGGTCTTCACAACATGACATTTATCTGGGATTTTTTTTCCTAAAATATATTAATTTCTACATTTTGTTGCTACATCAGGATTATATTATATTATATATTATATTATATTATATTATATTATATTATATTATATTATATTATATTATATTATATTATATTAT
>JBAMYA010000001.1:3084027-3095978 GCA_037176975.1 Arrhamphus sclerolepis | reverse complement strand
ATATATTTATACAAATGGAGAATATTTTCCTTCATTTGTTCTTTCCCCCCACCAGTGTTTGCAATGCCTCCTCTGCACTTATTGCACTTTACCAGCCACATTTATGACAGAACTGAATATGTGCACCAGCAGATGAGGGTCCACAGTCCTTTGACAAGTGATGCCCAGACCTTTCTAACCACATGGAAAAGACCAACTATATATAGATCAAGTTCTTATTAAAAATAGATATAAAGAAATACACTCACATGGCACACTGCAAAAACTAATTTCTAAGACAGTTTAAAAAAAAGCTTCATTTGTTGTTTCAACAACAAACGGTCTTATTTTAAAATCATATCTCATTTTGAGAATTCTAGCCAAGCAATTATTTCTTACCCCATTGTCTTGTTTGTTTGTTTTTTGCTGTTTCTTAATATAAGACAGCTTGACTAGATTCAGGAATAATATGTAAAATATTTGTAAATCTAGTCAAATTGTCTCATATTAAGCAAATTTAAAAAAAAAAGAGTCTGCCAATGGGGTAAGAAGAAATTGCTGGGCAAGAATTCTTAACATGAAATATATGGTTTTAAAATAAGACCATTTTTTTCTTGAAATGTGGCTTCTTTACTTTCGTGGAAATCAGTTTTTGCAGTGAAGACAGAGAGCAAAAGTCCAGCATAGATATCTTTCAGCATTTAGTTTTTCAGTTCATATGTCGCCTTTAAGGGAAAAAGGTATTGAATTCAGTCCAGACTCTGCTTTATTTTTTGGAATTCAGTTTGTCTTTGTTTGCAGCTGTGTGTGTGTGTGTGTGTGTGTGTGTGTGTGTGTGAGTGTTTTTCTTTCAGTTTTTCTTTTAATAATTGAGATAAAAATCTTTTCCCACATGGCCATCAACGTTGCTTCGGCAGTCGTACAGTCATTGCACGCTGATTTTGTAAAAGATTTTTCATGATAGAAGTGGAACTTCTCTTTTTCATCTCGCCTCACTGATGTTGCAGTTCTTCTTCTGAAGCTGAAAATCTTCCTGGCTTCTGGGAGTGTGAGAAGGCCTAATGGGTCCAATGGGAGTGACACCAAAGTGTCTTTGATAAATTGTTTTTAAATTACAACATAATTTCATTTATACAGCAATTTCCACAAGACTCCTACAGAGAAGAGATTCAGGCGATGTCGGGATTGCCTTACAAACACGCACACATGCTCTCACACACACTCATGCAAATGTGCACACACCATAAACCCAGAGTTATCTGCTTCGAAAAGGATAGTGTTACATGACCTGCAGCCCGGAGGCAAACCAAATTACTGCCTCCAAACTACTAAAGTGGTCATTAAGGATACTCTCTCTTTGTGTCTCTTTGTCGATGTCTCTCACTTGCTCTCTCTTTCATCATTTTGTTGAACTCTGTTCCATCATCTTTCTTAATTATTTCTGTTAATCTATTTTTTTTTCATTCTTTGTTTTCACCTACTCACTTTTTCCTTTTTCATACCTGCTGTTTTTCTTAAATTTCTCCTTTTCCTTCTTATTTCCCTTTTGTCTGTTTATTTTTTCCTTGTGTTTTACCATCTAAGTGCACCTAAATGCTTTGTTTGCTTGCCTAAGCCATATATGTATGTATGCATATATATATATATATATATATATATATATATGCATGTATGTGCGTGTGTGTGTGTGTGTGTGTGTGTGTGTGTGTTTTTGTGTGATAATCAGAATCTCAGATAGCTTTCCCTTAGTCTTGGAAAGCGTGAACAGCTTAAAGGGGTGAATTTTGAATGCTAGTTAAGTGAGACCATTGATTTATTAAATAAATAAATAAATAAATAAATAAATAAACAGAAATACATTTGAAATTATTACTAAGTAAAACATACCATATCCTGCAATGAAACTTCAAACAATTCATTTTGTTGAAAAATGCGTGAGGAATACTGTCATTACACATTGAAAGTTTTGTCATTTGATGTGTGGAAATAATTGCCAAAAGATTTGAGGAAATTAGTGATTTTTCTTCGTGTTAAAAGAAAGCCCCTGCTGACTTTTGACTCACAGCACAGCACTCCTCTCTCAAAACTTCTTGTCCTCTCTCACCACTGGGAGGAGCCTCTGCACTTACAAGCAGTGACCAGAGGTTTACAATAGTAGCACCTAAACTCTGGAAAAACTTCCCCCTAAGGCAAATAAATGCAGATTTTTTTTCTTTTTTTTCTTTTGGCTTTTGTTTGCTAGGTGCTGTTTTATCAATCTGTCAAAGTGAGTAAGAGCCCATGGGCCTCAGACACAGCAGGGCTGCAAAATCTGAAGGTTGATGCCTCTATCCTGCTTTTAGCTTTCCCCCTCTCTTTTTTTTAGGTACAGCATTGTTTACAACATTGTTTCAGTTATCTGTCGCATTAAAACGTAAGCAATTATCTGACTTTGGAAGAGCATGTATTCAAGACCAACGATTGACCTTCATTATTGTAGGTTATATTATGTTTACATGCGAAATGTTTTCAAGTGAGCTTAAACTTAATTAGATAAAATACAGTCTAAAGCTGGGGAAGCTTCATATTCTGAGGGTGGGAAGTAAGGAAGAGTCACTCTGGACAAACTTTGAATTTTTACCCTGAGGGCATCTTGAATTTTTAATCTAACCGTGGTCTTTGCTGTCAGCGTGCTTTTTCTTTGTTTCTTCCAAATATAAGCGCCTGTTAACATGGATTTATCACCTTTGTAATATCCACCCATTAGGTATCCCCTTTACCTGCTCAGGGTTGCAGGAGCCTGGTACTTGGTGACACCCAGGTTACAGGCTGGACAGGTAGCCAGTTCATCACCAAATTTACACAAAGGGATGGACAACCATGCAAGCTCACACACCCACATATAGCCTATTTAGACTCACCATTTAAGTTAAGACAAATGTCCATAACCCAATGGACTGGGGAAACCAGTCCTTTGGGTTATGGACATTTGTCCCCATTTCACCATCAGCAGCAACCTCTACCATTTAATCTTGCATTGCAACCAAAACTGCTGAATATTCGCTTTCTAAGTCTCCCTTTAAAAATAGATTTTATCTCAAAGGGTACTCTGGTAAGTTAAGATTAAATAAATTTAGATTTAATTAGCTGTTCCAATTTACAAGTTTTCTTTTTGTAGAATAATAATAGAATAAATACATTTGAATTACATTACTTTTGATTTCCTATGATGCCATTAGTAATACTGTTCCTCAGTTATCTCTGGCTTGACAGGTTACCTTACTTCCAGTCTTATTTTGAGTTTTTTTGTTTTTTTTTGTGCGTGTGTGCGTGTGTGTGTGTGTGTTTTAGGTTTGTCTTGTTCTTTGAATTGTTCTGTTGTTCACGCCAGTGTCTCATCAGCCCCCTGTTTCTATATATTGCCTTTTTTTTTCCATACTTCCTGCTGCTCTGTTGTTGTTTGGTTGTAATTTTGTTAGTTTTGCTCTCTGTGTTTCCCCATTTACTGTTCCTCAGGTTGTTTTACTTCACTGCTTTGGCTGTTTGGTTATTTTAGACTTCCTGCTTTGTGCAGCATTTTTGGTTTTAGATTAAAAGGACTTTTGTCTGCTATTGCTGCCTTCCTCGCCTCCTGCATTTCGGTCCTTCGCACCTCCTTCATGACAATATGAGCTTGATGTGAGGGTTTCAAAGGCATAAAACAGCCCAATATCCTGAAAAGATGTGAAACGGGCAAGAAACAAACACCAATAATTTATGTCAGTGGGATATTTTCTTTTTAAACCACATAGGTGTATTTTGAAGTGGGACTTGTCACCGTGGTAACCGAGCACATGGATCTGACTAACGGATGTGAAATGAACACAACCTTTGTACTTGGTACAGTCAAAAGTGGATGCTATCTGTGGCACTTGCATGTAATTTTAACACGTGCCTCTACCATGTAATGCAGTGTGAAGCATCCTCATTTTGAATTTATGTAAAATCAGGCTGAAAGCAGTGAATTACCTTACATCTTTGAGATCTAACTATCACCTCTCTTTGTTGGCTATCTCACCTCCACACGCACTTGAGTACAGACGCAGCATTCCTTATTAGGACAATCCACTGACTTGTAGGATTGTATACATTCTAACCCTAACCAGGACCCCAGAAAGGACTTGCTGCCTCATTAAGACTGAGCTTTGGTCCCATAAACACGACTAGCCCTGAGAAGGTCAGTGAAAAAAGACTTAATGAGGTAACAAGAACACACATGAAGGATTTTGTGCGCAGATATATGGGCTTAAAGCTGTTATATCCCACATATGCTGCAAACAGCCGCAGGCCTTCGTTAGCTCATTAAATGTAGTGTAAACACATTTTACAGCAATGAGTGTTAAAGCAAATTACTGTAAGAGGATTGTTCTCAGCAATAGAAGAAACATATGCATGGTTCAACCAAGTGTAGCAAACATCACTCGAGGAATCATCTGTGCAGATAGTCATGAACTGACAAATTGAACAACATATAGAACATCTTATATCAGTGTATGACATATATGGTGCTTTTTCAGTGTAATAGTGAATAGGTTTAATTATGTTCTTCAACATTTTAGTTTCCTTGTTGTTTTAAACTTTTATATTTTTTGTGCTGTGTAGAGCTTAGTCCTCTCTGTGTCATGATTAGTTCTGTTTTCTGGTGTTCTGTCACACCAGATTTATCTGCTGATTGCCATGCACCTACGTTGCATTATTCATTATACTCCCATGATTCCACTGCTCAGTACTACAGACTTGTCCTTGTCCAATCGATCATTATTTGCCTTTTAAAAGCCCTTCTTTTTCCAAAACCAGCTAATATTTTTGAATTTACTGCCACATTGTCTGCCACATTTTGTTGGGTATATCATTTACATTTATATTGTGCAAACTATTTTTACTTACAGTAAATGCCTCCTGTCATTTACTTGTGTCTTTTACTTCCTGATCCTCTACAAAGAATTACTTACATGAAAGAAAATGTGTTGTTTTTAATGCTAACTCATTATTCTGGTTTGTATTAAGAATTTTCTGCATTTCCACATTGAAATGAGTGAAATTTATACTTCCTGTCATCCTTGCCACTTCTGAATTTTGCTTTTTGCATAAACCACAGATGCCTACGTCTGTGGTGTCATGCATGAATGATCAGGTCACGTGATCCATAGATTTGTACATAGAGCCGTTGAAGCCCATCTTTTCCTCGAACCGCGCAGTACCATGTTAAAAAGAGGTGGGACAAAGCTGTGAAAGTCAGCAGCAGAGCCAATGGCTAGCTCTCACATTAAATGAATCCAGGCATTTGATTGGTCAGCTTCATTGCTTAATCTAAAACTATCTGATATGGTTTTAAAAATAAATAAATAAATCATCCCCTGTCAACCATTGAGACCCACAGTGATTTTTGTGCAAGACTGTAAATCAGTTTAATCCTGCTGCAAAGTTGGCCATTTTAACATGGGGGTCAATGGGGGCCAGTCGAGGAATTGCAACATCATGTACTGTATTTCCTCTTTTGGCTTCAACCCAGAAGTGGGATGGTTGCCACTCGGTATGAGCACAAAATATTTAATAAAACATTCCCTGCAATTAAAAAATAATTCCCTTTTTACTGTGCCTCATACCCTTTCCTTCATTCACAGTATTCTAAATGAGCAAGCCAACTGAATGTGTAGTATATTCTTTGAAGATAAAATATTTTCTTTTGCTTTCTGTCTTTCTGCCTTACAGATATTGTGGCTTGTTTGCAGTCAATGTGGGTCAAACAAATCTCCAATTGTGAGTGCAACACACTCAAGGGAGGCTTACAAAGAGGTTTCTCTGCATCAAGGTATGTGCCTTTTACTTAATGTGTGCTCAAACTATGAGCACTGTTAAAGTTAAGTTCTCGAGACTTAATTTGTGGTGTCATTTAAATCAGTATGCCTTGCCAGTTCAAGTAAACTGACCACAGATGAACACTTTCAGGGGTGGAAATTCATCATTATTTCTTCTCTGCAAATGAAAAAAAGATTTCTCACATTACTGAACAATGAAAAACCTTTGTAGAAACATGTGTTGCATGCCTACTGACAGGTAGCACAAGTAAACGCTCTCTGTTTTGTTAGAATGCAGTGTTGTGCTAGCAAAACCTGCTTCCTGGCATTCACACAAATGTCATTTTGGCACTTTCCACCAGTCTAAAAACTTTGAGATCAATCACTCCTCCCTGCGTGACAACATCATTGCCCAGGATAATGCTAGGACCTTGCCCAAAGTGTCTAATCTTAACATCCGAATGCCAGGCCCTTAATATGCACTTTCTTAATACCCTGAGTTCTTTTGAGAGCACACGGATTGCTTTTTCAATATTAAGCAGCTAGTCATAATTTTATAGCAGATTTTTTTTTTTCTTTCCCGGGGGGGGTGTTACAACTAAGGGTAGAATGAAGCATGGAAAGGGGTGGGAGATCAGCATCTCTGTCCATGCCACACCCAAAATTATATGCACAAATGCGGTGATAAGGTAAAGACAAAAAAAAAAGAAGTTAGGAGAGTACAAGAGAGAACAGATTTCTCATTGTTAGCCATAGCCATATTAAGCCTTCAAGATCCAGTCCCCTTGATGCTGTCCCTCCTAGCATGTTTTTAAAGATGTTTTCCCAAGCAGTC
Source organism: Arrhamphus sclerolepis (assembly GCA_037176975.1). Lineage (NCBI taxonomy): Eukaryota > Metazoa > Chordata > Actinopteri > Beloniformes > Hemiramphidae > Arrhamphus > Arrhamphus sclerolepis. The sequence goes on along the minus strand of JBAMYA010000001.1, from coordinate 3,089,348 downwards.
AGTTCTTGCAGTTATCAACACCAGTCTGACTCCTGGTCTGATGATTTTTAAACATGCCGTAAAGCAACCCCTAATCAAGAAAACCTGGTCTCAATCACTCTGTGTTGGCCAATTAAAGGCCTACCTCCAAGCTAATTTCCTTTCAAAAATCTTGGAGAAGGTTGTTTTTGCTCAGTGTAAGTCATTTCTGCATTGATACAATATCTTGGACATTTTTTCAGTTGGGGCTGGGGCTCTAGTCTCAGAAAGCATGGTATCTCCTTCCACTGTTACGCTGATGACAGCCAAGTTTATATGCCACTAAAGCAGAAGGATGTCTTTTCAGTTGCACCACTCCTTTTATGCCTTAATCATGTTGAAGCTTGAATGACCCTTCATTTTTTAAATTCTATGACAAAAAAACTGAAGTAATAGTGTTTGGTCCCAGTGTCTCCTGTGAGTCCCCCCCTGTGGACCTGGGTCTCTTGATACTGCATGTAAGGCCTGCAGTTACAAATCTGGACTTTAAGATGGACAGTGATTTTAAACTGGACCAATACATTGATACAGTTTTTTTCTTCTTTATCTAAGACAGTTGGTAAAACTCATTCTTTTGAGACAGCACTTTAAGTGAGTATCCAGCAGATTCAAAATGCCACAGTGCATCTTTTAACTGGAGCATATGTGAAAGATAAACCTCAAGTAACTAGACGACTCACTTCACAGACATTTGAACACAGTTGTTAAAAGAAGTGGGGATACTACACATTGGTAAGCATAGCCCTGTTCCAACATTTTGGAGATGTGTTGCTGCCATCAAAGACAAAATGAGCTAATATTTTCCATGAAATAGTAAAATGTCTCAGTCACCCTGCAGAAGACACTAATTTCAGCCACTTGTATCTGATGGCATTCCACCCTTTTCAAACTGAGAACCATGACCTCAGATTTAGAGGTGCTGATTGTCATCCCCACTGTTTCACACTCAGCTGCTAATCAATACAGTGAGAGCTGAAGATTACAGCTTGATGATGCTAGCAGAACCTTGTCATCCGCGAAAAGCAGAGATGGAATCCTGAGGACACCAAACCGGACCCCCTCCACTCTCTCACTGTGCCTAGAAATTTTGTCCATAAAAGTTTTAAACAGAATCAATGAAAAAGAACAGCTCTGACACAGTCCAATACATACATACAGTTGTGTTCAAAATAATTGCATTAAAAGAGGGGGAGAGAGACAGAGAGAGAGAGAGAGAGAGATGAGTAAAGCTCAGAATCCTTTATAATAGCTTTCATTTCCAAACATGCATTGGGAATACTGCAAATTATATTTCAAATCAAAACATCAGGAAATATTTTTCAAATGTGTTAGTGTTTACACACACTTACTGTGTAAAATGAGAAATGCTTGAAGGTTTTCTGAATCACTGAACTATGATTTAGTTGTATAACTACTTTTTCTGAAAACTGCTTCATGTAGTGTTTGTTGCACCAACTTCTGGCACCTGTGAACAGGTATTTCAGCCTAGAACGATTGGACTACATTCCGCAATTCATCTGCATTTCTTGGTTTTACCTCAGGAACAGTATTCTTTTCATCAGTGAACAAAATGTTGTTCCATTTTTCTTGATGCCAGGCAGTGTGTTCTTTGGGAAACTGTAACCTCTTCAGCATATTTTGTTTTACTGTAGTACTCGCAGGTAATTTCAGATCTTCTTTGATCACTCTGAGTTGACCACTGACAGCGTCTTTGCCATTTTAGCTATCTCAATCGTATTTTTTTTTCATTTTCTTCCACATTTTTCTAGTTTTGGTTGCCTTTTTAAAGCATGTTTTCCTCTTGAAACAACTTCTTCATCAGTGTGCTGTTCTTCTGAACAATGCCATACCATCTTCAGTAATGAAGAGCTTTCACACAACCATATTCGAAACAAAGTGCTGTATATGAAGAGTACAATTTAAAACATAAGACAAAAACAAAATAAAACTGTAAAATACAGCTAAAACAGGAATAAGAAAAGACTAAAAAAAAAAAGATAAAAAGACCTCTAAAAATAAAATACATAAGTAATAACAAACAAAGCAAGTAAGATCAAATAAATGTTTCATGCTGGGTTGAAAGCCAGTGAGTGAAAGTAGGTTTAAAGACATGTTTTAAAAGTGGACACAGAAGAAACCTGTCTGATATGTAAAGGCAGCAACTGAAAATGCTCTGTCCCCTTTGAGCTTCCGTCTTGATTTGATTATAGACCACCAGGAGGAGCTGATCAGCTGACCTGAGCAACCGAGCAGGAACGTATGCCTGAAGCAGCTCTGAAAGGTAGGGTGGAGCAAGACCATGAAGTTAAAATGTACTCTAAAAAAGCACAGGCAACCAGTGAAGCGAAGGCAGGATGGGTGTTATGTTATCTCTCATACGTGTACCAATTAAAAGATGCGCAGCTGCTTTCTGAAACCAGCTGGAGATGTGAGAGGGAGGCCTGGCTAACTCCAAGTTAGAAGTTTAGGGAAGTAAATGAAGTGAGAAAAGTAGGGGCCCTAAGATTGAGCCCTGTGGAACTCCACATAACAGGGGAGCGGTGGACGACTTAGAATCCAAAATGTTTATGTTAATGGTCTATCTGACAGATAGGACCTCGACCAGTCCAGAACCACAACTGCCCACAAGATGCTCGAAACAACATAATAAAATGTTGTGGTCCACAGTATCAAAGGCTGCTGTTAAGTCGAGCAGGACAAGAATCACATGATCTCCAGAATCTGATGCTACAAGGATGTCATTAAAAACTCTTAACGCTGACTCTGCGATGAAGGGTTTTGAAACCCGACTGAAACAATGTCTGGAATTTCCCATTTTACTCAGATTTTCAGAGTGAAATACATTTTAATCAGCATGACATTTTTCTGCCTTCATCCTTAAATAAGGGCCACCTGTTTTCAAGTCGTTGTTCTTTTTCTTCTTCAATGGCCTCACTAATTGAATTCCATTTCTTCACTTTTGTAAAGTAAACATTAAACACTAATAGATTTCGAAATAAATATTTTTATCTGTTTGTATGTACAGTTGTGTACAGATAAATTCCTTCAAATATGTTGAATTGTTTAAATTATATATGCTTGAGTGTGTAAGTGGAGATCAGAGCTCTAAAGATTCTGCACAACTGTTTTTCCTTTTGTGCCTGATGACACCTTTTTTGCTTTTAATACACACAAAGTACAAAAACATTTTTTTTCTTGGGATATTGCTGTCCAAGATAAGAGCTCTTATATTCTGTTCTGCCAGTGTGACTGATTGTTGCTTTTCTTCCCACTCAACTGAGGTAAATTAAAATACATTAATTATTAATAACTGAAAATGGTGTTTTAAACCCTATAATTATCTTCTATATGAAGGAGTAAACTGTAGATTTTCTCAGAACAGAAGAAATTTTAGGAAAATGTGAGGACAAAAATTAAGAAAACATGCATATTAGATTATTTACTGTTTTCTTAAGGATTTGCATTGTTGAATCATGCTTCAAATGGCGTGATAGATATACCAAATAGACAGTCATTTAAAAATTCCCATATATTTTGATTTATTTTTATCTGAACTTGTCCAATATTTGCAGAAGACTAAATTGCCTTGGATGATAAAGATTTGCATGTTGCAAAGTCTAAACAAATAAGTGCTACTTTGCAAATTTAGGCTACCACTGCTTTGGTGTCCTGTCAGTCCTGTCAGTCCTTGCGTCATCAGTGTGCATTGCATTTTTTTAGATTAGCCCATTCTCTTGGAAAAATGCATCTTGCAGCTAAAAGTTTGTGATTCGTTCAGCTGTAGTTCTTGTCTGAAGTTACTGACAAAACAGAATATCCTTGTGCATTTTGATATACATATCTAATGCAAACAAGGAGATTAGCCATATCTGCAATATCTGTTGTCTCTTCAAGATGATATGATGCTTCTTGTGCTTTGGCTGGTTTTAGTGCTGTTCTCAATAGTTGCTTTTGAATCACTTTAATTGTCACAGTTTCTGTGAAATAAAAAAAAAAAATCAGCTGGTTTATAATTAGTGATTTTATGTAAGATGTCATTTGAGATGTGATGTTTTCATATATTCATTGCAAAGAACATCTCCACACACAACACACTGTGGCCTCGGCTCATCGTTTGCCCAAGTCCAAAGAAATCCAAGCTTGATGTAAGCTAAGTCGTATTTTCTCACACATTTGTGTTTAGCTAGTAGGTGCTGTGGATACCATCCCTGCTAGTGCAGGTAAGGCACCGCAGCTGGAACTTGTGCTCCGTCCAGTAAATAGTTCAGTGTTGTTAATTTCAGCATGAGCTGTGCTGCTGGAAACCTTGACCTTGTTTTTCTTCCTGGCATTTCCCTTTTGGAGCCATGACTGAAAGAAGCCATGTTTGCTTTCCCTGCGCATCATCACTGGATCCATATATTATAGCTGAACAGGCTAGCATAGTGACCTTATTTGCTGAATACAAAAATAACCCCTCCCCCAGTATTATTCAGCAACACCATTTATAATATTATGGCCTTTCTTGCCCAGCCTTCTTGGTTACCAATTAACTAAATCCTTCAGGAAATGTTTTAGGGAGTCAAACATGTAGAATATTTTATTCTCTTAGAAAGCTTTTCTATTGCCATTTTCCATGTGGGAAAAGAATAGGTAGGAAAACCAAGCATATTAATAAATACTAGATCTTGCTACTAAGGGTGGAGTTGAGGCCGTTCTGTGTTTGATACATTGAATTTATTTTTGCATTGCAGATACACACAGGGGAAGGGAAAATAGAGTTCTCAACTTAGAATGACTTTCATGCGGCCAAACTGGCACCAAGACCACGGAAAGTTAAGCCAGAAGATAAAATAAATCAGAAGACTCATAATTATCACTTTTTGATGCATTTCAGTATGTCAAGGATCCAGTTTGACACATTTTTACTAAGATCACACATTAAAAAGAAAAACGCAAATTTCTTTAAGTCTGAAATGTAATCTTTATACTCATTCTTAGAACACACTTAGTTCTAAGAGAGAAGGAAATTCAATTTGTTAAATATCACTTCAGATGATGTTTGCATGCAACATGCCTCTGAAGGATAAAAAGTTTCAAAAAGATCTCTGGCTGATGCTGAAAAGAAAATCCAGAAAAGTGGGTGTGAGGGTGGGTTGAGGTCAGAGATTCTGTTTATTGTACCTCCTCCACAACATGGAATGCAACAAATGCAAAATGCTGTACCTACACCAGTTATTGTTTTTAGTTCTTGTGAAAAGCAGCATCTAAAAATAAAGTTACTTGCAGCAAAGAATATATATATATATGTATATGTATATATG
>JBAMYA010000001.1:3067627-3077630 GCA_037176975.1 Arrhamphus sclerolepis | reverse complement strand
AGGAGGAGGAGGAAGAACTGCTGTTTTTAGGAATGACTAAAAATGTAGCTTTCACTGTCATCTTCATTCACCAACTTTGAAGTGAGTTTATTTGAGCTGGGACGCTCTCATACAGTCAATCATGCAATCATAAATATGCTCCATGTCAGGAAAAACTCTGATAACTTCTACCAACGACTCCATGGAGATGTAGCTTCACAGTTAACCAATCAATCAGTGTGCACCTCATTCATAACAACTTAACAACCAATCACAGTGTAGCCTAGCTGATTATTAATGAACACACCAGCCCAGCTTTTTCTCATGACAGAGAGATTGACAGGGATTTAAGGGGGTGGTTGAAAATTAGTGCAGGCAATTTTCAGTAAAAACAACTTTACATGCCCTAATTAGAGAGCTCAAAAAACAAATTTAATCAGCCAATTAATTCAGTTTATGGGACCTTTAATGAATAATGATTAGTGACTAATCATTTGGATGATTAATGAATAATCAGTTGAAAATGAATATGGATGTCATTAAAACAACACAAGTCGTGTATACAACAACACCACACTTACACATGCTTAGTTCATGGAGCATCCAAGGCACTTTTGCAATGCAAGAAGCTTTCTCTCACTGCCACACACACATAACCTACATCGATTTATTTATTAGACCTAATTATTCCTATAACTTTTCCAATTACTCCTTTAATTACTCCTAATGTAACTGGTGCCTAGGCAGGATATAGTACTATCAATTAGCTTAAACAACACGTTTTTGAGAGGGTTGAGAGGAAACCAGAGTACCCAAGGAAAACCCTTAGCTTTGATGCGCAGGAGGACCTGGTTCAGAGAGAGTTGCGAAATCCCAGCCTGGTCTGCTATTGTGCTCTGTAATGTCGCTACCTGTAGCCATGGAAACCGAGCCTGGACAGGACTTACATGTGGTATAGAATGACGTGTCAGATGATTTAGATGCTCCAGAGAATCACAGAGCTGCAGTAGGCTACATATACTATTGGCAATTGGAAAAGGTTTATAAGCAATTCATCATTTTCCTTAAAAATTATTTTAAAAAATATTAATTAAATTTCTTTAATGATTGTGGTTTTATATATACTGCATGTACTTGCTTTTTCTGAGTCACTTCAGCTTTCCTCATTTGTGCGTACGTATTGTCTGAGGAAGTTCTAAATTTGTTTGCAGAGTAAAAATAAATTCAGATAAGAAAATATTGATGAATTCCAAATTTGTCCGTCAAACGTTTGCTCGCACAGTTTAAGCACAGATTTGTGAGTACTGTTTGTGAATGAAGCCCATTGTGAGAGGAACAAACTTTCACAATAAAAGTTAAGAAAGAAAAAAGTTATTCCTCTATGTCCGAAACTCACTCTAATCTATTAATAAGAATTCTGTGATAGACAACGTCAAATGCTGTTCCGAGATCCAAGAGGACAAGAACAGACAGATCCACTGTCAGAAGGTATGAGAAGGTCATTGATGACTTTGACCAATGGACTTTCTGTGCTTTGATGAGGTCTATATTTTGATTGAAGATAATCATAGATGTTTATTCTACAAATATAATCTTTTTACTAATTTGGAGCAACTTTCTCAAGAATTTTGGAAATAAAATGAAGGTTGGAAATTAGCCTGCAGGTGGCAATATTATCAGATCCAAAAATGTCTTCTTTAGTAGACGTTTAATGACTGCAAATTAAAAACCTCTTGGTCCATATTGTATTAAGAATATATTGACAAGATCCAGGATTAAAGAACCAAATCTTGGGAAAAAAACAAACAAACAAACAAAACAAAAACAACCTAGAATAGGGGTCCAGTAAGTTTGATGGCTTTGAGTGAGATACAACTGAGAAGTGAATCAATGGAAGACAAGTAATCTATGTTAGAACCAGCTGACATACCTTATTTCTAAAGTCATGATATTCTATATAATGAAAGAAATGTTTGTAATAGTTGGTATGAGATGATAAATTTGGCCTCTAATATTCATTGTTTTATTTAATAATAAGTTTATAAAATCATCAGCAGTTAAATGTGACGGAATGCGCGACAATAGAGTAGTTTTTATACATTACCAGACTATCTTTCCAAGCTAAATGGAATTCTTTTAAAATAGTAGAGCACCACTTTCTTTCCAATTTTCCAGATTTCTGTTTGAGACTCTGCATCTCTGCAATATACCAGGTCACAAACGTTCTAGGATTAATAACCTTGCTTTTCAGAGGGATAACAGAATCCAGAGTTAAATGCAGGAGCTTAGTAAAGCCATCTGCAAAACTACCAGTGCATGAAGAAGCGAGACCTTGAAGGCTGTCCACAGTAGCATAAATAGGAGATAAGTGTCCAATCAGAGCAGAGAAATTTCTCCTTGAACTTGGTGACAGCTCTGTCACCTCTGTCTTTTGTAACATTTTTTTTTTAAGTTAACTGGAATGAGATGAAAACATGGTCAGATAGAACTCGGTTTTTGGGAAAGACTGTTAGATACTTGATTTCAATATCATAAGTGAGAACAAGTCCAACATATGATTGCAGTGGTGAGTGGGTCCTTCCACACGTTGCCTGAATCCAACAGTCTAGTAGGCTACTAGACTACTCTCACTCTCCATTTCTGTATTAATGTTGAAATCACTGACTATGATGACTTTTTCTGCTTGAAGAATTAGATCTCATATGAACTGAAAAAAGATAAGAATGGTACACAGTAACCAGGAGTGTTGGTGCTTGTTACTTAAAACAACACACAGATCAAATCAGGTTTTCAAATGAGGTATAACTATATTTAGGTCAAAAGTTGAATGATAAAGTGGAATTATAAATTGCAGCTACTCTGCCCCCTCTGCCTGTCTCTCTTGGAATGTGAATGTAATTATGAGTAGGTGGCGCCAATTCATTAAGACAAACATAATGTTCTTGCTTGTCTCTGTAAGAAAAAGGTCAAAATAGTGATCAATTATCAAATCATTTACACAGAGAGCTCCAGAGGACAGACATCTAATGTTTAACAATCCACATTTGATTGGCATCTTTTTGTCCTCAATTTGCTCGTTTTAACTTGAATCAAATTGGAGAGGGTCACAACTTTTCCACAATTAGACTTAGGTCTTAATAATTTGTATAATTTTGTATGTTCCACGGGCCGACAGGTTACTAATGGGGTAGTGGATGCTTGTCCTTTGAATTGACCATTTATGGTAGAATGTGGGTGTTGAGGATGGAATATGCAGTAAATCTACCTGCGCAAACTTCCAGGTGTTCTGTGATTTATAAAGAGAAAGTGCTTGCAGGTGTGTGTATGCATGGCTTTATTAATCAAGATTGATTGATTTGTTTGTTTATTGTTTTTCGGCATAAATTAATTTTTAGTAAGGATCTTATGCACAGTTTTATAAATGAGGCCCCGGGTTTAGGACTATCATTCCAAAGCCATCTCTCCTAATCAGACCAGGACTTCCTCAGAATGTGTGCCAGTTATCTACTAGTCCCACACTGTTTGCTGAACACCATTGTGAAGAGTTACAGCACAGTTACAGTGATTTGAAAAATGCAAGTCTTCCTGTTGTTGTCATAAGCTCCAGTTTAGAAATAACTTGTCTCACTAGCTTTAATGAATACATGATGGAGGGGCTCAGTGGATCTGCGCTCGACAATGCAGCCTGGCTGGAGTAGTCAAATGCAGATCCACTGAGCTTTCAACACGGAGCACATTGTCAGAAGGCAAGCTGATAAAATAAATTTAAAATTCTGTATCGTTCGATACATGTGCGTACCGAACCCATCAGTGTTCCGATGTCCACAAGAGAAATTTGCTATCACTACTAGAGATTGATGAGGTACAAGAAAGATGCTACGGCAAGGGGGAGTCAGTATGACAGTTTGGGGGGGATGTATCCTCATCCTCGACATCTGATAATGGGTACTAAGCTCTGATAACCTTAAGATAAGAGCAGCTGACCCGAGAAGAAAGATCATTCCTAAGCTTGACACCATGTGGAACCTTGTGCAATCCCTTGCCACGAGGGTAAGGTGATAAAGTCCTCTCAGAAGATTTACTAGGAGATGTAAATGCAAGTGCTACAAACTCCATACTGATAAACTGGTGAAGGCCAAACAGTCAGACATTGAGGTGGTGGACTAGCTCCAGAAACAGGGAGTGATGATGGATGTAGAAATTCAAAGACACAATAACATCAAGAAGCTTCAGAAGTACAAAGGGTTGAAAGAGGAGATAGAAAAGATCTGGAAGGTGAAGTCTAGAGTAGTGCTAGTGGTGATCAAAGCTCTCAGAGCTCCCAGTTTAGAGCCACTCTCCCAGTTTGGAGCGTGGCTCTCAGGAGTAGATCCCGGGAACAACATCAGAGATCTCTGTCCAGAAGACCGCAGTGCTAGGAACAGCTGATCATGCGCAGAACCCTCAGGTTCCCAGGCCTCTGGTAGAGGACCTGAGCTTGGAAGGTGGAACCGTCCATGTGTCAGCCAAACATGTTGCAGATAGAAAGCAAGTGCTAGCCAATGAAATCATATGTGATGCCCTGGTTCCCAGAACATTCTGTGAATGTTAGTTTTTAGTTGCAGGAATGTTACCTGAAGGTTTTCAGGTTGTTTTAAGGTAACATGGAACATTTTTCTGATGCATGTTGAATGTTAGCTGAGGGCTACGTGTTATATTCACTGAACATTCTCTCAGCATTCTCCTAACATTACAATATTTAGGCCACCTTTATAGAACTTTCCCAGGAAAGTTCTTCTGACGTTCATACAACATTAGCTGAAGGTTACATGTTTAGTTCCCTTAGGCAACCTTCACAGAACATTGTCTTTTGGTTGTAATAACATTCCCCCAATCTTTAAATTACTAGTAACAAACCTTTGAAAAACCTCATGATTTTATCACATCCTTAACATTACTAATCTATGTTTTACATTTGCAAGTATTTATTTTTAGACATTAATGAACAGGCAAACTTTGATATAATAATTGTATTTCATGCAAACAGGTAACAATTGAAAAACAAACAAACAAAATAATAAAATGAAGGATTTTAAAAATTTACACCTATTTGTGCTTGTATGTAAATCTGTTGGTCCCACTCCACATCAGAGTAAACTGGTCTAAAAAAAAGAAACATGTTGGTATGTTGTTCAACAGCATCATCACAGGGGTCAATTTCACAAAGGAAATTCAACAAACTCCAAGTCAAAAGAGAAATTACAGAGTGAATGCATAATTTAAGTAGTGGCAGGTGAAATCCTGCTTACATGAAAATGTATGTTGAAGGTATGTTGAAGTAAAACTCTTCCTGACCAGGTTTAGTTCATTGAGTCAGTTACCGTGGTAACGGTCTCTGAGTATGAATTAGCTCAGTTTCTGAAACTGGCTTAACTAAACCTTCTGACTTGGAGTTAAGAACCTCGCTTTGTGAAACGGAAAACTAAGTGTTTCCCTGACCTCCTGTTCAACAAGTAACATCTATTAATTTATAAATTAACAGGGCAAATCTGCTTGAGATTTATTTATCAGGGTGGTGCTAGATGGCTTAGCTTTAATTACCTCCAAAACTTTTACTTTTATTCCACCATGTTGTAGAAGTTGTTGCAGATTAGTGATGCACATGACAAAATAAATATCCCGTTGACATGAATCTTGGGAAATGCATTCATCATGACAGAGAAATAGAAAAATATTTTGATTTGTTACCTTTGTCTGTGCAGTAATAACTCCGGTTATATTCCCAAAGCAGCGTTGTAGTACCTCTTTCCCCGGAGACTTTAATGGAGTGACATTAAACTGAATCCTGGGTCTCATGCTGAACATCGACAGCACTGGTTGGTGGATTTTCAACAATTCACTCGTCAGTCAGTGGCGTCACAGATACACAGCTACAGCTAGCCAATGAAATCAAACACAGAGGTGGGACTCTAATTCAAACTACGCGGCTTATTTGTGAAGCAAGCAGGAAACAACACCACCGCTATTCACCTGCGTACAGATGTACTAGTGCAATTTTGCGATATCTTTTCAATGCATATATTCTTAAATTTACTTTTAGAGAGATTGTCTGCATAAGCAGTTTGGGGGTTGGTAATTAAATGCTGACATGTAGGCTGCAGTCATTGACACATTAACAGATGTTGAATCTGAATGCAGTTGTGAATAGAGAAGATATGGGGGTTGTTGTGTTCACTCCTGCTAAATATTTTCACACAGTTGGTCCATTGATGTCTCCAGGTTAGGCCACTAAATACTGCCAGCAATGAAGCTTCAGTGTACAGCCAGTCTATGTGCTGACACATTTTAAATAAAAAAAAAACAAAAAACTTTAGCCCATGAAGGCATAAATAAAATCATAAATTAAACTGTTTGAAATTAAACACTGCTGGTTTAAAATCTATTTACATCTAGTTGCATAGTTACTAGCAGTTACCTGGGTCAACATAGGAAATACCCTTCTTCTTGGATGTTCCGCAGGCAGCAGTTTGTTCTTTTTCTGGTCATGACGACACAGTCACAAAAAGTATTCTCAAGTGTTTTTGGTCTCAGCTGTCATATTTTCTCATTTGATAAAATCATGATTAGAGAAGAGAGAAACCATTAAGTGATCAAAAAAAGGATAAACAACTCATAAGTACTGTATATGTGGGTTTGTTCACTTATTTCTCTGTACCCGTTCTGTGTATATTGTGCGATTTCTGTATTGGTTCACACATTCATGTTTGACCTTGTTTGACTGAACATAATGTGTGCGTCAAGCTTGTTTGTCAGTGCTTATTTTCTCGTGTGCATTGTGAGATTGCATCAAGTCTTTTCTATCAGAGCAGGTAATGAATGTGGGCACAAGCATCAGACGCAAAAATCATTGGCAATTTCTTCTGTAGCTACCTACCTACCTGCACCGACACACACAGATACACACACACGTACAGTCATTCAGGTGATTGTTACTTCTGCAGAACCAGAGAAAAAGCGATGGGCAATACCTTGTGTCCAGGATATCACACTCAGATTGACTACAGACGTACCATAAAAACTGTCTGTGTGTGCCCGTGTGTGTGTGTGCACGTGCACGTGTGTACCACTGTCTCATCTGTCACTGTGTTATGTGGCTATTTCTCATGGATGTGATTAGCTGCAGACAAGAGCCCTCCAGTCTGACACTGTAATGTAGAAGAACAGAATGAGATCCACGTTCTGCTTCGGCCACCAGACAGAGCCAACTTCATTCCAGGTCCCTTTATTTTAAAAATCCCATTTCATTTTGTTTTTTGGTGGAAAGAAAAAAAAATCCAAAATTGCAACAGTGCTTGGTTGTGGATTTATAATAATTTTATTCCTCTTAATTTGTGCAGTACGTTGCTTGTGATATAAATTTAACAGGTTTTATTTGATTTCAAAAAGTCTTGTACTGAATGTGTGTTTTACCACTCAGACAAATTATGTTAGATCAGAACATTTTCTGTTTTATAAATATTCAGATTTTTATGTCCTAAACAGACTTGATGATATAAATTTCGTTGTGCAAAAGGGTCAAATGTGTGTCCAATATAGTATCATCCACTATGTTGACAAAGGAATCCATCTATCCATCTGTGCGTGTGTGTCTGACCATTGTCTCGGAATCAAATACAACCATGGCCAAAGATATGACACAAGACACCTTTTCACCATGGTATTATTTATTTCACAAAAAAAACTAAGAAAGAAAATAAATAGACAAAAATATTTAAAAAAAAAAAACTGTGGTACAAATAAAATGTGGTCAATACTAAGCATGGCCCTGATTCACTCATCAATACCTTGGTTTGTTTTCGCCAACATTTAAATGTTGGACAGATGGCCTCACAGATGGCTTTTATCTAGAATATTCCTCTAGAGTTCATGGTCAACTCAGTGACTTCAATATGCCCAAGCCCTTTGGTTGCCAAAAAGACCCAAATTATCACCTCTCCTTGGTTCCTCCAGACTATGACTACAAGATGTTTCTGCTGAAATGCTGTGTTGGGTGTTCCTCAATCATTGTGCTGGGTGCTCATTTATGCACTGTACTGTATATGGCTATAATGCAGGCAGTTACACAGCAATCCAGGTTTAAGCTAAAGCATGCATAAGCTTGGTACTGAATAAATACAATATTTAGTCAATGAACTTCATATTAGTAGATCCAAACTGCACACTTTAGATTATTTAAATCCTTAAAAACTGCAGCAGGCTCTTGTTAAAGAACCTAAGTGAACTGATCTAAAGAAAACTTACAGTAGGTTGACAAATAATACCCATGAAATCTACACATCATAACAGTGTAATGATAATGTGCAATTTTGAACTATATCTTCTCTCATTCCACAGAATTAACTTGAGCTAGACTCCACCTGAGACTTGAACATTTAGATGCTCAAAAGGTGCATGTAGAGTGCTTCAGATTCACATTTTTAAATGCACAATTGTTAAAAAAAAATGCAGTGTATAAAAACAATCAGACAGTAGGCCCGCAAATCCAGTGTTTACATTCTTAAAATGACTGAGGGACTGCAGCAGAATTCAGAATTTGCATCCCAAAAAAACTGGATGCAAAACCTGGTGTGTGTAGTGTTAGCAGGGATTGTTTAACAAATTGTCCATTGCGACTGGACATGTATTTTACAGTGGAGATAATCACTGCTATATCTTACAGAGCTTGTACTTCAAAATATGACAGTGTTGCATTTCATCAAAGGTGAAGCTTGTTTAATGCTGACTATGTAGACCAACTTTAAAGTTAGCGCTGTGAGCAAAGTCTCATTCTTATTTCAAATCAGAGGTTTCTTATTCATGCGTTGGGCTTTGTTTGACAGCTTTGAAGCATCCAGTTCCATAAAAGTTTTTGGAATTCCTCAAGTGTATACTTCAGTTGCTTGATATAATAAAAATTCAGTGCATAGATCAAACCAAGGAGGACAGATCGAGTCATGGGTAATACTTGACCTGGAGCCTCAATAACAATTGCAACATCCTTTGGGTTTTCACTTGTGACAACTCTAGCCTAAGAGTTTGCCATCAGAAAGTTGTTTAGGTACCCCATTCCACCTGAATAGACCACTTTTACCTCCTTGGGACAGAAATGTTTATCATCATTATTGCCTCTGTTAAACGTACACACCATAACAACCAAATTTTGTCCACAGCATAACAAAGCTACTGGATCCTCGGTGTGGGAGCCAATGTTTGCCGTTCACTTTTGTTCCGCACATGCTGTCTTGTTGCTTGTGGAGAATTTGGTGAAAAAGATTATTCCTCGAAAAAAAAAGTGTTTGTGTTTCTGAAAGCAAGCATTGGTGTTACACTATCAGATTGTCAAGTCTTTATAATCAATCTTTATGGTACCTTTTGTGGCTTTAGTGTTGAGGTCATTTACTTGATGTTATCTGCATTCTCCAAGATGCAGTAAGATAAACCACTGAAAAATAACCTTGGTTCTCGGAGCCAAAGAGCACCCTGAGACATGGAGAGGCAATGAGCTACTGATGAATAAATAACACAAAAATCACTGAATGTTTCTGCTTCGTGAAAGCAGTAAACATTCATTGTTGTGCCTTATTAGTGAAGACATTGATGCTTATTACCATTGATTTCATGTGTAGATTGATACATAGTCATTAAATGGATGCTGTATAGGAGGCTTAAAACTTGACAAGGAACAGCCAAACTCTGATACCATATGAGTTTCATGTCAGGTCATACACCATGTTAAAGCTGAGCACTGCAACAAGACAGAAGGTAGTTACACTACATTAACAAGGTCTCTCCCAGGCAGAGATTTCAATGCAGACAGGAATGTCAAGATGAATGTTTAAAGCTCTTTTAATGAAGCACAAAAAACAGACAATGTTGGGGATCGTAAATGCAGTGGTCACTCAGGGAAACGTATTGCAGGAGATGAAAGACATCCATCCATCCATTTTCTATACCCGCTATTTCCTGTTCAGGGTCACAGGGGTCTGCTGGAGCCTATCCCAGCTCA
>JBAMYA010000001.1:3050819-3061664 GCA_037176975.1 Arrhamphus sclerolepis | reverse complement strand
TCCATTCATCCATCCATCCATCCATCCATCCATCCATCCATCCATCCATCCATCCATCCATCCATCCATCCATCCATGTATATATTAGATATATATTTGAAAAATATATACAGCACTCAACTTTCATCTCAGCTTTGACTTTTGGTTTCAAAGAAGAAAAACAAAACAACATATAAATAAAAAAGAAATTACAAATACAAAAAAAAAAAAAAATGTGCTTTTCCTGGTGACATTCATATTTATTTTCCAGTCTCTGAAGATAATATCAGAAAATACATGAGCATGGCTTTATTAAAAATAAATGGTTAATTACTATCATTGCATCTGTACAGCAAAGAGATTAATTTGTGCTTGTTTCTGAGCGAGGTGATTATTCATTTATTTATTTATTTATTATTTATTATTTGGAGTCCGTCACACTAAATACTGACTTGCTCGTTGAGTCATGTTGTTGTGAATGTTGTGCAGTTTTACTTTGTGTACATAAAATCTAGAGGTCATCTTATCTGGGTTTTCTATGACTGATGCTGGTGATCAAAAAGATGTCAATAATCAGCTAACAGATTAATCTGTCTTGTATCCCAACCAAGACCTTACTGTATGCTGAACCTTTGTACAATACTGTACATTTCAAATTACAATTTACAGTAAACCAAAGAGAGAAGAATCATAAGTGGAAATGATGGCATTACTTGGAATTGAGGCATTGTAGTTTTGTAGCTCTTATTGAAACACAAAACATAATCTATAGATTTGACATTTATTTGTCATGCAAGAAGACAACAATAACAAAAAAGAATACCGTTTCAGGATTTTATAAAACTGTCAGTCTGTGATTTGGAAGCCATGACCATCAACTGGGAGAACTGTGTTCTTATCCTGTCCAACTTCATCGTTTTCCACTTCAGTTTGTTGCAGATTTCACAGGTGGGATTTGTCCACTCTTGTTTCATCCATAACAGCAATGGATTATATTATCAGAACATAATGATCACTGACAGTCAGAGAAGACAGATCATTCAGATTTTACTGAAGGAAGATTCAGATCATTTGGGATGTCATGATGATGATTAAAATAGTAATGATTATTGCTTTACAAGAAAACATTGTAGAAGACACATAACAAAAATTTGAGCATACTGCACCCATGCTTGTTGTAACCATTACTACAAACAGGAAGATGCAATTATCAAAGCGTGCGCTTGACTGTTACTACATGCTAATTTCAGGCAATGATTTTAAATGGCTGTGGTCATGCATGCTCCATCTGTATCCATCAGATGAAGAAGTTGTTGTCCTGCAGAAGTGTTCACTTCCATCTGAACTACTTATGGAGTCTGACTCTTGGCTTAGTAAATCTGGCACCATAACACTTTGGTTTAGGTTTGGGCAAACACTTAACTTCACATTACCTCATAAAGTTAAAGACCTTCTCTGTCTCTCTCTCTCGCTCCCTCACTCGCTTTCGCTCTCTCTCTCTCTCTCTCTCTCTCTCTCTCTCTCCCTCTTTCTGGTCAAAAAATAGATTCTAATTAGACATCAAACATGGTTGGTTAATGCCAAAAAAGATCACATCTTCCCAAATTTGCTGCAAACAAAGAGATGAGGAGAAAACAAAAAAAAGTAAAATCTTTGCTGACAGTGACAAATAAAATAAACAATTTTAATTGCACAGAGAAAATGACTTAAACCAATTTTTTCAGTGATTGAACGGAAGACAACTATCAGAACGTACAAACAATAGTATCTAAAATGTTCAAATTATTAATATGATGTATTGTGGATAATTTTTGATTAAATGTAAAATAAAGTAAGATAAATAAGATTCATATATTATAAAAGAGTGAATTTAAGTTTGGGAAATGTTCACAGTAACAGTTCTTCATTTAGAAATGAATGCTAAAAACTTGCCTGCTAATGTTGGATGAGTCAGCGAAACGCCACTGGTGATAAGGGTATGTTACCACTGCTTTTGTGTGTCTGTGTGTGCGCCAGTCACCCCAGGGTGAGGGGATTAAGAGTGAACCAATGCAGTAAAGGTTAGCGCTTGGTCTCTCACTGAGGCCTCTACCACACACAAATCTCTGAAAAGACGGAGAGAGATGGGGAGGAGAGCAAGATGACATTATTACGGGCCCATAGCCGCTCTACCCGAGGGATGAGTTTTCACAAAGCTCATCAGGTCGCCAGGGAAAACTGATAAAATCCCCGCACAAATCTTCAAGACATAAAATAACTGAACCAAACTGTAGACAGAGGAGAATATGAATGGAAATGTTCTTAAACGTAAGCCATTCACTAACACCATCATTGAATCATGGACTATGTTTCACGTTTTGATTCATGAAGTTCTTTTGCATGGAGGACATTTTGGGATATTTTTACTTCTCTTCCGAGTTATCACAAAATGGCGGACTGCAGGACTGGAAACAGGCACCCAGTAGGTATGACCATGCTATGTTAGTGTGTAGAAGTCTGTTCTGCACTGCTGCTCTGAATTTGAATCACTATTCCACTGCAAGTACCGGTTAGCTGTGTTTATAGTATTTAACTGTATTTTTAGAAATAACATGAGCATGGGGTTTGACTTTTGGAATTTGGGAATTTGTTCTCTTTCTATGACCCTTTTGATCTTCCCGTGTCTTCGACTGAAATGGCACTCATTTCATACTTACTAGACATGTAAAAAATTTACTCAAACAACAGTTTTTTGTGTGTGTGAATGAATTGATGGATGGATGAAAAATATGTTACTTCTGCACAGAGTGAAAAGGAAGCAGAAAAGGTTGACAGTAAATTGTAATGTGAGCATGTGTGTCTAAGCTGAACTTCTGACCCCAGTTGTTATAAACAACCAGCTTAAACCAAACTCTGCACAGCACTGCTAACCATGACTGGTGCATCTTTGCTCCCTTTTTTTCTTTTAGCCTGGTTTCCCTTTAAATGTGACTTGTCCTTGTTTGTTTTATCTCTTTCTTGTTGTTTCTTTCGATACGCACAAACATTCATGCAACACTTTTCCAGCAAACCAGCGATAGTAGTTTGGCTGTTTTTACCATGACTCCCACTTTGGTTGGCACAGCCTTTCAAGGCTAAAGCCCCTCTCCCACTGGTTGAAAAGCCCTTTAACACCTGCTAACATTTGGCATGTTTACCTGGGCAAATACAATTTTGCTGAAGGTGGTGAGCTTAGTGTGATATTAAGTGAACAGTTTATTTTTTTTGTTGTTGTTCTTGTTTTTAGATGTTAAGAAAAAAAAAAAAAAAGACAAAAACATGCTTTCCAAAACTACCTTCTCACATGAGTGTCTTGAACTAACAGCAACACATACAAGTTTAAAGAGACATGACTGATACACTTTAGACGTGACTGATAGAGTGATGAATTTCAGTCTCAGTTCTGTTGTGGTCGGCTGACATCTGTTATACAATCACACATAATAGACTGGCCTCATTGTGTGGCACATAGACATATTTGGGGGTCGGTGGTGGAGCCAAGAGAAAAGGACATACTCTGTTAAATCACCCTTATTCATAATATAATATAATCTACAGTGCCACTTATTTAAATTATATACAGAGTCGTTTATTTCTGAACACACATTCATACTCATGAGATTTATTTTTTCTTTAGTTTATTTTACACATTGTCTGACATGGGTCTGCATCAGAGCAACATTAGCTTTTTATGTATACAGCCCAGGATCTGAGCCAGACTGGCTATCAGGAGGATTACGCAATATTAACAAAGACAACATTTAATACAAGAACAGTCAACAAAGCTGCCATATCAAATACTTTATTGCGGTAGCAGAATGTGATAAATCTCTCTCGTCCTTCCAATTACTGGATGTTGTGATCCAGGACAGAAGACCTGCCCTGCACTGCCTCTTTTTGTTTGGTTAGCCGTACCTTTCTTGATTCAATGATCAAACTATTAAATCAGTGAAAAATCAGCGCTGTTTATGTTAAAAAAATCTCTCCAAAGTGAATCCACTGCATGTTATCTGAGTAAAATTGCTTGTTAAAGTAATATACTATCTTGTAACTGTCGGTCGCTATCTTTTAAGCTACATCAAAAAAGGCTTGCTACATTTTGTAATAAATTTTAACTGGAAATTCTCTATAGATTTATTATAGCAGTCACATATTTTAGGGTAATATGACTGCAATGTGTACGCTTAGTAAAACCATTTCAGTTTTAGTGCTGAAAAACATCAACGTCCACTTTTGTACTGTTATTCCTGAAACTTTGGAATCATTAAACCAGTTTTCCCAGTTACATGTATTGCAAGCCTTAGCTTATGATGAAATTTCAGGCAAAATACTATGTTTACACTACTTTCAAATCTGATTTTCATGCAATATAATTCTTCAAACCAGTTAATCAAAGCCTCAGATCTTAAGATATACTGTGACATTTTTTATGACAGAAATAAAGTTGAGTACTAAAGTAGTGCTGCAGAATTAGCATCCAAAGTTTTTGTAAACATTTTTTTTTTATTTAAATTGAGCATCACCTGGGGTCTGTCTGTGCATGTGCCTGCTGTGGAATCTACATGTTCTTCCTGTGCTTGTGTGGGTGTTCTCCAGGTATCTGGTTTCCTTCCGCAGTCCAAAAACACGCAGGATAAACTAATTCATGATTTTAAATTGCCCATAGGAGTGAGTCAAGCATGAGGAGAGGTGGGAGAGGCTTCACCACATTCCTGTAATAGTGAATAGGAAGAAGCGGATGGATGGATGGATGGATGGATGGATGGATCAATCACCATCAGATTGTAATAAAGTCTATTGATGATCCATGAATGAAGCCAGCTCAATTGGGGCAGGGAAACGTCGAAAACTACAGTGCAGTGGGGCCCAGAGACCTGCATTGAAGACTGCTGGTCAGGTTGCTGAACACGTTTCAGACTTCTGATGGATGACCAAGAACTGGCTTAACTATAACAGCTATTCAGTTCAATTCAATTCATTTCCTACCACCAATTCAAAACAAGCCATCTCAGGGCACTTTACAGAGAGAGAGAGAGTCCGTCCATCCATCCATCCATTCATCCATCCATCCATTCATCCATGAATCCATACCCTTTTAGTCCTATGCAGGGTCATGGGGGTTCGCTGGAGCCTATGTCAGCTGTTGGTCAAGAGGCAGGGGTACACCATGGACAGGTCGCCAGTCCATCGCAGGCTGAGAGAAAGTTCCAACTGAATACAGTCCAGTTCAAATCAAATTCAAATTGCTCCACAGCATCAGTATCAAATCAGAGTAGGAACTTAGTTTTTATCCCTATACTAGTTTTTCATTTCCAACCTATTTCTTGCATGTTGTTTTTTTTAAAAAAGGAAATAAAAACAAAGCCCAAAACCACTCCCTTAAAAAAGAGAATGATCACATAATTTATTCCAAGTCTACAACTGATTTTTTTTTTATTTTACTTTAATTTTAATGAGACTTTAATTTAAATTTCCCTGAATTGTTTACACTTTTTAAACAATTAACAGATTAAATGTTTACCATCATTACCTTTTTATTATTCATTAATTGTTTTCATTCATTATTGTGTGTTTATAATTACATTGAGCACTTCTCAAAGTTTCATCCCTATTTTTAGCAGTTTTGACAATTACGTTTAAAATGATTTGTATACAAGCGACTGCTGTAGTGGCTGCAGGTTTGACTCCTTGCTTGTGACCCTACGGCATGTCCTCCCGCCTCTTCCTTCTCTTTAGTCTGTCTTTACTTTCAGTAATATTAACCAGGGAGAAAAAAAGGAGCTGTTGATCTGAATATGTGAATTTAAATAAAAGCATTTTATGCTCCTGTCCTTCAAGTTTAGTTTAGATGTTGGGAGTTTGAAAGCCGCTGAAAATGGAAACTCTCCTTGTGAAACAGATTAAAGTGGGTCAGTTGCTCCATGAGGCCGATGAGGCTGGCTTCACTGCAATTTTTACGAACCATCATTGAAAATAGACCCTCTCCACTCTGCAGTGATTGCTGCTCACAATGTGAAAACAAACATGAAACAATATTGACTTGCTATGGTCAATATTAACCATACCAAGTTTTCTGCACAGTGAATAGGCGAGAATAAGCCAGATATCAATTCAAACATATTTCAAAAACCGAAAAAAGTATCCAGATCTCACCGTTCTTGAGTCGCTACAATCTTTCTTTACAGAAATGGACATTAAAATGTTTAAAAAACAAACATAGATAGATAGATAACAACTATGTGTGTGTATATATGTGTGTATATATATATATATATATATATGTAGTAGTATATATATGCCAGTCTTCATTTCAAAGTCCTGGTTCGTCCAGACAAACTGATTCTGTGTTATCAGCCTGCATGAGCATTGATGGAGCAGCTGGTCCACTGTACAGGATACTGTAGCTATGCAGTATTAAAAATGTGTTCAAATCCTTGCGGAGGCCTTTCTACGTGGAGTTTTCTCATATGTTTGCTTAGATTTCCTCTGAGTACTTCATTGCGCTCCCCCAGCACAAAAGCATGTGTGTTAGGTTAAGCGGCAGTTGTTCATGGGCTGTTTATGGATGAAGCAGAAGTAGATGAATCGGTGGTGTTTGAAGATGATACATAGTTTCAAAAGTTCATTCAGCATTTTTTAATTCCTCTTTTTTCAACTCCTTTGACACGCATGCAGTGCATGGCTTGTTTAATTTGCAATATATCAAGTGTATAGAAAAGTGAAGCCAACTTAAAGTTGTTTATAAAGAACTGAAAGAAACATATAACTATAGGTGCCACGTACTCTAAAATAAGAATATTTTCTAAATTTGAATCTTTTATGGGATAATTAAGAAAAAAGAAACATGTGTGGTTTATAGGTCTATGAACAAAAACGTGTGTGTGTGTGTCCTTGACCATTGTTTAAGTATGTAAGTAAGCCAAGGGGGAGTGACTCAAAGCCAAAAGGCCACTTGGCTCCACACTTTCAATTCCCTCTTCATTACCAGTCACATTACTTTAGATTAGCAGAAAGTGGACATTTACAAGCAACACTGACGCCTGTAATTAAAATTAATTTAAAAAGAAAGACACAAAGAGAAGTAATTACTCCAAGTGTTAAAGGTTTCCTCCCCGGCAACTTCTCTTATCGTTTTATTGCTCCATTCTAACAGAACAAAATAAAAATGCAAAACAGAGAGTGGACTTAGGAAGAAGTGGAATTAAGTGCTAGCAGCGGCTCATTAATGACTTCACCTGATTATTGGGAAAGGGAAGTCGCCTGTAAAGGTTGAGTAGTTTACAATGAAATTTTTTAATTAGAGTGGATTTGGTCTGATTGAAATGAAATATAAATAGCTTCTTAAATAGCTTATCACAACCTCTGTGACTCTCCAAGGTTCCTCCTTTGGATGGAGACTTTTTGAAAGGAGCTGGATATTCCCAGAAAGAAGCTTTCTAAAAAAAAAAAAAAAAAAAAAAAAAAATCCTCATTCAGATTAGGTTTCTATTGTTCTGTTTGGCAGCATGACTGCTCTGTCCAACAAATTGCAGATGAGCTACCTGCATGTTTCTGTTTTTACTTTTTCTGTTGTATTTTAGGAGGGGAAAGAAAGAAGTCAAATGAATAAATGACGTGTCATTGAGCAGGAGTAATAGAGCAAGTCAGTGTTTAGACCATTCCTCATGTGACTGGATGGGTATTTAATAATAGAATACTTTGGTACAGAGAAAAACAAAAGGAGGTCAGAGGTCATGCTTGATTACAGTACGGCTGGCTTGACATTGGTCTTCATAATTTAAGGCCATTTGAATGCAGGGAGAGTCCTGGAGGGAGCTTTTATGATTAGCTCTCCCATCACACCAGGATTTCTGCAGGGGATACTGACATGCAGCTCCTTTGGAGCAACTGGGGTTTTAAGGATAATAATCTGCCAGGATGACTTAAGTATTCCAACTTGGCCCTCGACCAAGCGTTTAGAAATGCATTCATCTAGGTCTGTGAGCAATAAGTGTTCTGGCTTATAATAATTTTGTCATCTATGGAAAAGATTTTGGAAGCTAATTAAAGTTGTGTGCTGAGGGATTTTCAGGACAGTGTGTTTCAGGACAAGTCTCTCCAAGTGAATGTGTGTATTAATGTGCTTCATGATTAAATCCAGCCCGCCTTTACCAACAACAAACATTATGGTTCAAAAGCGTCTGTGACCAGTGATATTGAATAGCATATAGAATGAATGAATGAATATATAATCTCCCTCCCTCTTTTATTTATTTATCTGTTTATTGAAACGAGTGTTGCCTACCCTTGACGTGATCTGGCTCCGATGTGTTGCTACAAATCAAAGGCAGCCCCATGCTGACACTGGATGGAATTGTACAACAGTAGCTTTTCAGTTTGATTTCATACAAATAACCATTCAACAATGCATTTTATATCTTCCCCTTAGTTCTAAATAAAACACAGTATTTGCATGTTTCGTAATAGGCTAGAGAAAAGCAATAACATTAAGTTAAACTTTTTCACATTGATTTTGACTTGCTGAATATTCTGCCACCCTTCGTCCTTGTCAGTCTCTTTTACACAAGTAAGAAGCCTATTTTCCCATTTTATTTTTTTTATTCAATTCAGTTAATTCAGTTCAGTTTATTTGCATGGCGCCTATTTACGTCAAGTCACCTCTAGGTGCTTCAGAAACCCAGAGCATGATCCCTGAGCACATGGCAACACCATGTGCTCACGGATCATGACACAAAAACTTGTATCTCTCTTTTCATTATCTTTAGTTTTTGCCAATCTGAAAGCAGAAAAAACATTTTAAAAATGATAATACACAAGTGCGGGGCGAATATTGAACTAAAGCGCAAGTGTAGATTTTTTTTTCTTCTGCATTTTAATTACAGTGCACAGTTTGCATCACTTATGTGTGATATAATCACATTTGTTATATGAAAAAATAAATAGAAATAGAAAAATGGCCAAATACATTATGTTGTTATCACATACCTGCTAGTTTTAGTGTCTTTAAAAGTTACCTTTGACTTTTTAAATTTTTCAAGATAGCATGCCCATGAGCACATCTGCACACGTTGCGGCTTATCCCTCTTCGTATGTGAAACAGCTGTTCGTAGACTTCAGTTCAGCATTCAACACAATCATCCCCCAGCAGCTCATTCACAAACTGGACCAGCTGGGAATCCACACCTCGCTGTGCAACTGGATGTTTGACTCTCTGACTGGGAAGCAGCAACACATGCATCATCACATTGAAGACAGGGGCTCCCCAAGGATGTGTGCTGAGCCCACTCTTCTTCACTCTGCTGACCCACGACTGCACATCAATGCACAGCTCTATATCTCTTCATCAAGTCTGCAGACGACTCGAGTGTGGTCAGTCTCATCAGCAACAGAGATGAGAAACTATAGGAGTCAGGTGAGCTGTCTGCCTGTGTAGTGCAAAGAAAAAAAAACAAAACAACAAAACTCTCTGAGCATGGAAAAGACCAAGGAGGTTATTTTTGACTTCTGGAGAGGGTACGCCCAGCATGCTCCTCTGACCATCAACGGTGCTGCTGTAGAGAGAGGAAGAGAGTGGCCAGCACCGACTTCCTGGCTATACACATCACAGAGGACCGCTCCTGGACTGTTAACACTGCATCATTGGCCAAGAAGGCACAGCTGCATCTTTACTTCTTACGGAAACTGAGACGATCTAGATCCCTGCTCCCCATTGTGACCACGTTCTACATGGCACCATCAAAAGCAACCTGACGAGTTGGTATGGCGCCTGCACTGCAATCTGCCGCAAGACCCTCCAACACACAGTGAGAGCAGCTTAGAGGGTTGTCTCTCTCCTCTCGCTCCATGGCATCCATGACACCTGTGTCATCCGCAAAGCCCTCAGCATTGCAGGTGATCCCAGCCACCCAGCCTGCTGCCAACAGGGAGGAGACTCCAGGACCTCTGGGCCAGGACAGCTTCATCCACCAGGATGTCAGAAAACTCAACCCTTTTACACTTTTTCTTTCCTTCCTGGTCAGTTAGTTTCTGGATTTCTATTTTTCTTCTCTGCCTTCACTTACCCAGAAATTCCAGTCCCTATTTTTTTTTTTTTTTTCCCATTACAGAGCTTTCTTTTGGACTAAATTAAGTACTTAGCATACACCTCAATAATCATAGACCTCATGTTCTTCACATTTTTATAGGTTCAATAGTCATCAAAACTTTCAAATGTGCTCTGACTTCTACTTGGCACAAAATATATTGTTCCTACATTATAAGGAATGATGGTAGGTCATTTTTATACTGCTGTAGATATATCAACTCTTTTTCTCAGAATTCTAATTGTATTTCTTCAGTATAAATCTGCTTATGCAGCTAATTATTTTTTCTTAACTTATTGTTATAGATTATTTTAGTTGTTTTTTTGTTTATTGAATATGCTTGTTATGAGTAAACGTCATTATGTCTTTAAACATGCAAGTGATAATAAAAGTACCTTTTAACCTTGATTTAATTTATATTGCCAGTTGGAATGATTTTATTGTTAGTTGTATAAATATAAACTTTGCTGGCCATTTTGAGAATTTCAGAAATAAAGGCAGATTAGATTAGGTTTCTTGTCAGCTCTATTATATCCTTGGGTGTGTGATGGCTTTTTAGTTGTTATTTTTTGCTGTTGTTGTTTTATTTGTTGTTTTTACTATGTAAAGCACTTTGCGTTACAACTGTATGAAAAGCGCTTTATAAATAAAGTTTGATTTGATTTGATATGATTTGATGTATGTGGCCATGCGATGGACTGGCGACCTGTCCAGGGTGTACCCCTGCCTTTCGCCCGAAGTGAGCTGGGATAGGCTCCAGCAGACC
>JBAMYA010000001.1:3026349-3040694 GCA_037176975.1 Arrhamphus sclerolepis | reverse complement strand
TATCTGACCTTAAAAAAAGAAAAGAATGTTTTTTTTTTCTGTTGATATACAGTAAAACACTTTGCTTTATACTCTTGTCATGAATTCTTGGGTTAATACCTGTGTGCTGAGGCTAAAATTAAAAATTCTTCAGCACTGCCTCAATTTAGCCCTGATTTTGAACCTGATTTTGATTCCCCTTTTTTTCACACCTTAGAAACTTATATTCAGTCCTTTCTAATAGGGACAAAAAGGCCTGCTACTCAGGATTATTTTTACTGAAATATCAACAAAGCACCATGGCAGCCAGTGAATCATTCATATGCAGATTCTAAAAAAGCTTTTTTCTCCTGCGGTCCACATGTAGTTGACTTGACATTTTGATCAAAGGAACACACAGAGAAGTGATGTTTATTTTAATCAACCCAAATGTTGAGTTAAGCCTGTTGGGCATTTTACTGAGCTTTTTCCAGGAAGTTGGACACTTTTAGTATAAGCCAACTGCTGGTTTATGGGTTCAATGGACCCCTTTGACGGTTGAGACAGATAAGACTGTTCATATGGCATTTTGACATATCGTCAGCCACTTTGTAAAATTTCATGTTTTCTTGTTTGCTGCTACTCTAAAGTACATTTCCAATGTCCATTTCAAGCAGAACTTTTCAAACTCTTGTTGACCTGATGTTGAACGAGGCCACAGGGAAATAATCTTTAGAGCTGCAAGTTCACACATCATTCAACTATCAGTCCATTATATTTCAATATGATATTTTCAATTTCCATGACCTGGTCATGTGTAAAAGAAAGTAAACAGTCTATACATTCTAATGTTACTTATTGTACAAAAAAAATCACCTGTTCCATACCAGGCTTTACACTTGAGTTCACAATGTACAATTCTTTAAAAACACACACACACACTGCTAAAGCAACACTACCTTTTGAGTTATTGGTGCATTAGCAGCAATCTGCTAAAGACATGATGATGCCAATTACACAATGCCATTGTGTTTACAGCCTGAAATACACTTGGATTTTTCATTTTCTCTCCTTCTTTTTTTTTTTAAGTTAATTATTGATCGACTTCACATCATGCAATGTAGCTGGCATTAACCTTAAGCTAAGACTGCAAGAATTGCACAGTATGAACCTGGTCTTAAGAAACCACATGAGATGAACAACACATGTCATATCACACACTGTCAAGATTATTTCAGTAATATGTAAAACTGTTTCAGAATCATGAGGAAAATATCAATGATCACTGCTGTAAAACAATGAAGGTTTGCTGACTGAAGTGACGATGGTCGAACCATCATACATAGACTCGTGGTGACAGCATGGTACAGGAGATTAGCGTCTCTGGGGGAACCAGTAGAAATGATCTCTTGAGTTGAAAGGTGCAGATGGGAGGTAAACAAAAATGTAAAGATAACCTGATAAAGACATTACAGGCTGATGTTGTTCTGGACAATAAAAGGGGAGGGCGATGTGAAAGATGTTGGAGCCAAAATCGAGTAGAGAATTGGAAAGACAGGAAACCATAAAGGGAGAGATTTCTATGCCTTCAAACCGCTAAACTGTCTGCAAAATGTTATGACATGAAATCACGATTGAGGAATAACAATAAAATATTTTCTTTTTTTTTACAATTGAAGAGCACTTGACAATTTGAATTTCCCTTCGGGATTAATAAAGTTATGTCTTTCTATATATCTGTCTGTCTGTCTACAATTTAAACCAAAAGTTTACATATGCTATAAAAGACACATGACTTCTTTTTGTCCTCACTGACATTAAATCAGACTAAACATTTATTGTTTTAGATCATTTAGGTCACCAAAATAATTAGAAAAATAAATAGTGAAAGAGATTTTTTATTAGACAGTTTTAAAGTTGGAAGTTTACATACCCCAAGATTACGATGCCTTTAAACAAATTGGGGATGCTTAAATGATGTCATGGCTTTGAAGGCTTCTGATACTGCCAAATTAGTTACAAAGTGGCGTAAGGACATTAAAGTCAAAGTTTCAGAGTGGCCATCACAAAGTCTTAATCTCAGTCCTATAGGAGATTTGTGGATAGAGCTAAAAAGTCATGTGGGAGAAAGGTGGCCTACAAATGTGACTCAGTTAGAGCAGTTCTGTCAGGAGGAATGGACCAAAGTTCCTGCAGTCCAACGATTGTGAAAAGCTTGTGGAAGGAAACCCAAAATGTTTCACCCAAGTTATGCAGCAATGCTGCCAAATATGAAGGAAATGTATGTAAGTGAATGACTTTGAAGAAAATTATTTAAAAAAAGGTATCTAAAAATAAAAAATAAAAATCTCTCTCAAAATTATGGTCTTTAGCAAGTAGAAATAATTTTGACAATTCCTAAGTGACATAAAACAGGAAACATTTTGTCTGATTTAATATCAGACAGAAAAGAGAGGAAAAAAAAAAGAAAAAAAACTTCTGCTTTCAACTGTACGTGGGAACATGGGGTTCTAGAAGCTGCAGAGGAAAAAATGTTTCCATGAAAAAGGTTCCATAGGTACGGAAATACACATTGAAAAGAGCCATTCAACAAGCAAAAAACATGGCAGAGCTCTCCTGACAGAAATCACTGTTACTTTTTGAACTCCAAGAAGAAATAATACACAATAAAACAAGCAGAGAAACAGAAGATTTCATACGCAGGATGAACAACATACTTGACTACATAGAAGGCATATAATTCTATAGAACAGAAATGCAGAAATAGAGAGGGATATGAAATTATTATAAAAACAAAGGACACAAATATTAAGATTGACATGCTCTTCTTAAGTGAAAGTGTTTTTGGACTCAGGGACAAAGATATTTACCTCTTCAGACTGCACCTCTGCTGAAGGACATGAGGATCAGCATGTAGGCACAGGTGGCTATAGCAGCTAATGATGCAAGTATAAATATGCAAATCCCTGCAGATCCAGGTTAATCACACAAATCTGTCGATGAAGTCAGGAGTCCTGAATAAGGTGTTTGTTGGAGACACAAAAATGTTGACATACATAATTTTTCTATTCACTGCTTTTCATGTATTATGTACATTATAACATATACAAACCAAATGCAAGGTTTCACCATCCGGTGCTCAAGGTGATGACATGTTTTCTGTACTGTCATCAACGCTGCATTCATTTATACCTGTGGAGTCAGAGCGCACATCCTGTCATTTCAGTGATGCAGACACAACATGGATCCAGGATGATAAATTAAGAGCTATGGCCACAAATTCACCTGAATCTGAAGGCTCTTAAAGACTAATAAAGGGTAATGTCAGAATAAGGCTTTTCCTTGTGGAACCATCTCCTTCTGGGATGCCATTTAGATGCAAACAACAGAAAAATTCAACTTTTTGCCAGACTAGAGAAAGTCTAATTTTTAGGGGGGGGGGGGAGAAGAGTTCAATTTTTCCTCTACCTCTTGCTCAAAGACATGATGGTTAATTTCTTTATGTTTCTTGAAATAATGAGCCCTTTATAAGATGTTCAATAATCCTAGAAGGCTATTGAAGGATATTACAAGACAATTTTACTTTTCATATAGTCAAACTGCCTCCCCTGGCTGGCCGGGGTGCCCGACAGGGCGGGGAGGATCTGATACGTCTAGCCAGGAAAAA
This sequence comes from Arrhamphus sclerolepis, assembly GCA_037176975.1. Classification (NCBI taxonomy): domain Eukaryota; kingdom Metazoa; phylum Chordata; class Actinopteri; order Beloniformes; family Hemiramphidae; genus Arrhamphus; species Arrhamphus sclerolepis. The sequence continues at coordinate 3,037,069 of JBAMYA010000001.1, read as the reverse complement.
CCCGCCAGGTGGGTGGAAAGGAGGGCCTGCTCACTCCTCAGGTTAGGAAGGAGGCTTGAGCTCAGTGCAGGGCCCTCCCAGGGTTGGCAGAGGACAACAAGTTAGGTAGTGCACATAGGGTGAAAAATGGGGATTCAAAATTGTGGGAAAAAAACAAATGAAAAAAACAAAAAAAAAAACAATAGATGCAGATCAAGACAGGAACAGTTGTACATTATGGAGCTGGACAATCTCTATCTGGGCTTCAGTCATGAAATCTTCATAAATCATTGACATTTGCACATAAATCACCTCCTTACGAAAAACCTATTCTAGATTTATGAATGCTGCGTAAAACCTGAAATATGAATTAATGATGTTTATGTTTATGAATTGTGATTGATGGCATGTTGGGAGTAGACTCTTGCAGCTCATTAATTAATATAAATCCCCACCCATGGGCCACCATATGAGGAGGTGTAAAGGCACATCCTCATCTTGCACCTGCATGGCAACCTGATGCACGTTAAAAACATGATTCACATAGCACACTTTAAAAAAAGAGAGTAAGATAAAGAGAGCTTTTCAGAACTGGAGATATAGATTATTTTTTCCTCAATTGGAGCAAAGAACAAATATTTCACCTGAAGACAGCTGGGATAGGCTCCAGCAGCCCCCCGTGACCCTGTACAGAAATAAACGGGTATAGATAAAGGATGGATGGATGGACAGATATTTTATTTTGCTCTGTTAGCAGGCTATAGGCTTGTCAGGGACCAGCAAAGCTCGGACCTATAAAAATGGGGCCTAATGCATATAATGCCTTGTCATCTAACCAACAAAGCATTCAAAAGGTGAAGTGAAAATGGTTAAATATGAAGTTGGATGAAAAAAAAAATGCATTTCTCTACATAAAAAAAAAAAAAAATCATAATAATAATAACTGTTCAAGGCCAAGTGTGTTTCTTTAAAATCAGGGAGACCACTTTAATAGAAATAATAATTGATGGAAACAGTCAGCAGCAAACTCAGAAGGTAAGCTTATACCTTTCAACCAGGTGTTATATTGCTATGGATTCTATCACCCAGAAGATACTTTTACTTTGAGTTAAAAAAGAAAATGCTGGACAGAATTACAATTTTTAAAACATTAGTTTCTTAGTTTATTTTTTAGTTTTTTTGCTAACAAACGCAGTGCTCTTTTTGTACCTGCATAAAGCTATCTGCAGGAAATAGGGAAACAGTTACTTTTTATTGTTTTGTCTTTTACAAATTATGGGTCTTCTGATGCATTAGGGACGCGTGGCTCTGGAAGACCTTGTCCCGAGGTTTATTGTGTAGGACAGAGAAATCTATTTTATATTTATCTATTTATTTTTGATGTGTTTATTGTGTGTATTTGGGAGAGTGGGTGTTTTTTTGCGTGTGTGTGTGTGGGCGGGGGGATTTGGCCCTATTTTTACCTTTAAATTGTATAATTTTTAGACTTGTCCTTTTTGTATGAAAAGTGCTTTAGAAATAAAGTTTGATTGATTGATTGATTGATTGATTGATAGGACGCAGGAGGCCAATATTATTTTGCACACTTCCTTTGGTTTTTAAAGCAGGTTGTCAGCTGCTTCCGTCCAAACACAATCGCCTTACCTTGATAACACTGATGGTGCGGCCCGAGTCACTAAACATGTAAATGTGTAACATTAATAAATCTAATCTCATGTTCAAGACGTGTTTTAAACGTATCAGCTTGATATAGACAAGGCTGTACATATAAAGCATTAATGATGTAAATTCTGGGAATGAAAAGCAAATTTTCAGATTTTGTGACAGACAAAAGTGGTTTGACAGCATTATTATTTGCTGCTAATATACAGTCAGACAGCAGAGGCAGGAAGACAAAATGGTCAAATTAAGGGAATAATTGAAGATCGAGGGATTAAGCATGAAATAACTTTTTTTGTGGATGATCAGAATCAAAAAAGCTTCATTGTAGGGTTGACTGGCTGTGGTTGTAACATGGGTAGCGTCCACCACTTCCACCAAGCAGAGAGTCATATGCTCACATACACTTGCTTCCTCTCCAATCCCTCATGGTAGTTGTAAGGGCTGTAAACATATGCATCCAGAATCTACAAGGAAAAAAAATAAACTAAACAAAACAGATTTTGAGGTAAGAAATTACTTTTTTTTTTCTTAAACTCCTGCAATACAGTCAAATGACTTATATTAGATGAAAGTGAGTTTGTACCCTCATGGAGCCGTGCTCCGAGGTGAAATTCCTCTAATCGAGGAGAGGAATGTGATGGTGAGAAAATTTTGATAAAATTTTGTGCGGACTTTGATTTAAGATTTAAGTTGACTTATACGCCTTTATTTAAATTTATTTGAAAGGTCCTTATGCATTGTTATGGCTCACCAACACAAGCATAATTAACACTGTGGTTTTGAATGATAAAGTCGATCTGTGATTACAGTTTAATATGGAGTGAAATTGAATATCTGACAGGGGTCATGGTGCTGTGTGGCTTCATTTCCCCACCTCACCATCTGCGTCACCAGTTTCCCCAGTCTCCAAAACCAATGCACGCAGGGCGCAGAGTTTGTGCAAGGGACTGCACATTCTCCCATTAAGTTTGTTTTCCATAGATCACAACCTATCCAAAAATCTCCTGTGGGATTGTTTCAGGCCCCATTTTGTGCACGCCCAGTGTTTAGAAATGAAATCCCAGAGCTTTTTTTTGCCAGAGGGGAGAGACTCTCTGGATCCTGGAGATGAACACCTGCTGGAGAGATTGGAAGATGCAGCCAATCACCTGCTCGGTAGGGTGGATGACGCGCTGCAACCTGGCCTTTTCCCGCGGATGCAGCAAACACACTGTTATGGAGGATGTACTGGATGGATCTGATGATGACAGTGTAGAAGTTCAGTTCTTCACTGGGAGGTGAAACCTCTGCTGCTGGGGGGGTGTCAGTATTTGTTGACTGCCCCTCACAATCAATACCAGCCTAATGAAAGCAAATCATTTCTCATGATGATCACAGGCAAATGTACAGTAGACATAAAGGAGGAAAAGAAAATGAAAATGAAGCAAATACAGGCTACCTGAGTACTGCAAAACTGTGCTGTTTTCATACACTCTGTGGAAATAATATATTACATTTGGGGCAGTTTTTACATTTTGCAGACATGACCATTTCCTGTAAAGAAAACGACAAGCCAGAATAAATAATACAGAATTAATTTTCTGTCATTTTCTACTTTCGAACAATCACATCACTCAAAAGCAAAGAAGCTAGACATTTATCCCTTCATGGCTGATGTGACATGGGTTAAGTGCCTGGAAGTTAAAGGAATGACAAAAACTGGGAAAAATGTCAATGTGCTTAACCTCACAAGAAATTCTGGGCTATTTTCCTGTAATTTCAACAAGGAAAAGAACAGCAGCAATGGCTACAGTAGTAGTGATCGTGTTTACTTTGCCTGGGATAACTGGAGGAAGCCACCAGTGCGGAGAAGACCGGATCGGCACAGGTCTGCAAAGCCCTGGGTGAGTGTGGGTGCTGCCCCAACACACCATCTTCCAGGGTACTCTGGTAGCATCTATTAGTGCTAATTGATAAATGAAGTTAGAAAACATATAGAGAGCTTCAGATTCAACTGTTAAATAGATAGACGGACTTTATTGATCACAAACTGAGAAATTGAAATTGTGCAGCAGCAAGGTTTGTGCACAACATACAACAATGTGCTCATATAGCACCTTTCTTGTTCAGGGATCACTACAATATAAGAACGATATGAGAGAAATTAAGAAAAACTAAGGCCAATAGGAAGAATGGAAACAATTAAATAAGATTACTGCCTTTGTTCCACTCATTGCCTACTAAGATCATTTTTGATGAATCATATGCAGTATAAGTTCAAGTAGCCAACCCAAATTTTACTAATGCTGGCGTCCAAGGCAATGTATTACCATGATGAATCCAGGACAGTTGGGCTGCTAGTTAGCCATCAAACTGCTAACTTTCAATCATTAGACCTTTGTTGGAAAGAGAAGTGTTTTTAATTTCAGAAGAACCAGTTAGGCATAAGCCTCCTTTTTTCCCTGCCTGACGTAGATCTTACCCGTGGAAAGGAAACAGTTTCAATCATATTACAAGACTGAATAGAAGGTTTTGGCTCGCAGTGCCAGGTGCTCCCAGTATGGATTACAGGTAAGATAAATGTCACTGCCCTTACTTCCCATTTGAAGTAAGGGCAAATGGGAAAAATAGTTTGGAATCAATTTTGTTTACTGCGGCAACTCTGTGAGTTGCATAGTTCATCACAGCTGGTGAACATATGTGTGCAGCCCTAATCTTAAAAGAAACACATTTGATGCGTTTAGTTTTTCTCAGTTTCAGGCTGAGCTCCTAAAGGCTCTTTTCAATTTGTACGCGTGTTTTTGTGTAAGTGTTTGCAAACGGATGCACATTTTTGGATTTTTGATTGCCAAACTCACATCAACTCTTATAGGTGTGTGTATGTGTGGTTTGACCACTCGGGAAATGTAACTTAACAGGTTCTGAAGAGCACATGTGAGGATTTAATTAAGGCGACAGTAAAGGAAGCTATTAAAGGTAAGCTGTTAGAAATGAAGCAGTCAATCTAAGAGCGTCTAAATAGAATTTTTGCTGAAGTGTCCAGCATTCAACTCATCAAATCTCATCTTCTCTCACTACCCCTTACCCCCTGGGTTCAATTTAGATGTGACTTTCTGTGTGTGCAAGCTTCAGTGTGTGTTAGCACAGCACAACATAAACATGTACACTGTTATATTAACAAGAATACAGAACTCAATTAAGAAAGCACTTTAGCAATCCAATTAAAAGTCTTTGGACAATTCCTGTCCCTTATCCTTTCCTTCCTTCCCTTACTTATAATGGAATAACATTCACATCCTCTTTTTTTTCCCCCACCTTGTCTTCATAATGAAACAACTTAAAAAAAGACACAAGGGATTTTAAATTAAGGTTTTAAAACGTTGTTGCATGCTTCTGCCCTTTCTCTCTTATTCTCTATAATTTCATTGTTACTCTTGGCACCAGAAGGGTTGACTGAACATGTTAATTCATGGATTGAAATGAAGCTGTTGCTGTTTGAGCAGGTTTCACAGACAAAGAGGAGTCATGTCTCATTCTAATCTGGCTCTTGATAAAAGACTAAATGAAACAAATTGTCCTTTTAGTAGTGTATTTGTGTGTGAAGAGTGCTGATAGCAGACACCTTGTTAATTCTCTCATTTGCCTTCAGTTTGTACAGCCACAGGAGACGAGACATTTTGCAGAGGCTGTTCATGTCCCATGGCAACCCCTCTGTATGCTCAGATCAATTCTGTGTCCGATAATAACATGGGCACATGGGCCAGGTTGTGGGTGTAATTACCTGTTGTGTCTCCATGGTAACGTGGGGAACGTTTTTATTAAATTAGCCCAGTGGGTCAGCATTCATAGAGGAGGTTTTTTGGAGAGGCAGGTTCTCCAGACTGGTTGAACAGAGCGCAGGAAAAAAAAAAAAAAAAAAAAAAAAACGTGGCAAACCTTCATTTTCCAGCGTGAAAAGTGTAAGCGAAGTTTTTGTAATGCAACATGAATAGATAGACTCAATAAACTTGTTAAATAAAGATTTATTATCGTTTCTGATGTAAAAGCAACATCTGGGAAAAAGGGATTAAACAAAAGAAAAAAAACGCAATAAGATCTACAATATTTTGTCACAGGCAATATGCTTATTTATGCCATTACCAGCAGCTGAAATAGCATGATATATGTTTTTGCCCTTGACATGCTGTGAAGACAAGACACTGCTGGAGCTGAGCATGTGTTGCTGCTTTGGGGACGTCATCAGGAGACATGGTGTTGATTTTCACAGCTATGCTGATGATACACAACTTTACATTGCCATGTCTCCTGATGACCTAGAACCAGTTAACGTTCTTTCAAAATGTATTTTAGAGATTAAATCATGGATGGCAGAGAATTTCTTACAGCTCAACCGGGACATAATGGAGGTTTTAATTATCAGTCCTGATTGCAAGAGATCATTTTACCAAAACTGCAAGATTTTAAACCTTCTCAGTGTGTAAGACACCTGGATGTCCCTTTTGACTCTAAGCTGGATTTTATTCCACATATTAGAAATGTAACAAAAACAGGCTTTTATTATCTTAAAAACATCGCCACAGTCCGCCCATTTCTTTCTCTTGCCAGTACGCAGGTGTTGATGCAGGCTTTTATTTCCAGTAGAATAGATTATTCTAATGCTCTGCTCTCTAGTTCCTAAAAAATTACTACAGAACTCAGCCATATGTGTGCGGATGAGGACCAGAGGGCAGGACCACATTACACCAGTTTCAAAATCGCTGCATTGGATTGATTTTAAGGTTCCTTTATTAGTTTAGAAATGTCTTAATGGTCTTGGGCCTTCTTATTTATTTGATCTGCTACTGACCCTGAGGTCCTCTGGTACCGGCTTTTTAAATTATTCCCAAAAGTTAGAACAAAAACTTTTGGTGAGACCGCGTTCCACTATTATGGTCCTCGTTTGTGGACCAGCCTGCCAGAGAACCTCAAGGCTGCAGAGTCTGGTGACACTTTTAAAAAGAGGCTCAAGACCTACCTTTTTAGTTTAGCTTATAGCTGAATTTTATTTATTTATTTATTTTGCTAGTTTGGTTTAGTTTATTTTTTATCTAGTTATTTATTATTATTTTAAATATTTATCTTTAAATTATTTAATTTAATGTTTTTCCGTTTTAATTAGTTCACTCCAGTGTTTTTCCACACCAGGGCCTATGCCTACTCAGCTTGTGGGGTTGTTGCTGTGGGGGTCTCCCTGGTCGGGGTCGCTGGGGGTCTTGTGCTGCAATCTTGGCTGTGGTCTGGACGCCGGCCAGCCCTGATCTGGGCGGTTTCCCCGTGGTGACGCCCTCATTGCTCATTGGTGGGCTGACTTCTGCTGTGGACAGATCCCCAAGATATCATTCCACACTTAAGGGTCAAGCCAGATGTTTATGTTTTATGTTTATGATGTTTATACCTTCGATGTGTATGTTGGGGACTGTATGTGTGCTGTGTGGGTATGAATATAAGGATGTGCGTGTAAATGACTGCGTGTATTGTTGATTTTATTTTGAAAAGCACTTTGCGCTACTGTGGTATGAAAAGTGCTTTATCAATTAAGATTTGATTTGATTTGATACCCTCCATCAACGCACATCAACAGTTCGTGCACAAGTGCACTTCACACATACCTTTTCATGCTTTTTCACAGGCAGTGTCTGAACAGGGCATGATTCCTTATGCTTCAATCTTTCTTTTAGACGGAAACAACTCTCTCTTCCAACAAACCACACTTATTCAGTCTTCTTTTCGTGGTGCTGTCATGGACTTTAACATACAGTATGCTGAATGAGGTCTGCAGGGTCTGAATTGCAACGCTTGTTTTTTTTTTTCTTTTCTTGTCTTTCACTTCTGAACATTGCACTTACCTTGGGGTAGCTTTGATTGGACTTCCACTCTTGGAGAGAAGGCAAATTGCAGCTGTCCTGAATGTTTTCCATGTGTAAACAGTCTCTCATTGAAGAATGTTGAACTCAACACTATTTGGAAATGGTCGTGTAAGCCTTTTTAGATCAAATGACTGACTCATAGCAAACAATAAAAAAAATATTGTATCATTGATAGTCTGCTTATGGTGCACAGGAATACAAGCCAGCCACTTTAAAACCAGACTTTAGTAACATTTATTTGATTTTTTAAAAGTGTGCTAATCTAATATGAAGAGATAAAGTTTTAACTGAAAGTCAGTGCGTACACATCCTCTTCCTTCTGAAAGCACTTATGCTTTAAAGCTTCATTGTTACTCTCAAAAACGCAACACAAAACATGACATAGAGCGTTTTCATGCATTACCTGGCATATAGTAGCAAGACAGATACATATTTCAATATGTCTTTCTGCAAGCATTAAGTATGAGAGGTTTGCAATGACTGGAGTGGAAAAACTATCTGCAGCTACATTATATTCTTGTGCAGGTTTTGCACCTCCTTTTAATTGTGTATTTACTTTTTATCCGGCTCCTTTCTCACTGCTTTTTTTTTCAACCATAAAAGGCTTTTTAAATTTTTTTTTTTTCTTTTTATGGCAAATTAAATTCTAAAAAGGAATCGGGTTTGGATTCACTTTACATATTATACGCATATTTATTATCTAAGACAAATGCTAAGGATGGGTGGAACCTTCCTTATGTGTAATATCTCTTTTTCATCATTTCCTCACTTACATGCCTACATTCCTCTAATCTCTAATCCCCTCATAAATATGCAAAGTGAGAAATAATTTATAGTTCTTGAAAAAAAAAGACAGTGAAAAAGGCAGTTAAAGAAGAGGAGAAAGATAAGGATTTTTGATGTATTTAAAGATCCCGTGGCACTATTTGAGAGAAAAATATATCATTTTTCAAGTAAGATAAGAAAGAAAAAAGCCTCTACCAAACATTTCTTTGAAAAACACAAGGGTTGTAAAGGTAATATGTTGATGCAACAAGAAAGTGCTGATGCAATAAGAATAAAGAAGGCCAGCTAAATCCTTTAGAAAATATCTGAGCCATTTGCACTACACGAGGGCTCCATACTACTTTAGAAGATTGAATATTTATGTGAGTATCTGGAAGTGAAACTGTCATAGAAATCTGTCATGCCTCATTAGTGATGCCAATCATACCCCAGTGACTCTATTATCATGATTAGTGGGCATTTTACTGTAAAAGACAAAAGTTTACTCAGCTCACTGTGCAGAGCTTAAAGCCACACCACGTACGACTGCACTCTTTAGCACCCTTCTCTGGTTAAGGAACGCAATCATCTGTTTCTGATGTTGTTAATGCTGTTGCTGTGTGAGAGAAGAAATGGCAGATACTGAGGGCTCATTGGAAACAATCACTACAGCCAATTCCAAGTACCAGTAGCCTAGTAAACAGCATGCAAGCATCGAAGCCGCCCACATTACTTCAACTTCCAGCTTTTATTATGAAATTAACTATGAACTAGTGAGCAAACAGAGAACTTAATACAGCGTACCATCAGAAAAACTCAAATACACAGGATGTAATAGGCAAGAAAAATATATAAATAACTATTCTAATAGCAGCAAGGCTAGGACATCATCTGATGAGCAGCTCTGCTTCTCTCAAGTCATGCCATCACGTATGTCAATTCAATACTGACTTGTGCTTGGGCTCTTGCTCGATCATTCTATCTCCTTCTTTTTCTTCCATCTTTGCTTTATTCACTGGCTCTGCCATGACATTGGTAGTGATCATGTATGCTAGATAGCTTCATCTTAGTTAGCGTCTAGCTAACTCCGCTATAGCAAGCACTGTGACGAGTCCTGTAAAACTAGATGTACACTTTGATTGGCAGCTGGGAGGCACGTCTTCCTGAGTGCAGGTTGCTTGGCAACTTACGTCGTCCTATTGCAGGCGATGTAGACACGCTCAGACTTAGGAAGAAGAGTGATTTGTCTCGTTTTTAGTTGAACTACTGCCAAAATACTTTTAGAGGCCTAGCCGCCACAGCTCTTTTACCTTTTGGTCAGCATCCTTTAAAAGTAAATACTCATACTCAATTTATGTTGTAAAGAAATGTTTTAATGCTCTTTGCCCAGTGGCAAGTTGTGTTACATTCTATCATCACTAAGCCTACTTTTTATTGATGGAGAAATAAGATAAATGTCCTGAATTTCAATAGAAACTGCACATTCCACTGAGTTACTGCCATCTCCCCAAAAGTCCTTTACCTTACAAACAAACCCATGTCATCACTAACTATTCTAATGTTGTAGTTATTTAAGTCAGTCAGTCAGCTTTGTAGTTTACATTTAATTGGACCTGAACCAAACAAAAGTCATCATCCTCTGGAAGAATACATATTCATGATTAATCATGGCTTTTCACTTTCATCCCATCATCCACAATCCATGACTGCTTGGCTTTAGCTCAGTTTGACCTTGTTTTCTTCTGTTTAGATGTTACAGATGGCTTATACCTTCTGTTTATGTAAATCTCATTTCCCTTTACAGATTTGTCAGAATGTGTTCCCATTTGGTTACGCACTGACAGTTTTTTTCCCTTCCCATTTGATATATATTTCTTTTGCAATACATTTTCTATTTTCTAGACATATTACTTTAGGCTTTATCGTCTTGACAGTTTCCTTCATCTACCCCTTAATTTCCATTTTATACCTCTAATACATGAAGAACGTTGACTGAGAACAATGACTTGCTCTAGAGTTTGTGTTGAGTTACCATCATGAGGAGGTTTTATAAAGCTTTACGTTGTTTCGATTGATCGTTCACCTGTTCATGTTGTGTTGCTAAGGCTCTGTTCTCTTTAGTTTCACATTTGGACCTTTTGGACTTTTTTTTTTTTTTTTAAGTGAGAATTTTTCCTCCTTATCTTTATGTTGTTCTGTAATTCTTTAAATACAGTATTCTTTAAATATCACAGTTTAATTTAATTAATTTATGATATGACTTATAAAAGCCCAAATGTCCAGCTATTTTGTAGTATCATAACTAGGGTTTTTTTTTTTTTTTTTACAAAAAAAAAAAAAAAACCCAGTTATGATAACACAAAACAGCTGGAGGAGCGGAAAAGCACACATCTAAAATCCAGTCCCCCCAACGAGCTTGGGGGGGGGGG
>JBAMYA010000001.1:2997722-3017837 GCA_037176975.1 Arrhamphus sclerolepis | reverse complement strand
CAATGATGAAAAAGTCAAAGTAATTAATTTAATTATGTCTGGCCAGTTGTATCATCATGATTTCTTCTTCATCTATTACAATACAATTGTCTCCTAGTAAAAGGCACATATGTGTTGCCCAAAGGTTAACACAAACCCTACACATGCATTAAGATTGGCAGGCTTCTCTCAGTGGTTGCCATACCTGTACAGTTATGTAATATTACACACATTTTGAAGTAAGCTGAGGTTGCACCTGCAGACAAGAAAATGGCTTTTCTGGGTAGAGATTGAAGAAGTGGCATTATGCCAGGCAATATTCCCCAGACCAATTATTTATGCACATCCTCATGTACACACACACACACACACACACTACTGTTATTGATTCAGTGGGTTGCTGGCGCCCACTCATTTCAGCCACTTATGTTAAAGCAGCTACCTGATAGGAGTGAAAAATCTGTGGTGAGACATCACTGGGATCGATAAAGAGACGCTAGCAAGGGAGGGAGGGGGAATTTCAGTGCCACACATCAATAAAAGCTGGTGTGGTGGCAGAATTCTCCTTATCAGCTAGTACCGCTGCAGGAAGTCATAAAATGACAGGTGATGCTTTATGGCCAGGGTGCTGAAAAACAATGGCAAATTACAAAAAATTAAGTCTTTGTGAGTAAATGAGGAAGCATGTGTGTTTGAATAAATGAGGGAGTGCATGCATTAGTAAAAACATAAATTCCACAGTGATTTTTTTTCCCCTCATGACTTCTTCTTTTAACTTTATCTGGACTTAATCATTGTTTGTATTCCTGCTACCATTCTAACTACTGCCACGTGTGTCTAAAACCAGCTTGTACGTCAAAGCTCATTTCATCTGGGCTTCAATTCTCATCATTCAGAATCTAACACATGAAAGCATTTTGCTTGAACCTTTATCCCTTAAGATATCTCAGAAGTCATGGTTGAAAAACAACCTGAAATGAAAAAAAACACTTCATACCTTCAGCACAGCTTGGATCCCGTATAACCCTGTTGAGGTCAGTCCCCATCAGCTTATTCAGGGGTTAATCTTATAATACTCCTCCAACAACACAATATGTGCCAGAAGACATTGTGACTAATTATTTGCATGTACACAAAATTTATTAAGCAGATAGTTTTACGTAAACCAATTTACAAGCGGGGAACACAATGGGGGGAAATTTAGGATTCAGCATCTTGCAGACGTACACTCTGACGTAAACAGCCTCATATTATTATCCTCAACTGCAACTGTAACATATTAAACGTGATTGAAGGGGTGGTCAAAACAAGGCAAATTGTGATTATTTGCTAGAGGAGGAAAATAAAGGAGATGAGGAAGTTTATTTTGGTACCCGCTGGGTACAATTCATATTTGCTGAATGTGGATTCACAATTAAAATACTGTATTTTAGATTTTAGATTGTTTATTTTATATGAATAAATCACATTTCCCAAATTAGAGTTTGTTTCATATTTCAGTTCACTAAGTCAATATGGGTCAATTTGAAGTAATTTATGTAATGTATACAAATGGCACAAACGGCAAAATAAATGAATAAATAAATAAATAAAAATAAAGAATTTCTAGGAGTAAAGATCAGTAAGTTAAATGAGTTGAAAGTCGTCTTGTTTACCTAATGTTTATGGTATCTATTTAATTACATTGTTCTCTGCAGATCTGGATGTGGAAGGTCAGCTGAAGGAAAGGGTCCTTCAGGGCAGCGATAGCCTCTTTACTGGTTTTCTAAAGTTCTCTGGTCTATGTTCACCACATTCCTGAGCTCATAAGTCATCTCTAGTCTCACTAAAAGGATTAAAACTAGCCTCGGCACGATTCGCTCAGCCAAGGTAAGATTGTGTTGGACGGTTGTTATGTATCTAACAAAACAAAACATTACAAAAAAAAAGAATGATTCTAGTTTCTTTGCATTTAGTGCTTAAAGATAAATCGTGTATATATATATGTGTGTGTGTGTGTGTGTATAAAACACACACACACGTATATATGTATGTATATATACATACATACATGTTGTTTCTTTAAGTTGACTGATTTGCTTTGTTGTTGAAAAAGAGCTAAAACAAATCACAGACCGTAAGGCCACAAAGAAGTGCTGAGGGACTGAATAGGATGAGATGTCACTAACTGGTACTAGTCTGAGCTGGTGCTCTTTTCTTAACTCCTTTAAATAAAAACTTGCCTCATGACATAGGAATGAAGTGTCACTTCTTAATTTGGAATCAAAGATCAGAAATTCTGATCTTTGATTCCAAATTATGAGGAAAATGAGCAGAGATTTCATGCACAAGCTGTCAGTTAAGAAGAAATATGTTTGATATGATGTCCATTCCTTTTTAAAGTACACATGTGTAGAATGGAATCATTTACAATTCTCATAAACCCAGATTTCATTCAGAACACAGCAGACAAAACATATAGAACAGTTAAACTGAGGAAATGTCATCGTTTGACGGGCAGCGCATGTCTCATAAAGCTAGGACCGGATGATATAACCACTTTGTAGGATCCCCCCTTTTTAACAATACTTCTAAGATTGTTAGATGTCTCACTTGCAGCATGTTTTCTATTTTCTGTTGAATTTTGCAAGTAACTGCTTTCTGTTTTCATTTACATTTTAAAATGCATCCCAACTTTTTGGGGATTTTGGGGGGTGTAAATCAACATTTTATACCATGCCCCACACAAAGATACTGAAGAATGAGCTTATAGTCATATTTTTTTATACATTTTTCAGGCAAAGAAACAAAAATTGAGCACTATATTGTCATGCACTAGCCTATACAGAGAAAAATGGCAGCAATTACAGAAAAACACTTTTTACGTTAAAGGGCATCAAAGGGTAAGAATATTATCTCTGCCCTAATAGACAGGTGCATTGCCACTGGAAATATTTCTTATTAAACTGGTACTACCTGTATGAGCATCCAAAAGAACTGGCTGAGATGAAAATAATGGGAAAAGAGTGCCAGAGCAGCACAGCTGTCCTCTGAAAACACTCGGCCGCGGAAGGCTGACACCAGGAAACATATCTATAGAGAAACAAAAAAGGGGAAAATACACACCGTCAATTATAAGTGATTGCGAACCTTTCATGTTTTAGTCAAAGAAGAGACACTGGGAGATTTTTAGTGTTTGCACACAATTTGCTCTTTTTGGAGAGCACAGTGACATTTATCATGACGACTTGGAATAGTGGCACATACTCGGGAGAAGTAGGTTCTTGCAGTGATAGCAGATCTTTTTTGCGTATTATGCCTTTTTTTTGTCAGTATTATAGTCTATGCATTTTTTTAAAGAGACAGTGGGACAACACACATCTTCTACCCCCCACCTACTCTGCAGAATGGGCATCTTCTTATGCAGACTTGTTACATTACCTGCAGCATGATTTGTGTGGGAAAGAAGATCCAAACATCAACATCTTAAATAACATTGTTTAATCTCTTTTATGTCATCCCACACACAGAGATTTACACAAATGTGGGTGAAAAAATTTAGCAAACAAATAAAAAAAAATTAAAAAAGAAGGGACTATCATAGCTTCTGGAAAATGCTTTTGTGTATGTGTGTGTGAGACATAGAGCTGGCAAGACAGACAGAGCAGAAAGAGACACTTTGTGGGCAGAAATGCATCAGAGCCAAAACCCATAACATTGAACCTAGGATTGTGTGGAAAACCCATGAGGGAAGCAGAAAATACTGCTTCCCTGCAGTCCAGAGAGTTTCATTCACCTCAAGTGCCAAATGCTGATTGACTGTTGCATAACCTACATGCTGCTGGCTGGCAGCAAGACGCAGCAGAAGGGAGGTAAATGGAAAACAGCAGGAACAAGGAGGTATAGGAAAAGTGACTTCTGACTCAAAGTCAAATATTGCAAACATTATATTAAGAATATTCCAGTATTTTCAGTACATATTGTCGTGACAGTGCATCAGGTAAAAAGGAAGGTCTCAGCTTGATGCTGAAAGTATTTCGTCATAACCTTTACATTACCTTTAGCAGACACTTTTATCCAAAGCGACTTACAACAGAGGAATACAATCAAGCCACAGTAATGTAGTAAAATTACAAGTAAGTGCCGTTAAATAAGTATTCAGGTGGGTGCAATATACAGGTCAGTGCGACTCTGGCTCGAGTCAAGTGTAGGTTAGGAGGTTAAAGAGAGAAGCTTATAACAGAAGATATTCCTGGAAGAGCAGTCTCATTCAAGAGCTTCTTGAATGACACTGCTCTTGTAGGTACTCGTAGCTTTTTTCACCATTGAGGAAGGCCAATCAATATTCTTTTGATGAGTGCAACACATGAGCAGGGATGTAAGCCTTTACTACCGAGTTAAAATAAGCAGGTGTGGACCCCAAGAGCACCTTGAAGGCGAGTGCTTTATTCGGGAAGCCACAGGTAGCCAGTGTAGCTCAATGAACCGAGGTGTGGCATGAGCCCTTCTGGGTTGATTAACCACATGAAGATGGTATTAGCTGTAATAAGCACTATCTGTTCAGGCTTAAGAAGTCACTCCTTTACTGTCTTTTCTTCTCTTTATATTAAAAATCACTGTCTGGTCTCCTTCACTCTGGTTTTATTTTCTTTTTGCCCCAACCCATGTTCTCACTTACTGAAAATTGTTAGGGAAACCCAACATGTCTAATCCTGGGATTTCCAGTTCTTACTAACCTCACTTTTATTGTCAGGCCGAGGGAAAAAGTCAGGCCCTTCTTTTTTCCCTTTCATTATTAAAGAAGGATAGTAAAAAAAAGAATCATGAGTCAATTTCTCATGCATGCTCCAAGCCCTGCCGAGAGGATGTGAGTGGGAGGAAACTCATGCCTGGACTACCTGGAAATGTGCCTGAATTGGGAAGCTGTCCGGGTAGCCTACGGGATCAAAGATTATGCAATCAAGCTGTGTTTTTCACTGGCAGAGTAAGCCAATTTGGTTGAAGGCAAGGGAGTATGACACATATTTTTTTGAAAAAGAAAAAAAAAAAAGAGGGCATTTTCTCGTGAGAACATGTGGCACAATCACAAGAAAACATGAAGTACATTCATATAAATACTTGTAGGCTCTAGCTCTAATAATATCAGCTTTAAGAATTTGAATTTTTTTTTCTAATTTAATATCATACATATGCACACACACACACATATATATGTGTGTGTGCGTGCATATGTATGATATTAAATG
The DNA here is from genome assembly GCA_037176975.1 of Arrhamphus sclerolepis. Lineage (NCBI taxonomy): Eukaryota > Metazoa > Chordata > Actinopteri > Beloniformes > Hemiramphidae > Arrhamphus > Arrhamphus sclerolepis. The sequence goes on along the minus strand of JBAMYA010000001.1, from coordinate 3,012,633 downwards.
TGTATATATATATATATAGATATATATATATAATATATATGTGTGTGTGTGTGTGTGTATTTACATTGTACTTGAGATTTTTAATTGTTTTTAAATCCACTGATGATACCATCTGATTGATCTGACCTCACACATTCTGATTATTAATGAGTTTATTAGTTAATTCTACTTAAGGGTCTGTACTATAAATTGGCCATAAAAAATAAGGGATACCAACAACAGTGATGTAAAGGTGTGTTGCCAGAAAAAAAAAAAAAAAGAACTTCATTTGAAATACATAAACCAAGCACTGATATCATATTTATGTTTCCAAGTGAAAGTGTTTGGACATTATTTATTGAAGTTGTAGCACCCTTGAACCAGTCTTTTCACAGCAACAGGCATCATGCTGGGTTTCACACCAATACTCACCGCTTACTCGCATGATGTCCTTGGCAATGGTCTCTCGCTCTCTCTGCATATAAATAACACATCCAAACCTGATTGTGCATGTGAGTGTGTTCTTTCCTGATGTATTAGTCTTTTTTTATGCTCTTTTTATTAGTTTAATTAATCTTTTTTTTTTTTTTTAATCCATCAATTCTATTCATCTTAAAGGAGCACAAAAAACAGTATTTTCTTTTTAATCTCAGTGGGTACCCTGATAGGAACTCACCCTGTCACTTTCTAAGTTTTCTCTTTAATCATCACTCTCTTATTTTTTTTTTACTTGTGCCATGATGACTATTGTAGTCTGTGAAGAGTCTCACCATTTTTGATGTGTGCCATGGATGATAGCCATTATCAATTGATAACTGCGACATAAAGTTACTCTGGCTGTTTTTCAGCATTAGCAGAAGCAGAAGACTGTGAAAGTTTGACCTGGTCACTTCCTAAAATTAAGCAAGTATCTCTTCAAATGCAAATTAAACTGATATTTTAACTTGACTAAAGTTTTTTTTCCCTTTTTTTTCTTACAGCGTTAATGCTTTTGTAAAACACTTTGGGTTACATTTTTTGCCTGAAATATGCTATAAAAATAAAATTCCCTGCCCTTGCAATGTATTGGTGTTCCTGTCAGAGCATCCCCAGCGATGCATCGGTTGGTAAACATGTTAATCAGAGAAACGATGAAAATGGGGCCACTCTTTCAGCCTAGGAAGCAACATACTCAGCAAAAATTAGTCACCTTTTAGATACTATGTTTACATAATTGCTTACTGGAGCAGGAGCCGATAACTACCTATGATATTGCAAGTCATTTGACACAGATACTGTAATAAGCACAAATCCACAGCTGCCATGGATGATTGCTTGGGCAGTATATATATGATGGCTTTATATTGCTGACTGGGGAACCAGTCAGATGGAAAATGAAAAGAAACCAATGGTCAGGATGATCAGCCCAAGAGTACCTAAGTGGATGCAAAAATCCTGTAAAGTCACAAGTCACTCATAACTTGCATCCAAAATTAAACCAGGAAGTATTTGTTACACCAAAAGACCAAAGAGCAAAAAGGATTGTCAATGACAAAAGAACAACAAAAGAATGGCCCCTAAACATTTCCAAAGAAGCTATTTTTTTAGTCTAATGTTGTTACAACTTTCAATCCAACACATTGTCACTCCCTTACCGTCACATATTGACGCTTGACCATGCTTCACATTTTGACGCGAAGGGCACCCCTAACCCATCATTAATCAACGCGGGGGTTGTGGGTGAGCTTTGGGGGTTCACGGTGGGGTTGGGGTTGGGGGGTTGGGGGGGGCAGTGGGGGTGCAGGGGTAGGAAAAAGAGGGGGGTTGGGGATAAAAATATGATGAGGGTTAGGTAGTAGGAAGGTTGGGGTGGGGGGTGGCAGGGGTTCAAAAGAGGATATGGGTTCGGCAGTAGGAAAGTTGGGGTAGGGGATGACCCACGCGTCAACATGCGACGCTGGATGTGCGCATCAAAAAATGACGAGAAAGGGGTACCCGATGCATCAATACTGTGATACGCAAGCCCGAGGCATCAATACATAACGACTTTGGAGTGAAAACGGGTTGTTCAATCATAGTTAATTTTAACAATATTTTACTTCACTATTTCTCTTTCTAGCTATAAAACCAATGTGAAAAGAGAAAAAAAAATCTCACACCATGCATCAGCGCTGCTAATGGTCACATTGCTCTAAAATATTTTTTACACTGTCAGTTCTTTCAGTCATTTAATGGCTCACAAATTTGTGAGTCATCCAAACTGTTTAATTGTTCCATCCATCCATCCATCCATCCATTTTCTGAAAGAAAACAAACAAACAAACAAAAACAAACTACAAAAACAATCTACTGTTCCCTAAGACCTTAGCAAAATGTCTCCCAGATGTTTTGGCCAAAATACCTCAGGAATACAACATAAGAACTCCACGCCTTTTCATCTTTTCGCATATCAGTTACTTTAAGATCCACTCTACCTTCTACTTTGTCATGTGCTTCTTGTAATTTTCATATAACACGTCTGTGCTATCCATTTCTGAGGTGGAGCAAATGCAGTATGATATATACAATAGTTAGGAGGAAATAAAAAAGAACAATGATGTCACAGCAACTTGCAAATCTGTGCCACTCACTAAATGACATATTTCAGTCTTAGGTATCCTTAACTGTTTCAACTTATGAATAGTTTCCCTGATGTTGTTTTTAATGCTTTGAAATCAGTGTGACTAAAGAATTAATGTGGAATTGGCATTTTTGTAGAATATAGGAAATTGTAGCTCGACATTAACCTTCCCCTTTGCTTTCTATGTACAATTATTCTTGAGCAAATTCAGGACAGTATTCCTTCCATAGCTGTTTGAACTTGAATGGTATTTTTTTTCCCCATTCCTTCTTTGCTTACCAAATGAAAGGCCACTAATATGGAAAGAAAGAAAAGATTTAAAAAAAGAAAGAAAAGAAAACATAAAAAAAACAGTGCAAGAGTTAAGGGGCAGTGTAACTTTCCTCACTGGTTAGATTGTGGATTGGAGTGTTTGATGGGTAAATTAGGAGCTGTGGGGGGCAGAGACTGCACAGCCTTGAGTCTCAGTGCCAAACCAACACTGAACAATCTGTAATTGGCACCAAATGGCGATAACCGACTGTCATCCATAAGGCAAGAAAGAAATGAAGAGGAACAAAGGAATCAGAATTACAAGATGGCAGGCCCAGTGAGCAAGGCATGTACTTTCGTTCTTTCTAATGCCAAGGTGCTCATTTAAAGATGAAAAATGCATTGCTGAAAGCTTAGAAAAAGTAAAACCTGTTTTTTCTCTTTTTTCGAGAGAAAAGGCTTTCTCCTGGCAACCCCTCTAAACAATCCATATTTGTTGGGTCTTTTTCTAATTGTACTGTCATGAACCTTAACACTGAACATGTGACTCAAAGCCTGTAGAGCCTGAGCTTCTGGGTGTTTTACAGATTCTCCATGCATTGCATGTTGGAATTAGCTAAGAAATCTAGACATACCGATGGCAAATTTACATTTACTCAGCATTCTCTGTCATCTCACAATCCTCTGTCAGAGTTCATCAACTATAACCAAAAGTCTTGGGGAGCCAATCAGCCCATTATATCCTTGTCGAGAGTTTCTGGGTGGACACAGAGTGATGATGATAGAGCTGAGATGCTGTCGTCTGAATGGCAAACAAATTGGAACTGTTGTTGTTTAAACCGAAGTCATTATTGACAGTTAGACTTTGACTTCTATGACAATCTCTTAACTTGTCATGATCCCCATCTCATTTACAAATAGTGAGAGACATCTGGTAAACTTGCACTAACAATAAATAAAGCTATTCAGGAAATAATCTGAATGTGATAATGTATATCAGTCTAACCTTAGCTTTAACCGGCTTTGTTACACATGGCTACGTTTTTCTAAGATATTGGTTGAGTGTTTCAACATACCGGATATTCTCAAATTATGCTTGCAAAAATGGCAGCGATCATTTGCTCTGTGGCTTTGAAAGCATCACCTTGTGTGTGGCTCTGATTGGTTATTGCACGATCCAACTGTGTGCAGAGCCAGTTTAAAAAGCAATCATTGGGGCTGCTTCCTGCACGGGGAAGCCCTGTGGCTCATTTTCACACTACGCCTGTGTAGATGTGGGTCTGTTTCAACCGTCTATGTTGGAGTACCTTCTCATGTGGATGTGGTAGTGCTTTGGATGTCCTCCACTTGTAAATAATCTTTTTCATGGTAGAATGATATTTCTGAAAATGCCTTCATGATGTGCAATAAAAATAACTTCTCTAAAATCATTGCTGTTAGCACAAACAATCAAACCTCCAGAAGCAAAAATCTGAAAGGGTTTTTACAGATACCTATTATGCTATGTTTTCTATAAATGATCTTAAAATAGTCTGATAATTGTGTTTGGTAATGCCAAAATGTCAAACAATAAGATTCCTGCAATTTGCAGTAGGTTGGCTTTTTGGCTTTTTTATTTATTTTTTTTTAACTCATAACTTTTAAAAACTGGTTAGACTACAAAAAAAAAAAAAAAAAAAAAACTTGCATTGTTTTTTTCTCACCATCTTCCAACTGCTTTACCTGTATGTGTGCTAACTACAAGCATTTCTGTATTTTTGACAAGCTAATGAACAGTGCGGAACTCAAGATTCAATGCTTACATAATAAAAATAAATTATTTTCCAGTTTATATTAGTGTCCAAGCAAATTCCAACAAACAAACAAAAAAAAGAAAATCCCAGTCCAGTGGACTTAACCATTTTTCAGACCATCAATCAAAGAGGTCATTGCAAATTACATTTTGAGATTCAGTCAGAATCTCAATGTAGAGGCCAGATGAATCTGGAACCTCCTGGAACTTCCAGCAGGACGGGATGACAACCCTGGTGTGTTGAACCAGATATCCCTCACAGCAACTTATAGATCTGTTGTTTGCATTGTAACAGAGATGATATCCCTCATCATTAAAAATAACTACTTTGTGACAATATTTCACCACATTTTATTAGGAATTTTACTGGATCCAACATTTACTACCCAAAGTATACAGTATGAATACCATGGATCTTCTTTTGTTTGTTTTGAAACAAGTTTCTTAATTTGAATTTCAGGGGCATGTTTGGACAGATGGTTGGATTATTTGTTACATAATAACTTTTCGTTTAAGCCGAAATAAATGAATAATTAAAAATAAAACTTACTGCATTGTTCTCTTCTTCAGGCATAGTTTGCTCTGTGTACGTGTTTGTTTGTATTTTGTAAAGTGTAGGATTTAAACTATTTAATTGTAGATCAAGATGATAAGTCATGCATGCATGATTTGGCTCTTTTCTTAAGGTTGATACATGCACCACTGTCAAGTATGTGAGGATGTACAGGACCCAAATACAGGAGACCAGGTCCGGGACAGTTCTAGCAGGCATCCTTGGCACCAGGCGTGAGGCAGATGCAGTTCAGGCAGGCATCCTGGACCAGGGACAGAACAAAACCAAACAGGGCAGACAGAACTTCAAAATAAAACAGGAAACAAGGACAAAACCAGAAAACACCACAAAATCAATAACCCAAACACAAAACAAAATCTAAATCATGACACACCACAAGAACAAAGCTTGTTCTGACCGGGACGTTTCATACTCCGCTCAAGTGCAGAACTTCTGGACTTTAGCACACATCACCACTGTTGGCAAAAATCAAACTTGTCCTGTATTAAATGTTAAATGTTAGAACTAAAACATGAACATTTTTTTGCCACAACTATAACATTTTTATTTGTTTTTTTTGTTTCTTTGACAAACGGTTTTAACTTGACATTAACTATCTAAATGGACCAAAAGAACAAAAAAGACAACCAAAACCTGTGAATGGTAATGTGAAATACTGTTAACTAGTCTGGCCCGAGTGCAGGTTCATTGTTTGTTGTATGAATCAAATGCAATGATTAATTTTAGTGTGCCAGAGGAAAAAACATTTACATTTAGATCACACTCTGGACATGAAGTGGTGCGGGTCTCCTCTCTGACTGCAGCTGGGAGTGCAGCGGAGGCTGCTGGGAGACTGACCGTCCGAGAGAGCAAGACAGGGAGGCGCTCACGGCAGTACCTGCTGCTCACGCAGAACAGTAGAGTGATACATCCTTTCAGAGTCTCCCAAAACACCAGAAAAGTCTCCAGTAACACCAGAAATAGCCGCTAAATTTGTCACTAGTTGCTTTTGACTAAAAAGTCACCAGGATGATTTGGAAAATCACCAGATTTAGCGAGAAAGTCATCAAATTGGCAACACTGATTGTGCTTCCATGTTTCCGTATTAACCACGCCCACTTCGTATTTCTGATCAATCACAGACCAGTTCTCAGATGCCTCACGAGAAAAAGGTTCTGCCCAATTTTGTTCTTGCAGCCCTGAGAACATTATGGAATATGCACCAGCCTTTTCTCTGTGTGGAAGAATTCAAATCCTTTAGTAAAAATTAAGAAAAAAAAACGGTCATTGTCATTTTGAGTGACAGGGTTTGTAATGATACAGATATTTAGTTCACAATTAAAGCTGAAATGACAGTCACACAAATCACAAAGCAAAATGCTTTCATTCTTTGAGCCAAGACAAAGCTTATTTATTCAATCTGAAATCTGTTACAACATTCAATATCAAATTACAAATACCATCAGCAACAGATAATAGCCAGCATATTCCTGACTCCATCAGGAAATCTAAACATTGTAGTCATTCTCCATTACATTGCCAACTTGAATTAGATGTAAGTTCTGTAAAGATAGTGTTTTAAATAATATATTACCATCTTTACAATACAAATAAAATGCACGGAACAGCAGCACAAATCAAGAGTCGTGATGCTCACAATGACAAGTTCCTCTCGCTTAATAAATAAAGACTACTCAAAATTCACCGCTTTGCACAAACTGACCTTATCTAAAACCTTATCTAAAACTTGTTATCAACACCAGTAAAAATATATATAAGACATTTGCTACATTCGTTGGTATTTTGGATTTGGAAGAATATATTAGAAATTTACATTGTACTGGTAAGCAAGCAAATAAAAAAAATAGGATGTAGGCAAGAGAAAAAAAACAAACAAACAAAAAAAAAAACAGGTAGGCCACTAATAATTATAATTACCATTTAATCTTCTTTCATGCGGAGGCTGATTGTGTGTATTATTTGCTTCTGGATAGGATTATGGGTCTAACACGTAAGCTATTTGAAATGACTACATTAACATAAAAAGGTTTACTAATTTAGGGATCTCACAAAAAGCTTATGACCAGCAAAAGACATGAAAAGTCCCTGATGTCTTAGGGAAGGGGGACCAATCACAAGGAGGCGGGAATAGGCGAGAAAGGGAAACGGGGGAAGAGAGACTACAGAAAATGTAAGGAAAGCAGAGGAGGAAGAAATGAGATTCTGTTAAACCTACAAAGCTTCCTGAACAGCAGGTCTTGCCTAGTTCCCCTAGAAAGTAGTGTAATAGAAAAAACATGATCAGTCTTGATGATGATGAACTATTCATGCATATTTAATTAGCAGTTAATATATCTTATTTCCCTCTTAATTCCTATGGAAGCAGTTAGGTTAGTTTTTAACATTCTATTTTGCATTTTGGCTTAGTTTGTGTTGAATTATGACAAAATGCAATATTTACTATTTAGTTCTCTTCCTCTAAACGACAAATGAAGATATTGGGTTTAACTGTCTTCATACAACATGCTAACGTAGCATCAATACAAAGAATGTATTTGTGTTTTCACACCTCGAAGCATCTTTCTTTCTTTCTCTCTCTGTCTCCCGCTGTTCAGATTACACTTTAACTTAAATTTGAACTACTCCTAGACCACTCAGTTTTCGAAGACATTCCTGAGTATTTTGTTCCGATAACACCTCACAGCTCATCTGGGTGGAGGCAATACTGCTCAAGATGAAGCCCGAGCCCTGAGTGTGTGTGTGTGTGTGTGTGTGTGTGTGAGTGTGAAGACTTGGTAGTCTAGGCACCCCACAGTGTTTCACCGTAGGTGTGCAGATGAAAGCTCCACTGGTGATTGTGCAGATATGCACATGGACACACAAACATGTGCACACACTCTCAAGCATACACACTCTACAGAAAAAGAATGTTTGAAGTGGCACCCAGCAGCTGAGCTGAGTTGTGGCCGTAACCTCAGTTTGACATCTGGGTAAAATCCGCCCAAGAAGAACATGCAGACAGTCACTGACTAGCTACCATTCTCTGTAGCTTAACATGAATGATCTCCAGTATGCATTCACAACCAGTGCTAACTGGTTTTGATTGGCTTTGATTTACAGGATCATTCAGCTATACTTGGCTTCATTGCTATGATTATCTTACCAGGAACAAGGGAAATGGAATACAAGCAATATCTTTTTAGTACATGCACACACTTCATGGGGAAACCAGACAAGGTGAAAACATAGACGATGTCTAAACTGTGGATTGCCATGTATGAATGATTTCTTAGTAGCTGTAATAAAAAAAATAACTTATAAAAATAATAATATGTAGCAAAATACCAGCACAAAGGGTTGGCATTATTCAAACTTTCATTGCTTCGGTGCCCATGAATCTTTACAATTCCAATTTAACAGTACTAAAACGTACTGTTTTAGTACTATTTTAATACTGTTTATCAGTCTGGTTACTTTAATTCTACTCTGACATGCCATTAAAGCAGCTGCTAGTATGCTTTTGATCAATAATTTGAAGAGAAGTGTTAAGGACATAATTAAAACGGCTTTACACATATAGCATTTCATAGCATTTCATCTGTGGAGCTTTTATGGGGGAGACAAAGACTTAGAAGTCGTAAGGCTAAAATGCAGTGCCTGTTCATAACATGAACAGGCACTGCATTTTTACTCACCATTTGAATCTCACCTGTTTGAATGAAATCCAGAATATGGTACTGTGAAGGAGTGTAGGAGGAGGAAGCATTTCATAAATTCAGTAAGAATATTTCAGTTTAATAAAAGCGCTATGGGCAGTGCATGAATGATCACTAAATAGAACTAAATATGATAAATTAATAGTCATCAACGGAGTAAGAAATAGACAAATATTATTGATACTTCTGTTGTTATTCTCATAAATTATGATTTAAACGAAAGACCTTTAAGCCTTAGCCTGAAGCTCCTGAAATCTCTAAATTGTATACTCTACCCTGATTATTGAACACCTGATCAGCTCATACTCAAGTGATTACATTTAGAAATGGATTTATTTATTCACAAACATGTAGTTATTTTCAAATGTGGACTGTAGAGTGCTAGTATACGTTACCCACGGATTGCTTGCTTTTCTGCCCTAACATGCTAAAGTTCACATGTGGCTCCAGAGAATTGAAAGTATCAGCTGTCTTGTGGTAAAGCTACACTTCTGAATGTCAAATTCACTCCATCATTATCACAAGTGTGTCCTATGAGAGCAATATCCCTCAACCCATAAGAAAGCTGTAAGAAAGAAATCTGGCAAAAATATATATTTTTAAAGCAAAAGCAATTGAAGACATTCCAAGACTTAACTGACTCATCAGTGTTTTATTAATTTCATCACTTGGGTTATCGGTATTTGTGATTGTAATGTCTTCATTTGCAATCCATCTGAAAAAAAAAAACAATGAGAAGAATGCCTACTTTAAAAGATTGAACTCTAATTTATTATTTTTGTATTCACTGGGATTAATGAAGTGAAAGGAAGATTATATTGATTTTTGTGAATTGACGATAAGTATCTGGAGAAAAAAAATAACTGACCAACTCTTGGAAAGCTGGAAATCCAGCAGGGAGAGGTGTGATTCAAACTGGTTCACCATAAATGCATTGAGGTGTTGTGTTTGTTTCCTGGAAACAACTGAGTTCATGACATCTCATGGCAGTTAAGACAGATGTACTCTTTCAGTAGAAAAACATGGATAGAAACTTAGAATCAGCAGTTCAATATCCAGGATGCACAAACACTCCTTCACAGTACATGGATTTAATTCAAACAGGTAAAATTCAAATGGTGAAAATGCAGCGCTGCATTTTAGCCTGAAGACTTCTAAGTCTTTGTCTCTCCCATAAAAGCTATACAGATAGTTATTGGAGTGCAGAATATGTTCCTGCAGACATGTCTTGGTGATATACAAATAACTTAATTCCTGACATCCCCTTTTTCTCCATCAGTGTTCCAAGATCATGCTTTGTGTGTGTGTGTGTGTGTGTGTGTGTGTGTGTGTGTGTGTGTGTGTGTGTGTGTGTGTGTGTGTGTGTGTGTGTGTGCCAGTGAAAGAAAGCAGCTTGATCCCTGGACTAGAACAGCATCATACAGTATAAGCACGCTGTTGTTGTTAATCCAACAATCCATCTTATGACGTGCATTTTGGAGTCATCTGTACGTGACAGGTCCTTTTATCGACTGAATAGGGAGCACCAGTCTGCATTTGTGCCAGGAAGGTATACTGAGGATACCATAGTTTTGCATACTCTTGCATGACCTATGTGCATGATCTTTTTTTTTCTTTTTTTAACTTCCTTTTTCATGAAACTATATTTTAGATTTGAATTATTATTAAATTTATACTTATATTGTTTTAACTCTGGCTACATTTTGTACTTTTATTTATCAATTTACTAATATGTTTATTTTTCAGTGCACTTTTTTATATTTGAATGATTCTTTTATCTATTTAATTATATACCCTAACTTTAGAATATTTGTTTATTTCTGTGTTGTTGCTGTGTTTTTAATGTATTTTAATCATGCTTCTGTTTCTTTGGCTTTTGTTTTTAATTCTGTAAATCACTTTGTGTTTGCACAAGTGGTGTGAAAAGAGCCAAACAAATAAAGTTTGACTGATGGTCTTATGATCCTTGAATGCATCACAAACATCACTCAGAACAACAGGCAGAGCTGCTGATTGTGCCTTTTTAAAGTCGTACTAACCTCTGAGTCAACGTGCCCAAAGTCGACAGAACCAGCTCTAAACCCCCAACTGAAACCGGAGCCACAGAGTTTATTAACCTGAGTGTATCTTCTCATCAAAATCCATCCATCCAGCCAACCTCAATTTGTCTCTCTGTCTGCATTTGAATTTCCTTGCCATTCTTTTTTTTTTTTTCTTTGGAGGCATCCCCTCACCTCCTGGTAGTCTTTGACGTAGCCTTGAAAGGGTGGATTCTTTCTCTGATAGCCACAGTAGAGACTATCGCCAACTTTAGAGATGTATTTTGACAGTCACTAATAGAATGACAGTTTCATCTGCAAAAAAAAGCAAAAGAAAAAAACAACAAAAAAAAACTAAAGCACCGAAATTAATGCATGCAAAAAAGGAAGTTAAAACTTTGTGAATTTGTGAAGATGACAGCACCATGGAAATGTGTCAAAATACTGAATGCAGGACAAATATTTATTTATGCACTGAGTCTGCTTATTCTGGAGAGACCTCACTCAATATCAGCATTGTACTTGGAGACACTCATACAAAGACAGCACTGGCTTACATTTTCATCTTCAAGTTTCTGGATCACATCATCTTCTATTTTGCGCTCCATCAAAAATTGTCACACCTGAGCATCCATGGTTAGACTGGACCACAGAAAAACAAGTCAATGATAACCAGTGACAAATCCTTTTCAAATCTACATTATCCATAGCTGACAGTTTTTCTCTCGCTATCGACAGCTAACTTGTTTTTCCCTCCCATCAGTTTAAGTCTGAGTGTCATCCTGGACAGCTCTTTATCATTTCATTCTCACTTTAATAATATCACCTGGTCTGCATATTTCTGTCTACAACATAAATCATCTCTGATGTTTTTAATCTCTGTACCAGAGGTGGTGTCTCTCAAACTGCAACAGAAGCTCAGCTTCCCCTAAAATGTCAAAAATTAAATGTTCAAATGTGTCCAGTTGTGTTAACATCATTGACCTCAAATGTGTTAGAACTCGTTCATCTGGAAGACGAGTTCATTCAGAGGCATCACAGCCACAGATTTCCAGAAATCGTTTTCTTTCACGGTCTACGATCAACGCATTTACCCGTAGAAGATGAGCGTCCATTCACTTCAATGGGACTGAATAGAAGAGATTTTTTTCATTGCCCCCAAACTTGACAGTCATTGGATAAATGCCACGATTTAGTCCCGCCCCTGGATGCTCAGCTTCTCTGGGGGTGAAGGGAGCTGTGGGTGTGGCCTGGACGCTGAGTTTCATGATGATTGGAGGATCAGTTGAGAGGCTAAATCCTGTTTTGATTGACAGCTGTTTTGAGATATAAACCATCATTGAATCATTGGGAGCTCAGTCCCATTGTGTTTTTTTCAAGTGGAGTTAAAAGACAAACTGGAACCAATTTCTTGGTATTTCTTGATGAAATTACTGGACCATTTTCATTGTTTATTTCTGACACTGTAAATAAAACACACTCATTGTATTTCCTTGGTTCAGTTTAACATCATTTCAGCGTTTCCTTGTTCCAGTTTAATATTGAATCGTTAGTTCGTCCACAGAACATTTTCTTGAAAAGGAACAGAGCAGAATTTACAGACATTCCAAGTCTGCCGCAGGTTCAGGAGTCTCCACATTCAGATAGCAGCTCCCTGACGTCCACAAGTCAGATAAAATGTCCCAGAATCTAAAGCGAGCTGCCAAGAGCGCATCTGAACACTCATGGAGGTGTCAGACTTTTTCCGATCAAATATGGGATGAAGAGAGAGAGAAAGAGAGGCGGTACCACAGAACACCAGAAAAACGGTGAAAGCTGCAGCTCTAACTTCTCTGTCTGATCATCTTTTTTTTTTTTTTTTTTAGATCATCTTTTTTTTCTCTCTCAGTTTTTTAGCACAGACTGTAAACTATTTATAGATATGGCTAAAGATGAGAGACTGCCAACTCCTATTTCTGATAACATAAATCAACCCATCATGACAACAAACGTGGCCTTGGTATCTTGGGGTACTGAAGAATAATCTCAAACACTGCTGCATTTGGCATCTAAATTTGTATCCATTGTTTGTATGTGCGATTGTGTGCACATCGTACGCCTCAAAAGCAATGATCTTATTTGTAAAATATGTGTTACTTAAGTCTCTAAAATAATGCACAGACATCTGTGAAAATGCTTTTTGGCAGCATCTCCTTACCGATGCCCGGTACGATGTGGAAGTGATCATTGACCTCCTTGTCCACAGCAGTGGTGATGATGCGGACTTTTGGGAAAGCGTATGCTACTGAGTGGACTCCCATTTCTGCCATTAGCAGGGACAACAGGAAGATCTTATCCTCCACAACATCATGGTCCTTCCAAAAGAAAAAAAATACAACACAAGCGAAGAAAAGTAAATAACTGAACAACTGTCTAAACCAATGTTAAAGCAGCTATCATTGCACTAACCAGACACCACCCAAAACTTAACTGTTGAGGAGTTTTCAATGCAAAACCTGAATGAAGTTACGTAAAGCAGGATGAGTGTTTTTGGAGAGGACAGCTGTCCATTCAGTCCCACTCACCAGCAGAACTCGTACAGCCATGAGAGCAGCAGCTCCGGTAGAGACGGTGCTGTCCATCAGGATTACATAGTCTTCACTGATATCTTTAGGCAAACGAAGATAATGAAGCTAGAAAAAGAAGAAAAACACAAACATTTAATGCACTTAACCATGATTAGGTATTCTTAATACAGGAACCAGCCTGTTTTTACTCATCAAATGTCCATGGTCATAATAATGTAGTCAGACAGACAAACACACGAACCTCTGGTTCTCCTGTGTCATGGTTGGTCTGAATGAGGATTTTTCCAAGTCTGATGTCTTTACAGATGGCCGTAAGAGCCTGCTCCATGGTTTCCCCAGCTCTCAGGATAGAAACACCTGTGATCTAGAGAAGAACATCCTGATATGAGGAGCATTTCTCTCATTTTACTTAAGAATCTTAATAAATTATTTCAAATATGTAATTTGTAAGGGTGCTCCAATTGGGATTTTAGGTGCTGATCATTGATTGCAAGAATCATAATCTATGGATACTATACCATTTATTAATTCACCATTTTCAAAAACATGTTATGTTTGGTATTAGTCAGTGTAAACCTCATGATTTTATAACTAGTGTTTAATAACTACAAAAAATCTTCTTAGTATTTTATTTAACAGCAGCAGCCAACAGAAAAATACATTTCACTGTGTAATTTAGTCATTAACAAAAACATTGTACATTATTACATTGTACAGGTTGCAACTTAATTTGGAAACAGTATTGAATAGCTAATTTATTGATTTATCACTGATTTATGGACGTTTGATTTTGAGCTTTATTTATTGAAAGTTAAGGGCTTCTGTTTACTGCATGATTATTATAACTGCACAATCTTCATTTGCTTGACATTGAGTCGATGTCAAGAAAAGTATTCAGAGATTTTCCACTGATGAGCCCACTTGAATCGTAGGCTACAACTGATACAGAGGTGTGGGCAGATGTAGAATTGCAGCAGTGGCGGCTGCTGATTGTTAAATCAGGAGAAGCCCATTTTACGTGTTCAGGGTTGGAGTGGTTCATACCATCCCAAAGCTGAAGATAGCAAAGTTAAAAAGAATTAGTAATAACATAACTGTTATGTTAAGCAGGTTAATCCACAGAATCCAGGATTCCAAATTTTTACATTCTTATTTTTTTTCTTATCTTTTTACATAATTTATTTTATATTTTATTCAGTGTGTGGGGTGGCTTAATTATTCTAGCACCACACTCTATAAACAAACAACAAACAAATGAACAACGACTGGATTGACAAAACTCAATGAACGACATAGCAAAACAACGAGGATATATTTATTATTTACAGAAGTGTATGTGTGAAGAAACGATGGAAATGAATGAAACTCTGACAGCACTTTCTCCAACAACCTCTCTCTCTCTCTCTCTCTCTCT
>JBAMYA010000001.1:2982692-2992880 GCA_037176975.1 Arrhamphus sclerolepis | reverse complement strand
CCTTGATATATTCTTAAGGTGATAGTAGGCTGACTTTGTTATGACCTTAATGTGTTTTTCCAGATTTAGGTCTGAGTTGAACACTACACCCAGATCTCTGGCCTGGTTGGTGGTTTCTAGGTGTATGGCTTGAAGCTCTGTGGCCCTTATTTCCTCCTTAAGATTTAATAGGATAGATTCCAGCCAGGTGCTGCTTATCATCAGTCCTCAGTGGAATCAATATCAGTATCAGTAGGTGTGCAGACCAGCCAGTTTGCTTTTTTGGAGCAGTCAGGTGTGTGAGGAGATAATAAGTGGCCATAATAAGCCAGACGAGAACCTCTAACATGGTCGACTCCCTTCTCCTTTCAGGTATCGTGTCTCCACTTACAGTGACAGGGTCGGCTGTATGTAAACTACCATTCCAAACCACACGGTGGCGGTAGGGCACCGCTTTCGCTCTTTGTTGACCGCCAAAAAAAGAAAAGAACATGCCAACAAAAACTAAGAAATATATGAAGAAAAAGATACTAAAATGAAACAAGAATATTGGAGGAGCTAAAGATGATTGCAGCATTTCTGTTTTTAATTTTTATAATATACAATGGTGGCGCTGAATGAGAAATGACGACTCACGTGCCAAGCAGACATTAGCCAGCTGAATGACATCATCTCCTGTCCTGTGTACCCAATCAGCAACAACACCAACACAGCAACAACAGCAACAACACCTCCATCAAGAAGTTTAGTATGGCCACTCTGAGCTACAACACAAATGTATTTTTCCTCGCAAAGAGTCCTAAAGTCCTCTTTTGCAGGGCTGTTTCTGGTAATGGAGGCACACATCAACATCCAACCCCTGAAAAATTACCTGGAAATGCACCTTATGTGAAGACAGACAGTACCAACCCGTTTTTCCCATTGTCTGAGGTATGACCCAAGAGCACAAGATCAGGAGGCCAAAGTATCCAGATAAAGTCCTTTATTATTATCATAAAAATAAGTTATAATGTTATGTTAATGTTATAATGTCTCCATTCTCCTCCTTGTTGGAGCAAACATGTGTTCTGGAATACTTTGCCATCTTAGGTCTGCATTTGATGTGCTCTCGACAAAATGAGTGGAGCAGTAGAAATACCCGGATGTGACCCGGGTATTCAGAATTGGACAGTATTTCAGGTGATGACTCTGATGACTGATGACCACAGAACAGAAGTACTGATAAGTACGCATACTGAGAAATAGCCAGTATACAGGCAGAGGCTGACATCACACAGGTAAAATTGAGGACAGAAGGGATTCAGGGGGTAAAAAAGAACTGAAGACAGAAAGAAATAGGCCCTCAAAGTAAAACAGGAAATTCAAAAACAGGGGACAAGGAACAAAAGAAACAAGGAGAACTAAGAAAAGAAAAAGCCTTTGACAGACAGTATCTTCAGGTGTAAGGTTTCAGAATTCTCTAAAACATCTCTCTTTGTGACAGACCAGGGTGTTCATTTATAAAACTGTGCATAGGATCTTTACTAAAAGTTTATGTACAACCAAAAGCCAGAAAACACAGACCTCCTGGAAGTTTGCGCAGGTAGGTTGGCAGCATATTTCACCTTCAACACACCCACTCTCTACCATAAATGGTCATTGCGAAGGACCTCGTGAATGCTTTCTGCATATAAATCAGCTGCTGCCAGCCATCACATGCAGCGCCTGCCTGTCTGTTCTCTGTGTGGAGCCAGGCCATCGTGCCACTAAATTTGTTAGAACCATGTTTGAGTCACAAAAAAACTTGTACATTGATCATATTTTTACGGTTCATAGAGACACATTCATCCTCACTCGGATCCCTTATAGAAACATGATTATGTATGTTAACAATGCCATCCAATTTCCAGCTATTGTCAATCATATCAAACACATGTGGTTTGTTCAGAGGAACACAGGAACACACATTCTCCTGTCAAGTATTGTTTTGTTTTGTTTTGTTTTTTCCTTTATACTAGCTGCTGTGGGTATAAGTTGTTCCTGCTGAAATTATGCTTAATTTTTGCTGCACATGGAGCTGAGCGTTTAGGCCAAACAACTCATTGATTTTGCATCTTTAAACTTGCCTTGGTAGAGCTCTCCTTTCATAATCATTCTGTTTCAAGAAAATAGTCAACTGCAGCCACCACTTCCTGTGGCTATAGACCTGTGCTTGATCATCCTGATTATATGAACCACTTGGGTTTCACATCCAGTATGAAATTGTGCTTTTTGTCCCCTGCAACCAGGTACTAAGTTAGAGGCCACTTTACTCTTACAGACATGTTCAGATTTCAGTTAATTGAAACTGTGGATCTTGGTTTATTGTTGTGAAATTACTTTTTTAATGCTGTTTCTGTTTGTAAGCCCCACACAGTTATGATTTAAAAATTATTGACTGTTTTAATCCTGAAATCCCTCTCTGATATTTTTTTCAAATGATTTTTTTATATCAGTCTTATAATTTTCAGTGACTCATTTCCAGAGACTGTGAGCTCAACACTTGCAGGAGGAGTCATGTGGGTTTGGAGCACTGGGTTACTGACAGTAGCCAAAGGCGAGAGCCTTGGCATTCTGACCCTCAACTCCCAAAACTGCCTTTTGAAATGTGACCTCTCTGGTGGGGAAGGAGCACAAACTTGTGAGTGAGGTTGAGAAGAGTCAGACAGTCAGATTCACACAGTGAGAGGCTAGAGAGGCTGGACCTTATTCCACTCTGCAGTTGCCCATGGTGAGAGGTGACGTGCTGGAGTGGGATTACTCATTGCCAGCCTTCCTGGTGTTACTGGTGGGGGTGCTGAAAAGTGGTCCTGAAGGGCACTCTGTTGTTCTGCTGGGGACTTAAAGCTCACGTGCTAAACAACAGTCTTACTTGAAATTGTGAGAAACCACAACGATCTGAACCTGAGTGGTGTTCTGTTGTTGGACCGCACTGCTGGACACACTTTGTGAACATCATGCTTGAAGTTAAAGGTATTCATAAATGCATGTGACACAGGAACACCCTTGGTTACGGTTCACTGTTTGACTTTATAGCTGTGACATCAGATTTGTGGCCATATTGTTTGAACACTAGGGTGAAGAGAGAAGTTGAGTTGTCAACTGATCAGTACCATAAGTTGGATCAAACCCAAAAGTATGATGGGGGTTTTCTGTGGACTTCGGACAGAGGAACTTAACTGAAAGATTTTCAGCTTCCACCTCTGATAGCACTTCACCTCTTCAGGTTAGGGCTTACCTTGAGTTTCTCGAGGTCTTGTTCATGAGTGAAGGAAGAATGGAGCAGGTTATTGACATGGTGGATTGGAGCAGCTACCGCAGAAATGCAGAAGCTTCTTTTTACTGCTCTGTCGTGGTTAAGAGAGATCTGAGCCAAAAGGCCAGTTTACCACTTGATTTGCATCACTACCCTCACCTGCGGTCATGAACTGTGAGTAATGCCCAAAAGAATATTAGTGGCTACAAGTGGCTGAATGAGTTTATACGTAGGATGGCTGGACTCTCCCTTAGATACAGGGAGAGATTATCAGTCACTGTGGGGAAGCTCTGAGGAGAGTCGCTACTCCTCCACATCAAGAGGAGCCAGCTGAGGTGGTTGAGGTATCTGGTTAGAGGCATTGCAGGCATGTCCAACCAGGCGGATGCCTCGGGGCAGACCCAGGACATGCTGGAGAGATTATATCTCTCGACTGATTTGGGAACAAAGACCTGCAAAAAGCCCTGAAGTAACTGTATAGTGAGGTTGTTTTTAAATGTGCTATATAAATAAACTTGACTAGTGTTTAAGACTTTGTATATGACCTGTATTGCCATGCACGGTCTGAAATTGGGGCAGCCACTCCTGGGACAGTTGGCAACTGTCTTTATTTTTTTATTTTGTTTTCCATTTGTAAATGGTATTTGTCACTGCAGGTTACTGAATTGCTGCTTCTTTGTAAATGGTTTTATAACCCCTAACCTCTTAAAATGCATCAACAGTACTTTTCCTAAACCACTGATTAAGTCTCTCCCTCTTCTCATTATGGACTCTTGAATGTTCTGGGCAAGCAAACTGACCAAAATATCAGATTTTTAGAGGTCTGCACATCTGCTGATAGTTCATTCATCTAGGGCTCAGAATGAATGGTACCTGGCCGCAGTAATCAGCTGCAGCCACAAGAGTGATTAACAGTCACTAGTTAGAATACAAACACATTCACTCTCTGTATTGCTATGCAGAACAGATGTGCTACATTGTTATTATTACTGTCAAACAGGTTTTCAAACAGAATTAACAAGAACTGGTTGACTGTGGTTGAGTTAGAAGTGACCCATATCAAGTTACACTGTGGTCTGTGTATAAAAAAACAAATAAAAATGCTTCTAATGAATAATTCAAACAAAATTCAGTAAGTTCACATCGTAGAATAGGAGTAGTTGCGCTTGTACTCTGGCCCAAGGCTGGGAGTTTACTCTCATACTCTGCTGCTGTGCAAGAATTGTCCTTTT
The DNA here is from genome assembly GCA_037176975.1 of Arrhamphus sclerolepis. Taxonomy (NCBI): domain Eukaryota; kingdom Metazoa; phylum Chordata; class Actinopteri; order Beloniformes; family Hemiramphidae; genus Arrhamphus; species Arrhamphus sclerolepis. The sequence continues at coordinate 2,988,395 of JBAMYA010000001.1, read as the reverse complement.
TTTGTGAGTTACACTGTTGAGATGTAGACTCTGTGTTAAGCTCTTTTTTGTAGACAAAAGTACAAGGCTTTGGGGGCATGTTTTTGGCAAAATGTGACTGTTGAGCACTTTCCATCTGGGTCTGCACAAGTGATATGTGATCCACTTCACACACATATGCACACACATACATACACACACACACACACACCTCCTGCTGTTACCATAGATGGGATTAGCTAGCTCACCCTCATTTTTCTTTCTTTTCACCATCACTCTCTCTTCTCTCTTACCCAATATTCTGTCTCTCATGTCAGCACAATTCAAGCTACATACGCATATTTTTTTCCTCCATTCCTGTTTTCACATTTACACATACCCGTTCCTGCACCCCCCCCCCATGTTCTCCCCAGGGTGCCATAGTAACTCAGTGGGAGAGGAGCGTCACCCCTGCACAACTCCCCTCTGCGACCACACCCCCATCCTCTTCCTATTTCCTCTCCAATCACGTTCTAGCTGCACTTTTTATGCAATACCCCAAACTCCTACACCTGCAGCTTGTCGCCCTGGTCTTGGCCAATAGGAACTGGCAGTTTTTGCATCTCAGCAGGGGGCGTAAAGCTGCTCAGCAACAATGAGGTGGGGGTAGGGGTGGGGGTGGGGGGGTTGTAGTAAAAATGGTGACCTAGTTTTTCTTTCTTTCTTTTTCAACACCCCCACCGTTCTCTATCCTCAGTTACCAGAAAAAAAACCTCTTCAGAAAACACCAGCGTGGTTTTCAGATCCGTACTGGGCTAAGTAGGCTCTCACAGAGAGGAAGCTGGGATTGAAAGGGATTTTAATAAGGTGGAGCACTACCTCGAAAAGCACTATCAAACACCAAATGCACTGACTTTATTTTGAAAACTGTAAACAGGGTGAGCGAACAAGTGCAATGTTCATAATTGTATCTTCGAAGTGTTTTAGGAAAAGCTATGTTGATATGAAATGACCACCAATAATATTTTATAATTTCACCATGGAATTAATATTTTCAGTGAAATAATTAAATAAATAAACAGTAACAAGGACTCTTAAATAAAAAATCTCAGAAGGATCTCAGGGACCTAAGCAATGAAAACTAAAACTAGGGAATATGACGGTTACACATCATAAAATGTGAGGCTGTGTTATTAATTCATTTCTTTTCCCTGTAACTATACGCGCTACACTGTAGCAGAAATGTGTGTACAGTTTTTACATTATTTTTGATGATTTTCTTTTTTTTAACTCTTGATAATTTGCACTATTACTTTTTATCATTATTATTATTATCACTATTATTATTGTTATTGTTATTCTGGAACCAAATAATCGTCGCTGATCTCTGAGCTTTTATGATAGAAGGATTTAAAAAATATTTTGTCAAAACAGAAGCAGAACTAAAGTAAAATTAACCCACTAAGTGTCCTTGTAAATAGTAAATATTAATAAAGACATTTAAAAAGACACCAAAAATGATAAGAAAAAATAAGGCATACTGGAGTTCAGCATTTAATCTACTGTTCATCCACTTATTGGCTATGATAAAACATGAGAAATAGAGAAATTCATGTAAATAGGTTGATGATAGGGGAGGGGGAAGATAAAGCTTAGAAATGTCGTTTTCACCTGAAAAAAATTCTTTACAAGCAGAAACATCAAATATTGTTGTCTATCAATGTTAAATTCAGTTCAAATGATTTTACTTGAATAGTAATAGTAGATTCACAATAAAGTCATGTCACATCATGGCATTTTACACAGACAATAATCTATAGTTAACAAAGTTAAATGTAATCCAATTAAGTCCATGTGTATTCCAAGCGTTCCAATTTTCTGTAATTCATTAATGATCCAGTTCATTCCTAATTATAAACTAATCAATTCCAGTTGAGTTTGAATTCAAAATTTACATAATTTGAACATATCAATGAATTTGCAAAGCCTTACTTTTCTTTCATTTATATATGAAATTTACTTTCACCCTTCCTCATTTTGCTTCATCCTATTTGCCCTTAAACAGCATTCTTATTGAAAAAAATGTTACATTTCGTAAATCTCTGAAAATAACTTCTTCATATGAGAGTCAATTTTTTTCATAAAAATGTTAAATATTTATTCCACATACGCCCACATGCATTCAGTTATACACAAGGAAAAACAAATGATAAAGAAGAGTAAAAGAGAAGAGGCAAGTGTTGTTTTTTTTTTTTCCCCTCCTATTGGTGCATGATGGAAGAAAGATTTGAAGCTTTGATTTCAGTGGGGAGAGTTTCGCCATGTGAAACAGCTCCCTTAATGGCTACCAAGGCACCAGTTCACTTTTGATGGGCAATGCCAAACACTGAGATGTGTTTGATCTTGTTCAAATGTGTACTCTGGTTAAAATGTGTTGATGTCTTCTTTTGAACCATAGCTAATTCAAACTCACCACAGTGAAAGAGTTCTTTTTTAGAGGAAGCAGGGATTTGTGACTTTGATGTGAATCTGAAATGAGAAGCTTATGTGATACGGTGCAGTGCCCAGAGAGGTGCCTCTGACATTGGCCGAGAAGCATGCCCCTGGAACTCCGTATCTACTTTTGGTAATTACATAGAGCCTCAACATGGCATTGGGCCACACAACCAGGAGAGATGTCATTAAAACTCCTCAGGTTTTGGAAAAGAAGCATAGGACTGTCTTAATGCTCATTATACAAAGCACACTTATTTCTGATATAAACAGTTACCGCTGTCCCAGTTTGGCAAGACATAGATTGAAAACACAGATATGTTTTTTGATGAGGCTCAAATTGTAAGCCAATGTTAAAAAGAACTGTGCTTCCTTTGACAATATTTCCTGCCAACACTTCCACAGAAAACCCAGAGCAATTTCACATGGCACATGGAGTAACAGCTTGACTTTTGAGGAGATCGTGCTGTTTGATGCTGATTCAAAGCTAAGTGTATGATCCTTAGACACAATGGGCCACCAGGTACCAGGATATAAAGTGCAGTTTAAGGGCAACTCTGAACCGCATGGATGCAAACCCCAATTAAGCTTTTAACAAAGCATTATTTGGACAAGCTACAGCTTTGATAGGAGTTGAAAACACACACATATGTCGAGCAAACTCTCTCTTGGTCAATATATTGAGTTTCTCTGCAATTTTAACAGTTTTTTTTTCTCAAAACAGAAGTTTTTCTTATCATTAATCTTAGTGGGTTTTGAAGGTCGACATATTCATTCCAGCACTGAGAAGAAGTTACAAAGAAGGTAAAATGGTTTTCATCAGTATTTAAAATACATAACTTTATATGAAAAAGTAAAACTTTTTACTGCCTGTGTGTCTATGTGTGTATATATATATGTATATATACATATACAGAAAGTCTGAATGAACAATATAAATGCATTTATCCATTTCTTGACTGTGTAATTTATTGGTACATGTAATTTATGAGCATGGACTGTTTATATTCCAGAGCATGTAAAGAGGGACACCAGATCTGTCCTTCAAATATGATGCTAACATTTGGAGAAACCTTTGGAATGACACAGGTTTGTCAAAGCATTCTCATGTCAAGAGAATATATGTAGAGTTTCAAGTGGGAACCCGAAAAACTGGGACAGAGCAATGGAGTGTCCCCCGTGGAAAGGTTTCATTCCAGAGGCATACATGTAGTTCAGTAAATGTCACAGTAATCTGTGAATTCAATTTTAAATAGTCCCTGCACTAATGTATTCATTTTCTGGAGGGGCTGCATTTGAGAATTTAAATTTTTATACTTGAGATGAAACCAGCTACCCAGTCAAATGTCTGGAAAAATAATGGATGTGTGATCCCATGTGTGAATGCAGTATAATCCACTGAAAAGGATTTATTCAATTATTGCTGCTTCATCTCCATTGGCTTGTGCTTTCTAATCACAAGACAATAGAGATATGTATATGTAGTATAGGTAACACAAAAACATAATTACCATCAAAATGGAGAAATTCATCTACCATTCTTAATGTGATGCAATTTCCACAGAATACTTTTTGGACTATATCCCCTATACTTATGCTTGAGGCACTGGTCAGAACAGTTTCCACTTGTAAAAACATGCCTCACATGCAGATGAAAATCCCCCACTGTGAAGCACGTGTGTTAATGTGCATATGCAGAAGAGGCATGGAGCTGTTTGTGCAGACATTTGCTGGTGTTCATGAGTGATAAGTCTATTGTTATAGTTTTTCAGCACAAATGCTGTAATGCTAACAGTAGTATTAGAAGGTAAGTTTGAACACCAAAATCTGTATTTGATCATGGAATAAAATTACTTTTTACATCACAATCCATTGATCATCAACATATCTTTCACTAAGATGGCAATAGAAAGGGAAATTTTGTCATATCATCTTTTGGGAGCTGTTATTATTAGAGTGCAATAATATCTAATGTATAGGATTTAAATAGATAAACATTCCTGTATTTGCAACACATAGAAGAGAGAAAGCTTAACAGTGATTAGAGTTGCCATTCAGAAGAAATGACAGGAGGTCCTCTATTTCTTTGATGGAAATACAAGAAAAACTGTTTAAGTTTTACGTCAGAAAAATTATACTGTCAAAGATGACATGGTTAACAAAATAGCATTCTATTTAACTAAATGGCATTTGAGAATGTTTTCAAGTAAATTTAATTGTTAATGATAAAATGTGACACGAATGTTTTCATGTGCTAAAATGAATGTGATTAACATAGCTTTCAAAAAGAAAAGTGGCCATAATGTAATGTCAAAAATAAATCAGGAAATTTCAGTTGTTTTGTCTCCTCTTAATCAAAGCTAAACAATGCACACAGGTGTCATTGTTCAATCTGTAATTATTCTCATGGTGCGCCTCTGGCACTTGTTCATTATGAGGGGACAGGATTTTAATTTCTTTAATATTTGTCTCAATTAAAAGGCCTCAAAAGAGGGAAAGATAAGCAATGATGTTGATGTCTCTTGACGTTTAAAGGTTATAAGTAGAACAACACCTGCTTCCAGGATGTTCAGCTGCCATTCTTAATGGAAACAATGGCGTCTGAAGTGATTGAAAGGCTGATTGTTTTCTACCCAGTTTGAACCCATGTCACTGCCAAAGAGAGTACAAGTCAAAGCCACAAATCAGTAGTTACAAACTTGCTCTAGATAGCAACAAAACAGAAGTCCATACAGAAATATTATATGCCCAAGTTTATTTAACATATAACAAACAATCAACAGTCAAGCCCTGCCAGAAGATGCCTTTTATAGGGGGTGAGGTTGACTTGGCTACATGGTTCAAGATGGGTCTGGAGGGCAATCCAGTGCATTGGTGGAGGTCTGCTGCATGACACTGGCCCAACACATGAGCACCAACTGTGATCCAGTCTGCAACACTGGTTGTACTTACTGGTTGATGCTGAGCAAGTGTCTGAGGTCAACATCACTGCTTTATGTCTGACTGCTTGGCTGTTTTATTTCTGGTGGATATGAGGATTACATACAGATCACAACACAAACCTCAACGCATTCATCTACACAGACGGACGTACAGCACATAAACATAGCAATCATCCATCACTCTCTTTTATCTTCTGTTTTCATCTGTCCTGTCCTTTTGTTTTCCACTGTATATGATTTTAGTCTTCTCTTACGAAATTGGGTTTTTGGTAGTAAAGCATGTTACATTAAGTGAAAGAGCGCTGGTGAA
>JBAMYA010000001.1:2966260-2982592 GCA_037176975.1 Arrhamphus sclerolepis | reverse complement strand
GCTGGGTAAGAAGGAAATGAGGAGAATTAGGACAGTGGGAAGGAAGAACAGAGGAGATGTACAATATATGGATTCAAGTATGTTATAAGAGAACATATGATATAAAATATATCAAACATAACAATAGTAGAGTAGTGTATTAGGCTCATGGGGTCACCATGCCTCACCTGCACACTGGACATAACTTAGTGAAGATAGTTTATGATGTGAAGGTCTTTTACTGAGTGCTAATCCTTTCTACAGAGCACAGGTTTCTTGTGTTTATATTAACCTTATTTTGACTTTTATGGCAGTAACAAATCCAAAAAACAACAAACCAAAAAAAATTATAAAGTAATGTCTACTATTGTGTTGCATCCAGTCTTCCTTGATAACAACTGTAAACATCTGGTAATTGAGGACACTACTTGCTGAAGTTTTAGGAAAGGAATGATTCTAGCTACTGAACAGTCCTGGGGCTTTTTTTTTTTTTTTTTTGATACACCAAATGTCTTCTGTTATTAAAAGATTTGGACTGAAACAAGCCAGTTCAGCATCTGGTTTCTTCTCCTGTGAAGCCATGCTGCTGTGATGGAAGCTACATGTGGTTTAGCACTGTTTTGCTGAAATATGAAAAGTCTTCTCTGAAAGAGACGCTGTCTGGATGGAAGCATATGTTGCACAAAAAAACTAAAAAAAAAAAAAAAAGTTAAAAAACTGGATTCTTCAGCATTGATGGTGCCTTTCCAGATGTGTAAGCTGCCCACTAATGCACTAAAGCAACCACATATCAGAAATGTAGGCTTTCGACCTTCTGATATCACCCTACAGGTCTCTCAGAGTGCGGATTATTCTTCTGTATTTGGGGGGGTACTGCCTTTATAACACTTCTTTGATGGCCATTATGATGATCATCAATATGAACAGTTGCCATAAGGTTACAGGAGGGATCCTTAGTAACATGTATGCAACACGGGGTCATGGCCTGGACATCCCGAACCCCCCCGAGGGAACTGGGCTTAATAAAGTGGGGCCCTGTTGAGGAGACCCGCATTTCATTTTATGTCACCCCCAGTTGACTTTTCGTGGCGTTGCAGCAGGGGGGCAAAGACCCGGGACCCACCCTAGGCCTACCATCGGGGTCCTCTGGAACCCCTGGATGATTCTGGGGTCCCAGACCCTGGGGCAAGATTTTAATAACTCCCCAGAGTTGGGAGTTGAGTGCTCTGAAATGCAAATACTAATTACTCAGGTGGCTCAGTGGTAGAGGGTTTGGCTATGAACCTGAAGGTTGGTGGTTCAAGCCCCCTCCTGGGTACACCGAAGTGTCTTTGGGCAAGACGCTGAATCCCTGATTGCTCCCGGTTGTCAGGCCAGCGCCGTTGTATGGCAGCTCCGCCGACAACCAATGTGTGTGTGTGAATGGGTGAATGCTTACAGTGTAAAGCGCTTTGGCGCTGTAGGACTACAGTTGTAAAGCGCTATATAAGTGCAAGCCATTTACCATTACTAATAAAAATGATATACATTTACAACCAGCCTACTTTGAAAAGGTTTTATAAGAGTCAAGACTTAACTCCTTGTTTCTCAGATAACATTTGTAATCTTTGGGGTTTGGAAGTGGAAAAGCGTAGAGATCTGTAATTCCAACATAAACTTTTTACAAAATTACTCTGAGCCTAAGCTGTCCTCCTTTTAAAGTAGTTAAGAAGTATACTGTTTCATGAAAAATTATATACTTTGCAAAAAAATTTTAAAAAAAGGTGAACGGGGTTTAAAAACAGGACATATAACCACAGAGCTACAGGAATAGTACAAGAATCAGAGGACCAGTGTCACTGTCAAAACAAGCACCAACAAGATAGTTAGATAGATAGATACTATGTTTTACGTGTTTTCTGTAAATAAGAGACTTCAGTCAAAGACAAACGTGAAAGAATAAGGTGTATGTGTTCAGTTTAAAGAATTAATTACATCAAGACAGAGTTTTACAAGGTGCACTTAAACAAACTTAACAGTAATTGTAAAAGTCAATCATGGGTCCTCAAAATCATTCTCCTAACTAGAATTTAGAATTTTTTTTTTTTAAACTTTATTTAATTTATTATTACTAATATATTGTTAGCTTTGTGTATATATCTATACTGTTTTGTTTTCTGTTCAACATACAATGTTTTTGTCTGTGTGTGTGAGAGAGGGAGGGATATTGTGCCACAAATTTATTATTCATATTATTTTGTGATTCAGAAATTCAAAATACATTATGAGAGAAAGGAGACTCCATCACAATGTTTGTTTTGTCCTAACAAAAGTATTAAAGGAGATGCTAGTATTTATGCATAATTGATGATAATTTTAATAATTCAGAACCTGAAAAGATGCAGGTGAATATCTGCCACTTGTTTACCAAAATGACTTCAAACTTGATCGTGCACTTTTCTGGATCATCAGTAATAGAAAAACAACAAATGTGAATTTGATTGGATGAAGGGCTGTTGACAAAAGCAAAGAGCTCACACACACACACACACACACACACACACACACACAAAGATTCCGTTGTTTGTTAAATTTTTAGTTTTCTAAAGCACATTGGAATCTTCAGCAATGTCGAGCCTACAGCTTGTACAGCTTAAAAAAATAAATAAAAAAAAACTGATGAAGACACAATTTCTGTGGGAAAGACGTATATGAAAAAGCTGCAGTACACTCAGATAAATTAATCTGTGCTGTGCTGATAAACTTTGTACTTAAGTACCCTACTAATCAGTAGATTTGTGCTGACACGAACGTTTGCAGCTATGACAGTAATTTGCAGTAAACTTTCACAATCAGCAATGAAACTGTAACCATGAGGCAGCACAGCACAAGTTTCCTCAGAGGCAAAAGTGAATAATCTGGAAAAGACATGACAAACACTGATTTCACTCACAATGACACAGGGACAGAGTCAAGTTCAAATAAATGGCTCCTTCACGTGGAAACATTTCTGGTCATCCATGATAATTAGTGAAATTACTGACTTGAAAATGTCTCTGTAGATAAATAGATCAATACACTCACAAATGCATGCAAATAGAGCCTGTCTGATGAGTAGATCAGGAGCGGGACCTGCCAGTCACCCAGAAGAGCGAAGAGAAACACACTGACAAACCATATTTATAGGTACTGTGCAGGTCTGTGAATTCCTGTAAAAGTACTTGCCTGCGAGTTTTGCGTACGAGTTGTTACGGGTCCCAGTAGCTTATTTGAGGGGTGGTAAAGGTAAAGATGTCTCGTCTTCTACTCAGCATCTCTACACATCATTCATTCTTTTCTAGACATGGATCTACCAGCAAGCATGTCTTTTACGTTCTGCTCACAGGTATGAAGATAATTTATGGATGTTTCCCAAAGATGAATCCAACCCAACATATTAGTTGACCTACTCTGAACTGAGAAAAGTCTTCAACAAGCAATTAACATGTTTCATAGAAATTTACCGTTTGTTTTCAACAATATGAGCATGCTAACCTATTTCTGTGCCTGAAGCATACATTTTTGCACAGACAGCATAGGTGGCATCTGGAGCATTTCTGCCTCACTGCCTTTATTTCCATTGTAGCTGGTTAGATTGACAGATCTTTCTTTCTCTCCTTCTTATTTATCAAACAAAGTCCTGTGTAATCCAACTTAGTTTATTGTGCTGTTGTATTACACATTGTTATCATTTCAAGGTGATGGTCTTCTGCCAATTAGAAAGGGGACAGTCTGGGTCCTTCACCAGTCCATATGCTGAGGTATTCTTAGGTAAACCAGCAAACCTCATACACCCTTGATGTGTTCATCAGGGTGTGATTTGGTGTTTGAATATGTGGTATGTCCAGTCCATTTAGAATTTGGTGATGAATTGAAGCAAAAATCACAACACAACCATCACACATTCATTCAGATACACCACATGCATCTTCACACTACACACAATGCACCCATATACATATAAAATTAGGGCTGTGCTGCACGGTAATGTGCAATAATTAATTAACACCAACAATTATTGCACCTTAATATTTTCTTTTTTTTTTTTGTTTTTGTTTTTGAAAGTCCACTGCTTTCATAATCAGAATACAACTATGGTTCACGGAAAAGAAGTGGCCGGGACTGAAAAATGGAGAAAAGTACTAAAATCTTGCACAAACATTTGAATTTTAAACCTCTTCCAGACGGCAGAGCTGAAAGAAAAAGGTTATTGTAGACACTGCAAAGCTGAATTTTCCTGTCACTGGAGTGCTACTTGTCTGAGATATTACTTTTCAAATTTGTTTTATGTCACAAATTATTATTTATTTCAGTATTTAATAAGTTGAGTGTCATCACTGCTTGCCACAAAGGCATGTTCTGTTACAACTGAAAATAAAATTAAAGTAGAATGCACCTTTAAAGTCATTATTATTGATAAATTGTGAAAATAATTTCAGGATCATAGCAGTGAGTTTAAAAACAGGCTGATGCATATTTGGACAAGTTGAGTAAAGACTTGAATCTGTCTGAAATAGCCTTTGAATAAAAGATTTATTTTCAAGTAAAAGTAAGTCAAACAACCTGATGACGTGCACAAGAATGCAGGAAATGGCATCTACTCCATTAAAATAAAATAAAAAAGTTAGTTATTAGTTGGTTAGTTGTTTTAATGTTTGATTTGATTATGTTAATGTTTAAGTTGAGATTTGTGTAGGGAATACTGCTGTTAAAGAGTTAACTTGTTTACAAAACAAATGTGATAGAACCTTTGTTGCTACAGCATCACTTTAAAATAGAAGTGTTAATTATTGAATTTTACACAGGTCTGTCTGGATTTTCTGCTATTAATAGTGATTAATAGCTATTGATAGCAGAAGGTCATGTGAATTTTTAACTATTTGTCCAGAAGCACATTTGCAGTATCAGACACTGATGTTGGACGAGCAGACCTGGCTCACCTTCTCAGCTCTTCACTCATCCCATGTGCTCTATTGGTTTGTGCAGGCCAGTCAAGTTCTTCCACACCAAGCATGGACTTTGCTTTGTGCACTGATGCAATGGTGATTTTGGAGATAATCGACAACAGACTTTCTTGAAAGTCTGTTTTTACCTGGGCTGTAAAGAAAACTAGTCAGACAGTGTCAAAATTACTTTAAAAGTAAAGAAATAAATAAACTATCCGACGCATGCATCCCAATCTTATCAATTTATTGACTTTCTAGAGCAAAACATTCAAACTTTGTCAGAGTTTGTAATGTTTATGCCTTGATTCAATACAAACTCATCTGTTATTCTATCTCCGTTTGACACAGTCAGTTTGTTACACCTCTCTAGTGCCTTCAATCCTCCCCACTGTGCTTTATGAAATGCACAGAGGCAGATCAGTGTATTCTGTGTCTGAGGTGAAAGTAGGCTGGAATGGTCCACAACAACATTCCAACTAAAGATTCTGTGGCGGCGTATTGTTCTGGTATGAGAAGAAAAATGCTGTCTTTCCAAAACCCATGTTCAAATCCAGTCACACCAGCATTTTCAACAGAAGGAAACAAAACAAAACAAAAAAAGAAATCAAAAACACCTGTTAATCTCATGCCATTTTTAACAGCATGTTATCTCTGCACTCTCTGCTTTTCAAGAAGGGGAATTAGAGTGCGGATTTCAATTACAGGAGAATCAGAGTCATCAGCCTCTCTGGTAAGGTCTGTTAGAGGTGCTGGAGAAGAGAGAGAGCCTTTGATAGTCAAAACTCACTTTCAGGAGGAACAATGCAGCTGTGGAACACTGTACCAGTTTTATACACTTGCTAGGGTCCTAGAGGGAGCATGGAGGAGGCATTCAACTGTGTCCCTCGGGTTATTAGGGGGTACTTCGGGAATGGAAAAGAAAAACCTTCCTTCCAAGTTCCTTATAAGTGCCTTTCGATGTTTTTTCATAAACACAAGCAGGCATACAGCGCATTTCTAATTCTGTCTGTGTCTCACTTTATCTTTATGTATATACAGTTTTATGCAAAATTTTGTTCTTCATCATCCCTATCTACTTCCAATTCTCTACAGAAAGTTAATGTAGGGACTTTAATATCTTAAACCTAAATAGATTGGAATCCTACTCAATGTCATTAGAAGCATCTGTGTGGGACTGTGTCTTTAAAATGACTTAAACAGGTCCTTGGTTATGAGGGAGGGCACGCTAAATACTGACTTTTGCCTCCCATTCTGAATATTCTGTGATTTTGGGTAAATTTTGAGTGCTTCAACACACAATGTAACAACTACAGCAAGTGTTTAAGTTGAATATACAATAAAGAAATTATACCGTAAATATGCTTTCACCATGATGCCCTACTTTTATTTATTTATTTATTTTAAATTAGCATTAACATGTTGCCCTCACGCATTAATTGCATGTGAAGAACATATTCACTATTTTTTGGATGTCTTTACAAGTTGCGAATGTCTGCAAAGAGCATAGATTTGGGACTGTCACCTCTGTTTTCCCCAAAAACTCATTATTTACCACAGTAACGAGAATCATGTTTAAGTGAGTCGCCTTTTAATTTCCTCTTAATCAAGTTGGTCGAAAGATATCATGCTGGGTTGCCTTTTTGCTTTGCTTTGCAGATTCCTCTGATCAAAGTTGGAGCGGAGCCTCCTGCTGCGACGGTATCGAACAAAAGCACTTCTGCAGTCGGACAATTCTGGTGGAATTAACAAAGACACGGACACAGAGGTACAGGGAACACATGTGTGGACACATACAGTACTTGTGTAAGAGCACAGTGGCTCTTCTGTATAGAAATATATTTTATTTTGAAACAGATGCTGAACACTTACCGCTGAACAATGAGCCTACATTTTAGAATAGAAGAAAACTGCTTTCATGATCGTGACCTTCTGCTACACACTAGTTTCACATAAACATGAACTATGTCTGCACACCGAACACAAGACACCAGTTCTCATGAAAGGACTAGCTGAACTGATATAGCTGAAACACCACACACACGCAAATAGACTGATTTGTGTATATATACACACACACATACACACACATATGTACACATACATATATGAGTTCAAATGATTGGCAGTATGGGTTCAACTTCACCTCTCGAATCCTGTGAAAAGAGTAAGTGTACTTAATATTGCCTGCATGAATATACGGGCTAAATTTAAGTGGAAAACAGTAATGGCACAGTAAAATGTTATATGTTGTTATTTTGTATACAAAGACCCACAGTAATGAGCTTTTTTATTTTTACAAACACACGCACACACAAATAGACTGATTTGCAGGAATTAATACAGTCAATACTCAAATGATAATGATCAAACCACATGTGAAACTGGTTACTTGTTTAAAATTCATAACAGCTGACTTTTAGTTGATTAAAAATAAAAGTCAGATAAAGGAACCAAATAATATGGACGGGAGTGAATTTGAGAAAGATACAGTTTGTGCACCTCTGAAACACTTTTGCTATGGAGCACGGTGTTACTGCCCCTGTGTGCAGTGATAAATGTTCGTTTCGGTAGCAGAGAAGAACAGGACATCATGTTGGTATAACTGAAGATGTTCACAGTCCCATTGCTGTTTTTTTTTTATTTTCAGGTTTGTGGTCTTTCCACACAAATGTCATCATAAGCACCAATCAACAATTTCACCAGTGAATTTTTAACAAACAATCTTGATTACAAAGCATTTATCTAGAATTAACACTAATTCATTTTATGAACCTTATAATAACTGTCCTCCTCAGAAAATGCGTCTGTTTTATACACTTTCCTAACTGGAAAACGTTTCACACCGTGACATCTTGATCCTCTATCTTACCATGTGGGCTGCACCCAAGAAAGACTTGGTAAATCCTCTCTGCCAATGCCAAACAGCATTTTCTTTTTTTTGTTTTTTTCGTTTTTGTTTTTTTCTGTTTTTTGGCTTTTGACTCTTCTTTTGTGTTGTTTGGTGGATTGGATGATTGAAATATCAAGACAGACTTCAAACCTACAAGCAAGAGGATAGCAGCTGTTATAGATGTATCAATCCTGAGCAACAGCAAAATCAGGAAGACAGAATATGAGAAAGTTGAGAAATACTAAGAGCTGAAGGAAGCTAAAGGGAAGGGAGCTTAAAAAACAAAAACAAAAAACAAGATGGGTGAGTTTCAAAATAAGTAAATGGGACATCCTTCAAAAACATTATTTAAAGGATCATTATCATCCCTCATTTGTCTCTGACCTTCAACTCACTAGGTATGGCATCACTAGGTTTACAGCTATCTATATGTTGCCATTAAAAATCACATGAGAGGTTAAGTTTTGCTGAAAAATTGTGTTACTCATGTGATGCCATTTTTAAATAATCTCGCAGTTCACAAGGCGGCTAACATCACTGACTTCTGCTTTCCTATAAGTCTCCAGATGGAGATACTACTAGTGAACTATCTTCAAAATGTTGCCAACATATTTAAGAAGAATTTTCACACTTCTAAGTCATCCTAAACCCCAAATCATCCATTATCATTGTTCTTCTGTAGCTCTGGGATTGGTTATCCACTGGAGCATTCACATTTGATGCCTTGCATCCCACAAGACTTTGGGGAGTTCTAAGAAAAGACTGTTTTTTTAATATTTCAAGGGCAGCATTGTCCCAAACGGGATGATGTCAGTATTTTTTGATGGTTTAGTTGTATCTCCCTTGATCCTGTAACTTATCATTTATTCTTTGCTGGATTTGTCACCACTTATCTATTATTTTGCAGGTCGGCATTTAAAGCTCAAATTGAGACATTGCTGTTCTCTGTTCATTTTGGTATTTATAATCCCTCTTCGACTTGATGATTTAATCGTGAAATTCTGCACATGTAATCAAATGCATTTGGGAATTAATCCAACAGACTGACATGTGAAGTTGAAATATTCTCTTGCACAATCAGCAGTCTAGAATTCCTTTTTTTAAAATGAGTTATATGAAAAAAAAAATACAGTTTGACGTTAATTTCTACCTGAAACGTGAAATTTCAGAATTGTTTTTGAAGCTGTGCCTTCTACAGGTGATGTGAGAGCAGAATTTAATACCCCACCCATGAACATGGGTGAGAAACAATCTAAAAACCAGAATCACCGACATGCCCCCCAATTATCTCAGAATGCTCCAGTGCATAATGCAGTATGTCTTTCCTCCTTCTTGTCTGATTGCCATCATCCATCAGCCTCTGCTGAAAAATTAGTGTGACGATTAACCTATACAAGTATTGATTGATCTGTTGTCATTCATACTGAAAAGCTCACATTTTTCATCATGAACACCCCCCACCCCTTTTTTTTATCTCAAAAATAAGTCAAGCATATTGGATTATTAACCTATTCATTTTCGATTGATAGATTAATTTAAAAGTGTAATATGTTGTGTCATCTTTGTTGACTCCAGAATGTTCACATTCTACCCCAGTACACAGACTCTTAGATTTTCTTCTATAAGCTAATATTATCCTTGAGCTTATAAATTAATTTCCTTGTAAATCAGCTATGGAAGATATTTATTACAATTTCAAACAGAACATATATAATACAAATTTAACAAGTTAACATAAACACTGCTCTGTGAATATTTGGCCATTTCTCTACACAGCCCTAATAATTATTTAATAAGAATGCAATTATTTATACAATAAATACATTCATTTATTGTGCTCATTTATTTTATTGTAACATGGAGATGAATATATCCCCAGCCTTCGTTTGATGAGCCACTGGATTGTGGGAGGAAGAAAACCCACACGGACACATCACGCCGGTCTAAATAGCCTGAGCGGACCAACAAGTATGCACCCAGAACATTTATGTTGTGAAGCATCATTTAAAACCACAGCATCACTGTTGTGTCCAAAACAACTAAAATGACAACAGCAAAATCAATCTTTGGCCTCAGAATTACAGTCTTAACATTCAGAAATACGCTTGTGGGATGATGACATTAACCTACAAGTACAAAAAAAAAAAAAAAGATTACAGAAACTCACTTGAGAAGAGAGAAGAGATTAGTGCTTTGGAGCAGGAGTTTTCTACAATGATCTCATCACACAGATATTCCTGGCTATGCTAGGACTTTGACTACCAACTACAGTTCTCCTTTCCTTTGCTGAACAGCAGCGATGTCTGCCTTATGATGATAATAAAATGAAACATGTAAAGTCCATTTCCCATGAGCCTTCTCCTTCCATGCTCATTTTTTATGCAAACATTCTGCATTTGACTTTCTACTTTCTGCTTCTCATGTTCCCATCTCAACAACCTCTTAAGAGCTGAACAAAGCGGGAGAAAAGAAAGGAGAGCTAGGCTGACACGAGCCTCACACAGGCACAGTTTTAAACATCAAATCTAAGCTTGTTAATAATTTTATGGTTTTTTCAGTCTCTAATGAACAATATGGTTATAGGAAACACAAAGATGGAAGTCTTTTTAGATTTCCTATTGTAATTATATATTATATTGAGCCAGATGCCTTTTTAAAAATGTATTTTCAATATCATAATATAATATAATATAATATATTACTTTCTGAATGGAAAGTGAAAACATTTTCAAGAACCAGTTCAAATCCAGTGGCCTTGAATCAAGTCTTTGAGAGTTTCCAAGGCATGTAGAGAGTGGTTTAAAGAGAAAAGAGAGAAAACCTGAATAACTGAGTGTTTACGTCTGCCTGTTTTGGTCACTTAAACATGCTTTTCCATGTATTTCAGTTACCATGTTTTAATCTAGACAGTACAACTAAAATGTATCCCCACATAATGTGTGATATTTATGGATAAATCAATGTTTACTGTTAATTACAACAGAAAGCTCAGCTCGGAACTGAAATGTTGAGTCCCAGTATTTCCACAGTGCTACACATTTAAATAAAAGACGTCTGTAAGTGTCCTGCAAACCTTTCTAAAGGCATCATTTCAAATAATTTCACAGCTAACCATTTATTGTGTGAGATCATGTATATGGGAAGTTTTACTTAAAAGTATGAGCTTGTTTGTGTCAGCCTCCCTGTTTTTTTTAACAAGCCACAGATAGTTTTGATGCCAGAAATGAAAATGTGTTAACTTAAATTGTTAAATACACATACCGAAAAAATAGAGATAAAGGCATTATATTAGACAGCCGTGATGGAAAAGGTTGAGCATATTGAGTGGAGCTTTTCTATCTAAATATGCTTCTACCAAAATCTTTAGAGGGTTGAAGATGTAGCCCAAGCGGCTGATATTTATGTTCATGTACGATAAATGGAATAATGAATGCCACTTTTATTGGCCAGGCTTGTGTGTGTTTTGCAACATCATGATAAATGGTCAGCATTAGACAGCTTTCTTAAAAGGCCTTACTTGAAGAATCCAATGTCTGTGAGAGCAAAATCATTACCCTGAAGGAGAAAAAAAAAAAAAAAAAACATTTCTAGAGTGTGCGCGGGAAATGATGCTTTATAGAGCATCATTAGTTTGAGGTCACCTTTTACTTAATTTCACAGACATTTTGTCACCACATTTCCTATATAAATAAATGCTTAGTGATTTTAAACGGTACACGATATGATGACCAAGATGGTGATCTGAAAAAGTGAAGGACTGTTCTTTCTTTTTTCATCTTCATTTCTTTTCCCCCTTACGCTTAAGTTAAATTAAAATAATGCTGCAAATCTTTGCCCTCTCAACTAAATTGGTTATCTGTACATTTAACAGTCCAGTTGCCATTAAAATATGTTGTCACTTTGTAGACAATTTCTGCATAAATAAATGCACACATGTTAGAATGGTACATTTTCTCAGTTGACGCATGTAGCATCAACATAATTTGACTGATTTTTGGGAATTTAGATTCACATGGTAACTGAAGCCATGTCAATGAAAAAAACAAAAAAAAAAAACAAAAAACAAAAATAACAGCAAAATGAATAAATAAATAACAGTACAGGGTAAGGGAAAAATCATAGTTTGACATCAAATACCAGTAACATTGCCAGAAAATAAGGTGTACATATCTATGGGAAATAAACATCTTTTGTGTTTTTATGAAGATAAAATGCAAATAGAATTTCTTGGAGATACAGCTGTATTTTTATTTCTTTATTTTGTTTTGCTTTTTTAGTGGTTATGTTTTACTGTTTATTTTGTATAATTAATTTTCTATAATTACATGTCTGCTTTGGCTGCTATCCAAATTGCAACCCATATGGCTCCTCCTGCAGGAGGTGAGCCCAGGAGTTCTATACCTTACGCTAGGGTCCTTGAGGAAGCTTGGAAGTTTGCCCAACTAGTCCACATTTGGTTTGTGGTACTCAGGGTATTCTGTTGGGGGGAGATCCTAGAATATGGGATTGGGTCTGTTGGTATGGCCGCTGTCCACACAGAGAGTTTGGTCTGTATTACCTGTAGTAAGCTGAATTTGTTCTTAGTGGTAGTTGGATTCAATCAGGACAACTTTCATAGTGATTTCTGTTGATTTAACATTTGATGCCAGAATCCAGATCCAAGTTTGCATTAGAGAGATGATACTACTGGCCTGGGAATACCTCCGCAGCCTCTCAGTGGACATCGAGGTGCTGGTTTGGGAAGGAGGTCTGCTTAGGCTACTGCCCTTGCCACCCAATCCCAAGAAGTTAAGGGATGGATAGAACATTGCATAATTACATTACATTACATTGAATTTTAATTCTAATTTAATCCATTTAAGGGCCATGGGGGACCTGTCACCGGGCATGTGGCAGAGTACATGTTGCCAGTCTATTACAGATATCATTATTTATTGAACAAAACAAAGACAGAATTCAAAAGGAGAGTGTGAAAAAGCAGCAGTTCATTGGTGTAGCACACACTCAAAGACTGTCCAAAGTCCTTTCAAAAGGTAATAAGAGAAAGAACAGTCAAAGTTACAAATTAATTAGTGGGTTAAATTAAGCAATTGAAAAAAAAATAAACACCATAAATGTTCATTTATATATGTGTTATATACACATGCTAATTACTGCCTAGGGTCATTG
Source organism: Arrhamphus sclerolepis (assembly GCA_037176975.1). NCBI lineage: Eukaryota > Metazoa > Chordata > Actinopteri > Beloniformes > Hemiramphidae > Arrhamphus > Arrhamphus sclerolepis. The sequence goes on along the minus strand of JBAMYA010000001.1, from coordinate 2,969,590 downwards.
ACATTAATTAATGCTATAATGCAATCTGATTTATAGGAGTAATAATTAGAGTAGTTATAGGAATAATTTTGTCTAATAAAAATAAGTCTAATTAATATTTGTGTGTGAGAGGGTGTCAGAAAGCTGCTTACATTGTAAAAGCGTCTTGAGTGGTCGTTTGACTATAAAGGTGCTGCCCTTTAATTGTTTAATAATGAGGGATCCAAGACTCTTTTCTTCAGGTTTTGGCAACTGCAGCTGTGAGATCTGGGAAAAGGGTCCGATAAGAGTGATTCATTAACAATGTTCAGCACAGTTGTTTCTAGAGAAGTCCAGATGTCTCACAGTGCAGCTGTATGAAGTGAAGTGCACACTGATGCCAGTGACCCCCAGGAGGGTCATTGAACAGACAGACTATCTGGGAGTCCCAGTCTTGCATCCCACCATCCCTGAAGTTGGACACAATCATCCCACTGCCCAAAAAGACCACCATCAGCAGCCTCAACAACCACTGACCAGTTGCTCTGAGAAAGTGCTACGATTGGTTTAACACTGTACTACCAGACAGACTGACAGAAAAACTACTGAACACCAGGCTTCCTCTTGTCTGATGGATCAGAGACTTCTTCTCCAACTGTATACAGAGAATCAGAGTGAGTCCTCATCTCTCCACAGCCCTCACCTTGAACATCAGCTCTCCACAAGGCTGCATGCTGAGTTCCTTACTGTACACTCGGTACACATACAACTGTCTTACCACCCAAACAACGTCATCATCAAGTTTGCTAACAACACCACTGTGGTGGGGCTCATCCCTGGTGGTGATGAAACAGCATACCAGAGGCTGGTGGGTCAGTGTGCTGACAACAACTTGGTCCTCAATATTGTTGACTTAAGGAGGAGGAGGTCTAACCTGCAGCCCATCTGCATCAATGTGGAGTGTGTAGAGAGGGTGTCCAGCTTCAGGTTCCTGAAGCTACACATCGATGCAGACCTCCAATGGAATTCAAAAACCTCAGGGATTGTGAAGAAGTCCCAACTTTATGATGATCCTCAGTATTCTGTCGCTGCTGTATTGAGAGTTCACTGACATATTCCATCTCTGTGTGGTTCTCAAGCTGCACTAAGGCACACAAACGCAATTCAGTCATTAACACCACCCAAAAAAATCACTGGACATCCTTTTCCCCTGCTAAAGGACACCTGGAGTTTAAACTGCTGCCCTCCAACAGGAGATTTAGATGTAGATATAGATCTAGGGTGCTGAGGTCTCGGACTAACAGACCCAGGGTCAACTTATTCAATCAGACAATAGCACTGATTAAAACAATCACCAATGCAATGGAGATTAAATATAGATTAGAAAGATTAGAAATACCTATAGAAATGGTATATATTTATATATACTATATAGTTCTGTATATCATGTATACAGTTTTTAAATACCATATAGTTTTATATATTTATATAGCTTTACTTATACTGTGTAGTTTTGTTTTACTTTTCTTTATAAGCAGTTCAGTGTAGGCTGTATGAATTATTTATGTTGCTCAGTATTGTGATTGCATAAATGTCTTTTTCATTTTTTAAAATTTATTTTTATTCTTTTGCACTGATGGGGGAGTACCTTAATTTTGTTGCATGGTTGTAACTGTACAGTGACCGTCTGCATCATGTTTTTGGCACTGATACTACTTAATGTTGATAGTACGGTCAAACTGTTACCATCTGGCTGCAATACCGTAGGATGTCCAGAGTTTGGTGCAGGTATTTTAATGGCAAGCCTGATGTTTTTCCTAAGTACAACCCATAACTAGAATGGCTTGTACAGCCACCTTTGGCAGCAGTATCTGGTTATGGCAAATCTTTTTCTTCCATGTTTTCCAATGTCAAATTCAGATGACTCTGTTTCAACACTTGAATATGAAAGAACACTAATTATACAGGTGGGTAGCTGGAGCTCGGTAGGCAGATTGTTTATGAGCATAAAATAAAGGGTTATGTATCAGTCACTGACTTCTTCAATTCACATATAAAATAGTCTTTTTTGAAGACACTGTGTCAACATTGTAACCCAATGTGTTCCTCACTTATAGGTCACTTTGGATAAAAGCATTGTCTAAAATGAATCAAAAGTGAGGAAGATCACCTCAAGTGCACATAACTCTTTCCTCTTTAGTGTAACCCATGTTCAAGAGAATTAATATGAAAAGAAATTTTATGTGCTGGTCAGAAGTGGCGCCTCTCTGTCGTGCTCCACCAAACTATGCACTTACCAAAAGCCCACTAGTAAAGAGGCTCATATCTCCCCAGCTTCCCCCCTTAATTGGCTGATCAATTATTAACACACCAATAAACTTGCTGAATAAGTAATGCTGTTAAGGCTTATGTGGAGTTTCAAGCTCACAGCCCAGACATTTTGACAAATATTTGTTGTTGATGTCTTTGAGACAGTATTGTTTATTGTCTGAAACTTTGAGATTATTTCAGTTTTGATCTTGTCATTTACTTTAGATCGGGAAACTGTATTATTAAATTAGATTCTGTGTTGGTTTGTCACCAAGAGACAACAGAAAATTAACAGTAACAACAACCAGATTGGATCCTCCACTAGGCAAATTCTGAGTTTCACAAACTTAACAAAGTGACCCCTGAGCCAGCTCAAAATGTTATGGATTCTTACTATGCCTTTGCTCCAACTGTGTACCAAGCAGTCAAATAAACAATGATCATATTCCTCCATTTACTCAAGAACAAAATGCCTGCTATCCTGGGGTGATCAAAATAATCAAAATCATTTGTGCTGCTTTTGGAGTTATCCTGCTAATGAGCAATTAAATAAATTGTAAGAAATGCACTCAAAACTTCTATTTGTAGTGGGGCAGAACACATGCACAAATAAATGCTGAAAGTTGGAAAGCAGTGCTTCAATTAAATTCCACATATTCATAATACTTTTTTTTTTTTTATTATTTACTATTATTTACCCAGAGCGCTGGGCTGCGGCAGTGGTGCAGCGCCCGGGGAGCAGGTGGGGGTTTCAGGTGCCTTGCTCAGGGGTACCTGATAAAAATCTTTGTTGATAGTGAGAATAAATTTTCAGTTGATTTGTGTAGGCGAAAAATATTTGCATTAAGAAGGTTTGAAACCTATTCTTATTCTTTTCTTCCCACCTCCCATTGTAAGATTGAACAAGTGAACAAATAAATATTCATTACACACACACACACACACACAAATACATCTATGTATGTATGTGTATAAATATATATACACACACACACACATACACACATACATATACACATACACACATATACATATCATCTTAATAATAATATTGTTATATAT
>JBAMYA010000001.1:2918381-2929459 GCA_037176975.1 Arrhamphus sclerolepis | reverse complement strand
ATTGTTGAGTGCAAAGAGAGGGGGAGGACTTTTGAATTACAGTCAAAACTGAGCCAATGTGAACTCATTTGAGGCCTAGCATCACTAAAACGCCACGAAGGGTACTAAATCTCAGATGCAATGTCAGATGACAAATGAAAAGACAAACAAATGAAACACAAAGAAGCCTGAAGAAGTCGAATCAAATGGCTACAGAGCTACAAGAGACGTTTCCTAGTATATTCTAGCATTAGGAGAATGACACACTATTTTTTATTTTTTTCATTATTATTTATTGGGAGTTCCCAATGAAAAAAGAAAATGTAATTTGAATTAAAACAACATGCAGTTAAAGAGTGAATGAAATATCTTACAATAAAAATTATATGATCTTGTTATTTTATTCATTCAGTCATTACAGGAACTTTACAAGTTGATATTGTCATTTCATTTTGATGAACAAAAGAAAAGGAAAAAAATATGTCACTGGAGACAGATTCAGGCTTTATAAATGGTCATATTGGTGGTATGAGGAGTCATATTTGTGCAGTACATTTTCCTCTTTAGCAAATAAAACACGACATTCCCAAGGTCAATTATATTATAAAAGATTATTAGAAAAGCTTGCAAATCTGTTGCTGTGGTCATACAATGCAAACTGCCTTTGCAGCTCATTTTTCTAAGGATCTGTAATCGTGCCCCTTCGAACCTCTTTCCCCTTCTTTCTAATTTTATTTTTTCCTTAATTTTTTTCCTCAAGACATAACTTGTTCACTGAAGACAAGCCTTAATGATTTGCTTTTCTCTTCCTTCATCTCTTTTACACATGAGGCAAGCGACTTTTGACAAAATTACATCAAGCTCTTTCTATTTCATAAACTGGTAAAAATAGTAATTTCTTTACCTATTTTTGAATGTCTGTCACACCCCTTTGACATTGTTCCACACAAGTCTACATTTTATTTTAATCTATGTGCATTTGGAGGACACAAAAAAGATGAAAAGATCAGAAAAGTTGGGCAGCAATTATTTGGAAATCTCCCACCTCAAAACAACTGACCACTGCAGCACCGTTTAAAGTAAATACTTAATTCTAATAAATTTTGTGCATGTATTTAACAGTTCTATTGTAACTGTAGAACAATGGAGTCCACAACAGACATGCTTACTGCAGAATATTCAGCACTGTGCATAAATGGCAACTCATAGAAAAACAAACAAAAAAAATGCTAAAGTAATTTAGCTTAGACAAAGAAATTATCATTTTTTTCTCTTTGTTTTACAAAGAAACAAACATGCTTTTTACCCATGAAAATTAAAGTCAAACCCTTGCTTGTTTTCATATAAACAAAGCTAATATAAATGCCAAGAGTTAAAATGTTGATTAAAAGTGACATGAAATTTTTAAAAAAGTACACTCAAACAAATTGTGGTGATTTATTTCATAATGTTCCCACTTTCCATGTGGAGTGCTGTCAAGAGTGCCAGTTAAATGTCTAATTTGTAATTATGAATACTTCACTTATCAGGATTTGGTGCCCTCCAGATCTCTCTGGAAAAGCAGGAGTGCACCTCATATCTTGACCTATAATATCTTGGGAAAAAAAAGAAAAAGGAAAAAAAAAAAGTGCATTGATTGATATGTTTCAGTGGTGCAATTGTGTTTCAAAAGTTATTTAACCCTCACTGGTGCAGTGAGTAACCTCTCAATCTTGAAACAACCGTGTCAGAAGATACTTCTTGTTGCTGTGGAAAATGTGTTACTTTGTTTCAGAAGGCTTAAATTATTGCTCTCCTCCTTCCTTCCTTCTTCCCTTATAAGTGAGGCTGAACAAAACAAAAGTCTTCAGATTGAAAGGGGGATGTAGACTGGATGCTGAAGCAATGGAAATACATCATGTCATCAAAAAAAAAAAAAAAAAAAAAGATTTAAAGTGCTCCAGAGTGATGTATGCGTCAGGGTAAAAAGAACAGTGGAAGAGGTGATGCAGTTGCTTTAAGTGGTCAGGTCAAGGTTTGGCTAATACGTATGCATATAGATACAGTTAATCTTCCGCTACAGATGTTAAATTCTTTCTTTGTTTTATTCTGCTACCTATAACTGACGCCAGCTTTGATATGTGGCTATGAGATTACAACCACTGACTGCTGGCATCAGTTCAGAACAGTGTAATCAAATATTCTTTCATACGCCGTTACCCATAAAGTTGGAATAATTTTGTTTTCAGACAAGCTACCTATCAAGAAGAAATCACATTTTCACAATCATTTCATTTGAAGAAGTAAAAAAACATGTTTTATTCCTGCTTTGTATTTATAGAGAAAAACGGGGATCTGTTCAGTTATTTTACCCTCTGTATCATTAATCATTTGCATGAAAAATGTATTTCCTTTGTGTATTATGACTTGACATTTCTTAAAGGAGTATTTGATCTTCATTTTGCGAAGCGTTGCTCAAGCTTTGACCCCAATCTCCATGACAACATAAAAAAATAATAATAATAAATTGGCCACCTATGTTAGCCCCGGTAATGAAAGTAGTTGAGTAGTTGAGGTTCGAGACAGGAACAGGATATGAATTTCATGAGTTAATTGATGAGGAGAACAAAACATTGGAAAGATAAGAGGTTGAAGAGATGTCAAAAAAAAGACACGGAAGAACAGATAAGAAGAAAAGGCAAAATGAGAGGAAAAATCCAGAAAAGGGGAGATGAATTTATATGTCGTAGGTTTTGATTTGCTTTAGAATTCTCTACTCTCTACTTTATTTTTTTCTTTTACTACACCTGCCACATCATCATCATCATCCCTGTTACTCCCCTGCCTAGCTTTATTTTCTAATGTGCCTCATACAGACAGCATTCTACTAAACCGTGTAAACCCACCATCCTTTTTAAACTTCGACTACATGTTTATTCTGATACTGACTGATGACACTTTGCCATCCATATCTTTTTGATTGAAGTCAATTGGCATATCTTTTCTTACCCCGAATGCATTTTTTTTCTCTTCTTTCCTTGTCTTTGCCAGCGACTTTGTGGATTACAAAAGGAAGAAGCTTCAACCATAAAGTGGGATAAAAGCTTGATCGGTTGACAGAGACACAGAGATAGAGACAGGAAACTGTAGAAAACAATTTCTCTGAAAAGTATTATTCAATATGTATAAAGATTTTAGTTGTGGATTTGACAGACAAAAGCCCATTTTAGACTGCCCAGTGAATGAATTCAAGTCTCGCGAATAAGCATTAGTGCCCCGTCTTTAAATGCAGAGACAAACAACGTGAACACAACTTGGAACGCATGTGAGCCAGCACAAGTCTGCTCTTACAAATGACACTGGTGTCACAGCTGTGGTTTGCGCTTACAAACAGCATCATGGAATCAGCTGACATTGTGCTAATCTGCGTCTGTTCAGCCTGTATGATTTAACAAATGGGAACAGCGTGGGATTACAGATGATGTCTTCTTTGTGGTGATGAATTGTAACTGGTCTGTGGAAAAACAGTAAGTGCAAAAAATGCAATTTTAAGGTGAAAGAGAGCATGCTTTGTGAGTGTGAGGGCTGATTTTGTGAGAGCAGCAACATTTTTTTTACATATTAAATCAAAGACACCTGCACTAAACATGGAAGGAAAAAAAACACACTCTTCATGAAATATAGTAATACACCCACCTCACAAACTAGAACAGAAATTGCCCAAACTTCTACAGCAGCAAGTCTCATGTGTTCATCAGAGGTTGTGTTTGCTTATTTTTGGGACCTGGGATGGACATAGTCGAGAGAAGAAGACACAATGTTATCATGTAATGATGGAGGAAATAATTTCATATGATTCCAAATGAAAATAGCTTCACTATGCGAAAAAGGAGTTGGGTGCTTGCATTATTTCAAGTTTGACTCTTCAGGGTAGTAACATTTGTCCTGGACATGCAATGTTCAGTAGAACATTTTGTCACTCTACTTTTTCGCTTTTTGATACCAGTAAAAGACGATGATGTTAGTATCATTCTGTGGTTATGTCTTTTTTCAACAAGGATATGAGGATTAGTCTGGAAACAGTGCTGGATGAAATGAAATAGAGAGCAAAGAAAGTGTAAACCTGTGTTAAAGTACAACTGCGCTGAGGGATGGCCTTGAGGCATGCTCCTTCCTGATAACCCGACATGCTGGGTGGACCTGGTCTGTGTGGCAGCCCAGGGACCATGTTGTATGGACCTTCTGGTAGGTGACTCATTATTTCTCTCCTGTCTCTGTCTGGTTTGGCTTCATGGCCGGTAGAAGCGCCCTGCACTGTCCATGGTGCTGTCCTGCTGCAGCTTGGCTGTTTAGTGTTGGTTTTTCCTCCCTACCTGAGCTTCTTTGGCTTTTGGCCCCATGTGTATCCAGGTCAAGGCCGGGGGATGTGTAGCTGAGTACCTCGCCTCTGCTCTGTCCCCATCCCCCGGTATGGGTTCTCACCATGCCTCTTTTTTGCACACCACTAGACCAGAGCATGATCACACAAGGGTTACACACTAGGTCTCACGACTGGAGGTGCTGGCTCAGTGGTGGGCAGGCTGTGTCAGGGGAGTGTGTTGCTGCCCTCCATGACACATGGTGACCCCGCAGCTGTGTGCTACGGCTCTAATGCTTTTCCCCGTAGATCTGATGCCTCCGTTCTGTTCTCTGTCCTTTGGGCTAGGGGGGATGTCTCTTGCCCTCTGAGGGTGGTGGTGCAGATGTGCTCTGGTGTGCTCTGGTTGTACTGGCTGGTTCCCTCCATGGAGTCTGAGCTGGTTCACTTACTGTGAGATGCGGTGGGTTTGTCACCACATCGCAGAGCTTATGGGTGGTTGGGGTAACAGCCAGTGCAAACCAGTGCACTGCTGGAGGTCTGCTGTATGACAAGGACCCAACAGACCAACACCAACTGTGATTCAGCTTGTAATAGTAGTTGTGGTCACTGGTTGATGTTGAGTTTAACGTCAACATCAGTGCTTTATTTATGCCCACTTTAGCTCTGGTGTGGATACAAGGGCTGCATAAAACATTACAACACAAGCTGCCACAGATTAATTTACATACTTAATTTACAGCGCACCACGCAAACACCACATCGTACAACACACCACACCCACTGCATGTCTTCCGTCTTTGTCTGTCCTGTCCTTTCGTGGGCAATTTTAGTCCTCTATGACAGAATCGGGGTTTTCGGAGTTATTAAAATATGGTAGATCAGACTGTCATGAGGGCTGGTGAAGAAAACATTCATCCTCACTCACACATGCACATGAAAAACACAATTAAAAAAACAAAAAACTATACAAGGAGACACCCTCCTTCACTTTCTATTAGTACTTCGTTTTGGTGTCTATTCTTTATTCATTCCTTTTCATTATTTATTTCTACTCGCTCCAACACAAACATGACATAACAATGGTCTTAAAAATGTTTTGGCTAGTAATATAATCCTGCCCCTGGCCCCAGTGTAACTGTTTCTATCTTGTATCCAAGCAAAATTCTGCGACTGTGGCTTTTATTCCTTGTTTGGTGCAACACTTCACTGCCATAAACGAGGACCATTCATTACAAAGTTTATTATTGTTAATTACTGTTATACACTGTATTAGTCTTAATTGATTTACACATAAAATAGTCTTACAATGCAGACACACACACACACACACACACACACACACACACACACACACAGACATACCCACGCATGGAACAAATGACTCTCAATTTACTTTGCTTTTGCTTTGCTCACAGTTCAAAAGCAACGTGCCACTGCAGGCTAGGCAGAAACGCAGGGTTGATCCTATCAAACCCCCCCACACACACACACACACACATACACACACAAACAGATATTTGCCTCTTGTAACACATAATAAACAAAGTGCAGGCTATAATTGTTCTCCAGGATCTGTGGCGCCTATTGCTGTGCAGTGTGTGTGTGTGTGTGTGTACTCTGGTGTATTATGGCATATTGATGGTCATTAAAATTAATGATGAAAGGCTGATGTCACCAACTTGAGTGAGTGAGTGAGTGAGTGAGTGAGTAGATATTTTTTGTCAGAATGAATTTCTAAAATGCATATTTGTTTGTGTGAGTCTAAAGGTTAAACTGGCTTCAAAGAGAGAACAGAATGTAATTTGAGACACTTGAGCATAAATCATTATCTGAGTTTTGTCTCAAATGGACACTGTTATCTCTTTGGTTACTGAGACAAGGGATGGACGAGGAAGTAAAAAAAACAAGGTAGACTATGAACATGAAAGAGACACATGGAAGATGAAGAACAATGATGAAGAAAATCAAAACGTATTAAAAGAGTTAGATTAAGTTAATGGGGATGGCCATTATACTTTATTTTGAAGGAAAATAATGAAAAGTGGATGTTATAAACTACTGTTGGAGAGTAGCCTAAAAATGTACCGCTGGTAAATTTACATTTGCTCAGCTGGTCCATCTAGCTAACCACCAACTCATCATTAACTATGCCCAAAACTCTCAAGGAGCCAATCAGATCAGTTTATTCTTGCAGAGAGTCTTGGGATGGGCTTAACGTGATGACAACAGAGCTGCGACATTGTAGTCTGAATGGTAAACAAATAAGATGTCTGAAGCACTCATTTAAACCGGTGTTGTTATCGACAGTTAAAGTCTTGGACGTTCGTGACAATCTCATAGGGATTATGTTGGATGAGGCCCATCTCATTTCTAAATGGAAAGAGACATCTGATAAACTTGCTCTAACAATAAAGGAATCTATTCAGAAAATAATCTGAACATGATTACGTCTATTTGTCCGTATATCTATCTATCATGGTTAAGTTTTTCATAGATATCAGTTGAGTGTTTGAGCACACTGGTTATTTTCAAATTCTGCAAAAATTCAACAACAATCCCGTTTGCTTTGAATTGATTGGTTGTTGCATGAACCAACTTCATTCAGAGGCGGTTTAAAAAGCAAACCTTGGAGCCGCGTCCTGGAGGAGGCCCTGTGGCCCCGTTTTTAGACCCTACATCTGTCTAAGTGTCGATCTTATCTATCAGGCTAGTAAGAGAACATAAAATAGTGAAAATGGTACGCCCTCATAATGCCAAAAAGATCAATACGTTTCTGCATCATCTTTCATTTTTTATTATTATTATTATTATACATTATTTTCCAGTAGTATTCATTTGGTCAAATCCAGACAGCATCATCAGCATTTGAATTTAGACCAATATAAAATACAGGTATAGAGCACAATTCTCAAAGTTTTCTTATTAATTAACTTGCAAAGCCATTCCACAGTACTTCATTGCATCTGATGTATTTTTGTAGAGTTTAGATACAAGAATTCACAAAGTAGTAGCAAAATAAAACAGCTACCAACATGAGAATGGCATTATCATTATTATTATTTACGTGGGTTTCAAATGGTTTGCAGTTTATTCCTATTACATGAAGTACAAACCCTCTTTTTATTTTTTATTTATACTTCATTGATTCACTTGCTTAACATTTGCATGTTATTTTTAAGGTTGTCTATGCATTACACCATTAAAAAAAATTAGCTGAAAAATGATGTGACCCAAATGACGTGAGTAGGGCAAGCACAAGAAACGACTAGTCCTTCATGTCCAGCATGTAAAAAATAAAAAAAAAATTTAAAAAAAGGCTCCCTTACTTCCTTCCTGTGGTTCATATATATTCACAGTTTAAATGTAGAAAAAGACTGTAGAGGAACAAGCCAGTTCTCTACTGATTTCTGGAACTCTTAACCTCTGGGACATACTGGTCTGCTGAGTGTGTGCATGCACACACACACACACAGACACAGACCTTTAAAAGGAACAACTTAACCTCAGAGAGTTGATCCTTGCTAAAACCTACTGAAATATGAAAGACCTGTTTGAGAGAGGGGAGGGGATTGAACACAAGGAGCACCAAGATGGGAAAGAGGAGGGAGCAGATGCAGATGGAGTGAGTGAATATTAGATGGGAGAGAAGAGGTCATGGAAAGGTCTGGGACATGTGCTGTGTCAGTGCCTTTGCGTGATGGGTGAACCAAAGTGGCAAAATGTTACTCTTCCAGGGTTGGTGAACCATCTTACTCTAACTCAATGAGGAGAGACCAGACGTTGTGAAAAATGTTTATTGGCTTACACGTGGTTAAATTGTTAGTGTCAGTAATTTGAAGTGTGTAAAAGAGCTGTGTCTGAGTAAAGCCTGGAGATAAAATAGGACTCCTAAAATAGACACCGCTGGGGCTGGTTTTCAGTTAAGAGAAGACAGATGGAGACTTTGATGAGGTGGACATGTGGAGGAAGGTTGTATAAAAGATAACTTGATAGGGAAAAGGACAGAATAGCAATAACTGCAGAAAATCAGTGATCAGGCTTCTGAGTCTGTCTGCATAATGATCAGTGGACCAGACTGACAACAAAATTGAGAGTTAGATAACTTTGACAACATGAAATTTAAAGCTGATGAGAACAGAGATGAAAGAACAGTAAACCTCTCAAGGAATGGCCGCGAAGGGAGAAAAAAATCAACCTTGCATAACTATGGGTAACTTTTGAGATTGGTGTTCATTGATTGTAGCTCAGCATTCAACACGATAGTGTCCTTTAAATTGTCCACTAAACTGAAGGATCTTGAACTTAACAGCCATTTGTGCACAAGTGTGCTTGACTCCGCCTCACTGGCAAATCACAGATGGTGCAGGTGGAAAACTGCACTTCACATAGCCTCACCATCAACACAGGAGCCTCCGAGGGGTGCGTGCTCAGTTCGCTCCTGTACTCCATTCTGATATTTGCTGATGACACAGTGGTGCTTGGATTCATCTAAAACAACAATGAGACAATGTGGAGAACCTGACATCATGGTGACGGAAAAACTGCCTCCAGCTGAACGTCAGCAAGACCAAATACCTGGCGGTGGGCTGTACGAGACAGCAGCACCTACAACTGAATCCAAAAGGGTGAGCAGCTTGCCGTACATGGACGTTTAAATCTCCGAGTACTTGAGTTGGTCTGAGCACATTCATGTTCAAACCAAAAGGGCAAAACAGCACCTTTACCACCTGAGACAACTGATGAAGTCCCTCCAGTGGGCCTGAAGACTTTCCACGCAGGTGCTGAAGAGAGCATCCTCACACAAAACATAAAATAGTCTTAAAAAAGAGAGAGCAAAACAGCAAAGGCTGCTCTATGCAGCAGAGCACTGCAGGACAGCTCTTCCATCTCACATATTCGGTAATATAATATCATTCCCATTTATTCATTTATTTATTTGTAAATTTCTTCACTGTAATTTTTCATTTTAACTCTCACACCCTTGGACATTTTTTTTTCTATTTTTAACCATACTGTCATTTTTTTTTAATTATTTTCTTAAACTCATTAGCAAAGTAAAAAAGAACAGATCGGGATGCATTTCCATTGCATGATGAACTTGTATAACTTTGCATGTAACAAACAAAAGCATCTTATATCGTCAGTCTTTCACAAAATAGAGGCCATATTGCAAATACCTGATTTTTGTTCAACATTTCAGAAACCAGTGGTTAAAAATCCTACATTCAGGATTTTAAATGTTTGCTATTCTCTTCAGAATATGATTACATGATACTGATCATGTGAGACAGAACATAAAGCTGAACTGTATTTTAAAGTCTTATAGTATTATCTATCAGAAAAATTATATACACAGTAAGATAAACTGTTTAACAGCAGAAAACTGTAAACATGGATCTTTGTTGTTATACCCACAGAGCTACAAAAAAATCAGGAACCAAGTTGAAAACGTTCATGTTTTACTTCCTAATGAAGACAACATTGCATTGTGGTTTGTGTCTTTTTGCAATGTGTTGAAAACAAGACAGGGATCAAAAATGACATTGAAAAGGCAATAAAAAAGGAGTTATCCTGAAACACACACGCACACACAGAGGCAGACACACAAGCGTACAAGTTTACTGCTTAAGTAGTGACAGAGCAGTGTGACAGGGTCAGCTGGTGAGAGGTTTTGTTTTCCCTGAATGTACTCGCTTAAGTCTCACAGGGGCCTGATCAGAGAGTTGGATTTAGGTCAGGTTGTTGTCAGTACCTAAATAGAAACAACAAGAATGTCAACACATCAGTGCAAGCTTTGTGATTGTGCACACACACGCTCACGCACACACACACACACAAATGTGACTCATATTTGAATGACTTATTTTTGGTTACTTTTCGAAAAATAAATAATAAATAAATTGAACAATGAGGCTGCAGATTTAAAAAAAAAAGATAGGTTTGATTTTGACCATTTCAAAGTTGAATGCTTGTTCTGCTAATTAAGCTTCAGGGGGAAAAAAAGAAACAAACAAAACAGTTAGTGATATTGCTATTACTATGCCCTGATTGTGTTTCCGAAAAATTCAACTCACATAATGAATAAAAATTATGTAAAATCTTTCATTCAGCAAAAAATAGCTTTGAAGAAGAGTTTGGCCAAAGATTCAGCAAGTTGTGGTCGTCATGTTTTCTGCAGCCGACAAAAAGATAACCACAGAAACAGTCACAACCACATGTTGTGACATTTCTGAGCATTTTGAACATCTGAACATATGTAAGATCTATCCATCCATTAGCTTCCACCTATCTGGATATGCGTCACGGGGGCATCATCCATAAAGACCCAGACCTCCTTCTCCCTAGTCACCTCCTCCAGGTCTTCTGGAAACACACCAAGGGGTTGTCAGGCTGGCTGAGAAATATAATCTCTCCAGCGTGCCCTGGGTCTACCTTGTGGTCTTCTGCTGGTTAGGCATGCATGTCCAGGAGGCATCCAAACCAGATGCCTGAACCTCTCTCTCTCACCCGAGGTGTCCTCTACCAGGATTTCCACCACAACCACAGCTCCAGTCAGCCACCTCAGCAGTGGAGGTGTGGAATGGGATCCATCCAGGCTCCATATCTCCAGCCTCCCTCAAGATGCATTTGAAGTTCTGATGAAGGTGCAAGTTGGAGATTTTTCTAACTATTTTCTAACTATGGTCAATTCAATTCAATTCAATTCAATTTATTTATATAGCGCCTATTTACGACAAGTCATCTCTAGGCGCTTGAGAAA
>JBAMYA010000001.1:2904234-2917777 GCA_037176975.1 Arrhamphus sclerolepis | reverse complement strand
CCAAAACATCACTGCTCTAGAGGAGATCTGCATGGAGGAATGGGCCAAGATATCAGCAACAGTGTGTGAAAACCTTGAGAAGACTTCCAGAAAACATTTGACCTCTGTCTTTGCCAACAAAGGCTATAAAACAAAGTATTGACATGAACGTTTGTTTGTGACCAAATACTTATTACCCACCATGATTTGCAAATAAATTCTTCAAAAATCAGACATTGTGATTTTCTGGATTTTTTTTCTCATTTTGTCTGACATAGTTGAAGTTTACCTATGGTGAAAATTACAGGCCTCTCTCATTTTTTTAAGTGGGAGAACTTGCACAATTGATGGTTGACTAAATACTTTTTTCTCCCCACTGTAAACTGTGGTAGTTCCTGCAGTTTAAATGGGAATACTGAAATACTGTAAAAAGAAAGAAAGGTTAGCTTTTTCAAATCCCTGCAAACTTGTTCAATTGCTTTTGAAAAATCAAAAGGATTGTTCTTAAACTAAAACTTTACTTTTTAAATATGAAATTTTGCCGTGATGATTAAAAAAAGGTAATTATGAATAGCTTCTTGTTTTTCTCAAAGAGACCAAACAGAATATTATTCCATAGCAAATTGAAGCTCATGAAGATATTTTCATGAATTCAATGATCAGTTCAAGTCCAAAACAGCTGTTCAACAGTTCCTGGGTTTATACAGGGAAAAGAACAGTTTACAGCCATAAAGCATGACATTATGACCAACCACTTAGTGAACAAGCACTCATGGTCTTGGAAGAGCTGTGACCAGTCAGGGTCTTGACAAAGAACATGTCAGGGTGTCACTTCTTAAAAACAAATTGTTGAGGGGCCCACGACTGGCCTGCTGGGGGAGGATGCTCTGATAGGGGAAAGATGCAGTTCTGTTGAGGGTGTAATTGGTCTGCAAGAATGTTTTGGCAGGTGCCAAATGCCAAAACAGGATTAATGATTGTTGTCTGAGATGCAGGTTTCCCCAGAACATTGGACTGAAACAAGATGCGTTCTGTTCACTCACATTACCTGTCAGCGGTCATCATGTTGTACTTGACGGATATATATCAATCGGATGTATTTTTTCTCTTTAAATGTTCTTTGATAAAACATTGTGGAAATGTTGTTCATTACATTCTATTTGTTGTAGATGTGATATATGTCCACTACAAATAGAACCAAAAATGTGGGTTCCTTAAATTATTATCTTCAGTATTAGATTTGTTCGCATTAAAAAAGTATAATCTACTAGATGGAACTGAGTACCTGCTAGTCATTAGCAACAAGTTGCACTTAGGGAGGATATAGCCTGTGTATTGCTGCTAGTCTTAATTTCACTATGTCATAACCCAGTAAACATGAAAACACTTGAAAAATGTTTTTCAGTCTCTGTTGACAACTGGTCTTTGCTTAATAGCTACCTTTTTTTCAAAAAGCTTTTGTGTGGCAGTAGTACTTGAAATATAATATGCTCTTAATTCTAAGTATTCAGGGTAACAGTTGTTGTTGTGTAGGTGTTTGCTGCAATGTACCAAAAACATGGCATGATCTCAAATCATATGCATAATTATACATATGCTGAAACTATCTACATATTATCCATCATATCTATATATAATCTACTATATTATCTACTTGTCAATAACTGGCACATGTTTTGGGAAGACCAGGTCTGATTAGAAGAAATGGCAGTTTTCCTACTTTGAATGGAACAGCTCTCTTATCTAGTAATTTGGCCAAGATTTTTGAATCCTAAATTCTGGCAATCCAGGGTCCAGTCCAGGTGGCAGAGTTGATTTATGAACATCTTTACAACCAAAATGGTTATTATTATATATATAATATTATTATCTTCTACCAACTATGGGGATTATGCTCAACTATGGGGAATTGGCCGTTTAATGGATTCTTTGATTGATTGCTCTTCTCCAGTTGACATTTGTGAATTAACAACAGTTATACATGTTGGCACACTGACCCTGCTTCTTTTATACTGTTTAAATAAATTCTTCCCATAACTGGTTTCGTAATCTTGGATCCTGTCAGTGCATCCCTTATAATTGGATATGTACCAAAGGTTTTGAAGAAAGCATTAATTAAACTTCAACTTAAAAAGACGTCTTTAGATCCTGATGATCCAGCTACAGTCCTATTTACAACCTTCCTTTCATTTCCAAAATTCTTGAGAAAGTTATCACAAATTAGTTATATGTTATCTTTGCAGAAAGAATATAAAAGATCAACTTCAGTCAATATTTAGACCCCATCATAGTACAGAAACTGATTTGGTCAATGTCGCCTATGACCTTCTCATGGCTTCTGAGTGGATCTGTCTCTGTTCTGGTCCTCTTAGATCTCAGTGCAGAATTTTTCAGTTGTGGAGTACCACAGAATTCTGCTCTTGGACTGATACTGTTCTCTTTAAATAAAGCTGCTAGAATGGCCTAGCCAATCACCTGATTTGAATCCTGACTAGAACATTTATGCAAAGAACTAAAGATCAAAGTCTTCAGAAGAGGCCCATGGAACCTTCAAGATTTGAAGATTGTTTGTGTGGGAAAATGGGCACATCTGAGCAATGCGTGTGACTAGTTTCTCCATACAGGAGTCGTCAAGAAGCTGTCGATACTAAAAGGCTTTTGTATGAATCAAATAAATTTTAGTGCGTGTGTTCAATAGTTTTTCCCCGTGTCATTTCACATACATAATTAATCTATAGTCATCTGTGGTTTGCTCTTTTTGCATGTCTGCACTGCATGGAAAAGCTGAAAATCCTGACGTGTTGAGTACTTATTTTACCCGATGTAAGCACTTTTAATATCCTAGCTGAAATGGAAAGGTTGTGATGTATTCTTGTTGTATATATTTCAAAATATGAGGGTGTGAGATGGGTGGGAGTTGGGTGTACATGACAATGAGTGCATGTGGTTTAAAAGGTACTGAATGAATTCAAGGTGAGAATAGAGATCGGATATCAAAGGCCAGGTTGAGATTGGGTTTCATATCTACCACGCTGTTCTGGCAGTATTGATGGGGTGTCATGTCAGAATTTTACACAAAACACATACTGAAGCCCATACCTGTGTACACATAGCTTCTTTCAAGTTTTTCTTTTATCTTTTTTTTTTAAGATGTTTTGTTATAGATTGTTATCCATGTCTACCACTCGCGCCGTTTCTCTACCTTTTTCTCAGAAACACCCACATGTACACACAAATACACACAGTCATTAGTATGTGATGCTGGGTGATAGTTGGATCAATAGCAGTGCTGTTCTTACAGGATCATTTGGCCTCTGAAGCAAATGCTCTGACAGGCTTTACATCATAAGGACATTACCACCAGCCCGTTTTCTCTTACCCTCTCCCCTGCTCTCTCAATCCCTCCTTCATTTTTTCCTTCTCTCTTTTCCCTTTCTCATTTTTAGCTCATATAGACTATCACTGTGTCTTCTATTTCTAATATCTGTTCTTGCTTACTGAAAGAAGCTGTGAAGCAATCTGTAAATTGCACTTCATTTCTGTTTCATTATTTTATGCAGTGAGTCTCTAACTTCCTGAAAAATGCTATTACACTACTGCACGGGGAGGATGACCAGGTTTTAAATATTAATAGTTTACAGTTACCATGCTTTTTCATGTCTCGACAATTGTACATGCATGTTGTGCATTGCAGTGTCTTAAAAGTACCAGAAAAATGTCTTCAAAAATACTTTCCAATGACCGTGAAGCTTGAATCTGATATCTGTAAACAAAGAAGACTATGATGTCTGATGTATGAGCTGATGACATTACTGTAGAACAGTTGGCATTAATGAATGGCAGTTAGTGATGTGTTACAGACAGACTTGTCACAATTCTAGAATTTCAAACCCAATATTGATACCCCAGAAGATCATTCAATATTCCATTGAGGACAAAATTGCAGCCTCATCTTAGAAAATGTTGTGATAGGAACAAAAACAAAACATTGACTTTTGTTTTTCTTTGTCTGACATTTATTTCATTTCAGAATCTAGAATATGAATACAATATTTTGACATTTCTTCTTTTATGTTATTTCAAAAATTATTTTAAAATGATGTTATTTCAAACAGTAAGCAGTTTATTATAATGATTTAGAACATAACCAGCATCCATGAAATGAGTAATTGAGGAGCAAGGATGAATAGAGGGTTACTGAAGGGTTTATCACTTTTGATATTTTGAATTACAGTACTTTTAGTTGCACGTTTATCCAAAATGACTTACAACAGAGGAAACACAATCACGCCACAGTATCAGTAAATCACAAAGTAAGGGCAGTTAAATTAGCATCAAGGTGAGTGCAGCATACAAGTAGGTGCAACTAGGACAAGGTTCAACTGCCGGTTATGAAGTTAAAGAGAGAACACAGCTATGACAGAAGGTATTCTTGGAGAAGAAGAGTTTTCAAGAGCCTCTGGAATGTAGAGAGATGACACTGCTCTTGTAGCCACTGGTAGCTTGCTCCACCATTGAAGAATCACTTGGCAGAACAGTCTCCGCTGAGATCACATTGGGTGAAGGGAGGGCAAGGCCAGTCGATGTTTCTGTCATGAGCACAATGCAGGGAGAAAGGGTGTACGCCTTTATCATTGATATTTATAGGACATTCCTCAGTGTATGATATTAAACCTTTCAGGGAGTCCAGGGTAATATCTGGACAGGAATTTCAGGCATACGTATATGTCATTATCATCGTCTTTCTTTGCAGTGTGTAGTCTACAAGTGTATCTGCTATGTAGAAGGATAATTCAACTTTAGCCCTCTGCATTGCTAGCAGTTCTAGTGCTCCTAGATAAAGATAGTAGAACCTGCACATGAGTGCAGTTGGCTGTTATTTGTTGATGACTGTTCAATGTAGAAGATAAGAGTGTGTTTTTTTTTGCACAACGTCAAAAACTTGGTATATTTATAAAGGATGTCATGTCATTTACTCATAACGTTGGCCTTCATCTTCTGTGGAACAAGTCTGTGATAACTAAGCTGTGCTGGCTGCTTGGTATGGAATAGATTTGTGTACTTTGTAGAATATCTGACTGTCACTATCCATGTCGTCTTCTTCTAAAAGAAAAATATCAGTATAATGTCCTTTTCTTTTTCAGAATTCACTTTCACTTCTGTAGTTGTGTGACCCAAAAAAAAGCAACATTTTGATTTGTTACCGCCAGCAGTATTGCTTCAGGTCTTGTCTTGTTTGTCATTCACCTACTGATGCTTCTCTTCCACTTATAAGCTAAATATTCCAGTGTATTTTCAGTCCTTGTGCAAGCATTGATACAATACTCTATTTCCCATCTAAACTGACTGTGAGGTTTTATCTTGTGACACTGAGAAATGATTTCTTTGCTTATCAGTGTGAACATAATTGTTGTTGCCTGTGAAAGTTAAAACTTTAGAATGAATTGAAAGATTCATTTAAAATCTGATAGAGATTAGGCTGAGGGACCTCGAGGAGAAAACTGCAGTGAGACGTCCAGAGCAGTGGCTGACGAAAGAAGGTTAAGCACGGAAGCAAAGGTAGTTTGGCCAGAGATGAATGATCTTTTATCCACGCTTACGGTGCATTCACATGTACACATTGAGGTAACACGCGGTAGAGGAGGGTCCGGCACTTTGGGTTGATGTGTCATCATGACCAGAAAAAAAACTAACCAAACTGCTGCTGAAATATCCATGAAGAGGGGTATTTGTTGTGTTGACCAGTTAACTGCTAGTAAGTATTTTCTATGAAGAAGTAACCAGTGAGCTGAATGAAAGGGGACCCAGTTCTCGCTCGATGGAAGTTGGCTCTTCTGATGCTATACTGGATTGCTAAATTTAAAAGCATCTCATTTGTGAGCGATACGTTACTGCTGTCCACACAAATGCAGTCATACCAGATTCACCTGCTATCTCTGCCACTTCCTCCCAAACTTTATTTCTTACACTACGTGTGACCACAAACACTGCAATGGTAAGCCACACTTACTACTTTTTCCTCCATTTACCTAATACGTGGTCAATCAGAGCTGGATACAAACCGCTATAGAGTATCATGGAGCAGGAGCTGGCTGTGAGTAGGTATCTTATGAAACCAGTTCTGTTCTACAGCAGAGATTTCCTGGGGAGGGTATGGAAGGACTGAAGGAGTTTGAGAGCATGGCTACAGTTCTCTTCTGAAACATGAATTCCTCTTTACCCATTAAAATTCTTAATCTAAAGCACAGTTCAAGCCTAAATCAAAAATTTGATAATCCACAATACAATAGGCAAATCCAAAAATCCAGCTCCACATTAGAATATTCAATTCAGTTCAAATTCAAAAATATTTTATTTATCCCCGGAGGGAAATTCATTGAATATCAATCAGGGAACAAAACAGGTCCAGATCAGAAAACCCATCACGTTAGTTTAAGAGATGGCTGGAAAGTCGCTGAGGCTTGAGTCTGCTGCAGTACAGCAGAAACAAGTGAACTGAATCAAGCTAATTGCTCAAACTTCAAGACGGTCGCAATGCAGTTTAATTTTATGTAGCATCTTACAACACAATGATGGCAAGCCACACAGTGGCTAGGGAAAAACTCCCCCTTGGAAAGAAACCTTGTGCAGGACCTGAATCAAAAGGGGGACCCTCCTTCTAAAGGCCAGCCTAGTAAAAGAAGATGAGAAGAGGCAGGCAGGACAAAGAGGACAAAGGACAGAGAGCGGAGAGGCACATAAAAATATAAATGTGGTTTTCAGAGGGTCAGCAAGCAGGTTGGTCATGTTAGTTGATGTCCTACAGTGGCATCTAATAGACAAGTGTAGGTGAATGCTGGATGGTCTGAGTCCTCTTTTGGAGACATCTTTAAATTAGGAGGCTCATACTTAAAGTTGGATGAGAACCATGATAGTTGCCAGTTATCATTTAATTTAAATTCTTGCTAGGCCAAGCAGTTTGCTAACCCTATTGCTAAGATGTTTTCAAACTCCAACTCAGTGATTATGTTCTTATTCTTGAAGAAGGCGTAAACTTCTTCAAATGTTTTTTTTCTTTTCTAGTTTGTACTATATGTGTGTGTGTGTGTGTGTGTGTATACTGATATTAGCTTAAAAATTGCTATTTATTTATAGTTCTAACCTACAACACAGGTTTCATGACTGGGATACTTTTCCCTCTTTTGAAAGGCCCAAACAGGATTGCCTGATTTTTTTTTCCAACATTTTTTGATACAGATGCACCCCATGTGACCACTAAGATGAAATTTTGAATTAATTCTAATTCTTTCATTTATAGCTGTTTGGTACATTAGCAACTCTGGTACACTGTGAAAGATCAATTTTGCCCAAAAATTATTTTTAAAATGACTTACCATGGAAAGTGGAAAGTAAAATGTTTATTAGCCAGAAGGGGATGCTGTGTGTGTTTATTAACACAATTTTCTTCTGGTACTGTAATGATATTTATTAGTCATATTTGTTGATGTAGTGAATTGAAAGGTTATGAAGATGGGCACATTTGTTTTTACCCTGAAAACTAAATGAAACACTGCTTAATTCCTCCTGAGAAATTATTGACATTAATATTTGTTGTCACATGTGCACCCTGCATGCTTTTTGGATGTGATAGAAAAAAATAAAGCAATAAGATTTTGACAAGAAATTGGGTATTGATTTAAGCTGAATATTTTTAAACAACCTGGGCAGATTTGTTTGCATGCCTTTAAAATCATCATATACCAAACTTCAAACTCTTCCACCCACTTAGTGGGTGAAAACCTGCCACTATGTAGTTTGTGTGCACTACACTGAACATGGACCTGAGTAAGCAAAAGGGAGATTTTTCTCCCTTTTGGGGAGGGGATCGGGAGAAACAAAAGAAATGGATGGATGGGCAGATTGTCAGATAGATGACAATGTTAAAGGTAAAGACTATAAGTCCAAATTCAAGAAGTTTCATTTTCTTGTGGCTATAGCTGAAAATATTATGAAAGTTTTGAAGTTTGAGCTCCGTGGCACTGAAGCCAACCTCACATGCCATAGCTGCAAGAGAGGTTGATCTGAAGGACAGGGTGGATGGTGTACTAAGAGCCAAGGAAAACATCAAAGACATTCAAGCTAAACTCCAGCGTCAAAGTACATCAATGTCTGCCATCCATCACCTTTTGAACAACAATGGACTCCAAGGAAAAAGACCCAGGAGAACTTTTATTATTTAAAAAATATTTTTGAAAATGTTTTTTTTTTAAAGTCTGGCTGCAATTTGCTTAAATGCCTCCTGACAAGCCACAAAGTGTCTGGGACAGGAAATTCTGTGTTCATAGATGAAATATTGAAACTTTCAAAAGCCGCTTCTATTCAGAGACTTTCAGTACAAAGATGCACTGGAGATCCCTTCTTTATTCTGCCTCCTCTAACCAGCAACAAACCCATATGGTCTTTAGCTAATGACTACTTTTTTCAGTCAACCAAGTACAGTGATGAATAAATGCAAACAAAAATGGACGTTTCTACCAGGTTGCTCCACTGGAACACAAATAAAAGTGGTGACCTGAGTTTTGCTGTCACTGCTTGTGTTTGCCATGTTGTCCAGGCTGGTGGTGGCTCCAACTGGTTGCTTAGTAAAGCAAAAGGCTTCTTTGAATAGCAGGTCCTCAAGTCACCATCTGGTCTCCAACCAGTGTGGTCACAGTGATTTCAGTGCCTAGATTCAGGTTGAGGACATTCCTCAGGTTGCAGTGGTTGCAATCACCAGCTGCAATGAAAACAGCCCCAATGGTGGACAGTATATCTACTGACGATATTGTGCAGTGTTACGAGTGCAGTGACATGAAACCTCGGGGTGAAATGTAAACAGACAGTAGATGCACAGCACTGAACTCTCTTGGTAGATTAAAGGGTCTGCAATACACCATCCACAGTTTAATGTCGGCATAATAGGACCTTTGTCTGGAAGCAAAGATCCATGAAAATAAGAACACTGAACTACTTTATTTCATATTTGGATATTTACTCTGGATGTAGCACATCCATCTTGTTTTCAAGTGAGTGGTCTTAGAGCTCAAGCCTGCCTCTCATGTCTCACCTGTGTGTTGCCTGAATCATTCAAGCAAGGTCAACAAGTTGACTTTTAACTCAAAGTGGTCTTTGAGATAAAGTGAAATTAAGCTTGAAGACAATCAATCATGATGGCACAGAACTTTAAAGGCCTTTCAGATAGGACATGTTCCACATTGGATTACTATGTTTTGTGCGATGCAAAAATGGCTTTACTGCAAAAACTGACTCAGATTGAAGTACAGCTGTATATGACTATAACATGTAAAGATGAAAAATTTTTTTTTTCCAATATTCGTCTAGAAAACCAATTTTTGTCAAAAATTAAAAATTTAAAACTATTTTTTTGCAATATGAATCATATATGGAAATAATAAATGCGAAAGACCCATTTAGGGGCAACTTTGGCGTTGCTTCTCCATAATGAACACAATTGGACCACAGGTCATTGACAAAATGGCCATCTGGGAGACTCACAAAAGTAATGGCCGCTGAAAGACTCCAAAGCCAAGAAAACCCTTGTGGATACTGTCTTGGAATAGTAGTAGCTGAAGGATGTTAATAAATACCTGCATTTTAGGTGTTCACACATTAATTTTGTTTTGATCATGGGTCAACAGCAGACCTCAAATCCTTTAACAATCATATTCTAACGTATGCAAGCAGGAAATGTGCCCTCGGTCCCAGGCTGCCCTGGAAAACTACTTTTTTTCATCTTTGAGGGATACAGGTCAGTAAAATTACATATATTACTTTGCAGTTCATACTAATGTATATATATATTCAGACATATCATTTGCAGACCAAGCAGTTATTTGATTGATGGACTTTCCACACAAAGATTGTCTGTCCACTCCTACCTTTGTGTTTATAGGATCAGAACACCATCCTCACATCCTCATGTTTCAAATTTGAATCAGCAAACAGATCAGTCAAGACTGTTATGCAGTGTGGTCAAATGACATCACCAGTATTGCAATATTTAATGTCCCATCTTCCATTTGGACCATATTGACCAGAAGGTGGGGGTGGCTCACTAAGACCTTCTTTCCGCTCTAAAACAGCTGTTCGCTCACCTCTCTACAACAGACTGTCATGGACTGATGAAGAATAATTTTGTACATAAAACAAAGGGGTGACATTTCCATGTCCATGTTAGCAGTAAAACATTTTTCTTGACACTAAGTAGTATGTGCATAACAGCAGAGGCCTGTAGTTTTAAATTAAATGGAGGAAAAATGTATATATAATGTACTTGTGTATGATCTGCTGGCATCATAATACTGTTAATGTTACTAGTGTTAATGTACATCGCTGTTGTTGAATACTGAGGATGTTTATTGAGCATTAAGCTGTTAGGTGGATAAATAAATAACAAAATGTTGCCACAAGCATAATAATAATTATTTACAACCAATAAGAAACTGTGCATAATTTAGTCAAATAATTGGGTTGAATAATATACTGTTATTAAGAAAGTAAGAAAGTACGTAATAGTTAAATGCCTTCTTGTTGTGGAATGTGTACTTGGGGAAAAATGGGACCATACCAGAGAGCATCAAGAAAAAATAATTATCTATGACAGCAACAAAGCAACTTTATTGTCCAGGAGTGTCAGGGAACTTGTCTCTAATCCTCCAGACATATCAGCTAGATGTGACAAGCTGGTTTCCTGAGCTGAAAGAGCATGCTGCCAATAAGTGAAATGCCTTCAGGCAGCACAGCAGTACTCCCAGTTGTCATCTCCTGCCTTTCTGGCTTGATCATGTGCAGTCACTTCCTCCATGTAATGTATGTGAATATGCAAGCAGCCTTTTAAAAAATATGGCATCCTCATGACACAGTTGTTTGGCCTGGCCACAACATTATCACTGTACGCATGCCTCTGTTATTTCCACAATTACACAAATGCACTCCAAGCAATCGTGTTGGTGGTGGTGCATCATGCCTGTTCTGGTGCATTAATATGATGTGAAATGGAAGACGTGTGCTTTTTCAGCAGGTTGATGGTTTAACACATGAAGTCTTCTGGTGGAAGGTCTTTGAGAAATTTCCACAAGATATGAAGACATAATATTCATTCACAGCTCTGCATACAGCTAACAGGTTAATAGCATCACAGTTAATATATCACAGTATCACATTTTGGAATTTCATGGAATCAAAAGTAACCAAAATTAATTGCATTCATATTTAGTATAGCATAAGTCCAAGAAGTAACTTAATGCTGTAAAACATATAATTGAACTAATTGATCGCTCTTTGTAATCATATCCCTATCCCTATATTTGCTGTATAACATTAGTTATACAACAAGTATGCGTGGTGGAGAGGAGGACCCAAATGCAAGCAACCAAGGCCTTGAGGAATGTCCTCAAGGAAGAAGTTACCAAAGTCTTTTAATTAAACAAACCAAAAGCGCTGCCAGGGCAGGAATGTTCAAAACCAAACTAACTAAATACCAAAGTAAGAAGAACCAGGACCAGTACAAAGTAGAACGAAACAGAAAATTTTCAAATAACATAAATCTGGATACTATTTAACTTAATTTAAACTATGGAAATGAGGTACCAAATGCCACAATGAACTTGCATTCCCCAGTGAACTCACCAATAGTGCAAAATTTGAAAAAAAAAGAAAAAAAAAAGTTGGACATTATCAAAACCGCATTGAAAAAAATCTGAGTAAATATTTCTTGTAGACAGGTGCTATCATACTATTGGAATAATTTCCAGTGGTTCCAGTGCTTCGGACAGTCCAGACACTTTGTGTATGGTGTTCGTCCACAGCCCAACACTTTGGGAAATAAGGCTGTCTGCTGCTCCATTCCTAAATGCATTCCTTACAATCACTCAGACTTCTGCAGCAGGTAGAAAACACTGGCTCGTCTAAAGAACCTGGAGTTAATAGAAAAAAGAAGAAAAAAAAAAAAATATATATATATATATATATATAAATAAATAAATGTGTGTATCTTTGTAAAAAGTTCTTGTCTGATCTAAAACACTTTGCCTTGCAAAAGCAGTGCTGATCCCTCGTCATGTATTCCCAATAGATTTACTGTGATTTTTTTAAAAAAGAAAAAAAAAAACAACCTGCAGGCAAGACAGGCAAAGACAGCTCTTTAAGAATTCAGCTTGGCCTGGGAAGGGGACAGTGCAGTTTTCACTGTGGATTGTACAAATCCACTCAACTCCTTTATCAACTTCGACAGTTCTTTCAGGCCCTGTGCTGCCTCTACAGCCTCCTCAATGTCTGCACCACTCTTTAAAGCCCAGTATCCTCTGTTCAACTGAAAAAGTGCCACATAAGCCAACTTTTTATTTTCTTTTTTTACAGGTAGTGTCAGTTAATTAATTGTCAATTTACCTAACTGACCAATCTAGACTTTAGTTCAATGAGTATTTCACCAAGACATTCAGAGTATTATTAGACTTTCATCCAAAAGTTATGTTTTTTGACCTGGTGGACCTGCGTGTACAAACACAAATGTCTACATGTTTAAATGAGGACATCAAGTCAGAGTCAGCATAACTGCAAATGTAGCCACGGTTGATCAACATCAGATTGGCTCCATCATATTTTTTTTTTTTTTTTCAGCGAGGTTCACAATATTTCCACAAATAGATTAATAAATAAACAAAAGAACATCTATTTCAGAGCTTCTCTGAACAACACAGTATTACATAAAAACAAGTTATTTAAAGTATTTTATGTGAAGTTCATGCCATAACCACATTTATAACAGCTGCAGTGACCTATTTTGGCCTATTTTGAAAATGAAATATGGACAGTTGTCAATTGGAGTGACACATTTAGGTATATACATTCAACCCTTAGGTATAACTCTCCAAATAGACTTTTTCACAGCTATCAATACAATTACATATTAAAATATCAGTTATGACTGTCTGTTAAAATTCTGTCAAAGGACATCTTTAACTTTATTCTTGATTTTTGCCACTTTTCAAATTCTGAGATGTGGACTAAACTTGCTTTGGTAGTCTCCAGCTTTTTATTCAGGACTTCAGCAGTGAAGACATCCCTGTGTTTTATAGTGAACATAGAAAACATGATTTTATACAAAGGAATGACAATCAATATTCCCGCACTATTAAAGATATCAAGAAAATCACTCATATCCAACATGATACTAGGTACAACGCACTAAATGTGGCTTTTATCTATATAGTTGATACTTTAACAGATTCCCATTCCTGCTCCCCAATAACCTCTACTAAATACTTTCATTCTGTTGTGTCTGCAAACATGATACATATTGAGCTACTCTTAATGTAGCCCGCTGAGAAGTGGAAGGAGTTAAGATCGTGCTCAGAACAGAGGAATGCAAAAGGACTCTGCCAATAATGTACCATGAGAATGTATCAGGAGGACCTCCAGCATGCGCTGGGGCGGTTTGCAGCCGAGTATGAAGCGGCTGGGATGAGAATCAGCACCTCTAAGTCCGAGGCCATGGTTCTGGACCAGAAAAAGGTGGTTTGTCCCC
>JBAMYA010000001.1:2860864-2904134 GCA_037176975.1 Arrhamphus sclerolepis | reverse complement strand
ACAACTACACAAGCATTGTTTTAACCTTTTTAACCGAACGTTAACGTTACTCTGTCAACAGCCTATTGTCTAAATTACCGAGCTAACAGAGCTACGTAAACAGAGCAAACATGAGAGCACCCGACTGCAGACGTCAATAATGCAGCGTAATAGAATAATCTATTTATAAATGGAATAATCACATTGGAATAATCTATTTATAATAATCTATTTAATTTATTCAACAAAAACACTGATGCAGTTAAGTGTTTTGGGTTTTTTCTTCGCTCAGTCGAGCTTTCTCTGTTGCTGTGTGGAGCAGCCTGTCAGTCACCTCTTTCACTCCCCCGACTCCTGAACATCACTCACTCATTCGGACACTGTGGTCTCATGAAGAAACGCAGCATTAAGTTTTTCTTTCCTGAATACAAACATTTTTTAAAGTGCTTGTTCGAAATAAGTATTCTTAAAAAACACGTTATTTGTGCCTTTCCGAATACCGTATTCGGGTTCGGCTCCACCCCAGTACATATATAGTGCTTAAAAACCACTGTATGAATATGGAATGAAATGAGGAAGTGAAAAACATAGATTTATTCTCTGTTGAATCTGAAATTAGGTTGAAAGGAAAGTGCTGACCATTATGATCCCCACTTATTGTTGCCAATGAGAAAGGTTTATTAGGGTTCAGAGCCTAATCCAGCTCACACAGGGCGAGATGCGGGGTATAAAACGGACAGGCCAGGGTTATCTGAGGGTTACTACAGGAAATCCAGAAAACAACACACACACTCAGTTTATGGTCAATTTAGCCACTTTATTGCTGTGAGGTGGCAGGGCTAACTATTGAAACACTGATAAAAATGCACGTCAAAAGCTGCTTCAGTTTAATGCACCAGTTTAATAACATCTATGTTGCTGATTTCATCAGATATGGACATGAGAATATCTGACTGCTTTGGTCTCGCTTAAGATGCATACAGCGTGTATCTGTTGAAATAGAGTGTAACATATTGCTCTGTTGCGGTGTCCTCTATGGATCGGCCTAATTTATACCAGATTCACAAATCATTCCTCTGGAGGCCACATTAGCAGGAAAAAAACACATATCAGGGGAAAGGCCACACTGTATGTTTACACATTCATTTGTACGTATGTGTGGTTTATTATTCACTTCAGTATAATTAATGGAAACATTGATTCCTCAGCATTTACTCTCTCTTTTAGCCTGGCAGTATAACACCATTCATACTAAACACCACAGCAAGACAAGCTAGCTCCCGTAAATCATCGAAAGAATTTTCACCATTTTTAATTCTGCCTCTGAGATTTGCTTGACCCCCCTTGCTCAGCGTGAACTAATCACAGTTTCATTGGAATTCAAAACAAAATAAATATTAAATCAGAATAATCTGTTTCTTTTCTACACTCACATGCACACCAAAATGATATTCCTGAGAGTGTGTGACTAGATGGTTAAAGCAAGTGTCTTTCTGTCATCATGGTTGTAGCTGTAATTGTGCCCAGGGGACAGAGTGGCTTAGCATTGGCTTATACTTTAGTCCACTTGCACAAAAGGCTGACAGATCTTACACACTCATAAAAAGGAAAGAAGGAGATCATGATGGAAAAGGGATGAAAGGGAGTAACTGACCTCCAGAGCAATTTAGGTTGATTTTCCTTTTGTCCCTTTACAACAAAAAAGTAGGAGGTACTTAACAAGCCTCTATTATAGAAAATAAATAAGGTAATTTTGCACTCTGTTGATGTTTCAATGTCTGTTTGATGTAGGCAATAAGGGCATGAGAAACACCCGTACATTTGACTTATCTAATAACGTGTGAAGTCATTTATTCCGTTACGTGATCAGTTAGATCAAATTTTCTCAGACAAAAAAAATAAAAACTTGGCACCTATCTGTTAATGTGATTGCATGAAAGTCATATGTAATTGTTACTAAGCCCAACTTATTAAGATTGGAGTTGCATATTGTTACAGAAAATCCCCAGGATGCTCATTTATTTATGACACACTCATTAAATTGCCATCTGATTAATGGAAAGGAGTGCATGTGCAAAAGACATTTAATTTAGTATTTTTTTTTACTTTCTATCATGGTGACACCAGGTGTCCTCTGTTCTTAATTCAGTTTGGTACAGAAAATACCTATTTAAACTGCAGAAGCCATCAAAGATCATTGATAGTATAGGATGCTCAATGGTTAGCGTCATAATGTCTGTCCCAAGTAGTTATTTGAATGTTATATTTCAATCTTTTACTGTTAATAAAACCTTAAAAACCTGCATTTGCTTTGCCGTTTTCAAGTACTGAATGCTCTTTGATGAGGAGTGAATAGTCTGAAGCAGGTATGAGATGAAAGACATGCACATTAGAAACAATTTGAGCTGTAACACTGCTTGCAGAAGGATTTTTCCAAAAGTGGCTGTAGATTGTATTTTAGTCCCTCATGAACTTGAAAGGGTCGAATCAGCCCATCTTTAATAATAGCACCTCATACCAGTTCCTCTTCATGCCCACTGTTGTCACCTGAATTTAAAAAGGGCCACATGTCCATTAGTGATTCAGTCACAGGCTCATCCATCTCAGGTTTTAAGGTTCTAACAGGTGAATCATATTCAGCTTATTGGACCATGACCACGTCTCCAGGCACTTGACACCTTGTACTTACGGCCCTCCAGGTTGCCTCCAGCTCTGGAATATGATGCAAATATGCACAGGATGAGGATAAAGGGTGCCAGTTAGTTTTGTGCTTGATTTCACAGTTTTGTGGTTAGTCTTTTCTTCTTCATGTGGTTTTGTTACCTTCTTAACTGTTGATTATAGAAAAACAACAACAACATTTCATTGTGTTGAAGTCCTGCTTCAAACTATTTCAAGAATTTTTCATCATCTTATAAATGTCAAGGACAGTTATAAGTCTTTGACTTTTCAGTTTTCTGACCCATTTTTCCTGAGTTACCAGAGGTACTTAATAACGTTTATCATCTCAGACAACATGTTAATCACCATGGGCTCCAGCCACCTTTATTACACAAATGCAATGAAATTCATCACTTGTTATCAAATATGCACATTGGAATATTGTTTTGATGTCTTCCTTTTTCATTTATTCAAGTTTGCTCTCTTCCTTCATCTTTAATCCTATCCTAAGCTATTATACAAGCCCCTTTTCTAGTTTATTTGTTATTCATCCCTTCTCCAAAAGTAGGAATCTGAAGTGAAGCAGCAACAGTGGTACAAGAGGGAGAAAGAAATGAGAAACATAAAGTATCTGTGAGCGCATGCACCAAACCATATTGACAAATTCAATTCAATTTCATTTATATAGCATCTGCTTACAACAAAGTTGTCTCTAGGTGCTTCTGAGAAACCCAGAGCATGACCCCCAAGCAACATGGCAAAGCCTAACAGGGGCAAGAAAAAACTCCCCCGTGGGAAGAAACCTTGAGCTGAACCTGGCTCAGTTATAAGGGGGGACCCTACAGGTAAAGGACAAATGAGGAGGGGGACAGGACAGTGAGGATGAAGGACAGAGAGAGGAGACACATTTCCTTTTTCTGAGTTAATTGTCTTTGAGGGAAACATTTCCAGTGTTTTTTTTTCTATCTGAATGAACTCTTTGACTTGAGTGCAGAGTTATGATATGTTATTATATGCAGTTAAAAGCCATTACAAACAGAAAATGCATTAGAAATAATTAAGAGAACTCTGTCACGTTGTGTCCCGTTTGGTTTGTAGTTTGTCTGAAAAAGTAAAACAGCCTGAAGGTCAGAACGGCGGTGACACTGTTTAGGTGGACAAAGCGTTGCTCAAAAGAGCTTCCTTTGTTCTTATGCACATGACCCACATAGTTGATCTGAGGAGCCGGCTCTCTTCTGTGCTGTGGAGCTGGACTTCAGCTTCTCCAGTTTCACATTCTGCGCACTCTTTGCCGAACTAGACCGCGTATGCAGTGCTGCTTAGTCTCTCCTCGGATGTTTTGATCTCCAGGTAGTCCATCAGGTTGTCGTTTTGAACAAGATCTTATAACTTTGTCAGACACTTCCACCATATATGACAGTATTTTTCTTTTTAATCTTCTGTTTAACACTGTAGTATTTTTTTCTAGACTTTTTAAAGTCCCAAACAATACGGATATCTGTCTCTGTGTTTGAAGTAGGTGGTGAATTTAGATATTATGGCTCTAACTCACAAACATTTGGTGCCCAATGTCGGAACAGCAGTTCTTTTGCCAGAAACTCTCCACCAGTTAATTAGAACTGAAAAGGAATTTCATTTGGTCTTTACTTGAAGAAAAGAAGTCATATTGCCTTCTAATTTTCCTTTTGAGAATTACCATGACCTGGGTGGCTTTCAGCATCTACAAGTGCTCAGTGAGACAATATTCCCTTTCTTAGCAAATAACTTCAAACTTATTTTGTATTTCAGTTTCTCTTCTTGATGAGAAATGTGTATTTGTACAGACATACAAAAAAAGAAAGAAAAAGTTTGAAAAAGAAAAAGTAAAAGTAGCCAAAAAGGAAGTATTACTGATTCCTGTTTCTTGCTTTTCAACATGAAATTACCTACTTGGGTTAATAATCCTGGACAGTCATCTGTCTGGGCAGAACACATACAGACTACCAAAAACAAATACACACTCCCACAAGGAGAGATCAGGGTGATTTAGCATTCAGGAGTCACTAAATGCCAAGGTTACCATGTCGATACACAATTGATTTTTTACACTCTGCTTGTGAATCTGCTCTCAAGTCATCACAACTAATAGCCAACTCTTCCTGATGTTCAGACTGAACAATCACACAACTTGGAACAACTTCTCTCTAAATCATGAGGCGCTGGGAGAGAAGAAGCGTTGTAGTATTTTGTTAAACTCTGCTCTTTTAGGACAGATGAGTTCAGACTAGCTAGCAGTTTGTTGGCAGTAATATCACCGGTGGTCCTTTGTGATTTCTAGCCTATGCAATTAATTCACAGTCTTCATTTGCAATGTTAATATCACCAGCTGGTGTTTATTAACCCTGCTTGCAATAACCCTGTTCGCATTGGTAATTTTGAAAAGCATATTCTGGCAATGCAATGTCATCAAGTTGTAAGGAAGATGAGGCGAACTCGGTGATCCATCTTTAGGACAAACTCTCCCTGCAACATGCTGCTCTAAAGGTGTTTATGAAGAATGCAGAATACAGGGGAGGCTCTCACTTAATGCTGGAACAGATGGTTCTTCTAACGTGATGATGGCTCTTTGTCTTTGGTTCTCAGACCTCGGGAAAAGCACCCAGGTTCTCAGATGGCTGAAGCAGCTTTAAAATGATTCCTCAGTTCAACCTAGTCAGAAAGGGAAACACGAGATTTCGTCCCAGAGAAGTAGTAGCTTTTCTTTTTTTCCTTTGTACCGCCATCAGCAAACATCACCATACTTCATTGCTCATTCATTTTTTTTTTTTTATCTCATCATTTCATTCATGTTTTCATGTTGTTTATTTTATTTTATTCATCGTAAATATTTTTTTCACTTCTTGGTTGTGTTCTTTCATAGGTTCTCCCATGCCCTCCCCCTCCTGCTCATCACCTGTCATTGACCAATCACATCCACAGTCTAATCTACATGACAACCCACTGATAAGTGACAATATTGAGCCAGACTCAGACAAAGAAGAAGAGGAGGAGGAGCAAGAAGAGGAGTATGCAGCTCGATTGTACCTACCTGTAATACATGGTAAAGGGCCTTCATTCATTTCATTTTATTGGCAATGTGTGAGAGGGTTTCTCATCAAATTCTAATCTAGAAATTGATTAAATTGATTGACTGATTGATTGATGCATTCATTTATTCATTAGAACCCCCTTTTTTTTTTTTACATTCAACCTTAAAAACTGCAATAGGCAGTTTCAAATGGCCTCACGATTCATTATTTAATTTACTGAGTAATTGAAACTTCTGCACCATCTTCCATCTTTAACATCTCAGGAGTATCGTGCCGCAGTAGGAAGCGCTGAGCAACATGTGTCCACATATTTTGATATCTTTCATCTTAACTTAACTGAATTGTAGACCGTGACATGTCATTTATCTCTACAGTTGTGTTCAAATTAATAGCAGTGTGTTAACAAAAGCGATACAGCTCAAAATAACTATAATAGCTTTTATTTCCAAACATGCAAACGCACTGGGAACACTACATATTCTATTCTGAACTCAAGAAAACTGTGACAGAATTAGTTACAGCTTTAGAGAAAGTGAAAAGTCAAAACAATAACAGTTGGTGAGGTAATTCATTATGTGACTGAATACGTCAAACAGGTTACCCTTATTTAAGGACGCTGTACATGCTGGTTATAGTGCAGTTCTCTGAACATCTGAGTAAAATGGGTCGTTCAAGGCATTGTTCAGAAGAACCGCGCACTTTGATTAAAACGTTGATTTGAGAGGGGGAAATATATCAGGAGGTGCAGAAAATGAGGCTGCTCATCTTACCTTGTGGATTGACCTTAAAAATGCTATTCCTGAGGCGAAAGCGAGAAGTGCAGAGGATTAGTGGAATGTAGTTCAATTATCCTGGGCTGGCATACCTGTTCACTGGTGCCAGAAGTTGGTGGACTCTATTTAACACAGATGTGAAGCCGTTTTTAGAAACAGTGGTTACGTAACTAAATATTAGTTCAGTGATTCAGGGGAAACATACGACTTCAACCATTCCTCAGTTTAAACAGTAGATGTTTGAACTTGATCTTTCTTTACTTTCTGGAAAGTAATTACTCTCTTTTGATTATTTCTTTTATGTATATGTGTGTGTTTCTTTTATATTGTGTACATTCAGACATAATCTATATTATAGAGATACTTATGACAAAATTAAATTTAGTCCACTGAAATGATTCGTTTGGACACTGCAATGACCTGGGACGGTTTATGGAGACAGATGTTGTTTAAGACATTTGGAAGACACTGTTGTACTGAAGCTTAAACTTAAAAATAGATGTCTTTTACCTTTTCTGTTTCTTTCACTCTCTCCCTCCCTCCCTCACACACACACACACACACACACACACACGTGCTGCTCCATAGGCTGCGTATGACATGTTCGTCAGAAACTTGCTCTTTTTGCAAGTTAAGATTGAAAGGTGCCACATAAGTGCTCAAAATTTTTTAAAAAAGTTTGTGGTCCACAACTCAAAAACAGAAAACATGACTGAGGATTTAGCGACGTCATTACTGGCTTCCCTTTCTCCCACAACAGCTATTACAGCTAACACTACGTTTTTCATTCTCGTCTCAATGGTGAATGCACAAGTTTAGACAGCTGCCGTTTTTAATCATATTTCAGTCGTAAAAGCTTATTTGACTTGAACCTGGCCTATTTAGGATCTACTCTGGTTTCCATCAGGCCTGCTCCCTGTGTCTCCCCACATGGCACATGTTAGGCTCAGAGTTGAGGATGAAACTTTACTCTGGTTATTTGAACCACTGGAGCCACAGGGGCTGGGTCTGGTTCAGTTCAGAGTGCTGATCTGAACCCTGCTTCTCCGTGGAAGGTGACAGCTACCAGATGTCGAAGTTCTATTGGCTGGTCCTGGATGAGCTTTCTTAGAGCAAGGACTTTGACAGGAAACACACTTTGAAGTTTTTTTTTGTTTTTTTGTTTTTTCAGAAAGGAACTACAACAACCACAATTAAAGTCAGACTTCATCAGGAGAGGGGGCATGAAAGGGGGTCGGGAGGACAGCTGGAAAGAGAGAGGGGGGGAGAAAAAGACAGCTGCATGGAGTGATCGAAGCAGAGAGACAGACGTCTGGTCATATATACATTGCCATGTAAATAGAATCAAAAACAGCTCTGAAGTAGGGTCTTGAAATGGCTGAAAGCTTGTGCATGTGTGTTTGCTGATTTGTGTGTGGTCCTCTTTGTCCAAAGTAGTCCCAGCCTGACCTCACCAACCAATATTCAGACAAACCTAAAATATCACTTTCACTACCTCCTGCTGTTTTTTTTTTTGTTTTGTTTTTTAGACACTTTTGTTTTGTCTCCATTCATAAATATCCTATATATCCAATATCTTATAAGTAAACAAAAACGAAAAAAAAGACACACTTAGCACATATTTTCTTGCAGATAAAGACAAACACTTAGAGCCTCTGTGGTAGCCTCTTTTCCTGGGTTGACCAGTTAGCGTATTTTAAGGCTCAAAATACACGGAAAATCTTGTTTTTTATTCCATTAAAGCCAGTTCTGCCTCTGTTCTACACGGGTTTCAAGGAAAGAAAAGATTCTGAAGTTTAAAGAGAAAGACTAGACAAGTCCCATTCATGAAAACTATGGTTACAATGATTTAAAAGCAGCATTTATGGCTGCCAGAGGACATTACCAGTCTAATTTGTGCTGGAACATTAAGTTTGAAGAAAGCATTTTGTTTGACCCTATGAGTCCCATTATTCACAACATGCTGTAGCACACAGGAAAGGCTGCAGCTTGGCAGAGCTGCATCAGGTGCACAGAATCACGTTGCCCGTGTGCCAGTTCAGACTGGGCGTGTGTCAGTCTCTTGCCACGACACAGAGAACGTTTATAGCTCACACATACAACGTCCAGCCTTTCACGCTGCGGCAGCAACGGTGTGTGGCTGAGTGGATCTGTTTTTTTTTTGGCAAAACTTCACAGTTTTCAATGTGAGGTAAAAAAAAAAAAAAAGTGGTACATCAAGGTATAACAGTAACCGAATCACATATGTTTGAATTATAGGGACTTTATGATGCAAAGCAAAACTAAAAAGCTCTGCAATTTACTGTCTTCCATTTGTTTTATTTTTTTGTGTCTTAACAGGTATCATATTGAACTACAGTGCCTGAAAATGGCGAAACTAGCTTAAAAACTGAGTAAATTCAAAATGTCAGGCTTCCTGATGGGTTTAAGGTTTGGGCATAAGACGTGAATACCCCTGAAAAAGTATTTTAACGGCCATTCAGAGAGGATGCAGTGGGCACTTCGCTCTTGAACTTGAACGTTCCCCAAGACCTTCGCCCAAAAGGGTGGGTCTTGGCGCGTTGGTGTACCTAATTACATACATGCTGGTCAAACTTGATGCCCGGACTGCTGTGGAGCCAAGTTTCCAAACCTGATGCTGAATCACTTCCTGCATCATGGCAACACATCAGACTTTGCCAAAACAGGATATACATGAGACATTTTTTTCTTTTTTTGGACAAAACATGAACTGGATGAGTTCAACAGGCTGGGAAGAGAAAATGAACGTGTAATGACAGCTGAGTTGTGCTGAGACATTTTACTTGTCAGTATTTTCATGTAGTAGCCTGGAACACATATTATACAGATACAGTTTTGCCATTAAAATATAACAAAAAATATCATATTTATTTTTTTCAAAACAGCTGACTTTCATGGACTGGTTCCTAAAGGCTTTTCATATATTTAATTTGCATTCTTATTTCTACTATTTAGTTTAGTCCTGACACATAAGATGTACATTTTCATATTCCTTTGGGTGACACATGCAGATTGTGATAAAGGGCTTAAAAAGGCAGTTTTTTCTCAAGGAAATGACAAGTAAATACTATATTTAGAGTAGGACCCTCAACTCAAGCTTTACTTATAGAGCACAGTTTAAAACAACCGAGGTTGACCAAAGTGCTGTACAGATTAAAAGAATGATGTAAAAGAGATAAGATAAATACAAAAATGCAATTAAATAAAAATAGGAATAAAATAGTTATGATCCCACCTAACTCTCAGTACTTGAGCTCAACATATAAAGAAAAGTGAGGTGATGGAGTTTATTTTCTCATGTAATTCATATTTGTAGTGTAAGTTTGGGTTTCTGATAATGTTCTTATATGTGTTTCTGCATATTTTTTAATTACATGGGCTCCTTTTGCTTCTTGTGAAACGTATTAAATCGTCACAAGAGGCTTTTCTGTCCCCTTCTCTCTTTACCCTCGGATTTCAGACACAGAAAAGAGTCTGCAGTTATTGGATGTCTTAGATGGTAAATGGGATTTCTTTCTTTTTTCTTTCTTTCTCTCTTTCTTTCTTTTTTTTCTCTCTGCAACTGTTCCCCTGAAGAGAATATTTAAGTAATTCTAATCGACTTACTGCATGTTGTACCAGTGTCCAGAGTAAAATAGTTACCTTGGGCATTTCTAATAAAGGACATCTATTAATCTGATCTAAAGAAGCACTTTGACCAAAGGAGCAAAGGGACAGCAGCTTCAAGAACAGAGGCAGAGACCAAAAAAAAATATTGACATCATTTACTTAAGAGGTACAGAAAAAAATAAATAAAGATTTTATTTTTCATTAGAGCTGGCCCAGTTTCAATCATTACTTGAGTTTTCCTTCAGGAAGTTTGCAGAGACAAAAATATAGTGAGGATATAAATGTTTCCAGTTGATCCAGTGAAGTAGTAACCAAACTAACGCGTGCTACATTACTTGCATTTCTTTTCTACTTTTCTTTCATGATAGGAATTTAATAGGACGATGCTGTTGTTAACTAAAAGTCCAGTTTTCTCTCAGAAGGACAGTAACAGCACTGTAAATTGTTTTCATCCAAAACCAGCATTTTCTTCAAGACAACTGTGCAACTGTGTGATACCTCGCCTCTCTTCCAGAAAAACGGTTTGTCTTTTCCCCACTGAGAGTGAAAATAATGCCCAAAAAAACCCCCACTGCCCAGCCTTTAGATGCCTTAATAGACGCCAAGGCAATCAGTTTGGAGCGGAAAAGGCAACATAAAAAAGGCAAGTTTCTTTGCCAGCGGCAGGATGACGCCAGGGTTTATTGACATCGTCTATGCTGAGAGCAATGGGGTAGTTAGACCAAGGCAAAGAGAGTAACACAAATTACACTTAGAGCTTTTTACTTTGGGAGCAAGTAGGCAATTCTCCTCAACACCAGAACTAATCAATGAGCCACTAAATGAAAGAGAGGAAAGAGAGAGAGTGTGAGGGGAGGAGAAAAAAATTATTTCTCAACACAGGACTTGATCAATGATAGTGATAGGAACAAGGGATAGGGAGAACAAGGGAATCAAGAAATTAACCAGTTTTACAAAGGGGTAAAGCGAAAATCTGTGGAAGAAAAAGGGAAAAAAAAAGATGGCAGGGTCAAACTGCAAGGAAATACATTTGAGACAAGCTCAGAATGGAGATGAGATGTGATGCGATGAGGAGAGAGACAATCATTGATCAGGCTAATGAATGTCAGGCTAGTAGTTGGAATTCAAGCCTGAAACACACAAACACACACACACGAACATACACATAGGACAAGACCAGAAACACTCACTTCATGTCTGAGGCTGATTGTGAAATGGAGTCACTTAAGTAAATCAAAATGTAGTGGCGGGCTCCATGCAAAGAGTCTTGGAGACAGAGAGACAGCCAGACCGAACCGTGGAAGCGAGCAAACGGATGGGTGCAGGGGGGTTGTGGGAGGTGGGGGTGGAGTAGATGTATGTATTCCATTGTTTCTACAAGAGATGATGCATATTTTGAAACAAATTTGCTGTACGCAGCTCCATTGTATGTTCAGTGCCTTGTAAAAAGTAGAACAACCTCTGCGTTTATACTGTTTGGATGCATTAGAGTGTTTAATTTAAGTAGATGCGATTCTTCGATTTTATGTAACAAAACAAAGTAGTTCAAATCGGTGGAGTCAAAATTCAGCCCTATTGGAAAAATTTAAAGAGAGATTTGATGTTTCTGATGTCACGTTTAATTTAACGAAGTCCACCTGTGGCGGGTGATTCAGCAGATTCAACTCGGCGCCATCTACGCGTTCGGGGGTCCTGGTGAAATATACTGAAAGCCTTCATCTACGTAAGATTATAGAGAAACAAGAAATGCTCTCAACAACAGTGCCAATTTATTTAATAAGCTGCTACACACTAAATTGCTCTCCTATGTGGCTACGTGACAAAATGAGGCCAGTTCTGATCCCCAGTTACCCCATTCGCATGCCACTGGGACAGCTGGTAAATAAGCTCTTTGTAGCTCAGGTCATTATGGAAATAAATATGAGATAAAGGTGTTTCGTTGGAAGCAAAATAGGTTTACACTCAATGATTAAAATCGGAGAAATTCCATGGTTTTATTTTTACAAAAGAAAGAAAAAAACTAAAATACACAAGGTACTTCGGGTTATAAACATGAGACACTGACTAGTGGTTGAAATCAAGTGCAAACATATCAAACATTTAAAGAACAAATTTGACAGGATCTCTCTGAAGGATAAAGATTTTAAAAACAAAAATGGATAGTTGATACTGCTTTTCAGTGAGGCCCAACAGGTCTGGGGCTCATTAGTTGTGTGCCTTGTTATAGGCTGGCGGTGCTAGCAACCCCCCCGTCCCTCAGAAGTCATTCATGTGTATAAATTCTTACACTGTAACATGGTGGTTTTTTTTTTTTACAGGTGCTGCATCTGACATCACACATGTTTTGTTTTTGTTTTTAAGTAGAAGAAAGACAGAGGGAGACTTGGAATCCTGCAAAAGAAAGAAAAAGTACTAGACAGTGAGGCATTAGGAGAAAGTGATAGGACAAGAAGAAAAAGAAGCATGAAATAAAAACACAATAGGATACAGCGACAACACGAAAATAAATTGTGAGCGAGTGGGACATGGTAACCAGCCACACTGTCTGCAACAACAGGCTGACCATGGCCAACAAAGCACATATCAAGTCCATTTGAATGGTTGTATTAGTACAAGTAATCCTGTTAGTCACACGTGATCCTGGAAAGTGTCTGCAGTGACATTAATGCAATACTATTAACAATGCCATTAATGATATCTAGTGGAAAATCAAAGCAGTTTTCTCATAAAGAAGTGAAATAACTCTGAGAGAGACAACTTTTATGGTTAATGCAGGACAAAAAAGAAAAGAATATGTCATCTCTTTTTCTTTGGTTTTAATTCTCTGGACTGCTCAGACTAAACAGATTTCTATCTTTTAAAAAACAGAAATCAGTAATAGTTGAGCATCTCCACTATGTCCTCCCCACATGGTAAAACAAATTTAGAAAATCATAAAGATAAAGAAAAAAAACATAGGCCTCTCTAAAATCTTATTCTATATTTTCAATTAATATCCATAATTTATATCAAAAATAAGTCTGTTAAAAAAGTAAAACAAAACAAACATTTAAATGTGATTTTCTTTACATACTGAATAATGAGCCATGAATAAAACATCAAGAAAAGCAAAACATTAGAATTACCATCAGCTCCACAGTAGTGTGTGTGTGTGTGTGTGTGTGTGTGTGTGTGTGTGTTAAACGCAGATCCTATCAGTTGCTCTTCTGCTAACTAACTAAATGAAATAAAATAAGGAAACAGATGTATAAATCTTAAGGTGAAGGTCATGTTCATGTTTCCATCGTTTCCCATCACCTGATTTCCGCTCCCACCACCCTCTTGCTTCCCTGTCCTGTCTTCCAGTCACCTCTTTAGTATTGACAGCTGCAGCCTTTTCAGAAGCTCTCATCAGTCTGCCACATTTCTCTGTCCTTATTGTAGCATCAGTGCACTGACCCTTCATCCAACCTCCCTTCCCTCTCCGTCTCTCTCACCATCATTCTCTAATTCATTTTCCCTGCTAAGTCAGCTCTCTCTTCCCCTTTTTCTCACTATTTATCATTTCTTTCTGTCATTCCTCCTGCTCATGTCTTTAATAGGGAAGGTTGTTCCCTCCAAGATACTGGGTCTTTTTTTAATTCTTCTGTTTTCTCAATAGTTGCTATATTTAAATGTTAAATACAGACAGTATGGATATAAACTTAATCGTGTTTGTATGCTTACAGTTGAGAAAATTAAAGTACACCCTCTTGAAACATCAAAGTCATACAGGACATTCATTTAGAAAATAATCATGTACGAATATGTCATTAACAATACGAAAGATGAAAACAAAGCAAAACATCTGGTCCTTAAGAATAGTTAAAATTAATACGACCTACGAGGAACAACAGCAAAATTGTCACGATTTATGGAAAATAGCAATAATGACCACCAAGATTTGCTCAAACTAAGACAACAGATGTGATGATCCAGGGTGCAGCTTGTTACTTATATGAACAAAATAAATACCATCTAGCTGACTATTGAATTCAATTAAAATCAAAAATACGTTGCTAATCCCCAGAGGGAAATTCAATATTCTGATTATAAAATTGGCTCAAAGATCGAGGCTACCATAGAAGGGTTGCCAGTCATGCATCTGCACACGGTCCATAAATGTGATTGATCGCACATTTACTATGTTGAAAAAGTCTTTATCTTTCCTCCAATAAATTAGAGTGACATCCCCCTCATAGTCCAGAAGTTGCTAAACTTTTATGCCCCACAGTACAACACATTCATAGTGCCTGGAAACAGGACCTGTGAATACCAAGGCCTTCAGAAGACGTGAACTTAGGATCCAGGTAGCTCAAGTGGTTGAGCTAAGTTTCAGCTGCTAGATGTTAAATATATATATATAAACAGTTCATTA
Source organism: Arrhamphus sclerolepis (assembly GCA_037176975.1). NCBI lineage: Eukaryota > Metazoa > Chordata > Actinopteri > Beloniformes > Hemiramphidae > Arrhamphus > Arrhamphus sclerolepis. Next base: position 2,889,627 of record JBAMYA010000001.1, on the reverse strand, counting down.
CTTTTATATTTGGATCATTTTTCTTAGATTTTGTCTCAAGGGATTATTGTTTAATTTGAAAAGAAATGCTTATGTCACGTTCAATGATGATTGGATATTGATCGATACACAAACCCCAGGCATCAATACTGGTATTGAGACTGGAATAAAGGTTGAATTGGTCCATCCCCAGTACACACCACATACAGTATGGGCTGTGGCCTCGGTTCAAGCCATCACCTGTGTCACTTTGTTGAGCAAGATTTGAACAGATTCAAACTCAGACTGCAGTTGGGTGTGTTGTAATTGTATCATGTACACAATCAGAAGGCAGGTTGTTGCTGAGGTTTCCATCCAGCTTTGTTTATGTTGTTATATTAGCGCTATTAACGGATTTAGGGTCTTGAGTCTCACAAACACAATGTTGCAGTTGTTGGTGAGAAGATAGTGTGCGCGTCAGCTGTTTAGATGCGACAGCAGAAGTGGAACACAGATCAGAGGGAGTGAGGATTCACTCATTCACTCTCCGCCAGTGAAACGTGTCTGAGGTGCATCTTCAGCTGCTGGGACGGGATCACACATGGGGCGAACTACCAGTCGCCTACCAGTTGGATGACTGGTGGTTCAGTTTCCAGTCCCTCTATTGTACAAGTGGTTGTAACAGTAAAACATTAACATTCACCTGAGATTTTAAACAGTTTGAAATGTGATGCATTTTTGTGCATCACAAAAATATGAAATATTTTGTACATATATATAGAAAAGGATTGTATGAATATTTGTCTGTGATAAAGGTTTTGGTTTTGTTCTTTTTGGGTGTGTCAAAAGTCACCATAGCTGTCTTCAAATGCTGTTTTACATTTTCCCAACTTTTAGTCGTTGCCTCTAACAAGGTTTGTTTCCCCTCTGATTTGCTGTCATTGCATTATCTGGACTGAGACGACGTTCTGTAGGATGGATGCATATTTAGTTATTATCTCAAATAAAATTTGGGAATGAGGTTTTTCAGATTCCTGGAACAGAGCCCAGAAACTCCAGAGCCTGTTGAATTTTCAGAACCTTGTCAACAAATACAAATTTAGCAAAAGCAAATGTAGCTCACATTTTTTTTTTATGTCCCTGGAGATTTAACAGCAAGGCAATGTAATTTTTCCTTGGATGTGCCTCTGGAAAAAAAAAAAAAATCTGAGCCATGTCTTTCTGAAGAAGATTAGTCAGTCAGTCTCTCTACAAAGTTTTCTCTATTTGAAGTCTCAGACTATTGCAGGCGCTGCCATCCTGGGCACGAGAAGGAGATATGAGGAACACAGAAGGAGACGTGTTATGCACCACTATATTGGAAAAAGTTGTTTATTGCTGTATAGGCCTGTAAAATGTTGGAGGTTTTCTTTAAACCATTAGCTGTGAACATTTCACAAGAAACAGTGTGCAGTTATGCAGTTTTATATGCGCGACAAAACCGTGGCATGGTTTATAACCCTCTTTTTTTGTCATATGATACTAACAGTGTTCAAAAGCGTTCCCACCTTCAAAAACATTATTTTCCCCCTGCCTCTATGGCCGTTTCATCCTTTTTCCAATATCGGCTTCCCTCATGTTGGCCATTGAGCAGAGATCACTGCTTAGTGGGAAAGAGAGCTGCTTCACTCCCCTCTTCTTGCTGGGAGTCCAGAGGTGGAATGAGTTTTCATGCTTCAAGAAACATGCGTCTAAACTCCTCTACTGACCTCTTTCAATTTGCCAATGACTCTTCCTTTGAACAGGATCTGCTCTTGCCCCTTTTCTCTCTCTCTCTCTCTCTATATATATATATATATATGTCATGCTTTCCCTCCCTTTGTCTTTCTGTCTGCTTTAGCCTCTTGTTGCTCATGATGATCTAGTTCCACCTCATCTAAACTGCAGTGACCATTGTTGCACTTTCGGAAACTTAATTTACCTCCCGTGTCACGTCCTGTCCTCTCCCTTTTGTGCTCGCTTTTGTTCGTTTTTATTCATTTTTCTATCGAGAGTGATTTAACACAAACCATGGCCAGGGCTTCAGTTTCTCCCTTCTCCCTTATCTACCTGCATTTTATTATTAAAAATGTTTAAAATAAATAATAAAAATTGCATTCTCATGTAAAATGGGAGGCACAAGCTCCAGCAGCTCCCATTATGGGTAGGAGGCAGCCTCCCTAAATAGCGTATATCTAAAATTATAGCTCAAAGCTTTCCTTTTAGATAAATCTTGGTGTTATAGCATGCTCAGGTGACTCTGAGCCATCCCTTTAATTATGCTATTCAGGGTCTAGGCCACTGGGAGACTTCCCAATAAAAACTTTTGAAGGTATCTCTTGCTAATTTTCATCAGAAGTCTTGCTGCAGCATTTTTGGACCAGCTTGGAAGCCAATCAGAATTTCTGGCACAGTCTGATGAATGAGTAGCCTCATTCCAATTAGTAAATGCATGGAGTTATTACTATAATTCCAAGAAATGATGTTCCTCAGTTTAGGCAATATTACATGTGTGGATTAATGTGGTCCAAGTATGGCTTGAAATCAGTGTGGGATTGGTCGTATTGCTCATAATTTTACAGAATGCTGCAAATATATATGTTGTGGGAATTTCCTTCCAACAATTTAAATAGAATCATGCAATTAATGTCTCAACAACAGGGGCAAGAATGTAGAAATGCAGAAATATTGCACTACTGTGCTCTGCTTCAGCAAGGGCTGACTTATTGCATTATCTCTCTCCCTCCCTCTGCACGAGTATATAAGCTCCTGCTGCTGCCGTTGCTACGTATCTTAGTAACATACATAGAAAGTAAGTTAGATTTATTCAGTATAAACGCTCGCCTTTGCTGGTATGTGCATATTTTGAGCACCACAACCAATACAAAGAGAGTGTAACAGGCTAGTCTTTGTTGGCATTGACTGTTGCTCTGCTGTGTTGTGAATACAAACGCAATAAGGTTCAAGTGAGGCTTGATGAGATGGAAGACGAGTTTTCGCTAGCATTTATGAGACATGCGAGCTTCTGCTTCATCTACAAGCTGAGGTTGGTTGAGAGGAGAGCTCTGTTTGCTCATCCAGTTCTGTGGCTCTTCACCATTTTTCAGCATTTTTCTCAACGAACAGCTGAATAGAAAAGTAAACAATGAACCACCAGACCAGTTTAACTTGCACAGTCTCAGTGAGTACCTCAGATGGTATTTGGATGTCTGTGTCACAACCCGGCTAATATGCTATGACAACAAAAAAAAGGATATGCAGATTGTAGACCAAATATGACTTAATTTATTTTAACCAAACGTTAACGTAAAGAAAAACAAACCAACACCATGAAGTGAAGAGCTCCACTCTACTATGGGAAGGGTGGGGCTTATACAGGGGACAGAACATTGGGCCCAGTCGCTCCTGGTGTCCATCATAATGCTGCAGCATGGAGACAAAGAGATGTTAAAAACTTACAAACACTTGAAGAAACATAATTCTAATTCAGTAGACATTGCCTCACCTCCACAGTTCTACAGGTCATTTAAGTTGTTATAGTTCCCTTACTTGTGGAATGCAGTTTGACCAACCCATTTACTTTTTTTTTCTTTTTAGAAGTTATATAAACTGCCCCTTCACCCCCCTTGTAGAATTTACTCTGCTCTAATTGGTAAGCACCAGTGACCTGATCAGGCAGTCAGGCCAGACCCTCAGTTCCACATCAGATGTGCTGAAATTCAAACATCGAGACAGTGTTTCCCAGGGAATGACACTGCCTTGACTCCCTTTTCTTTGGTCGAGGGTTGCAGAACACAATCCTGGAAGAGTCTGGAAGGAACAAAGATTCAAAGGAACTGAGACATGCTACCAAGCCTAATTAGGGAGAAGACCATCTAGAGACAGATGCACTTCAGCCAGTACTGCATCCGATTACGTGCTGACAAATTGGGGACAGAAATCTACCTTTTTTTCTGCATTCTTTTCAAATGAGTGTTTTTCCTCCTATCATGGTTTAATAGTTACGTCTTAGGGCTTATAGTTAACAAAACTAAGACTGAAACTGAACTAACAGTGAAACTGTTAACTGAATTAAACTGTAAGTGAAAAAAATAGTTTTTTTATGAAACAAAAACTATATAAAAACTAAAATTAACAATGTAAAACTAACTGAAATGAAGTAGAATTGCTGGTAAAATTAACTTGGTTTTCATTTTGCATCCTGCCTGGAAGTGAGCAGGTCAGGTCATCATGTCATGAATTCTCCATCAAGCGAAATAACTAAATAGAGGAATGAGGTCCAGCAGAAGAACGACACCCTGGATTTCTGGTAGTAAAGGAAGATCTTTATCCTAAAACTGCCCCAGTAACTTTAGATTTAGTCCTCCTGCCTCCCAGGCTTTGGTCAGATGCATTTTCTCTGTGTGGCCTGTAGGAATCAGGATACAGCTTCTCTTGAACAACCTGTTTTCCTTGAAATGAATAAGAATTTACATGAGTGAAGACATAAGAGGAGGCGGCACAGTTGCTTTAGTGTGTTTCTGTTCACATGTGTTTGTTAGTCATCGCAGCAAAGGAGACTCACACGAACCCCTGAACTCTGATTATTTGATTTTGACTTTAAGTATCTATCAACATTTCTGCCACTCTAAGCAAAGAATGTTGTCTTAGAAATTAAATAGAAATGTTTCTTTGTTTTGTTTTTTTATGTTAGACAACATCCAATACTTTTTGCACTACATTCTACCTACCAGCACCTTTTGACCTTTAACACTACATTTTTCTAAATACTCAAAGGAAAGGATTTCTGTACTGTATGGCTTTGTTGATAGGTAACGTTCTTTCATTCTAGATTTTTTTTTTTTCACTATTAAAATTCAAAACTATTATAACTGTCTTAGAGGTAGAGCAGTTAGCAGCATTCAAAACAGAGCTTTCAGAATGAGGATATTTTGGACCTCAAAAATGCCATTTTAAGTTCTTAAATGACTGCATAGCTACGCATGTTTATTAATAAAAACAGCCATTAATGTTACGTGACTGATCCGCAAACCATTTTGAAAGTCCTCCTTGGAAACCAAATAGAAAAAGGCCAGGAATTTTCAGAGAAAAAGAAATATTTGAGGCGATTGGATAAAGCATTTGTCTGTCTGAATCACGGCCAACGATACAATTTCTTTTATCTTTCCAGTACCAATTCAGGTACATGGGCTTTGGGAATTGGCTTGTACTCAGTGTTGATTCAAACTCATTTGTAATTTTTATTCATGTTTCATTCACAAATTAAACAGCTTCTTAAATGGTATCAGATGCATAGATGTCAGTACTTACCAATACACTTATTTTCAGATGTATCTGCAAGTTTCCCTGATACTGTTATTGGTAAAGGAGCTCCTCTACAATGAATATGACTCAACATTGACAGTTGCAGATATCGATATACAACACTGATTGCTCTGAATTTTGTTTCATCCACGAAAACAATTGAATGAGTTGAAGAAGAAAAAAAAAGAATCATTAAATAAAATATCCAAAAATTTTCCAAATGCCCAGTTTAAAACATGCACATGCAACACTCTTGCTCTAGCATATTGTATTGGATGCAGTGGATCAAATAAAAGCCTTTCTTTATGCAACATACAAAATGTCAATCTAAATTTCTTGTTTCACTTAAGTTCACAATCTTTGGAAATGAATGAAAGAGAGAAAAAAACAAAACAAAGAGAGAGAGAGAAAGCTAAAAACATCCATACTGTTCTATAGTAAATAAGAGGGTAAGTACCATCTAAGTGCTAATAATCAAATGCACTTTATTAATTATTCATCAACAAGTGTTGTGATCACTAAATGTGCAGGTTTTGGCATTTTTTTTGTATTGGAACATTCAGTTGTGAGCTAACACAGTTGTAAGGGAGGGAAAGACATCAGCAGTGATCTTAGAAAGGCAGTAATTTCCATACTAGTTAGTTAAAAGGTCATTTCTAAACATTTTGGAGTGAATTATTCTTTAATGAGAAAGATATATCACTAACAAAAAACAAACAAATTTAAAAAGAAAAAAACCTTTTGCCGGCAATTCTATAACAGAAAGGCTAAACGGGGAAAGAATCAAAGCGATGAATTAACCCAAAGTCCAGACCTGCGCTTGACTGAAATGCTGTCATGGAACCTTAAAAGTGTTGTGTATAAACAAATGCTTGTATATTCCAATGAAGTAAAATTCCTACACAGGAGCAGAAGACAGAATCATACAGAAAATGATTACTTTAAGTTGTAGGTGCTAAAAGTGATCTCCATACCTGGGCAGAAAATGTCCCGAACGCAACACCGCAGGACATTTGTCAAATGTCAGAGTGCTGTGTTTCCACAACAACCATCCTGACGCGAACGGCCGCATAGGGACACAACAACTACATTTAAGCCAGAGTTGTCCCTTTTTTTCTCTGTTAGTTGATTGTACTACTCTATAAAAGTTAAACACCTCGTTAATAAACCGGCTGGAAGTCATTTGTCCACTACTTCTGTGTTACTTTCTTTAACCATGTCCAGTAAACGACAGAAACACACAGCACAAACCAACCCCACCAGAGTTTGCCTATAGCTGTACCGAGATGGCACAGCTGTTTTGGTGTGCACCAGAGTGTGGCTGTTGTGTTCACACTGACCCAAGAAAACCACACTGATCAGAAAAAGCTGTTGGTCTGCACTAAAAAGTCCCAGTGTGGAGGAAAAAAAAAAGAAAAATCTCAGTCTATGTTAGACCAAACTGTACAATGTTCATGAGCCAAATACCCTGTTAGCATCATTCTCTCTGGTGCTTGAAAATGTGAGTCCAAGCTAAACTCAGGACTCCAGTTTTTGTTTTTTTCCTCTCAAATATAAATGCGTGTTGACTGAGTTACAACCCTGGGCCACTTTCCATTTTTTCCCAGTGGAATTCGCTCTTTTCAAAATGTTTAGCTCTGAGTTTGCATATCCTGAGTCCTCTCAGGATACAGATGCACTTTTAACAAAAAAATGAAAGAAAAAAAGTGCAATCCATTCATTGATTACCTCATGTCTACTATAAAAATGTCTGTGTTTGGATGAAGCCATTTCTCTGTAAATGGGAAAAACACAAAATGGTCTGGGTCGATCAAGCAGTAGGGGAAATCATACGCATGCACAGATGCAGGCTATGTGCACAGAAAATCCTTATTAATCCCTCCTCACTTTCTGTTAGGCCATCAAAAAAAAATGTTAAAATCCCTACTTATGTTGGTTCGCGCAGGGAAGGTTATTTGCATCCTAGACCTTCAAAAAGAGAGTCAGAAACAGCTACACCCTGGAAGAAAGGCAACCTGTTCCTCCACTGGCTATGGTTCTCTGACAACCCTGTTTTTCTGCTATAGTTTAACCCAGATAACATATATCAGTCTAACTTAATCTGAATTTGGAAGATAGCAAGTCAGACATTGGGGTGCTGAAATGAGTGAGTGGATGGCTGTAGAAAACACAGAAAGGGAGCTTCAATTGTGTACTGTGTGGCAGATCCTTTATGATGGTATTTGTCTGTACAAAGTTTTTGGAAGAGTTTATCACTTATAAATACCTAAAATGTAAAAACCTATCCAGTTTAATCCACATAATGTCCACAAAACTTTGACCGCATCCTCTAAGGAGACCGTAAATCAATACCATTTTGTTTGAGCGTACAGCTTTGATATGTTGGCGCCATAGAAGGTCTTTAATTCTATTAACTGCAACAATCAAAGATGCCATCTGAAATGGTTAAACAACATTTTCCATAAAATCTCGAAAATTCATTTTAAAAATGATAGGATGATTTGTGAATTGATATCTGCTAGAAAATGCTGAAGTGTAAGTAAGAGTATTTATTTATGTGTCAAAGCAGACACACTCACAACCTCTGTGTTCAGTTTAACAGTTGCTAAACAGTAAAATTGGAAATGCATTGCACAGCTGGTGACAGGAATTGACCCTTTATCAGCCTTCTGATTGGTCCCTGACTGACCAACCAGAAAAATCCTTCTCCATTGCTGCATCCGGGCAGAATATCCGGTGGGACAAAATATCCATCTCTCTCATTCACAACAATGGAAAGAGTGTAGTTTTTATTAGCTTGTATCAGCATTTAAAGCATTGGATTAATTTTTTGTTGAACTTTGTCTTAGTAAAAAGGAACACTTCTGAACACACTGCACACAGTTTAGTGAGGGTGCAGCATATTTTTTGTCCCAAAACAGGCAGAAATCTGAGCTCTATCACCAAAACAAAATAGGCATAGGCAGCAGGCTACAACCCATAGCTACAACAGCGAATGCATACGTTCATAACTCTCCATTGCATATTTCAGATATTTCAGAGTCCTGGCTCGCAAAATGGTCACATATAGTCTTTAAAGGTAAGTCTGTTGTGGGAGGCTGCCAGCATCAGCTGCTTACTCTGCCATGTTGTTAAGTACACTAATCAAAACATCCCGTTTTTTCGGAAAACCCGTTTTTTTTTCAAACTCACTACACGTAACCGAAGTGTTCCTTCGTATTAAGATCCAGCTGCTGTTGGTTTTCTTTGGTACATTAATTAGCAATAAAGCAATGTAAAAACCTGTTTTCATAATGGTAGGACTGCACAGAGTGAATTGCGCTTCTCAACCAGAAGGGGTCCTAAAGAGCACAATCTTATGTGGTCGAAAAAAACTTTAAATTTTTAGCTTTTTAGCACCCTCTGCTGGCGTGCTGGGCACAGTAGTGTTCGGTCTCTTTTTCAATCACTCTTGTCATTACAAAGTTACGTAAAGTGGTACACAACTGCAACATACTAGTATTCAGAAGTTGCTTTGTCAGTTTCTGTTGACAGCAGGCCTGGATGAGTCTGATTCTTCAATAATCGTTCCTAAAACGAATCAAATGTTCTGTTATTAAGACAACTGAAATTGATATTTTATGATGATAAAGTTATTTTGTTCTGTTTTAAGTGGATTGCTCCACCTAGTCTGAGTGACAAAATATCCTCATTTACGTGTTATGACAGGTGCCACAATACAGGGGTTTGTTGCAAAATAGGATAATCCCCAAAAAGATGGAGTATCGCTTTTATCTCTTTGTTGGATTATCCTTTTCTCTGTCACCTCTCGCCTCAGAGCTACCGTTCCACGATGATTGTAGCTCCACCACTGACATCTCTATTCCCGAGATAAGTAGTAGGACAAAGTTGAGGGATGCATTTTAAAATATTATTTCCAAAAAGTTTACTTCAAAATTTATACTTAACACAAATTTCATAGCATGGTAGTTTCTCACAAAACAGCAATGAGTATATAAAGTTTTAAACTGACTGTATGAAAAGTTGTAATCTAGTGTACCAATGCCAGTAGGTATTGACACAATTTTCTTAAACCCATCTTCTGGAGCCTATTCTGTCATGTAGAGTTTTAAAACTGGTTTTCAACATTTTTGAATTCTGTATTCTGAATATTAACTGGCAGGTGAGGTGAAAACTAAAACTTGATGACCTACCAATGAACGAAAAACACTGCCTAATCATTTGTCAACATAAAGTCATCTCTGACTCACTCAGCTTCTCCTCTTTATCATTTTCTCTTTTTGATCTTTTGATTTCAGAGTGATAATCCCAATTTGCTTTCATGGCATAAATCTCTTGCTGGTCTTAGACACTCCAGGCCTAGCCCAAACACACTTTCCTTCATAAACCTCTTGATCCTGTTTCCCAGACTATTATGCCTGCATATTTCAACTGGCTTGGAGACCAAGAGAGGGGTGGAGGCGGACAGCTGAGAGGGAGGGGGAGAGAGTAGAGGAATGAAAAACACAAGGAGGTCAGCGAGAAAGACATTTCTTTCTTTCACACCATGTGTTACGGTAAGATATTCATTTCCTCTGTGATTCCTCTCCCTCCCTCTGGCTCTTTGTTTTTCTTCTCCATCACTGTCAGTGTGCACTGGCTGAAGCAGTCCAGGTCGCGTCAAGTCCACTGGATCCCGTCTCTACCTTGGAGCAGTCCCTGCAAATCGGTTTCCCAAACTGAGCAGTGCACAGTGCAGCTGTGGTAACTGGAGAGCTCTCTGTTGTAGTTCTGAGCCGCCAAAGCCCATTAAAAATGAGCATGTTTGACTTCCGAGCCTGGCTTTGCAATTGAAGTAAGAGAACAATTTTATTTAAAAGGTTAAATCAAGAGAGAGATCTATTGACTTGTTATGACATATAGTCAGGCTTGGATTGAGTATAAGGCAGCAGCAACAAGAAATGCTAATGCCCCTGATCAGTTACATGCAAGTATTTATTTAATTTATTAATTGTTCTTAAACAATCAAGTTATATCAACCTACATCATGAAATTCCCTTCACACCACTGCTTTTTCCTTTTTTTCTGTGTATACATCTATGCCTGGCCTGCACCACAGAACCAGAAAGCCTGATGTTATTGCTTTACAGAGCAATATGCCATCCAAGTTCAAACACTCTCTTTGTCAAATCATAAAATCACAAATGTGTTTGTGCTTCAAAATGCTAAGTGTTCTGGCACTCAGAGACTGAATAAGTCATTCCAAGTTGAGGGAACAGAAAACAATGTCTTGCCAGAAGTGTCACATGATTTATTAATTTATTTATTTTTTCTTCCTCCAGGATTTTTCGTGAGTGGTATATTTTTGGATTGAGGTTCTATGTCCTTTAGCTAAACTGGTAGATTTAGGAACCCATCAAAAAAAAGGGGCCCAAATTAGCCGATCAGATGTACGACTCACACAAGTGGATGAATTTTGAAAGTAAACATTCAAAATTCTCAACTTCTTTCTTCTAAACAACCAGAATCATGCCTCCAGAACACATGAGCACATGAATGTAGGCGCATGCATGTCTACTTTAGTGTGCAATGTTGGCAGATACACTACATGGACAAAAGTAGGTGGAAGCCTGAGCTTTACAACAGGGTATGTAATGACTATTCAAATACATATAACATAATATGAAGTCAGTCCCCTCCCTCGCAACTATAAGAGCTTCCAGTCTTGTAAGGCTTTCCACAGGATTTAGTGTTTGTCTGTGGGAATTTGTGCCCCATTCTGTAGAGCATTTATGACATCAGGTGCTGATGTTAGATGAGAAGGCCTGGCTTGCAATCTCAGTTTCAGTTCATCCCAAAGGTCCTCAGTGGGGTTGAGGTCAGGGCTCTGTGCAAGCCAGTCAAGTTCTTTCACACCAAACTCATCAAACCATGCCTTTAAACAATCCTTGACTTGTACACTGGGGTACAGTTATGCTGGAAGAAAAAAGGGTCTTGCCCAAACTGCTCCCACAAAGTTGTCCAAAATGTTTTGCTATGATGAAGCATTAAGATTGGCCTTCACTGGAGATAAGAGACTTTGCATAAGCTTGAAAAACAGTCTCATACCAATACCCTGCTTTCCCCATTCTTCACAAATGATACAATGCAGTCAGACGGGTAACGTTCATCCGCCAAACCCAGACTCGTCGATCTGACTGCCAGACAGAGAACCATGACTTTTCTAGCCTTATTTAATGCTTCAGCATTGAAACAATCTGGTCAACTATCTGGTCCCCTCCTATGCAGTAGGAGGGAACCAGATCCTGTTCGTGCAACTTGCTCTTTGTTAGTATGCATTGCGTCGATGTGGTCCTTAACAAATGTGATTGTCCACTTGGTAGTATTGTTCTTCATGGTCTCTACTACTTCATCATTTTCACGTTGGGTAAAAATGATAGATAGCTGCAATGTCTGTAAAAATGACAGATGCTCAACATCTGCAACTCACCTGAGATAAGCTTTATTTGCTCTGTTGCTATGTCAGCTACTTATGGGAAGTGAAAAAAGGTAGCTCAGCACTGCAGCCTGTGGCAGAGGATAATCCCAACTGCCACCTAGCAGTTGCTGGCATGATTACGTATCAATGCAAATAACACATTTGTTCTATATGTTGGTTAAGTGCATAGCCACTATGTAGAAGCACAAATCAAGCTTAACTCCACAAAACACATTTTCAGTGCTCCACTGACCAGTGTCAGTGAATTCTTAAAGTTGGTGGCCTCTGCACACCATGCACCTTAACAACTGTTGACCCCACTATCTGAGTTTTATGTGGTCTTCCAGTTCTTGGCTGAGTTTCAAAACAGGTATGATGGCAGGCATAGGTAAAACAGGTACAGCCTTGATTTGGTAATTAACAGGTATGTATGTATGTATGCATGTATCTATCTATCTATTGGTCATCTCACATAATTGGTGGCCCCTGCATTGGAAAGTAGAAAAAGAATATAAATATTGAATTATCATAGCAAATAAAAGCTGTCAGAACAGCAAAGGAAGCTTTGCACCAACTCAACCACATTTGTTGCATAGAGTCATGCATCCTGAGGATGATCTATATAATATTTACCCAGATGCTGAATGTAAACTGAGAAACATTTTCATTTACTGAATCTGTATCCCTCCCTGCCAAACCTTCCGGACCCAAGAAGTGATACTGAGAAGTGCCTCTAAAATGTTCCACAGAGGGTGATCGTAATGGAGGACGGAAAAGATTGAATAAAGAAGAATGAGCAGGACTCAGTGATGAAGAGAGCAGAAAGAAAGGGGATACAGAGACAGATGCTCCTCCCTGACAGTTATAATTAAATCCAATACCACGCAATGATACAAACCCAGCGTCATGCTGATGCTGTTCTCGAACAATCTGAAAAGCACATAATCACATTTTGGTCTGAAACAGCTCCGTGCTATAGTAAAATAGAACTAAATATTCATGGGAATTTGGATTCCTATGTTTGGAGACATATGTTTTATACTATGCAAACCTGTGTGGGGCCAACACACTGCTTTATTTTCTTAAGCAGACACCCAGTGCCATTCCTGTGTAACACGTGTGACCACATACAGGAAGAGGCCTTAGGAGTGCCCAGACTCCACCCCACCAACCAAAATCCATGTATGATGCCTCACCCCATGTGCTGAGCTCAGTTGCATGTTTCAGGGCAAGTCAGAGAGCCCAAGAGATTCAGGAAGGAGAATAGTAGGATTTGGGCCCTTACAAAAGGCCACCTCAACGGCTAAGGTTACCGTCACTCATTCGTCCATTCTCTCCTCCATCCTTTTTTCCACATGAAGAGGAAAACTGTGGCTCTCCCTCCTTCTGAGCTGTAGTGTGTAACGCTCTGTGTCTATGAGAAAGAGATTGGCCAGGATGGATCTACTCGACCTTGGGAAAACCACATACAAGCGTGTACTCAGCCTCTGACACACTTCCCGCTCAGAAAGGCTCATCATGAGCATCCATGCCCACCTCCTGAAGTCTGCACCACACTTTTGTCTTCACCCTGTCTCTCTTTGTTTCTTTGTGTTTCCCCAAGTCTTCCTTGTTTGTTTTTTCTTGGTTTCACTGAGTTTAGCATTCTTTTCTTCCTTTTTTAAATTTGCAAACATGTCAGTGGTAATTCATGTTGATAGCAGCTTTTGTCCAAATATTTCCACTGTAACTTTAACCAAGAAATCAGTGGTAAATCCATCTAATTGAGCTGTTTGCTGAGGTGGCTACAAAGTCCTGCTTTCCTTGGCTTGCAGACTGCGACCAGTTTAAATATACGCTTCTTTTCTGTTTACAGTGAAGTTTTGGATTTTACCTCTCAGCCCGCCACCCAGCACACCTGATCAGAACAGACAGGCTGAAATTGCTTCAGCTGTCAGTCAGAGTGGGTCTTGGCTGAGAACCCAGCTTGTGTGTTGTAGCTTTCTGTTTGTTACTTTCAGCATATGGATTTCTGTGTACATTATAGTATGAACTTGCAGTTTTAGTACAAAGTCTTTAAGTTTCATGAACAAAGAGCTTGTTTATTGCCAGCAATCATGCAAGCAGCAACATGAGCAAAGTTGCTGTCTGCTTGAGGTGTGGTTCATTTAAACAATAACAATCTGTATTATGGTCATACTGAAGCATATTAAATTAATGCATTTGAAATATAGCAACATTATGTAACTTTTGAATTTGTTCTTCAAGTAACAGTCATTATCATAGTTAACTCAAGAGATCTTGATTTTCTTATGTAATAAAACATATTACTTTTTTTTCTGACCTGCCAATGTCAGTTTTGGATAGTGACCATAAATACTTACAGGGCCTTATATCGCTGTCTCTGGGAATTTAATTACATAAATACATAAATAATTAAATAAATAAAGTCCCCTAAGCTCTTTCATAGAAGTACTTGGTCAAAAACCAACTGAAAAATAAAAAAAGGATTCAGTGTATTGCCCCTCAGATTATATGCACTCATTCTTCTCTGTTTTATTTTTTTGATAAAGTATTAAATACAAAAGTGCATTATTTTCCCACAAAAGTTGAACTGTGCCATATAGGTACTTTTGCAAATGAAAACAGTGAGTTCCATGACATTAAAACTGTCAGACATTAACATTTTCTTCCAACTGACATCAGATGTTGTAATACTGACTGTTGCATTGTGACCAACATTTTGGCGGGCTGTGTGTATCACACAAAACACGATTAAAAAGATCTATTTGAAAGAGTATCTCTTACTCTGTCTTGTGTATTTTTTGGGTCAGGTCATGTATCATAAATCTAAAACCTCTGTCCTCAACAAACAAAAACAGCTGATCATCCAGTGCTGGAATTCTGTGACTTTCTTCCTACTGTCTTTGTTTATTTTCAGTGCTGCTTCCAATGAAAAACTTCAGAGGCTGCTGGCTATTCTAAGCTCTGCTATTTTGAATTATAGTCTCTTTGGCCTTTGATAGCTCCTTCAAAATGGTCGTTTTCAGAGGAGTGATGATGTTTTAAATGTTGGATTATGTATACTGAACCATAATGCTTTGTTTAGTCTGATTTTTCAGTGCTGTGCAAATGATAAGTATTGTGTATCAGATACGCCTGAACATGATTTGCTGGTCACCTCTTAATGCGGACCAAGTTGAAAAGTGTCCGATGAGCAACCCGTGCCTCCTGAAATAATCTATTTCTTGTAAATTCCTAGCAAAAACAACACATTTGGTATTTAAACAAATTTGTTGCTGCTGTGGATCTGCAGAAATTCTCTCTCTCTCTCACACACACACAAACACCCGCACACACACATGCTTAGTTTGTTTTTTTTGCATGCCTATCTTTGTGGGGACAGCACTTGAAATTCACAGTTCACATTAGTCATTGTGACACTGTACCAACTGACAGCGATTAAGTGCCTGGCTACAATCTTTATGTCAAATGTCATTATTTTCCCAAAATGTCCTCAATCCAGTGGTTCAAAAATGAAAAAGAGTTCTCAGTAAAGCAGTTGGGCAAGAAGACACACACCCACCCACACACATCTACACAGAGCGATGGTTTTACCAATAATTAGGTGTCCACATTAGGAATTTCTTTGGATTTCAAATAGCGCACAGTTGCATGAATTCATTTTGATGCAGATCACAATCAACTCCCATATTTGTTCAACCACAGACTATTATTGTGAAAACACACCTTATATGTTTTCAGCTGCAGCCTACCCCAGTCCCCAGATGTTCCCTTCCCAGGGTAATCTCCAGAATTTGGGGAGTGTTTTGAAGTTTTGGGCCAATGATGTGCTGCAAAGCCCCAGAGATTTGACTGGTAGGCCCCAGAATGCAATCTGCCCTACCTGCTGAACTCTTCAGTGATGCTGAGCTGCTGAGCATGGGATCTTCAGAGGATCTTCAAATGAACGTCTTTACATTTGGGTGCATGAATGTGAAGACACAAGCATTTTCAAGTTATTGTAAGAAAATCACAGTAATTGTCTGTAAACTTTTCCAATTGGGAAAACTCTACTTTAAATGTATTTACATTTTTTTCCTAATAGCTATTATATTTTTGAGTTCCTTCTTTTCAGAATACAGATGGAAAACGTTTCCAACATTAATAAAACATTGATATGAAATATGTTTTCAATTCTGTGTTTTCTATTATTCTATTATTTGAAATCCAAATGATTCTATGATTATTTCTTGTCCAGTGGGCATGATAAAGGCTTATCCTTTATTATGTGCTGGAATAGTAAGGTGCTGTGGTATTCGCCATTCCTCAAGGACTTTAGTCAGAGAAAGTTTTCACCACATTCTGACTGTGTTCTTTCTGACATCATGTCTACACTTTTATAGTTTCTTTTTAAAATATATTCTACATAATGATGAAATGAAAAACAAAGTCAGTAACTGGCTCAGGCACAATGCACGGTCATAAATATTTCACACAAATCGAGCAGCAAAAGAAAATCTGTGAATTTATTGCAGCACAGGTTCTGATAATTTTGTCCGAGCTGAGACATAACACATTTCACAACAGCTTTACTTGTCTGGTTGGGAATGATGGGAACACGAAACCCAGACAGACATACTCATTGTCATGACGTGACTGACTTGTGAAACCTGTCCCCTAACAGCGGATTTTTATTTTTACACACGGGCATTGTGAAAGTGAAAAAAGAAAGCTCATCCAATTTCACTTTTATTATTCTATTTGATCAAAACAGGTTCTGGTCATTACTGTATTGCACCACAATTTACTGATTAGAAACCAATGCCAAAATGCAGAAACAGTGATTGAAAAGCTATTATTTGATAGCTCATACAATCGAATTTAGCAGCAGTAACTTTATGTAATAATTTTTTGTATGATGTTAACATTTCTCACATTGTTATGCAGGAATTTTGGCCCACTCTTCCTCATAATGCTGCTTCATTTTATCAAGGTTTGTCAGCATTCAGCACAAGTCTCTAAGGTCCCACCACAGCATTTTATTTGGGCTGAGGTCTGGAATTTCACTGGGTCATTGCACAACTTTTTTTTTTCCTTTTCCTTTTTTAGTCATTCTGTTGTACATTTGCTGTTGTCAAAACTGGGGAAAAGAAAAAAGAAACACCCTCCAGTCACCCTCTGTGAAACTGTAACCACTGTTTAAAACAGTATGTCTCCATTATGAACAGGAAATGTGACACCATCTTATTAATTTTCTTTTTTTTTCTTTTTTTTTAAGTTGTCATATATCATCTGAAACAACAGTGTGTGGCCCCAACTTAGAAAACAACCTAAATCCACCACAGGCCAAACATTTGTCTGGATCAGCTGAGGCTGGTTTTAAACCTTTTGGCAGGTTCAGTTGATGGAGATTCCCTCATTTCTTGTTTCAGTCACATATTTATGGACACCCTCCACTCATTTTCTTGGGAGCAACTTTTTTTTTCTTTTTTTTAACTTTCAGATATAAGTAGTCTTTCTGAGCTTGTTAAGTTTTAAATTGAAGATATTGCGCATATATCTTTTTTTGAGCCACTTTGAGACCTTGTTGTCTTTCTGCATCACTCACCTGAAGCCGTCACAATGTTATGTTTAAATCTGCAGTTGTAACAGGCACGCACAGGTTGCTGGCTTAGCACCACCAGTTATGGTGGATGTAATTGTGTAGGCGTTTAAAAGTCTAGATCCCAAATTAAGCTGACTGTTGTAGCAAATTTCTATTTACCAAAGAGCACCAGAAAGATGGGTCAAAATCACAGAGGTTTATTACACTTGTGCACAAGGAGAAACTGTCGCAGATGGTCAAACACACATCCTGAGTACGTCACAACAATGATACGTGTCAAAAATGCATTTTCCTCCACAAGTTTCCCTTTTCATTATGTATAAACATACTGATCACTAAACTACTGGCATAGGAAAATAATAATTAAGCACCTGAGGTCTATGAAATTCAGGATATCATCAACAAACAATCAACATCAATAATTACTTGAAGGAAACATCATTCAATAGAACATCAACAATAATCATTACCTTAATCAAATAAAGAACCACACAATCAAAATGACTGTATTATAGTGCTCTAAGGAAATTTGCTAAGTGATTTTCTGAGTGATAAAGATTACTTTAGATTACATAAATCAGTCCACCAGAAGCCCCACGGGGTCCCGGGCAGCCTTTAGACAGTATCCTCTTCGGACAATCTGCCAAAAGTGAACTCAGAATTGGAGAGATTGATAAATGGGGGCTCCACACCTGGCTTGATGTACGCATTAGAACAAAAAAGTTAGCACTGAGCATCTTACCAATCATAGCTGTCATGCAGGGAACAAAACACAAAGCAAAGATACAGAAGAACAACAAAACTGCTTCAATTCTGACCACAAGTCTCAGAAGCATGTGATACCAAGAACCAGAAGTAAACCAGGCCCAACGATTACAACCTGAGGACACCGCAGAATTATTTGTTTCTGTGTTAGTGAAGAGACCCTGTAGATGAATTATGTACAGAAGTTAAATTGGACGACAGATGTGGAACAAAGTACAAGATTCTGAAGCTAAGCTCTGCTCTGGATGGCAGTGGTCCTGAGTACTTTAAGCTCAGGAAAGTGCAGCAAAACCCACATCTGCAATGGCAGTGACGTTGTCCATGTCTAACACTAACTGATCAATATTTTGGGCATTGTTAATTGCCCCATACCAAGGAATTAGACCAAACACAAATTTGTCTCCCATGGAGATACATGTGGCATCTCATCCTACACGAGGAGATGAGGTGAGCCATGATTGCATTGAAGGTTACATAGGGGGTGGCATTAGGTAAAGCAGCACTTATATAACAATTAGAAATTAATTAATAATTAAATATTCAGTAACTTAATAATCCATCAAACTTAGTTAACTTTCTCTGAGTCTGTACAGCAGTCCAAAACCAAAACAAATTATCACATGACCAATAACATATCTTCTGGAAAGTCCATGTTGTGTAGATGCAGCTGAAGAACAGAGGAAGGCATCGCAAGGGCTCTGTCCTCAGATGAAGTAGATGAAGCAGATTATGGAGATGATGCTGATGAGAGCAAGAACACAGCACCTCTGCATGCTCCATGGCAGGCATTTCCACTCCAAGTGGATCAGGAAAAAAAAAAAAGTGCAATATGTAGATGATCTTCCCTGTATGTGCCCTATGGTGATGCTCAGGACAGGTGTACGTGTGCTGTCCATGAGACAAACAGACCATAGATTTTGCCTCTCATGGATTCAAATGTGGTTTTGCGTCCTGCAATGAGTTGTCAGCAGGACTTGGAATGGGCCGTGCCACCTTTTGGACCAATTACCACCCAGTCCCCCGGTTAGATGTCATGCAGGAATTCTGAATCCAGGCTTCCTGCATCTGAAGAATGCAGATGCCTATCTCTGCATGCTCCTGCTGCTTATTGTTTTATTAACTTTTGAATCATTCAAGTTTTTCCACAAGTCTTGAATATGATTTTATTCCTTTTCCAGCACTTACAAAGCCTGCTGGACAGTGGAGACTTCAAGCTCCAGTATGCACTGGATGACCTGGCCACAAACTAATGTGAAACTTAGAAACTAGAGCCACCAGAGCAATGAAAGCTACCCACAGCCATCAGCAGAAGCTCCAAGACCACACTCATAAGCTCTAAGAAGTTTAACAATTTCTAAATGAAGGCACACTGCAACACACTGAAACTAGAGTTTCAAAAGCAGTCATTGACTGATCTAGCAAAAGAAATAAAACAAAATATTGAAGGAAAAAAACCTGCTACCTACAACCTAAAGTTAAATGATGTGAAGTTAAAATGATACTCTTGTGCTTGAAGACGGAGCCATATCTAATCAACCATGCCCCACTTTGACACATGATCCAAACCGTGTGCCAACTCCATAAAGGACAGAAGTGTTTTGGTAAACAGGTTTTCTCACCAAATCCCAGATATCATAAAGTACCTCTGCTCCACCAGAGTTTTCACCAGAAGCATGCAAAATTCTGCACTGTTGAAAGCAAGTCACACAGATCAGACTGAGGTGCTGCAGATAAGGAAGCCTGTATCAAAACGAGCGTTTCCCTATGAAAAGCGATGACTGCTGGAAGGAGAATAGCATCCAAGAGGTCTGCAACTTTATCATGATGTAGAATAGGCTTACCATCAGATTTCAAGAATTTCTTATGATTCCATAATCGTTCAAAATCATTGACAACTCCAAAAAGAACACCTT
Organism: Arrhamphus sclerolepis; assembly: GCA_037176975.1. Classification (NCBI taxonomy): domain Eukaryota; kingdom Metazoa; phylum Chordata; class Actinopteri; order Beloniformes; family Hemiramphidae; genus Arrhamphus; species Arrhamphus sclerolepis. The sequence goes on along the minus strand of JBAMYA010000001.1, from coordinate 2,869,625 downwards.
GAATTTGTGTAGATTGTAACAGATTTACATGCACCCAACCAACATGCAGAAGTACAAACCACCAGCTCTGCAGCCTGTGCAGAATGATGACATGGGTGAGGTCCAAAGCCAAGAGTGTCCTGCATGGTACACATAGCACATCCAACCTTATTTGCACCCGTTCAAGTGGACTCTCCTTTCAGTTTGACAGACACAATCATGATCATCTGCTTCTTCCCCACTCATAGCATCTGAAACAGGCAAAAGAGTAGCTGGATCAAGAATATTAAATCACTTCACTTTAATATTTGTCATGTCCAAAAGGATAGAGTCCTAACAAAACCTAGAGGCCAAAACTGCCTTCTCACAGAAGAAAAAACTACAGGTCGGAGTAGGAGCCTACCTCCGTGGTCCTGCAGAAGACCTGGTGTCACACAACCATCTCGCTCACCACTAGCCTGAAAAAGAATTGTTGCCTGGAGAAAGGGTGAATGAATCCTGACTGAAGTATAGCATTGAAAATGGTCAGGCTTCTAGGTGAAAGTGTACGGCTTACCTTCAAAGATAAAAACAAAACCAAACTGGCTGTTGGGGTACACTGAAACACTGGAAAAAACAAAAAACAAAACATTGAGGCACTGAAAAATGCATTCGCAAGATCAACAACTTAAATGGAAAAAAACAGCTGGAGAGCGGACTGGCAAATCTGGATACAATAACACGCTTTTGACAGCGAGTTGAACACAGGTTTAATTCCATCAATAGCTTCTTGTTTAAAAGGTTATTGCATTTGACAGGCCTATAGTAAGACTTTGGAGTAATAACTATAGGCTCATAGTTCTTAATGAAAAATGAGTCAATGAGTTAGATAGAAAAAAAATTTAATGTGTAATTACACAGAAAAAGGACTAAATATTACTAGAATACTAGAATATTAGAAAAAAAACATTGCAGTAAAATTTGACTAAACAAAGGCATGGGAAAACAATAGAGTTTTCAGTTCAACTTTAAATGTATCTGTAGCTGAGGCAAATTTGATATCAACAGGAAGTTTATTCCATCTATGTACAGCGTAGTAGCTAAATGCATTTTCACCCTGTTTGGTCCTAACTGGAGGTTCTACCAACTGACTGCTACCTAAAGATCTCAGAGCTCTACTTGGTTTGTATTCTACTAGAAGATCAGTCATAAAGTCTATTCTGTAGGTAACTGGTAGCCAGTGTAAGGACCTCAGAACGGGAGTAATGTGTTCAGTTTTTCTGGTTCTTGTTAGGACTCTGGCAGCAGCGTTCTGGATAAGCTGAAGCTGTCTGATAAAAGAGCATTACAGTAATCAAGTCTGCCAGAGATGAAGGCATGAATGAGCTTCTCTAGATCAGCTCTGGACATGAGATCTCTGACTCTGGAGATTTGTTTCAGGTGGTAAGAAGCTCTTAGTTACAGCCTTGAAGTGGCAGCTGAAGTTCAGATCTGAGTCAATTAAAACTCACGATTCTTAACCTGGGATTTCGTCTTGAGCCCTCTGGATTCAAACTGGGTGACAACTCTCATTCTGTCTACTTTGTTACCAAATAGAATAATTTCTGTCTTGTCCTGATTTAATAGAAGCAAGCTTGATATTGTTCAGCTATTCACTTGCTCCAAGCAGAGACAGAGGGAGTCTGATGGACCAGAGTCATTTGGTTAAAGAGCCAAGTAGATCTGAGTGTCATCTGCATAGCTGTGATCAGCAACATTGCTGTTATGTATGATCTGACCTAGGGGAAGCATGTAGAGGTTGAACAATAGTGGTCCAAGAATTGACCCTTGAGGGACTCCACGGATCAGTGGAATAAACTCAGATTTATTCTTGCCAATGGAAACAACAAAGCTCCTGCCGTCAAGATAAGAACTGAACCAACTGAGTACTGGACCTGATAACCCCACCCAGTTCTCCAGTCTATCCAGAAGGATTTTGTGGTCCACAGTATCAAAGGCTGAACTAAGATCCAGCAGCACCAGAACAGATGCTTTAGCTGCTTCAGTGTTCAGATAAATATCATTTAAGACCTTAATCAGAGCTGTGATTTTCTTCTGAAGCCAGACTGAAATTGTCTGAAAGACCTCCGTCTCTCCATCCAAGTCCTCCAACTCTTGAACCAGCTGAGACATTTGATCTGTCCATCAGCTCCTGGGTCTGCCTTGGGATCTTTTTCTGGTTGGTCAAATTTAAAAAAGCAAAAAAAAAAAAAAACACACACAAACACCACAACAACATTGATAAACACACTTTACAGGTAAAAATTAAAACACAAGTAAAGCGCATCAAAAGATTAAAAAACAAAGAACTGAGAATTAATATATGAAGCGTAGATGTTCAGGTTCAACTAGACCTTCTGACTCAGTTATCTAACTGGAGCAGAAGGAAGAAGTATGGAGTCCATTTAAAAACTGTTGGGTAAACTTCTAACCCTTTTGGCAAGAGTCTGATGCTCCAACAAAGAAACTGAATTTCACTCAGTCACAATCTTGTTCTTTCAGTCACCATAAATCAACTCATGAGCACAGACAGGAATATAGACCACTATAGACAACCATTTACTGCTGACGACACATTGATCATCAACAACTCTCGAGACAGAACGTCATTCCCGACCCCGACTGAGAACCATGGGCTCATATTTGGAGGTGTTCTTGACCACATCATCCAGAAAACAGCACAGGTAAACCCTGATGCCACCAAAACATACGCAACAGAAACCTCCACCACTGTGGTGGTAAAATTCAAATTCACAATTACAAAAAAAGAAATTAGAATGATAAAACAACATCCAGGAGGCTTATTTATAAATCTGTGCAAGTTCACTTACACACAAAAACTGATTTCTAAAACAAAGCACACCTGCAAGGAGTTTCCTTTCATAAATCACAGACCACCCGGAAGGTTGCACAGGTGGAATTGCTGCATATTAAACCCGAGACACACCCACACTGTACCATAAATGGTCAGTAAAAGAACCTCATGAATGTTCCTGCATATAAGTCAGCATCATACGCATGTGACACTACGCATGTCAGAGCCACGTTTGACTCAATAACAAGTTCATTGATGTTATGAACATTTTACTGTCATATAGACAAATTCATCTTTACTACGAGTCCTTATAGCAACATGAGTACAGTCCTCTGCACCAGTTTCACCTGTGAAACTGAACCTGCTGTGAATGATCTTTTAATGTTGTTCTCACACTGTAAGAAAACTGGATGGTCACTTTTAAAAATGTCTCCAGTTTAACTTTATTTAAAGTTAATCATTTCAAACACACACCTGTCAGTTAATTCCCAGTGGTCCCTAAAATGAAATGAACTGAAGTGAAATGTCGGTTCACTGAACCATCTGAGTCTCCAAAATGTGCGTACACAAGGTACAAACTTAGAGGTACGCACAGTCTCTCATCAAATTTCGTTTTTTGTTATACATCCCAAACTTTGCGTGGAAAGTGACTTACGCAACTTTTAGGTCCTGTTCTGTGTGTACCAACGTTTACAAAGGAGCTTCTAGGTCATGAACTTGGTGTTCTCCTCCGTCTGCTTCAGACCTGCTCCCCAGATCTCTGACGTTTCCACTCATCCAGTCTGGTCTGGAGAAACTGGTGGAGCTTTGTTTGTAGGATTAAAGATGGAGAACCTGTCTGCTTCACAGAGGGATGTTGACACAACAACCACAAAATAAAATATGGAAAGACGTGGACTGAAAGTCATCAGTTCAGGTGAGTTGTTGGGGTTCCTCCAGATGCTGATGTTCAGCTCAGTTTCCTTCCATCCATCACCCATAACAACGAGATCCGACATGTACATCTCAGAATACTATTAACTCATACTGTATATGTATTGATGAATAAAAGTAAACTGGCTCATGTTGGAAGTGTAAAGCCTGTATGTGATTTACCCCCAAGACACACACACACACACACACACACACACACACACACACACACACACACAAGGAACACTACTAGGTAATCTCAGAAATGCAAGCTAAAGGAAATCAAAGGAGCATTGAGGATGGCAAAACCCAATACAAAATGAGAAGCTGCTGAGAAATAACAATAGTAAAAGTGTAAAGTGAAATTATTGATGAAATTATGTAAAAATAGTTTGAAAACATTTCAAAAATGTATTTCCACATATGTTCTTTTCATAGTTCTAGTTCATATTACCTCATTTTTGTTCTTGTTTTACAGCGTTTTTCTTTTTACCGCTCCTCATATCCAATTTCTTTACCTGTTCTTTACTGGATTTCTGCTTCATTTTTTTTTTCTTTTTTTCATGGGAACTCTCTTTTCTTAGTCAACAGATGCTTCAGCGCAGAGACGAATCTTTTGGAGAGCTGTTACAGGCAGCAAGTACGATCGGGGACCTTCGAAACTGTCCAGTAAGTCATCTCAGTGTACGCTGACCAGTTATACAGTCCACAGTGCATTTGGATGATATTTTTTGGAGAATGTTATGGTCTTGTTCCATTGTGTTTGTCATTTTCTTGCAGAGCAACTGTGGCCAGAGGATTAGGATCAGACGAGTCCTCATGAACTCCCCAGAAATAGTTACGATAGGATTTGTATGGGACTCTGACCAGTCAGATCTCACTGAAGATGTCATCCGCTCACTTGGGCCTCATCTCACTCTGTCTGCGGTGAGCCTGTTTTTATTTGTTATTTATGTTCGATATCTTAATTGTGTTGAGAAGTATGACTATCACAACACGGGGCCTGATTTAAGTTTTTTTTTTTTTTTTTTTTTTTTCCTTCTTTAACACAACTGAGATAAAGCTGCTGTCTGTTCTCAAACTTCTTTACGGTCAGGCTATTTTAGTGCAATTGAACATATGTGGGAAATAAAGTGGGGATTTATTTCTCTGTAAGTCTGCTACATTGCATAAGCAGTTAACACCCAGTGTCTGGTTGGTCCATGTTGCTGATCAGAAAGCCCCTGCTGGCCTTGGTCAGCTGTTCAGAAAGCCCTTCCTCATCTTTTTGTGCCCGACTGTGTACACATGTAACCGTGCCTATGAAGTGAAAAAGTGGACTGACCCCACACTTCACTGTGACAGAGGAGGCTGCTCCCTGTTTGGGGTCGCCACAGGGGAGTGATCCGCGTGATTGACTTGGCACAAGTTTTATGCCGGATGCAACCAGGATTCCGTCCCGGACCTCCTGCGTAGTAGGCAACATAACCACCGCTAAGCCACCAGGAAGCTTGAGCTTGATTATAAATGCAGTATTTTCACTGTTATTTTATTTTTATTTTTTCTCTTGGTTAAAAGACCCAACATGTGGATATGCATTTCCTCCTTTCACTCTTGAAATTACGACTTGTATGAACAATATGCCAGCCATGTTCACATGAGAGTACAAAGGAAAGTGATTTGTGAAATAACTCTCAGTGGCTTGTTCACATTAGTTTGCTTGTTGATGCTCTTAAAAGGTGAAAATCTGTGTATAGCAAATTAGGACATATAAACTTTCATGTAAACTTTTTTTCACCCCCATTTAAGTATTCACACCATATACTTTACAAGCTCCTCTTTGTGCCTTTCCAAAGCATACCATCAGAAGAATTTAACAGACCCACCCTCACATTAGTGTGCCACAAAGACCTTTATTCATTAGGGAGCATTTCATGCAGCTATTGAGTGTTAAAAGGAGCACCCCCGCCACCTGGATGGCTTGCTTTGAAATCAGAGCTGGTTACATATTTGTGAAACACTTGTATTAGTATTAGTATGACTATTGTGTAAAACTGGAACAAAAAGATGTCATGATCTTTTTCTGACTGCACATAATCTGACCTTGTTTGTGCTATTTGTCAAATCAGTACTGGTAAATTCCCTCTGACCATAATCAATAAACAGATGGAGCAACTGATTTGACTGGCTGTCACCATCATTCACTTGTCTTTCCTGTAATGTAGAATTAATGCAGATGAATTATTTATGTGTAGTCATTTGTGTGTGTGCGCGTGTGTTTTTGTGGATGCAGCTCTTCTACAGGGTGACAGACGAGCATGCCAAAAAGGGAGAGCTGCTGCTGGTTGGGATGATCTGCTACTCCAGTCGCCACTACTGTGCCTTCGCCTACCACACCAAATCCTCCAAATGGGTCTTTTTTGATGACGCAACAGTGAAAGAGGTGAGAGAGTGTGCACTAGTGCTGGGGTCATGGCCACTTAAACATTGATTCAGTGTACAGAAATTTAATTATTACATTGACTTTTGACTTTTTTTTTACATTTGAAGTGAGTGTGTGGCAGACAAAAAAAAAAAAAAAGCAATTTAGGGGTTGATAACAGTTTCACAAATGTTTGAAACATATTTCTCTCGAGATTTTGTGCATATCAGACTTGCAGTTTGACATGAAAGACCTGGAAAGAAAACAAGATATATTGTTGGGCTCAGTGGAGATATTTTTTCTCTTTTTATTCTCTTTTTCTTTCTTTTTTTATATTTCACACTTCTGGCATCAAGTTAGTGCAAAAGTGCAATATGAAATATGTATTGCTTGCTTATTCAAATTGCATTAAAATAAGAAACAAGTGGGTGTGTGACATTTTGCTTCGTAACGTACTTGGTGTGATATGCTGCAGTGATTATCATAACTGTCATTTATTTATTTTCTTTATACCTTGAATAGCCAATTCTGTGTTTAATTGCCCTCTCTTTATGATAACTGTATGTCACATCTGCTTATGCCACTTTCCAAGAAACCTTTCAAAGCCAAGTTAAGAGATGAAATTAAACAATTTGTGCCAGACTTACCATCATGTACAGAGACTTTCAACTTAAAACACTCAAAGTGAATGCACAAAAACAAGAATGAGAGCTTTGAAGAAGACAAGGGGTTTTTATAATTCTATGCTTGCATATGGTCTTTTGTTGGGGGATGATGTCTATTTTTTTGTTTTTTTGTTTTTTTTCCTCCTAAGCAGCTCACTGAAAATGCTCCCAGATGGCCAATCTGATATTGGACACTTTTAATTGCACATTAAGGACCCTCTGAATGAATTTATAACACACATGTTTGACACGGAAATCAGTCAAATCCCAAAGATCTTGATTAATAAAGTATGATCTATTTAATAAACATCCTCTTATTGATCCATTCACGGAGTTAAATGTGGAGGTTACAGACAATTGTTATATATTTGTGTGTATGTTGTCTGTTTGTAAGAAGAGTGTACAGTGAACTCATAACTTTTCATGTCCATTTTCTCTTGGCTGCATAGTGTTTGTGTACTAGATTGAGCATCAACAGATCCATTCTGTCCCTTTGTTTTTAATACACTTTTATGATCGTGCGAGCCCTGCATTATTTCAGTCATCCTCAGTTTTCTTGGAGGTGCCTGAATTGGCTGGTCAGCTATATGTTAATCTATCAGCACCTCCTGCTATGTGAGAAACCACTCTAGATCAGGATGGAGCAGTGGTTCTCAGTTCTCGCCAAACATATATCTGAAATGAAATTTGCCAATGTTTCCGTGACACAAAAAAAAAACAACAACCGAGCACCGAAAGGCTGCCTCAGTGTGGTTAATCACTGTTTTCCCAGTGGATAAAGCAGTTATTTTACAAAACTGTGAAGCCAAAATATGGACCTTAATCTGATTGGCTGGCGTGGGCTTTTATATTTTTCTTAGAATGGACAGAATAAATAAGACATCACATTAAATACAAGTCATTGTGAATTCGTTTGTACTAATTGTTTTGAACAATCCATGGCTGCTTTTTGTTTTTTAAATCAACAAAACACAGATTGGACAAAAGTCTTAAACCTTACAGATAATGGATATTGTGTCTTGACTTATGAAAAATTAATTTTACAAGCAACTTAATGTATTTTCTCTCCAAGCTTTCTTCATCCTAGTTCACATATGTCAAATGTACACAAGAGAGGTCATGTTTGTACATTATTTTTAATTGCAATCCTTTTGCAGCATTTACTTGTCTTTATTTCAATTGGTTTTACTCACTTTTTTTTTTTTTTTTTTTTTACACGTCCTCCTCGCCCACTTTCTCCTTCCCCGTCTCCTCTGTCATTTGCTTAATTAAGGAGTACACCAGCATCTGTTAGCCTACAGCCTGTCTTTGTGGCGCCTTTATGGCGAGACATGTACCTTGCATGGATTAACTAATGTGATTGTGAGATTTGGTCTCAGTGTGTTCTATCTGCAATCTGAAAAAGTATATATATATATATATATATATATATATATATATATTTTCTGAAAATGTAGGGATTTTTATTTATTTTCTTATTCAAGGAAATGCATCATAATTTTCGGTCAGGATATGATATTGCGATTTTTAATTATTGGTTGGTAGATGCTTAATTGATGCTTGGCGTTTTAGTTATTTTGTCCAGTCTAAATTGTATTAAACTACAATTGCTGATTTATTTATTTGACAGTGGGTTCATGGTCTGCTGAAAAACAAAAAGAATTCATTAAGAATCCCATTTTGTTTTTCACTCAAAATAATCTGTTCTTTATCTTATCAGTGACAAAGGTGCACATTGTGTAATCATGTTTTTCAGTCTGTGCTTTCACATGTTTTGAGCCTCTCACCCACCTTCTTGTATATTTTGTTTATTTCTTTTTTTGCTCTAGATTGGCTCCCGGTGGAAAGATGTGGTCAGCAAATGTATAAAAGGTCACTTCCAGCCTCTCCTTCTTTTTTACTCCAACCCTGATGGGAGTGCCATCACCACAGAAGATGCCTCAAAACAAAAAAAGAAATAAACAAAATATA
>JBAMYA010000001.1:2849303-2860764 GCA_037176975.1 Arrhamphus sclerolepis | reverse complement strand
TGGTGGGAGGCTGCTAGCATCAGCTGCTTACTCTGCCATGCTGTTAGCTAAACTAATCAAAACATCCCGTTTTCGCTGAAAGTGTTCCTTTTTATTAATATCCAGTTGCTATTGGTTTTCTTTGGTACATTAATTAGCAATAAAGCAATGCAAAAAACCTGTTTTACAATGGGAGTGGACGACAGAGGTGATAATTTTGTTTGACCTAGCAACAGGGGCGGGACTTGATAAAACGTCAGTTGGATGATTTTCAGCTCTGATCAGTTACTGGCTGACAGGTGCTGAAAAATCTGAGGTAATAAAACTCAGTGTAGTAGGTTCTTTATAATAGCTCTTTGTACTTCTTCATACTGCTTGATATTTCTTTGTTTACACATGAACACATTTTCTGTATAGCACTGAGAAATTGCATTCTTTCCTCCGCTCAGTAAATGAATACAAACTAATCAAAACATTTGAGACAACAAACATAATTCAACAGCTAAAACAGCACAGCCAACTTTAACATTTGGAAGGCCAACAAAGGCTTTCAGGGTAACTATTTCACAAAGTAAACAGCCATCCACAAGACAGCAGCTTGTGCTACGCTTCACTGGTATCAGCACTAAGCGAAACCATCGTAAGGAAATTCATGGATGACCTGGCATTGATGATCACCTGAGCCCAAAATATGCAATATCAAGCAGAAAATCCTTCTCTTACTCATTGCATGCGGCACTGTCCCTGTAAGTCATTTGCAACATTTGGATCAATCAGTTTTACAAAAGATGTTTGGATATCTATGTCCATCTATGTCAGTTGGATTTCCATGTCGAGTCAAACTGTTAAGTTTTTATTGTCTTCTGCACCTGTTTTCATTTGCAAAAGGAAAAAATGGCACATTTTTCTCAGGTTTGTGTAAACAGAAAAAAAGGTGTCCTTTGCATTTTTTTTTATACTTTTATATTCTAAGATGAATAAAACAAGACAAAAGGTTAAAGACATACAAACTGGAAGTGCAGAGGGGAAAATTATGCATTTATGTTTCTGTTTGATTTTCAACTAAAACTGTTCTCAGTAACCTGGAGGACCTTGAATATCCAGGATCTATCATAATGAATACTTACCATCACTTTCACAAATTAGCCAGTTTCTCACAGGCATGGACTGGCTTTTCAATTAGGCTTAGCTGTCTGAGAATGCTGTTTTCTTGAAATCTTGTAGCTGAATTTTTATTGATTGGACATTGTAACTGTCCCTGTAGCCTCTTAATTATTAACATCCACATACACTCACACACACACTCACTCTCACTTGAATTACTATTTTCATATGTTATATGTAGTATTATAGATAAATTCACACTGACACACATGTATGCATAAGTGAATATATTAACAGCAGTGGTATTTCTTTTCTGTCAGCAGTGTTAGCTGTAATAAATCCTTCGACTGAGATTTTCTTCACCAGACACAGTGCACAGTAATTTACTGTATGTGTACATCCCTGTTTTTAGCACCTGTGTGCAAAAGGTATTTTGATTTACATTTCCCGTAACGGCACAAAATGCAGTCTTCTAAGTTGATGCCTGAAAACTCAGCCAGATACCGAGTTGTTTAGCATTCAGCTCTGACGATTTGCTTCATAGGAACAATTGCTTACTTGATAAATGCAGCACAATGGAGAAAGTGAACTGAGAAAAAGGGGACTCCACCCCCCCACCACCACCACCCTTTTTTTTCCCCCATTTACCCCAGTTTCTATCACTATGATGGTAGTGGAGACTAAATAACAGCTGGGCTGGCAAATGGAGATGTTATGCTTCCTATGCAAATAAAATCTAGCATTGCCTGTTTTTTTTGTTTTTTTTCCTCATTGGAGCACTCTGAGTATCGAAGAAGAAGCAAAGACGCACAAAACACGGCAGTAAGGAAGCCATGTCGGCTTTGAGAAAATATTTTTTGCACAATCATGGTAATGTTGTGTGAAAGCTAGTAATTCATCAGTATTCAGTCTGGCTGAGCTGACGATGTCAGGTTACTGCTCTTACCAGCCTGAGCTGGGCCTTTACCGCATTGAAATTTCTACAGTCAATGAATTGTGACAGCCTAATGATGAATCAGTCAGGTTATAATGGAAAAACTAAAGCTGTCACTTGATTCATTCACTTTTAGAACCACATTTGAACTCGAAGCATTTAAGTTCTGTGTTATATCATCAGTTTCTCACATTCATGGAGAGAAATTTCAACTCAGTCACCTTAAAACATGACTGCAGAAGCTGCTAAGAATTCAGTCTTCCCTCCACACTGAAGTTTGTGGATATTTGCTAGTTCTCCTCAGGTCCCACCTCAGCATTTCAATTAGGTTAAGCTCTGAACTTTGTAACACTTTGTAATTGTAACTGTAACACAATCGTAACACTTTGATTCTTTTCTTTTCCAGCTATTCTGTTGTAAATTGGCTGGGGCACTTGGGATCATTGGCTTGTTGCATGACTCGATCTTAGACAAACTTTCGCAGTCAGCCTTACGTTTGATTGTTAGTTCATGGTAAGGTGAGTTTGCAAGGCAAGTTTATTTGTACAGTGCCTTCACGAGGCAACTCCTTATGCTTTAAAAAGGTGAAAAAGCATAAAAGCATATTTAAAAGGCGATTAGAAGAGTTACATTTTAAAAGATAAGAATAAAACGTTTAAAACACAGGAATAAAAGGTTAAAGATTGTGGGTACGCTGCAGTAAACAAACGTCATTGAAGGAAAGCAAGACCAAACCACTTCACTGCAACAATTAGTATGAGTGTTTGAATATTTTTTTAAAGACCTGGTAAGAATCTGATGTTTGCTTGTTTTGTTTTTTGTTTCTTTTTTCTTTTTAAGCTATTGTGTCCTTCCACATCTTTTCGAAGACTGTATGCAATATACACTATAAAACATTGACAATATCTAAAGCATCTAATTTATCATGGCTTTACCAGAATGAAAATTGACATAGTTTGTGTTGCTCATTATCAAGCTGACAAGCAGAATTGTATTTCAAAGACCAGTATCCCTTAAAAGTGTCTTTTCTACTGTTGTTCACAGAGCAACCATTAAATCATCATGGATCCACTCTGCCTCCTGTACCCCCCCCTCACCGCCAACAGCCATCAGTGACAGCCCTCAACCAAGCCCTCGGCTCGACACATCACGCTGGCCAGACGTTGAATTCTTCGCGGCAGCTAACACCTCCTTCTGGAAGCCCGGCCCTTGTGGCCGGCCAATCACCAGCCGAGCTGCAGACCACACCCCCTGAGAGCGTCCCGCTGCAAGACAGCTGGGTGCTGGGTAGCAATGTGCCACTGGAAACAAGGTGAATCTTACATAATCTCTCTTTTTTTAATCATTAAGAGCAATTGGTATTTTTGACCTGAAATAGAAACCATACAACATAAAGATGAATAAAAGTCATTTTACCTACTTTCTTAGACACACAAAACTGATCCATATGCTTACATTACACAGATTAATTACTATAACCATAATTGATACTGCAGGATTAGGAGCTTACATAAGCTCTAAAGAAAGGTGCGAGAGTCTAAGACCTAAAAGGAGGAATTAGGTGATTTGACAGAACAGTGTGATGTCCATATCTGGTTCTAGTAGCCACTCAGTCTCTCAAAGACAAATGGTCTTTACTTGGACAGTTGCATATGTGCAGTCAGATTCCTGTGCAGACACCTGTCGTGACACAGCTGGTCACTGAACCGAGTAAGAGGTCTACATAGTTTGCTACAATGGATATCATGGGAGAGGTGCATAAAAATAAATGAAACAAGAGTGATATTGAGGAATTAATCTCTGTGCCTATATGGGGGCCCAATGAGCTAAAAGTGAAAAAAAGAAAGAAAAAAGTTTCTTTGTCCTGCTTTAAAAGGTCTTTTGGGATTGAGGATACCACAATGAAACATTTACTGTAAGTTGTTATTTTGTCCTACGCATTCTGCAGACACATATTTGGGTTTTCTAACAGTTGTATTGCCGTTATATATTTTTTATTTGAAAATAGTCCATGTACCCATACCGTCTGCAATCATGCCTTGTAGAATGTTGTTTTGCATAAATTTCCTGAAAAGATGGGTTCTTGAGCGTGACCTGGCATCACAGAACACGTGACACAAAACAGTTTTGTCATACCAGCATGGTGTGTTGCTGATGTCATCGCTGATCCCTCTGAGCCCAGATGTTAATTTCACCTCTGGAAGGTTCACATAAGTAAAGCACAGTAAAGCGTGAACGCAGCTTTGTATTGTAGAACATGACAAAGGTTTCCCAAAGTAATCCCTTCCCCGTGAGGTTATATAAGCAATGATGGATGACAGTTCTTGATGCTTTCTGGAGCATCGAGGATCAAAACTTAGAGTTGTATCCTTTTCCACATATGCATTGAAATTTCTCCAGATTATTTTTTTTTTATTATGTAAAAATGTTGAATTGATTGTCTTACTCATTTGTTGGTAGAAGTAGTTTCTTTACCTCTTTCCTTTCTATAAATTCCTGTCATGCCAGCCTTTCTGGGAATAGCATGCTTGAAACGCAGAGAGGGATGTAAATTAGCTAAATTAGCTGAAATTCAAGAGGAAAACGTTAAAAATATATTTGGTCCATTTTGTTCGAGTAAAAAATAAAAGTCCAATTACACATAAGAATTACAGCTTTTAATCCAACCTAACTTTTTTGTTCCTCTCTTATTTGGGGTTGTAAATTAAAAATAAAACCCGCTGGTTGTGTGAGCAGAACAGGATGAACTATTGTTATTGCCGTAGTGTTGTTCATGCCAGGTAGATTTCATGCAACGCTTACAATCCATGCATTAGTTATCTCCCTCTTTCACACACACAGTGTTGCCCCATTGTCATCGACTTTTAAGTACCAAAGTGATGTAAATGAAGCTTCTAGACGAGTACCTTTGAAGATCTGTTGTTATTAAACGCCAAGCAGATTAGCAATGGTTGACATTAAATTGTTTTCTCAGCGAAGGAGTCTGTGGTTACGGTCATTTCACACTCTTTTCTCCTCACTCCTTTTCTGCTGTCATGAAGATACTTTATATGCAAGCACAGACAGTATAGAAATCTGCAATATGTCTTACTGTGTCGTGCGCTTGTATAATCCCAACCTGGAATAATTCGTCATGCACCCATTGCAAAATTTCACTTAGCAAATTTTATATTTTCTTTGACATTGTACATGAAAAACTGAAAATGTATTTATGATCATAGTAAAACATAGACTATAAATAACTTTACATCAGAATGGACCCAGCTTGAATGTTTTCTCTCTGTAACGTGAAATAAAAATAAAATGAACCAGATTAAAGGACAGAGACACTGTAATCTCCTTTGGGTACTATATTATAGGGACTAAACCTTTTTCTCGTTTTAACACATCTCACAATGGAATAATGTTGTACGCTCTTGTGAAGACAGAGGGTGCACCCTTTTTCACTTTTAAGATTTAATATATCAGAACCAACACTTACCTGGTCCTCACCAGGTGTTTGGTAAATGACAGATGACCAACACATGAAATTTTACATTTGCTGTTATGAAAAAGAAAACAAAACAATATAGGAATAGGTGAAAAAACTAGGAAGAGTCCTTAATTTATGATGCTGTACATCACTTTTCACAGCAATAAGTTGAGGTAAGCATTTTTCTCTGGATCAGTTCTATATACAGAAGAAGCTGCTAAGAATAGTTCTTCAGTTGATTGAAACTCACAGGCATTCCTTTATGTAAGGTTCTCTTCGGTGGATTCACTCAGCACCATTGTGATATTGCTCAGAGAGCACAAAAACAATGAAACATCCAAAACAAGCAATCACATTTCTTCCTACACACTTCTCAAATAAACTGCGTGCTTTGAAACAGTCTGTGTACGATTCCATTGGCTAGCCCTCGCTGTGTAGCCACAGTTTCACTGGGTGACACTTGCATGAAAAGAAACAAAAGAAAGACGTCCCCAACTTTTGATGGAAGCAACGCTGTCACCAGGAGTGTGGAAGCAACAATGCAGATCAACAATGCTGGACGTTACCCCTCTCAGAGTCTACGGAGACTGATACTGAGGACGTGTGAGCCGGTGGGGGATCCTGTCACAGCATTTTCTTTAGGCTGACATCTGGACCTTTACTTGGCCATTGCAGTATCTTTTCTTTTTCCAGCCATCCTACTGTAGCTTTGCTGGTGAATCTTCTTTCAGTTGTAAAGAATATTTCTCAACACGGAAGAGATATGGTCTTTAAAAACCTTCCCAGACACAAGGTGCTTAGGTGATCATTGATTATGTCTTTCTTCATTGGCATTATACCTAAATTTCTGAATCCAGCAAAATGCCTAAACCTTTGCCTCTATGAGGATGATTGGCACATGCAAGACGATAAATTAATCAAGTTCAGTTAGTCAGTAGTTGGCTGCAACTAAACCTGATGTTTTCCATGGACACAGAAAAAATGCATTTATTCACATGATGGTTTTGTTTCAGGGAGGGTGTAATACAATGATAAAAAATGAGTCAGTCATTAAGGAACTGGGATCTCCCTGTCTGCACTTTACAGTAAATAACAAATGGTACACTACCAGTCAAAGGTTTGGACATATCTTCTCATTTAATGGTTTTCTTTATTTCATTATTTTCATGACTGTTTACATTGTAGATTCTCACTGAAGCCATCAAAACTGTGAAGGAACATATATGGAATTATGTAGTAAACCAAAATCAAAAGGGTGAAATAACTCAAAACATGTTTTGATGCTTTGTTTACTGCTTTGCACACTTTTGGCATTCATGATAGTCACCTGAAACGGTTCTCCAACAGTCAGTTCTGTCAAAAATTTTTGTTTGCTTCCTAATTCCATATATTTTGCTTCATAGTTTTGATGTCTTCAGTATGTATCTACAGTGTAGAAAGTCATAAGAAATAAAGACAAACCATTGAATGAGAAGCTGTGACTGGTAGTGATGTATGTTTTCCATGTTTTTTTTTTTTTTCTCAGAGCAATGTTCTGTCTGACTGGGGTCATTGGAAGTTGTATTCAATACTTTCCACTTATGAATAATCCTTCTCACTGTAGCAAGGACTCGAAGTTGAATAGAAATGGCCTCGTAACGAATATGAGATTAATCATCAGCAACTATCACTACTGTAATATCTGAATGTGTCTCCTCAGTGTTTTTATTGGAAATTGACACAATTTTGATGATCAGTTAATCAAATATATTTGTAGATTTTTTATTTTTGATTTTTTATTTTTTAGGCACTCCCTCTGTATTTTGGATTTTGGTCCATTTTTTTATTAAATAGAAAATATCTTAGTATAATATGTTGTGTACTTATTCTATTTCTATATTTATAATTCATATTGTACATATTTTAAATGCTTTTATATGCCTTTATATATTTGTTTAACACCAACAGAGGTCCCGTTATAGCAATTTCATTGCTATTTTTTCTGCCTACAATGACAATAAAACAATTCTTTGTTGTCTCATTGTCTATAATTATAAGAACCAGATACGTTTTTTAAGATGTCCTAGAATTTAAATCCTTGGAATTAAAACAGGCCGCAGTTGTCAAAAAGGTAAATAAAATAAATATGCACTTAAACATGCCTTTAAATTATTTGGATTGTTATTTACTGTTTGCTACTGTATTATAAACCTACCATGAGTTCAATCCAAATACATTATTATGATAAAAGTTTCTTATGAAAAAACCTTTTAACAGTAAACTCCTGAAACTGAACCCATTCTATTTTTTTTTGTTTAAAAGCTGCTTTACATTCAAAGCTCAATAATGCTTAATATTTCTGTAGTTATTTCCTGTTGCTTTATGTGTTAATTTACTCCCACTCTTGCTCCAGCATTCACTTTTTACCATCATCTTTTTTCCTCCTTTCTCCTCTCTTCTTGCCTAGTGACAGGTATTAATTGAGCAGAGCTTATTATAATAGGTTCTAATTGTTAATCACACAGTCTTGTTCGAGAGCAGTCTAATTGTAATTATAGATGCTTGTTAGACAGGGGCCTGTCATTAATTAGACATTGTGACCTTGGTAATTGCTGCAGGAAAACATACATGTGCCAGTGATTTTCAGCAGTATGGAAATATCTACTTTTTCTAGAATATCTTTTTTTTTTCTGGAGAAAACAACAACAACAAGTGTTTAGCTTTCATGTGGAAAGTCCCATGAATTCAATATTTATATTGTACACTTGCCCGAGCTTGAAAATTAGCAGGAGAGATCATTATCCTCTAGTTTTAACTTCTCTTCATTAGTTTAAAATTCAATATTTTTATATAAGCCCTTCAATGCCAAGCTCCATCCTGACAGAGCACATTGCTTCCAGCTTTGCAGGCTTAGCTGTGCTTGCTTGTCTTTCCAAAAGTAGAGTAGGGACGTCGTACAGAAGCAGTGCTTTCAGTTATTCATGGAAGTGCTTCCAAATATGGGTTTCAGAGGCAGACATTCTCTCAGTCATTGGAGTTAACATTTAAACTTTCCGTTTGATTTTACATTTAGAGCCTGCTTGGTTTGCCATGGGTCTTCGTTTAGTTATACCCACCATGATGCACTGGGTACTTAACTGACTCAGTCCTCAACTATCCCTGTTCAACCCAACTCCAAAAAAGTTGGGATTCTGTGTGAAATGTAAAAAAAACAGAGTGCAATGGTTTGCAAATCTTATAAACTCACATTTTATTCCCAGTAGTTCAGTAAATGAAAAACAAGCCAGATGTTGAAACTGAGACATTTTATCATTTCATGGAAAATATTAGTACATTTTGACTCAAAAAAATATTGGAACAGGGGGAAACAAAATGCTGGAAAAGTAACTGGTGCAAAACAAAAACAAAGGGAGGAATATTTGACAACTAATTAGGGTAACTGGCAACAGGTCAGTGACATGGCTGGGAATAAAAGGAGCATTTCAGACCCATGCAAAGATGGGCAGAAGTTCACCAATGTGAAATTGTGGAACAATTTCAAAACATTCCTCAACACAAAGTTGCAAATACTTTGATGATCCTGGCATCTACAGTAGATAATATCATAAAAATTATTCAGAGAATCAGGAGCATTGTATGAAAAAAAAACAGTCATGATTCTGCTCACATCACTGCATGGGCCCAGGAACACTTCCAGGAATCACTGTCTTGAATACATCTCACTATACAATCCACAAATGCAAGTCAAAGCTGCATTATGCAAATAAGAAGCCATATGTAAACACTAAACAGAAATACTGCCATCTTCTCTGGGCCAAAGCACTTCTAAAATGATTTGAGGCAACTGTTCTGTGGTCAGATGAATCAAAATTTTAAATTCTTTTTGGAAACTATGTCCAGCGGACTTAAGAGAAGAGGGACCACCCAGCTTGTTATTAGTTCAGTTTAGTTTAGACAGTTCAAAGGTCTGCATCTCTTACGGTATGGGGTCACATCTGGAAAGGTACCATCCGTGCTGAAGAGTACGTAGAGGTTTTAGAGCATCATATGTTCCCATCCAGGCAACATCTGTTTCAGTGAAGGCCTTTCCCTGAATGAGACATTCTAGCTCTGGTTAAAAAAAAAAAATTCATAAACTAAAAAAAAAATATATACAAATGACTCCATAATTTAATCCCATTTCAGTGTGTCTGAATATAAGATTTACTGGACAAAGTCCAAGACAATGCCTCTGTCTGGGGTATGTCATTCAAATGTGGCAACTATATTTATCTTTAAGGGGATGAAATCAAGATAAGCAGGAATTTAGAGGAGATTGCATTACACACTCCACTAAATTTAGAATCACTCCTACAAAATATAAGAAATAACCTTGATAAATACGGGGGAATGTTTATTCACCTTATTGGGTATGATGAATGTAATCAAAATTGTGATCTCATATCAGTTTAACTACGTGGTTAGGTTGCTACTGCTCACAATGCCACAGTTGATCTGCAGCCAAGATGACATAATGATTAAACACTTCCTTTGGGGTGGGAAAGGCCCAGAATGAAGCTCAAGAAATGATGTGCTTCTCAGGAGATTGAAGGGTTTAGACTACCAGACCCTCAGCTCCAACAGATGGCTTTTGAATTGGTCAAACTGGCCAAACTTTGGAATAATAATCAGTTGATTAGATTGGGTCATTATTAAGAAAATGCTGTCTTTGCCGTACAGCCCTGTTGATCGTTCTTCTCAGCACCTGTGCACGGCCATAAGGGTTCAAAAGATGTTTGACTTATCTCTACAGAAACAAGCATACTCTATCTTAAGGCAAAGTTGTTATTTGTATTGGGAAAACACCTGTATATTGAAAGAAGTGGCACATGCATTGTTTGTGCACTGGCAGACCTATTTCTGCAGAGTGTGTTTATTCCCTACAATAAGCCTTTAAAGTATAATCTAAAGGGAAAAGAACATTTTTGATAATACCTGTAAATCAGACACTGTATCTCTTCAAAAATTCACAAACCACAGATGACCATAAATTATGTGCAATAATGTGAAATGACAGGGGAAACAAATTGAACATGCTGAGAGAAATTTACTTAAAACTTGGAACAAAAGCCTTTGTCGGTAATGACAGCTTCAAGACGCCTCCTGTATGGAGAAGCAAGTCAGAATCCTTTGCTCAGGTTTGGTTTCGTGCATTCTTCCACACAGTCTTCAGATCTTGAAAGATCTGTTAGCATCTTCTAT
This sequence comes from Arrhamphus sclerolepis, assembly GCA_037176975.1. NCBI lineage: Eukaryota > Metazoa > Chordata > Actinopteri > Beloniformes > Hemiramphidae > Arrhamphus > Arrhamphus sclerolepis. The sequence continues at coordinate 2,850,055 of JBAMYA010000001.1, read as the reverse complement.
AAATTTTGATCTTTACAATTTCTTCTCCATCGATTTTCTATTGGATTCAAGTCGTGGTTGGTTGGTTCATTCTATCAGCTTTATTTTCTTTCTATGAAACCAATTGACAGTATCCTTTTCCATCCTCGTTTTACCTTCGTCATGGTCCATTAGATAGAGTTTTTTTTTTTTTATTGTTTTATTTTTTGAAATCAAGAATGTCTTGGTACATTTTTCCATTCATCAGTTGTAGGACTTTTTGTCATTTTTTTTTTCATTTATTGTAACGTGTACAGCACTTACCAACTGAGGTTGTTTTAAATATGCTATAGAAATAAACTTGACTATTTGACTTGCCAGTACCGATGAAAAACAGCCCACAACATGATGTTCCCATCTCCAAGCTTCAATGTTGCTATGGTGTTCTTGGGTTGATGTTAAGTACCATCTGTTCTCCAAAAATGGTGTGTATTACGGCATTCAAAGTTTTATATACATTGTTTTTTTTAATCATATGGAAATCATAGAGCTCTTTTTTTTTTTAATTGTTAACAAAGGAAAACACCAAACTCATGAAGATGGAAAAAAAAAACCTGTCAGCCTACTTTGAAAAAAGTTAGAGACAGAATGATGCAGACCTATTTCAGTTCTCCAAACATTTTAGGAAAGTTACTAAAATAAGGTGCATCCTACTTTTAAATAGATAAAGCACAGAACTGTGCATGCTACTTCAGTTCTCATAGTATTTGTACACGTAAACCTTAACAAATGGC
>JBAMYA010000001.1:2823571-2849203 GCA_037176975.1 Arrhamphus sclerolepis | reverse complement strand
CCCCCCCCCCCCCCCCCCCCCCCCCCCCCCCCCCCCCCCCCCCCCCCCCCCCCCCCCCCCCCCCCCCCCCCCCCCATCCAACCGCAGTTGAAGTTTTGAAGAGATTTAGCCCTCAAATGGGGTTTTGCAGCTGTTCTCATCCACTACTACGACTTGTGTGTGTGACTTGTTGTGTATGTGCATTTCTTTGTGTGTGTGTAAAAATTCAAAGTCAAACGAAAGTTCTTGTTTCAGATGATTAAGTGACAAAACTTTAAAGAAGCAAAATAGAAATTGGATGATCAGATGTTATGTCTCAGCACATCCCTGATGCACTTGAGTCTTTTATGTGACTGTCAGCACTTTTGAAGAACCAAAACCTCTGCCTGTACAATCCTTGCATCAAATGATTATTTCTCTTTATTGCTGAAATATTATTAAATGGATAAAAGTTTAAACAACAAAAGTAAAATATGCATTTTACATTTCCCTGAGTGTCAGTTGTATTTGTTCCTCACCTTGCAGGTAAGATGTTTCTTCTGGAGAACAACACCATAGACACAGGAGAGGTGGATGTGGGGAGACGAATCATACAAGACGTCCCACCAGGTTCAAACATACACACGCATCCATTATAGTTTAAGCTTTCAGTGCTTTAGAACTTTTTTTTGTGTGTGTGTGTGTGTGTGTGTGTGTTGTAACAGTTAGAGCAGCGTGAAACACAAAAGCATTCCAATTAATTTATTCTATTTATCTATTCTTTATTTTACTGGGAAGTCCCACGCCATAAAATCCTTTTTTTTTTCCCTTCAGGGAGACCTGTAAAGTTTCTGTTGAAAGTTTGATGTCCATAAAGAAAATGCAAAACAATATTTTAACCATAATAATCACAACTTCTTACCAAGGTTGCATGCTTTCATGTGACATTGGTGCTGATTTTCTATTCCTATCACACGTTTTCTACATCCCTGAAATGGCCCTAAAATAAATTTATGTAAGCTGACGGGGTTTATTTTAATTAGAGATTTTTATTAGAGATTAATACATTGCCTTAGATCATTTTTAAAGGGTTTGAACTCCCACAAACAGAATCTTGTCTCGGTGCTCATAGAAGGTAAAAACAGGCCTTCAAACTGCACTGGGCCTTTGTGAAAGAGGCAAACATGCCGATACCTTCCTGTGACAGAAATCCACTGTTGGAATGCTTCCTTTGTTTTAATACTTTCCACTCCAGAGAAACACAATCAATCTCTTCCACATGCCTATTAAAAGCCCGTGAGATGATGAAACAACAGGGATTGCCCAACTATGATGGACTTTCCGTGCCTCGCCAACAAAATCATGGAGTCATTATTAAAGCTCACCTGCTGTGACGCTGCTGCTCCACATGTCCTCGTCTCTGCAGCACGGTCCTGCTGCTTCTGTCACCTCACAAAACTAAACATGAATGACAAGATTCATTTGAAGAGTGTGGCCTGTAAACTTTACTACTGGTAGCAGTTGAGAAATTATTTTCTATTAGTGAATCATGCTTTTGCTTATGAGTTTTACTTACCATTTTCCTTTTAGCCGACATCTCCGTAGACGAAGACGCAGCTGAGCAATGGACATCACCTCAGACATTTGCTTAATTAATTATGCCAGCCCATCAGCAGAAGACCAAGTCAGTTATATTAGCAATGGGATTCCAGTAGAGGAAAAATAGGATTTAAATCCCTTTACTATCTGGACTTTTTTCATGAGCAGACTTATTGGGAGGGAAAATTCAGTCACTGGATACTGGGAGGGACATGTCCCTGCCATTCTCTATTGTCCCAGTTTTAAATATATTCTTCTTACCATCAAGTATATAAGGAATACTAGACAAATCATGTGCATTAATGAATTTGTTTTAAATGCGTTTGGCAAATACCGACTGTAGTGGCTATTTCTAATAGGCTAAAAAAACTCCAATGTTCATTTTGGCTCCTACACTGGCATTGTTTTGAGGCCCTTTATATGGAATGTTAGATGTTGACTCCTGGATTGTTAAAAGGATTAATGATAGAAGTATGAAACATGTGTTCAGTATGATGCAGTATGAAGCAAACCTGGAAGACAGAAGTGTAAGAATGATAAATAATTAGTTAAATCATGTAATTTTTTTTTTAAAACCAACTTTTCTCTTTTTGTTTGTTTATTTGTTTTTTTGGTTTTTGAGTTCATAGAAGGAAATTCTAAAAATGTGAATCGGCGTTGAAAAGTTAAAATGCTGCATTTTGACCCTACTTTTTCTGTGTTCTTTATCCAAGGTGTTTTTTGGAGGTCCCAACTATATATTGACCAACCGCAGTTCTTGAAATTTAACATCTCTGTCCAGAAAGATGCTCTGGTTGGTGTGTATGGACGCAAAGGCCTGCCACCCTCACACACACAGGTTGGTTACCATGCTGCACGTCTGCACACAAAAGTATTTCTCTAAGCAAATGTGTTCGTAACATGGGATTTTTAAAGGTTATTGTAAAATTTACACTGTATTTTGTCATGAATATCCTCGTACTGATTCAGTTCTATGGAATTAGAAGTCATGACCAGAAGAAGATGTCTCCACAAACAGTTTTATACACATGCTTAACAAATTAAAATTACTTTTATACGTCTGTTGCGACTCTATTCACACAAGCCCTAAGTGGCTTAAAATATCTGAGGTTTAAAATATAAGTTTATGTCGATGTAGGTTGATTGCCCTTAGTTCCAACATTAACATTTTTGTGGAAACGCAAATATTCCATTCCACCTTAAAACTGCTAAAAGTTCATGCCGTTTTGTTCCCTAACAAACGTTTACCCTCCTTGCCATCAATAATAGATGTATGCAGTAGTTGGTTTTAACTCCCGAATGTTCCTTTAATATAAAATACTCTAAATAACTGCATGCCAGCTCTTTTATATACACAGATAAACAGTAAAGCGCAGTTAAATACACCTTAAGCTGCTGAACGATAAATATGGGAACCTATTCTCAGGACAGACTGTAGATAACACGGTTAATGTGACAGTAATGTTGATCGTAATCCTGAAACAGGATGTCCATTCAAAGTTGTTTTTTTTTTTTTGGTTTTTTTATTTTGCAAGCCCACTTCATCCTTGTCAGGGTTTCAGGGGGGCAGAGCCCGTCCCAGCTGTCAGTGAGCGGCAGGACTGACAGGTTAAAGTCCATCGCAAAGCTGGCAGAGACAAACAAACTTACATAGTTACAATCATGGTCGACAACCAATTAAACTGTTTTTTTGGACTGTGGGAGGATAAAGGAAAACCTGGAGAAAAACCGCACAAGCATGGAGAGAACGTGCACAGAGAGAAGCAGAAGCCTTATTTCTATGAAAGTACAGAGCAGACGGCTACACCACAGTGCTGCCCAGTGCAGCAATTACACAGTGGCAAGAAAAAAAATGTATGTGAACCTTTTGGAATTTCATGGTTTTCTGTATAAATTTGCTATAAACTGTGATCTGCTCTTCATCTAAGTCAAGGGTATTGACAAATCTAAAAATTCTGATCTTCCATGTTCTTGAAGATCCTCAGTGCTCGTGGAAAAAGTATGTGAACCCTTAAGTTATTGACTCAAGGAGTGAACATTTTTTATCACACCTACATTGGTTTCATCAATTAACTCATAATTTGGAGATTTTATCAGAACCTGTTATATGACTCTTTTCCTTCCCTGCCTTTTCTCCTAAGTCTTCAGTATATCTTCTTTTTGTAAAAAAGAAGAGAGGCTGGCTTTACTTTTGATTTACAAATCAATAAACTCAGTGTCACACATCCAGCTGCTTTCAATCCAGTGTTTTGCATGACCCCATTGTGAACGTAAGATAAGATCACATCATTGAACTGACAGAACCAGGCTTCTAGAAAACCACACACAGAAGTTAAAGGAAAGAAAAATACAACGGAGCGCAACCAATTAAGATTTAAATCACAAGTGAACAGGGCAACAGCACAAAACCTTCTAGAACATCTAGATAATAAATTAAGATAAATGAGTGAATGATTTCATTGAAATGAAAAATTCTTACCTCCCTGATCTCGTCCAAGGCTGACACTCACTTCTCACTATTGTTTCTGAACAAGACAAATGACAAATGCTCCAATAGCATCAATTAAAAAAAATAAATTAATATACAGAGAGAGCCCAAACCCAACAGAAGACCAAATTATTTAATTAAAAAACAATTTTCAGCCAAGCCTGAACCCGACATGGTTCTTCGGACTCAGTCGGACCCGAACAGAACAGAACAATCATTTTATTGAAGTGATGGCTTGGAGGCCTATTATTATTTATTTTTGCCTCATTTTCTTGCACTAATTTCATGATTACATGGGGGTTAGGGACCTTTCAGGGTGCCTAAATTAGACCCAACAACGTCTATTACTAACTTTGAGAAAATCTTGATCAGCTTATACGTATAGTTCTGAAATTAGGTTACTCTTTCTGGAAAAATGTCCTACAAAATGTCAAAATCCTGGACTAACGTCCCCATGTGTGTTCAGGTAAAACCCTATCTTTCATGATGAAGCAGACTTTGTATGAAACTGTTTCTTTAATAACTGCACTTACATCTGTGTGGCGAATCATTTTCTCCATCAAAGCTCTTCCAGTTATCTGTAAAACACAGTTTCTAACACCGCCACCCTTATCAAAGCACAATCTTAGCTCTTTAGGAAAAGGATAAAAATGTGTGAACGTTGTCTCAAACTAATCCGTTTAATGTTCTTCTATTCTTTTTAAACATGTATTTTCAGTCTTGGAAATATAATGCAATTTCTGTGTGACTAAAAAAAAATTAACATTAATGGTGGATTAAAGGATTCAAACAGAAGCAAACTTTGTTTTGTTTTGTTTAAATAAGAATTGAATGGTATCAGCCAAGTTCAAAATCTACCATGAAGACAAAAGTGTCAGATTTGACTTTAGTGCCTCAACAACAAAGAAAAGGTCAGAGATCACCAAAGACATAACTTTTATACTTTAAAGACTTCAAATATTAATCTGTCCCATATTTCATGCCATGTTCCAAAACTTAAACAAGTTGGCAATGTTAGAACTGAAATCTATATTACCGTGGAGGATTTTAAATAACCAAAGTTAATAGTAGCTGTTACAGACTCAGCAGTTAAATCACTGTCTTTATATTCGCCTCTGCAGAGAACTAAAAAGAGAGAAAGTGAACCCAATTGGATATTAAGCTTTTTTTGTATTTAGGAAAATTATGACAGCATGTATGTATAGGTATGTACAAGCTTTGCTTTGATTGTCTTATGTGAACGGTTTGTACAACAGGAACTTTCCAGTAACTGAACAAATCCTGCACGCCCACTTGCATAAATTTTAGTCCCTTTCTCCGCTCAGAACACCAGTGTTATGATGGTGGTTTTTCTGAAGTGGCTGATTCAGGTCCCACATTTCTTCTGGGATTTGATCAGAACTCTTACTTGGTCTTTCAAAAACAATAACTTTATTCTTCTCCAGCTAGTCTTTCATAGAACACTTTTGTGCCTGGGGTTTTTATTTTGCATTATGTCCATTTTTTTATGTTTTAACCTCTCTGCAGTGACTCTGAACAGAGTCGCTGAGGCAGTGAGGCAGAAGTGCCATTTACAGTAAATTAGCGCTACACAAATAAACTAAATACATTCCCCAGAGAGATTTTTTCTGTTTTTTTTTTTCTGAATTTATATTTCCATCGGTGATTACAAACAGGTCTGGTACACATCCCACAAAGCAGTTGCACACCATTAAAGCACCACCATAATGTTTCACAGATAGGATACGGTTTTGATGTTGGAAAATGGTGTTTTCTCTTATCTAAACATAGTGCTTCTCATTGAAAAGACATTTTTCCAGTAGCCCTGTAGCTTGTCATCTGAGCTTTAGCAGACTGCAGGCAGGCAGAAATACATTTCCTTACTCCTTGCAGCCCTGCACACCGCTGTTGCTAAGCATTCTCCTGGTGGTGGAAACATTAAACATTAGTCAATGTGAGAAAGGCTTTTAGTTGCCTGAATGTTTCCCTGGGAGTCCCATTCCATGCCTCACACTTTTGATTTTGATTTACTTTGCTATTCTACTTCTCCTTTGAAGGGTACCAATGGTCTTTTGTTCCCTAGTTTCTCCAAATTCTTTGGAGCCGGTTAGACACTTTCCCGGCTGATGAACAAACATTTTGTTTGAGATCCTCAGAAATCACGATAAAACCCTCACAAAACAATTCCAGAAGCTCAGAGTTTCATGTTCCATCCGTTCTTTGAATAGAAGACGTATGACATGGGTTAAACTGGCAAATTACTTCAAACTTAATACCAGTTATTCCAGATTCCCAAAAGCTTTTATTCATAGTGTAGACGGGCATGTAGATGTAGTTAGTACTTCTTGAGTTAAGCTCATAAAAGTGAAAAGGTGGTTCACATTAACTAATCAAACATGAGCAAAGATCAATGGAAATCTTTTTTTTTTTTTTTTTTTGTCCTCAAAATAGAAAACATAGGTAATTAATGTCTTCTTCATAAAATAGTTTTGAAACACTTGTGATGTAGCCATGTTGTTACTGACACATTTCTGATGGAGATACTAAACATGCCTGAAACATACCACCACCATAAAATAAACAAAGCATACCCAGAAACAAAATATTACACCTCTCCATTTTATTTTTCTTGGCTTGGGCTGCAGTTTTCCTTTTTTTTTTTCCTTGCTCCTTGAGTTGTTTTTTTTTTCCCCCCCTCTGGTCATTGACTGTTAAACTGTTTGTTGCAGCCTTGTGTAACAAAGCTTACACTGCTCACTTGCTGAAGAAATTAAGCACCGTTATCCTCTGCGAGCAAGGTAATGGAAATGAGTCTGATGCACATTTGAAGCGACATTTGAGAAGTTTGCTTTGCAGTTGGACGTAAAAACGGCTGAAAAAAAGGTCACGTGATATCCAGAGGTGTTACAATTCACAGCAATCTCTCAGCAACAGGACAGACAGACAAGTTAATACCAGAACTGCTGCTTCATAACCCCGACTAATATCTCAGGTCATCCAGCTGACTTTTAACCTAAATTTCACCTTCAAATGAACTGTTAATCTTTGCATCTCACATACTTTTGTCTTGTAATTTTGGCTGTTTTTCTTGAGTAAATAATTAATTATGTTTGTCTAATTTATGGTATTTAGTTCTCATAATATGCCTTTTTGGACGATATTCTTATCTCTGTGTTGAACCAACATGAAAGAAAAGCAGAACAGAAACCATCCAGAATGATGTTTGCCTCTTTTTTTTTTTTTTGTCTTCCAGTACGACTTTGTGGAGCTGCTAGACGGCAGTCGCCTCATTTCCAAAGACAAACGAGCGCTCAGTGACTCAGACTTTGTATATACACACGTAGCTGGTTATCACGAGGAGGAGTCTGGTGGAGGAGTTCGGCACAGACGCTCGGTGAACGTGCTCGAGGCTGGATTCATCCAGTATCTAGACACGGGAATCTGGCATTTGGCGTTTTACAATGATGGACGTAACACAGAGCAAGTGTCTTACAATACCATCATCATAGGTGAGACGCATTTGTAATAATGACTGTTGAATTTCTGAGTTGATAACTTATTTTTTTTTATACAGGTGTGGAAATGGGGATAGCTCCAGAAGTTCTTGGTTTATTTTGAGTCTTCAAAGAGTGTTACCCAAGATGCACCACTTCATTATCAGATGTAAACAGGCTCTAGTTTTCATGTAAAGACTCTTTTCCATCTGTGTTCATGACGTTCTCAAAATCAGTATTTCCTAATCCTAGTCCCTGTTCTTCCCTGCTCCCTCACACCTTCAACTGTAAAGATAATTATCCGACGTCTGCAGAGCTTGATGAAGAGCTGAGAAGCTAGTTATCTGAATCAGATAATTAATACAGCTCTAGACCAAGCTGTATCCAGTGTTAATCCTCCCTCCTTGCTTCTCTGCCATGTTGCACATACAGGCCCAACAATCTACCACAAGCCAGTACACTCGCGGGAGCGGAGGGTGGTGTAGTGGTGTAGGGAGTTTTTAAATGTCTGTGATTTGCAGATTATTCTGCATTAGACCTTCAACAACAATGAAGACTGATCAGTTGTCTTTGTTGCACACTGGCTAATCTGTGCTTCACTGTAATGCGGTCCTTTTCATCGTAAAACGGATGTTTCTCAGTTTTTTTCACTCATTTTGATCAAATGGTGTCGCATCACAGTTGTCACAAATAACAGCAGCTCTTTTTCCGTCCGACATCATCATGACACAGAAAACTGCAGCTTAACTACTGTTAATTTATGGTCAGCACATGGGGCCACACAGCTATATATTACTCACCATTCACATTTCAAGGAAAGCTTGATGAATTCCTCTGTGATTACATACAGATGTTTCCTGATAAACCCATATGGCACTTCACTCTGGTTTGCTTCCTCTGTGGACTTTCCAGTTGCTGCCTGAAAACCACCGTTACGAATGTTTCTGTGATACAAGACAAACAGGACATCACTAATATTTTCAGTGACTTTTAAGACATTTCTAAATCACAAGAATGCAATACACGGTGCAACTTAAGTTAACGTAACAGCCTACATCCATCTCTCCTCCTCAGTCTTATTTTTTACGTTAGTTTTAGTAGTTAGAGGCCACACAGACGCCTTTCAAAAAGAAAACGTTGAAATTTCTCCTTAGTTTCTCCAACATGATGAAAGTGAAAACACCATTAAATAAGTCTTTACCTTGTAAATCCAGGCTTTGAAACAAGACTAAGTACTTTACAGCATTTCAGTGTTTTATATTCATTTTATATTGACGATATAGAATCTTCTTTATGCACACACTGAATAGATAGAGAGCGAGAGAGATGGAGAGTTCAGAATGATGCTGGTAAGAAAGAGATGCAGTTAGAGCAAGGGAGACAGCCGAATAATTGGGTGTTAAAATGTAATGTGTTGCTGTAACTACAGCAACCACAGATGAGTGATCTCTCAATCTGGTGTGTGTATGTTCAGGACAGTTGTTATTTAGGTATCAAGATTTTCAGTTGCGTTTCCGTTCTACCCAATTAATCTGCACCCCTTAATAGTGTACCTCTCTCTCTCTGTCTCTCTCTCTTTCACATACACACACTCTCTTAATTAGAGTCAATTATGGAGTGTCCTCAAAACTGTCACGGAAACGGTGATTGTCTCTCAGGAATATGCCACTGTTTCCCCGGGTTTCTGGGACCTGACTGCTCTCGAGGTAAATGCACGTAGAATCTCTTGTCACCCACAGAGAACTGGTAATTTCTTTTGCAAAATTGTTTTCCCAGCAATTAATGTAACATGCACACGATGAAGGCTGTTTTCCTGCCGTGTTCGGTCCCTGTCCCCGTCCACTGTGTGTGTGTGGTCATTTGGTCGAAGACTTGCTTTTGACTTAGACGTTGATTATTTGAATATCAGACTCTTCAGTCCAGCTGCATGAAAATGTACATCCGTCAATCCCTGACTCTAACAATGGAGTCATCATACTCTGCTCCCTCATCCTCTACGCTCAGCTACACAGGAATATATATCTTTTGTAAAAAAAAACAAAAAAAAACAAAACAGCAGACTGAGTGGCTGAAAACAGTTTAAATGTGTGATAAACTGAGCCTGTACAGAAAGCATGTCTGACTGAACCTTGTCTCTGATCCAGCTGCCTGCCCGGTGTTGTGCAGTGGTAATGGCCAGTACTCCCGCGGTCGTTGCCAGTGTTACAGTGGGTGGAAAGGTACTGAGTGCGACGTACCATCCAACCAGTGCATTGATATCCACTGTGGGGGACATGGAATCTGCATAATGGGCGCATGCATCTGCAATACTGGTTACAAGGGTGAAAACTGTGAGGAAGGTATGAAGAATTTTGTTTTTTTTAAAGAATGTGAACACTAATGTATATTATTTGTATTATACGTTTATGATAGGAAGTAGGTAGTTTGACACTGAGATGTTCCTCAGATCAGATAAACAGTAAAGTTTCACGTGCAGCATCTAATGATGTACGAATGGCTGTTGTAGCTGAAGGAACATATAACTGTCATCTGAGCCATGTTTAAAAGATTTTTTTAGTATATAGAACACTATACTAACACACTGTTTTATTTTAATAAAAATCACATTACGTAAGGTGGCAGTACACACTCAGCTGGGGTCTTACAGAGCTGTCTCTTTCTGGTCTTTTTTTTGCACAAGTGGCTTCCCCAGTCCCGTCTACCCCCAAAGCAGACCGGATCACCCTGCATAGCCGTCAGTGCTGATGTATTCCTTGTCAAAATGACAAACGCAAAACCTTTTCTTGTTGTGTTCAGCATATCAATAGTCTTCCCCGTCTTGTCGCATCCCTCACGCCAAATATTTTTCATCTTTGTTCCCAATAGAACATAAAGAACACATACGATGTTGAGCTGAGACATTATCATTTTATGGAAAACATTAGCTCATTTTGACCTTGATGGCAGCAACACATCTCACCTCTTTCTGCAAATGTCTAGGAAGTGAGGGGGTCAGTTGCTGGACTTTCAGGAGAGAAATCATAGCAAGTACCAGCTACAAGGGTCCAAGTCAGCACACAAAACTCTTATTTACAGCCCTTTCAAGCACAAGAAAACACACATGCCTGTCCACCTGCCAGTCCAGTCATCCTCCTCCCCAGAGCCTGAGTGCTGCTGATTAAATAGAGGGAGCTTGATTGGCACATGCAACGCAGGTGTGTCAATCAGTCCCTCTCAGGTGCTGTTTCCTGAGCTGCCGCTTCACCTCTCCTCTGCAGCCGAGCTGAACCACACCCCACCACCACAGGAATGTTGTCTCGTTCCTGAAGGATGCAGGACACATCTGTATCGGTTGTTTTGGCTTGTTGCTTTCCTAACTGGAAGCAGTCGTATCTGTAAAAAGCCCAAAAATGCAACACACGGCAACTGGTGCTGCCACCAAAGAAAATTTAAATAGCAGCGCTTTTGTGGTACTCATGAGTGGGAATATTCTGGAGCTTGTAAAATTTCATTTGTAATTTCATAAACCTAAAGAGCTAATAATCTGATGACCCACACACATCCACTAAAGTCAGTCAAAGTCAAATTGCTGACAGGTGGATTGTTAAGACAGGCAATAAGATATATATTACAGCAGTTTAATCTGAAATAATCACTGTTATTGTCTTCATTGCACGTGCACACACACATGCACGCACATTTTCACAGGCCTACAAAAACACAGCTAACACATGAGTGCTCTTAAGTACACACATTCAGACAAGTTTGCACATGGTCTACATATATTTGCATTAATATTTCTCCTGAATCCACATATTTGTGTAAAAGATGCCCTTATTCATTTATTTATTCATTTATTTATTTATGTATGCCGATGTGAAAATCAGCGAGAGACATAAAAGACAGTTTTACACTCTTATGGAAAGTGGTGTTTTGCTTGTTGTTGTTGTTTTGCTCTAACAAAAAAAACAAAGGTTTACTTAATTGAAAAAGCGGGATAAAGTGGATAAAGATTAAAGGTAGACAAGAAACAGCTTCAGCTAATATTCAAGGCTCTGTGTTTTTGTCCTCATTTGTACATTAAGCCCGATGTATCAATCTGCCTTACTTGTCTCGTGTGTCCTACACGCGCTATTTTGTAAATTATTAATTCCTTTTCTCCAGTGGACTGCATCGACCCCAGCTGCTCGGCACACGGGGTGTGTATTCATGGCGAGTGTCACTGTCAGCCAGGCTGGGGCGGAGCCAACTGTGAGGTTGCCAAGGCCATGTGTCCAGACCAGTGTTCAGGCCACGGCCTCTACAATGCAGAGACCAGCACTTGCGCTTGCGACCAGAACTGGTCAGGACCAGATTGCTCTTTAGGTTTGTACAACCTCTATGACGGTGTGTTCATTTTCTTACTGCTTTCTGGTTGCTTTCTCATTTCCTGAATCATCTATTTAAAGAAAAAAATGACAATGATATTGGGTACAGTTTTACATCTGTATTCCACGGATTATTAAGAGATGATAAAGCAGAGCTGGATTAGCATTAAAAAAGAATTAAATAATCACACTTAGGGAAGAGTCACAACTTGAAAATCAACAAATAAAACTGTGTAAATAAAACACTGAGTAATACAAAAGCTGTGACAGCACACATTATTCTGAAGAGTGATTTAAAGTATAACTATCCATGCTTTAATTTGGTGTATTTCCACAGAGAAGAGCACTGTTACAGTGAATTATTATCCTAATTGTAAAACATGTTCACGTTCACAATGTCTCCTAGACTTTGAAAAGAAGTCTCTTTGAAACTGTGCCCAGGCATCACAAACTTTTTAGATGTTTCACTGAGAATAGTGAGGGACTGAAGAACTGAAGCCTGCAAAGTTCAATAACATCATTAATTACTTCAAACTGTTTCTTGAGCAAAGTGGTTGCAAAAATTCAAAGTGAAGAACAGTCTGCTTCTTGGGTTTGTGTTTGTGGTGGAGAAAAGTTACCTCTCGACAGACTGCAGTCATCACAAAAACAGGTTTTTCAGAGGTCGATTTAAGTTCTGCATTAAGTAAAATATATATATAAAACACAAACTCGAAAAAAAAAATGAAATGAATGTCAGAGGCCTACCATCCACAGGGATCTTGTATTTTATCAGTTCTCAGAAGTGACTCTGAAAAGCATGTCTTCCTCTATGATATATGTGAATTTATGTCCGATCAGATGCCTCTCATCACGCCACAACACATTTTCATAGTGGCTGCCAAAATGTATTTTTACAGGAAGATTTATGTTTTGGTTCACTCTGATTGTTTGTGCTATAACGGATAAAACTTAAATGCTTCTGTTCTGATTTCTCATTATATCTGTGCTGTTAAGCTGGAAACATTTATAGAAATTCATTAAGAACCAAGTCAGTCCTTCTCCTGTAGTACCACTGACCTGCATGTTTTAGATGCCCCCCCCCTCCCCCCCTCCCCCTCCCCCCTCCCCCATCCCCTGCTGCAGCTGGCTCCAATCCAGTCACCACTGACAGACTGGACTTCGTGTCAGTGATGACTATTTGTGTTGTGTCAGGCTGTCAGACTGATTTTTTTTTCCTTTCTCAAAGCCATGAATCACATATACGGTATAGTTAGGTTTCATCTCCATAAAATACACAGGCACATGCATGAGCATGAAATAAAGCACACACACGCAAAAATACTTCTGACATGTTGGCATTTTATCCCAGCTGTCACCTGTCAGGCAGCCATAGAGGCAGATGCACCGAGGTAGCATCTTCTGAAGGTGCTTTATGTATTGTTGAATTGTTTACAATTAGTGAGAGTCAGAACAACTGTGTACTGCAACAATATGTTATCTATTATATAAGACTTTTTTTTTTTTTAAGAAAAGCCTATTTTTGATACTAAATTACGATTCACACAATCAGATCATCACTGTTCAGGTCCTTGCTCTCTGTGCACTTCAAAAGGAAAATAGTCTTATTTTACAAAAAACATATGTAATTTTAAGAATTATAGACAAGACCAATCAGACCATTAGGCTTATTTCTAGAAGGGCTGTTTTTGCAGTGGGTGTGTGTGTGTGTGTGTGTCTGCGACTAATGCTGGAGAAAACAGCTTAAAATTACTCATACACTGTTGTGTGAGGGATCAGTCATCTGGCAACGCTTTGAGCTGCACTTTGTCGCTCTCTGTAGACCTTCACAGGTGAATATGGCAGGTAAACCTTTGGCTTGTGCTGCAAGAGACAACGAGTGCTGCTCCATCAATTATTAAATAAATATAAAACAATAATATGTGTGCTCATTTTGCTATAAATGTCAGGGGATTGACACGTATACTGATTAATTGCTTAAATCTCAGAAATTTCAAATTACGTATGATTAGTCATGCCGTAAAGGGCCCTTATCGTTACATCTGGATCTCTCAAAGCATTCAAATATCCACCAATCAAACACACACATGTGGCTGGTACATCAACATGCAGCCTGAGGCACTTCACTGCCTTATCAGAGTTGAGCTGTGTCTTTTAATCTCTTTCTCTTTAACACACACACACACACACACCCATAGGAAGCTCAGTCCAATACATAGTTGAGTTGCAAGTGAAATATTGCAATCCTTTAAGGGACAGACTTCATTTATCCATTTGTTTATTTGGCTTCTTTCTGTGGTTTTCTACTCAGTTTAGTGCATATTGAATGTTAGACTTTGCAGCCATGCATAATACACATCATAAGCACATAATTCTGTCATAGATGCGATTCATTGTAGAAATACAATCAGGCATCAAGCAGTTGGTTTATTTACTTATTTTTGCAATATATGTTAGTTGCAGATTTGTCAAAATTTAGTGCAGTTGTTCCCCAGTACTTGAAATGCATCAGCGTTTGCACTGTTAATTTAATGTTTATGTTTGCACATGTGCTAATAGCATCCTTTGTTTTTCTGACAGAGGTGTGTGAAGTAGACTGTGGCAGCCATGGAATATGCTATGCTGGTGTGTGTCGTTGTGAGGAGGGCTGGACAGGAACTGTGTGCGACCAGAAGGCCTGCCATCCATTGTGCAGCAAGAATGGAGTGTGTAAGGACGGGAAGTGTGAGTGTGACCAGGGATGGACAGGGGAGCACTGCAATATCGGTGAGTGGAACACTGCACCCACACCTCTAAACAGACACACACTAAGAGGAAAATACAAAAAGGGAAAGAGACACTTTGGAGATTTTCAGAATCTTTTTCTTTTTTTGAAAAGAATATGAAAGATATCAGCTGTAATCTGGCTTTATTTAGCTTTACGTTTTAAACCAGTTGAAGGAACCTTCAGTTAATTGCAGCATGACAGAAGAAGGTATCCCTGAAGAAAACTGGAAAAACCTGGGAGTTTGTGAACATTTCTTTAATGAATGGACTTATAGAAGAGAACCAATGGCAGGCTCCTGGTTCTTGCCAGGGAAAGATTAGAGAAAGATAATTCTGCCAATTATGTATATACATGTCCTCATTAGTATTTTTATCTAATCAAACTCTGGCTACAATAGAGCATTTAGCCTAAGTGAGATCTGTGTTGTGAATGGCAGATATGCCCTATAGACTCAGTCAAGGGTGGAGAGACATCCCACTCAGCCGAGACACAGCATGCTGCAAATCATCTTTCCTAATTTAATAGTTTATAATTTATTAGTTATCAAGTCACTTTTGATTTACTCTGTCCCACTCCAACATTCCAGCACCAGAATATTTAATGTCATTTTGTTGTACAGTGTGACTAATAGTCCTTCAGCTGGTCCTACTCCAACAGAAAATGCTTTCCTTTGGTTTTTCGATACTCTGATATTTTTAAAAGTACAATAACATTTTTTTTCCTAATATGTAATTCACCAGCAGATCATATCAGCTCTCCAGTGATTCAAGTCACTAGAGCTGAAAAAAAAAATCCTAAAAATAAATACATTCATTGGTGTGTGGTCACTCTCCCTTATGAAGGGTTAAACCGTGCTTTTTTTTTAGATCCTAATACAGCTGTAAAAGATTATTGTAGCTTTCATATTGTTACATTTATTAACATATCATATTACCACATTGTATTTCAAAACTCCTAGCTGAGGAGAATCCTACCCAGATGTTTCTTTGTCACTTTAGTTCTTTAAGTGTTTAAGTGTTTTTTTCCTGTAACTAAGCTTGTTCTTTTATATATGTGCTAACGTGTTTGTTTTTTATTTTTTAATCATGTCTGGACTGTTACATATTCATCTGTTCCACAATGACCTAAGAGATGCATCTGACCTGACTCCAAATACTTGTGCAATGTGACAACAAAGTAAATATAAAAGAATTAATAAGGAATAATAATTTTCAGTTACAAAAAGCATTCTTCTTCCAAAGGAATCTCACAACAAATAGTCACAAAATATTGAAAAGAAATACAAAAAGGGAAAGAGATGCAACAAGTGAACTGTGATGCAGATTAATGCTGATGCAGTTGCAGTTGTTGCATCGTTCTTCTTCAATCCCAGAACTGCAGATGATTTGAGGACCCCATAAATTATTATTAACAACAATAATAATAATGATGATAATAATAACGCTGGTGTGAGATGATGAGTAAATAGTAAATGAAGATCTTGTTCTATGAAATTCATAACACAATTAACAATTAGCATGATCATTTTAAACCTGAGGGAAATATCTGGCTCTCTAGTTGGCTTCATATTAGCTTTTCACCATTTAAGAAGAGCTGAGTTTGCTGAGTTTAACTTTTAATATCTCTCTGGCTGTGTTTCCGCAGCAATCTTAAAAAAAAAAAAGTCTCTGATTGTTTTGTGAACTTTGAATAACTTTGCATCCATCCTTGATCCGAATATTGTTTTCCTGTCCAGTCTGTTTACCATGTGAACACCCAGGTGTTTGTACTCCATCAGCCCTCCCACCTAAAAGAAAGGTCATTTGTCTTTTACATGTTTAAGATGAGGTTACTCTTACGACAACATGCCAAAAGGCTATGTAAACAAAAGCTACAGAAGCATTGACAGTGACAGGTCTTCCAGTTGTACTGAAAAACTGAGGTGTACAAGGTGAAGAGATATGGTGACAAAATGCCCGTGCGGGCATGTTGTGATAATCTACTTAGACACACAAGCATTCAGTCAGACTGATCTGTCGATCAGTTAGTCAATAATCCAGGAGGTTGCTGAGGTATCTACGTCTCTCCTCTGGAGCTTATCACAAAGCAGTCCTCTCTATCAGTGCAGCCATCCATTATCTATACCCGCTTACTGGGATCTGCCAGGTCTCTTTGGGACAGGTCCCAGCAGGCTACATAAAAAAATAAACAACCACTCACTCAGTCCTGTTCAAATTAGAATAATCAGTTAGTCTGACATGCATGTTTGTGGCGTGTCGGAGGAGGCCAGAGTACCTGCAGGAAACCCTTGCAACCACGCAGGGATTATGCAAACTCCACACAGAAAGGCCCCTGCCAGGATTGAAACCAGAAACCCTCTTGCAGTGAAGCGACAGTGATGCTTATCGCCAAGCCACTGTCCTCTGAACACACTCAAAAATCCCTGTATGTGGCTTCAGAGCAACCCTTCAGCCATGAATGCACAAGAGTGTTGCGATTGTAGCCTGTCAGTGACTGAGCTGATGACATCATCCACCACATGTCTCATACCTCCTTTATTTTGTTTCATTCTTTCAAGGTAACTAGCACTGTAAACTGTTTTACTTACTGTCTGCGGTCTCTATTTTGCCCTTATAATGTTAAAAAACATATATATTAGCACGGAAGTCTGGCAATACATGTCTCCAGGCATTACTCACCAGACATCTCGCATTCCTCATCACAATCAAGGGAAGGAACCCTGATCCATCCCTGATGTCTTCTCCTTAAAGCATCAGGGGTTTGAGTTCTCACTCTGAGCAGTAGTGGTACTTTGGAAAGCGCAGACAGCTTTTCCCACATGTAAACACTGTCCCGTTGGCATGGTTACCAAACATAACAGATGCTGAAAGTGCCAAAAGAACCAGCATAAATCCCATAGGTATCATGTCATTCACACCTGTGTGGAAAATTCCTTCAAAAACATCTGTGTGTTAATTCAAGATTGTCTAGAAGAAAATACAAAGAAAAATGCAATAAAACTGCACCCAGTACAACACATTGTTTACAGTTATTTGTATATTTTTAGTATGCATCATTACATCATTACCATGCTATTCTGTATTTTTGCCATTCTGAAAATACAAAACCTGACTTTGACTTGACACCTTGACAGTTTTTTTTAAGTGGTGCAGCAAAAACAATGCAACAATGTAGGTCCTCTTATTTTTGTTTGTGTATTTGTATGTGTGTATAAGTCCCAGTGTATGCAACTGTGTAGTACACTAGGACTAAGAAAAAGACATACCATTTTCTTTTTTCACTGTCTGACATCAAATCAGACTAAACTTTTCTGACCTAAAACCTAAAGTTAGGGTAAGGGTTACCAAAACTGTTTCTGTTCTCTGAATGCCTGAAGAATGAGAGAATTTTTTTTTTTTTTTTTTTTTTAAACTTTCTTCAAAGTCAGAAGTTTACATACATTTCCTTAGTGTTTGGTAGTGTTGCCTTTAGTCTTGGGTCAGATATTTTGGATTTCCTTCCAGAAGCTTCTCACGGTGGTCCATCCCTCCTGACAGAACTGGTGGAGTTCAGTCAGGTTTGGAGGCAGACGTGCTCACACACCTTTTCAGCTCTGCCCACAGTGTTTCTACAGGGCTTTGTGATGACCACTCCAAAACATTGACGTTGTTGTGCTTAAGCCACTTTGTTACTAATTTGGCAGTACGTTTAGGGTCATTGTCCAATTGGAAGACTCACTTTTACCCAAAGCTTTAACTTCTTGGCTGATGTTTTAAGATGTTGCTTCAACATTTTTCTATGTAATGTTTTTTCCTCATGATGTCATCACCAGTCCCACCTGCAGCAAAACACCCCCTCAACATGATGCTGACACCCCCGTACTTCACAGTTGTGATGTTTCTTCAGGCTTGCAAGCTTTCCCTTTTTTGCTCCAAATGTGTGAATGGTCATTATGGTCTTTTTTATTTTTTTATTTGCAAACTGTAATCTTTTTTATGTTGTTTTTGTAGTAATGTCTTCTTCCACGACGAGTAGCCATTCAGGCAAGGTTAGCACAGGACTTCATTGTGGATAATAACACTCTTTTACCAATTTCAGAAGCATCTTCACAAGGTGTTTTGCTTTTACTGGGGTTGATATGCACATTTCACACCAAAGCACATTCATCTCTGGGACACAGAACCTGTCTGCTTCCTGAGCGGTATGATGGCGAAACATTCACATGATGTTCATACTTGCGTATATTAATTGTTTGGACAGATGAACGTGGCACCTTCAGGCATCTGGACAATGTACCCAAGGATGAATAAGGTTAGGATTAGAGACCTGTAGAGGTCAACATTTCCCTTCTGGATATTTTGGGTGATTTCTTTAGACTTTTTCCCATGAAGTCACACAAGGACTATGTTTGAGGTTCTCCGTAAAATGCATTCACAGCTGTGCCTCCAACTTAAATGTCAATTAACCTATCGGGACCTTCCAAAGCCATGCCATCAGCCTCTTTCCCAAATTGTTTTGAGACATAGTAATCTCAGTGTATGTAAACTTCTGACTTAGGGTGTGTGTGATGAAACTTTGGTCTTTAATTTAGACAAGAAATGGACAGTTTCCAAATGAAGGTAATGATAAATTACATGGGCAGTCTCTTTTCTTCTCTGTACCTCTTTTTCATGCTCCACCTGACTGACCGTGTTTCTTTACTTAGTGCTGCCTGTTATTTGAACTAAATTCCTTCTTTCTATCTATCTTGTTTTTTCCCCCTTCTTTTTTTCCTTCCTACATAAAGCTCACAATCCGGATATTAGAGTTAAAGGTACTGTACATTTTTTCTTGTTCTCACGTCATTACTACCAATTATTTGTCCTCCATTATTTGCCTTTCCCTTTATGTACGATGGAGCTGTGGCTGCTTTAGTATTATTTACCTGTTAATTGTTTATTTACTGTTTTGATTTTTTTTCTTCTCTTGTACATTTGATATATTCTCTCTTTATCATCTCTCTTTAATGATGTTTTCTTTTATATATTGATCTTTTCTGTTGGCAGTAACTCATTTGGCTTTTTTTTTTTTAACTTGGTATATAATTAAAACATGGAGAATACTTTTACTTCTCAGGCTTTCTTTGAATATGTTTGGATGTTTAATTTTATTTCCCCATTTTATGTCTATTTATTTTATTGTGAAAGCTGTATTCTAATTTCTTGAAACTCCCCCTTGGCCATATTCACTACAGTTCATTTCTGTTTTTATCTGTGTAGCACCAACTCACAGTGAACGTCACGTCAAGTTTAATGCAGTCCAATTTAAGACAGTAATTAAATACAGTCCAATTCACTCAATTCCTGTTACCCCTAAATCAAATTTTTATAATCCAACTGAGTCCAATTCGAAATTTGTGTAATGTCAGTTCATGAAAATAAAGAAATGAATAATAATGCAGCCTGGTTAACAGACCCACCATACTGCGCTGAGTCTTCAGATGAGTGATATCGCCATCCTGAGCATGAAGTGACAGTGGAGAGAGAGACAACTCTACATTAACAGGAAGAAATCTGCGACAGAATCAGGCTCACGAAGTGCCGCTGTCAGCCCTGAGTGGTTGGAGACTACAACAAACACAAGATTAATCCGAGGATATCTGCTGAGTATATAGATACAAAGATAATTGAAATAATAATGACATAGACATACATGAAAATGTAAAGAAAGCAGAATATGGACAGCATCCGGTGCATCAGTGGAAACAAAAGAAACCTAGGAACATAGCAGCCAAATTCAAAAGCTGCCTCGGGGTCACCTGAGCACCCCCCCCCACCTATAAATCTTAACAAAAAGAAAAACTTGGAGCCTAATCTTAGAAGTAGAGAGGATGTCTGCACCCTGAACACAAACTAGGATGTGGTTCCACAAGAGAGGGGCCTGATAACTTCAGGCTCTGCTTTATTCTACTTTAGACAATCTCATTATTTACAAAATAAAAACAAAGTAGTGTGCAAAAAATTTAATAAAATGTTTTAGAAACTGGTAGAAATTGCATTATCAGCAGCTGTTTGAAGAAATTGTTTCCTGTATGATATTGCGGATGAATTTTGGCCCACTGTACGTTCAAACATTGCTTCAGTGAATTAAGGTTTACAGACTGTTTGTGCAAAGCTTTGTTTTGGTCTTAGTACATAAGGACATAATTTCAAACAGGTTAGGATCAGACTCTGACTGGACAATTGCAGAACCTCAGTTGCTGACCCAGTTTGAGGTACAATTTAGCTGCTGGACAGATGGCTTCACTTTTGATTGTAGACAACTTTGAAATACAGGCGAGTTCACGTCTTCCAGGACCCCAAATCACTCAGCTGCAAAATGGACTGAAATCGTGTCCCATACAGCACAGTCATTTATGAGCTACTTGTGCTTGTAATGTTTTTGATCTTTTTTTTGTGCTGCATAATGGTCAGACATCTTCACTTTGGTCTTGTCTGTTTAAAGGAAATTGTTTCAGATATCTTGTGGTTTGTTCAGATGCAAATTGCAAACTAATCATACTGCCACATTCTTTTCAGATAAAAAAAAAAAGCCTTTTGTTGTATGTCTGACAGACAGTTCAATCTTTTTGGAGTTGTATTTTTTTAACTCTAGAACATAACATTGTAACTGAAGGTCTGAAGCCTTGGAGATTTAGTTCTCTGGTAATCTATAATTTCTCTCCATCTTTGGTGTTTTCCATTTGTGAATAGTCTTTCTTACTATGTAATTGATGGACTCCAAATTGTTTGGAAATGCCCTTACGACCCTTTGCAGATTGATGGGCAATCAATCTGGGCAGTTGCTTCTCGAAGATTATTACTGATATCATTCCTCCCTAGCATTGTGTTCTACGTTTTGTAGAGGTGTTCATACTTGCTGATGCTTGAATAGTCAAGTGTATTTGATTATAAACACCTGGATGCTATTTACCCTCCTCATTTATACTGAAGCAGTAAGGGTGCAGATAAGATCAGCCATCCTGGCTATTTCTTCTTACAACCGCTGTGGCGAACCCCAAACGGGGAGCAGCTGAAAAGAACGCATTTATTAGCAATGCATTACTTTAGAGACTGGCTTTTGAGATAATAAATCAATTTAAAGGAAGAGGTATCCACACCACATTTTAAATATCTGAATGTGAAGCCGAAAATGCAGAGACGATATCAGATAAAATGTCTGAATGTTCCAAACATTTCCGTTTTCTTTGAGAGGTAAAATCTATTTTTCCCTCATTGAAGACGTTCGTGTTTAATCCCACCTAATCACAGAGCTCTGCCTTCAGCTGTCAGAAAGTTGTAGCAGCATTTAGTGTTAATGTGTACAGAGCAACCACAAAGTTTCTTGTAGGAGCAGGTTTTTTAATCACTGGATGAAATGAAATCGCATAATGCTCCATGGGTTTTTGTTCTTCTGTGGTTGTATTTACTTTATTTTCACAACCTGGTCAGCTATAATTTCAAGAAGTAGCCACATTCAAAATAATTTATTGTTTCCATTCACATTGTTATAATATAAAAAGCAGAAGGCTTCTTAACTGTTGAAACAGTAAAGATAAGTGACAGATTTCCTTTATCTAAACATATAATCCGCTAAAAGATCATTTAAAGGACACAGAAACAAACCTGAGAGGTGAAATTCTCCCTTTTTGAGTGATGACCTAATGAAAAAAGTAATCTTATGATGTAAATTTACTGATCACAGTCTGGTAAGAGTTTTAATTTAAAAAGTTTAAATTATCTTTATGAGTTCAATATTCTCCTTAACAAAATCCAGTCATTTTTACAAATTAATAAATAAGAATAGAATTTAGGAGCCTCCACTACCATGAAACCATGTTCAATAATCATGTAAAAACGCGTATGTTAATTAGACTCCCTGGTGGACTACATGAGGACATATGAAGTCTTTAAGGACATATTAAAACTCTCTCTTGTGAGCCACTAACAAAGCCGAGACACACGGCGGTTCATACAACCTGATCTCAGTTCTGTGTCAAGATTTATTCAATTCAGTTGCTTTTGTGTCACGTTTTGTTAACAGCTGAAATGAAAAACATTTTTTATTAACTTTTTCAACTTCATCTCTGTTCTGACCTACTTTCTGCTATGGAAGGGGCGTCAGTGCTCATGCTGAGTAGTTCTGTAGTGTTCAGACTAGTCTACAATGTCAAAATGACTGATAATACATTATATCTCTGAGTTAATTAGCATTTATCATATCAACATGGGAGAGTCCAGCCATCTATGCTCAGTAACCTCTAGTGGTCATTCGAGGAACTGTCGTTCAGAACACGAGGTGCTTCGGTATTTGGCTAGTTTGTTACTTTATTACGCTGTATGCCCATTCCCCTCTCATTCTCAGCTTATTTTTTAATAGTAACTATATGTGCAGACACAATCATCAGTTTAAGAAAGGTCTTACAGTCTTTCTCTGGTCATTTTTTATTTCTTTCTCATACATAGGTATATAAAGCTTTTGTGAGATATACAATGTAGATAAATACTGATCAGAATTAAGTAATTTTGCTGCTGTATCTCCATACATTTTTCTGTCCCCGGATTTAATCCCAGCTCTTCCTTCCTTCCCCCGTTTTCCTTTTGGCTGCCATCGTTATCTTTACATCACAGAGAACATATTTGGCAGTGCTGCTTTTGTTTCTATTTACTTTTTTCCCTAATTTTCCTCCCTCTCTCCCTCTTGCCCTCTCCTATTCTCAGGATATAAAGGTAATTCAAGCCAAAGATTTAATAAAGGCATCACTGTCCCAAAATACAACTTTACACTTTTACTTCTTATTCATTTCACTTAATTCCATTTTCCTGTGTTTTACTTTCTTCTTTCTTTTTTTTTTCTTTTTCTCTTTCAAGTCTTTCTCAATGCTTGATGAATCTGGTTTACTTATTTCTTTTGTTACATTTTACTTCTGTTTATGCTGTCTTTTTTTTAATTATTACTTGTGCCTCGTTTCTTTGTTTTTGTTTTGTTTTTCATTTGTTTGAGTTCCATCACACACGTTCTTGTCACTGCTTCTCACACAAAGCACAGATGATACGTATGTACATGCACACAAGAACATATAGTACACACAGAAATGGAAATGCACGCACACACAGTCAGAAACCAAGGTGTGTGACTCTTGTTTTGTCTTGCATCCACAAGCCTGATATATATATATATATGTATGTATATATATGTGTGTGTTAATTTAGCAAGCTTCTATCCCTCTGTAATCTATCAATCTTGACCTTCTTGTCTCTGTTGTTTTCTCATTTTCACCTTTAGCTCCAAACTTTGTTCTGTCTCCAGCTGGGCTTTGCTTGGGTCTGATAATCACTGTCTATTGATTGGTCTTTATAACTCCAACCTTAATGTATATTCTGTGATTGAGGAATGCCAATCAAAGGCAGAAAGTGTAGCCTTCGGAGGCATGCAGCCCAAACTTCACCTCTCCCCTTATACAGCGCTCACGTAACATATTTAGGAATTCATATCTTCCCCAGAGCTATACACACTAAACTTCATACCACTGTTGAAAACAATAACCAATTACCTTCAACGCTGGACTCTTACCATTATCACTTGCAGGCAGAATATCAACTGTCAAAATGTCTGTACTCCCCAAAATAATTTACCTTTTCAAAATGATCCCAATCCAACCCCCCACCTCCTGGTTCAACTGTCTGGATTCCATTACTGCAAAATTCTACTGGAACAATAAAACTCCGATAGTCAAATTGAAGTACTCCTCAAAAACCCAAACACCTCGGAGGTTTAGAAGCTCCTCATTTTTTCCATTATTTCATAGCCAATCAACTTCAGCACATACATAATTGGATCCATAACCACCAATCAAATAAACCATTAATGGAGACTGAAAAGGCACTTTGCATGGACCTCAGTATTTCAGATTTACCTTTTCTTAGCGAAACAATCAAACATTCTTCATGTTTTAGAGCACTAACTACATAAACAGCTCTGACAGCTTGGTGGAAATTTCATCAGATCACAAATTCCAATCTTGGTCTGTCACAATAGACCCCCAATTTGGAATAACACAGACTTTCTCATTAATAACAATCAGATTTCACTAATGGATCCAGAAAGGCACTACCAACCTAGGAAACCTCTTCACTGAAAATACAATTTTGCCATTTTCTGACTTGGTCCAGAAGTTCAGCATTGCGAAGTACTTTCAACTTAATTCTGCTCTCAAATCAAAATTGAACATAAGATGCATTAACCTTGAGTTACCACACACAGCTTCCAATTCATTTTTTTTTTTTTTTTTTTTCCCCCCTTCTTCAAAATATATGTGGCGTGGCGTACCAGCTAGAGAACTAGGCTGGCAACCGGAAGGTCGCCAGCTCAATCCCCAGCTAGTACCAATGATGTGTTCGGGGGGAGTGCCTGAACAAGTGCTTCCCCACGTCCACACGCATGGATGAGGTGCCCCTGAGCAAGGCACCTGAAACCCCCACCCGCACCCACTGCTCTGGGTCCAACAGCCCAGAATGAATTTCGTCACAGGGATAAAAAAAATTAAAAAAAAATAGTATATCAAAAAATAAATAACTAAATCCAAGTGAAAATGCTGTATCCAACAGGCAACATTCATTTGCAAGAGCAGCTTAATGGTGACAACATGAAGATTTACCTGCCATAGCACCACTAAAGTTAATGGTGTTTAAACTAGCTGCAATAAAAAGCAGTAAACATGTGTTACCTTGACCGGAGTAGACTGATGACAATAATCACTTGCCATCTCCTAAAGTGGTGAGTGGATCAGCTGTCTGACTGGTACGAAAAGCAAACCACTTTTCCTAGTAAGTTCAAATGAACCCAGAGTCAAGAAAATAGGTCCTTGAAGAGATCTCTCTCTCTCTATATATATATATATATATTTTTTTTTTTTTTTTTTTTTTTTTTTTTTTCCCTCTTTTCAGTCTTAACTGAGGAAATCACCTTGAAAGGACAAGTCCA
>JBAMYA010000001.1:2797926-2823471 GCA_037176975.1 Arrhamphus sclerolepis | reverse complement strand
GCTCTAACTGATTTTTAGAGGGGTGGAGTGGAGTAGCTCATTCATTTCTTTTCACAACACTTTGAAAGCATTGTGGTACCCTAGAAAGAGAAATATGAAACTCAAATCCAATCAGGAAACAATATATTACAACATACTGTATTGATAATTTTCTAATTAATTTATGGAAAAAGAAGAGATCCTTTGCCTGTCCCTGCTCCTCAAATATAGATAGTAATTTTACGTATAAATTGCTGGTATTCAAACCATACAGTGTGCCAAGAATGTACTCCCTGTATATTCTACTATAGTCCAAGTTTTCATGCTTTTGGTACCAAATTTATCTGAATTAGCAAGTTATCTGAGCTTTTTACTGCATGTCGAGCACTAATGCACGTCTGTGTGTTTGTATTTATGATCCCTCAGGCATTGCAGTTGATAAGAATGGGCTGATTTACTTTGTGGATGGAACAATGATCAGAAAAGTGGATCGTAATGGAATGATCTCCACAGTGCTGGGCAGCAACGACCTCACCTCTGCACGCCCTCTGACCTGTGATACTAGCATGCACATAAGACAGGTATCACACACAGAGTGTGCTTATTACTCAGTACAGTGTAAAAGTATTAAGCTTCATTCAAGTTATATGCTGTAAATGTAAGTCATCGTTCTATTGCTGTTTGTGATTTGGTGCTGTGAAGTAAACAAAATGTCCTTGTTCTATGAGGGCTAATGTGAAGATACTTAATGAAGCCTAAACATTTCATCTGTTTTACTGAAGCTCTTAGGGGTGGGAATCTTTAGGCTCACAATTCGATTCGATTACAATTCAGGGCGCTACAATTTGATTATTAATCGATTATTGGTGCATCTTATATGCAAACTTTTTTACACTCACCGAGGGACCCTGGACCTGCCACATTTTAGTTTAAAAAATGGTGCAACTAGAAACAATAGATGGATTTACTTTCATTGTCTTTAATTAAAGTAAACAAAATGATGTGATATGAGCATTAGCTTATTATATTTATTCAATTCAATTTAATTCACAAGTCATCTCTTGGCGCTTTAGAAACCCGGAGCTTGACCCCTGAGCACATGGCAACGCCATCAGTGGCAAGTTGAAAAAAGACATCTAATTATTTTTATGGAAACTCAACAAGAGTGTTTTCAGACTTAAGTAAACAAATTATGGTGACGTAAGATTCAGTGGTGATAGGTGTGCAAGCTTCACGTGTAACTGCTATCCTCCCTGCTTTCACAACTGATGCCATGACTTGTCTTTGGTTTGGTTGTCGAGTGTTGGGATAGCCATGTCTGTGAGATATCAAAGAGAAGGGATGCTGTGTCTTGGTTCTAGTGGATGCAGCAGAGCTCGAAACCCCTCGTTCTCCACCGCTGAACACGGCCTTAAATCCTTTGCAGTAAATATTGCAGCAGACTTTGTGATTCGTTTAGCCCTTTCCGAGGACTGTGGAAGTTTCATAAATACTTTGGTTGGTAGAACCTCAACACCTCCCAGCTGGTTTCCCTCTTGCTCCGAATGGACGTATGGACACACAATCTGATTCCTGGTTTTGTTGTGCTACCAGCCTATTTTATCTCGGTGTGACACAGTTTACATATAGCATGGCTCTTGTCTAAATCTCGTGCACCGTTGACCCTTGTAGAAGCCAAAGTGCTTCCAAACAGCTTTTAACACAGTCAGAGCTGGTTGACTCTCGCAGTCGGCCATGTTTGTGAGCTCTTAATAAATTGTCCAGTAGACGGGCAGCGCTCTGCACAATTAAGTTCTATTTTTTTTCCATCTGTGTCTCATTTAAATTATCGATGCTTCAGCAATAATCTAATACTGCAATAATCAGAATCATTCAAGGCCAAATCGCGATGCATCGAAGAATCTTTTTTTTTTTCCCACCCCTATTTAAGATCTATGTTTTGTGAGTGTATCAGGATAGTTGCAGAGTCCTTCAACAGGATTCATGTGTACTGCATATGTCCCGGGCAGTTCAGAGGTTCTGTGCTGATGTGTTGAACTGTAGCTGTGCAGCTCCATTCAAGTTTTCACATGTTTGGGTTGTTGTGCAGCATAGAGGCACTGCACAATCCCTCCTACTGAACAGACCATGAAATACCATTCATCTGAGATGTTCTCTGGACAGAATAAAGGCTACCCGAGTAGCCCCAGATCGCTTGTATAAAGGTTCCTGATTCCATTTTGCATTTCCAGCATAGGCTATTTGTAAGTAGACCCATTCTATGAAGCCTAGATGGGGCAAAATAAAATCTGTTCTTTAATATATTTCCCATTATTTGATAGTATTCTCAACCATTCATCATTGTTAATAATGCAGCCAATGTCCCTCTGCCAGACAATCCTCTGACTTTTACACATATCCTTTTGCATGCTGTTAAATAGTTTATAAAATGAGGATGTTTTGTATTTAATTCTAGATGAGTCCATAAATTCATGTATTGGGTTATCTTTATATATGCCTTCAACAATACAGTTTCTAATCTATAGGTATTTCCAGAAATTAATATTTTTTGTACCATATCTCAGCATAAATTCTGAAAAAGACATAAAAACCCCATCTGTATATAAATCACCTACATTATGTATTCCCGTCATAAGCCATTGTTTCCAGTAAATAGTTTTTCCCTCCAACATAGATAAAGGTATTAAACCATAATGAAGAATGCAACTGTTGAAAGTGTGACATCCCACATATCTTATGTACTTCCTTCCATGCTTATTTTGAATGGGCCAATCCTGGGTTTCCCACTGAACCATGGGAAAGAATATCTATTGGTCTGAAAGGACTCACTATTTCTTCCTCAATATCCATCCAGCTCAGCTTTGTTTCTCTCTCTCACAGTATTTGGCCAATGTAGACATTTCAAATCAAAATTATAAAGCCTTACATTAGGGAGGGTCATGCCCCCTATTTCCCTTGAACATCACATTTCTTTTATGTCAATTCTGTGTTTTTTTCTTGTCCCAAGGGAAATCCTTAACATAAATCTCATATTGTTTGTAAATCTTGAGTGGGATATCGACAGGCACCATCATGGATACATAATTGAATAGTGGGGCTATCACCATTTTTATTACATTCACCTTTCCCCATAAAGAAAGTTTCAGTTTTGTCCATTTAGCAAGATTTGTATTTATCTTCTGAAGACGTGGTTCCATATTCAGGAGCATTATCTCTTCTAGATTCAAATGAAGTCGTATACCCAAATGTTTCATACCTGAGGGAACACACTTTAAATGACGTGTACACTCAGATTTGTTCCAACTTCTCTTGTATCTTGAAAATCTTGAATATGATCCAACACACTGTAAAAGTTCTGGTATCGAGGCAGTCGGATCTACTATAACAGCTAAGATGTCATCCGCATACATTAGCATTTGTGCTCCTTTCCTACTACATGAATCCCTTTAATTCTTGGGTCGGCTCTTACTGCAACTGCTAATGGTTCTACAACTGGTGTGGAAGGCAATGGGGACAAGGCACAACCCTGTCTTGTCCCTCTGGAAAGTTGAAAAAAATTGGACAACTGACCAACTTTGACAGATGGTCAGCATTTGGATCTTTCTGAGGACATGACCACTCCTGGTAAAGAAACCAACAAGCCAAAACCAGCTATACAGATCATTCATTTTTAAATTTTTTTTTACACCTTTAAACAACCATGGTCTACTACTGATGCAGAGTGTATCTTCAAAAACAAAGACACTCCACATCTGTTCCTTCGTGGCTGACGGGACATGAGTGAAGTGGCTGAAAGATCTCGCTGCACAGTGAAGATGGAAGGCAACGATTCAGTGTGAAGGGAAAGACAAAACAGGGAAGAATGTCGACGTCAACCTCTTAAGAAATTTCAGACTATGTTCCCATCATTTCCACAAGGAAAAGATCAGCACTGACAGCTACATGAGTGGTGATCCTGTTTACTTTCCCTGGAATAACCGTAGGAAGCCACTGGCGTGGCGTGCAAGTGCTGCCCCCTTCTAAACTTCATAATCCAGGATTTTCATTATATCGTAGAATCATATAGCATCCTATGTTGTATATGTTATATTGCATTGTAGCTCAGTTACATTTTTCAGGTGGCAACTGAAGTAATGCGTCATCTCTTATGTACGTCTCCAGGTTCGTTTAGAGTGGCCCACAGATTTAGCCATCAATCCAATGGATAACTCAATCTATGTCCTGGACAACAATGTTGTACTGCAGATCACTGAAAACAGACAGGTATTGTATTTCCCATTTTTGACGTAAGTGCATGTTTTAGATGTATCCTGCAGTAATATGTATATGCATGTGTATAAGTCTCTGTGTGCGTGCTTTCAGGTCCGTATTGTGGCAGGTCGTCCCATGCACTGCCAGGTGCCTGGAATAGAGTACACGTTGGGTAAGAGAGCAGTGCAGACCATGCTAGAGGGAGCTACAGCCATTGCCTTGTCCTACAGCGGCATTCTCTATATCGCAGAGACAGACGAAAAGAAAATCCACCGTATTCGACAGGTGAGGTGGACTCCTTTGGCTAAATTGTCCCAGAGTTAAAATGTATATGTTGGACTCCCAGATTTGACTGTTTTTAATAGTGCTGCCTTTATTTATTATGATTAGAAGTTGGTAGCATGTTGCATTTGTCCCAAGGCCAATATGACAGCAGGTACATTAGTCAAATGATTTAAGAAAGTGGTTTTGTTTGTTGTCTTTTCTCTGACAATGATCTGTTCTTCACTTTTTATTTTATTACTCTTATTTACTAGGTGTCCACTGATGGAGAAATTACTCATTTAGCTGGAGCACCATCTGACTGTGACTGCAAGGTACAGGAGAACAGCAACTTCAGGCTTGTTTTCAGTTCTTAATCATTGTATACACAGAGCTGCTTATTGCAGCAATTTCAGAATGAATACAAAACAGCCAAAGGAGAGCACTTAGCGTCCTAACTGTAAGTGCTATACTTAGGTAATATTACTTACTTTTTTGCTCCTGTCCTCTGTCCTGCAGAATGATGCAAACTGTGACTGCTATCAAACAGGAGATGGCTATGCTAAAGATGCCAGGCTCAATTGTCCTTCCTCTTTGGTGGTGTCTCCAGATGGGACTCTGTACGTGGCTGATCTGGGAAATATCCGGATTCGAGCCATACGTCGCAACCAACCGCCAACCGGTATGATTGATTAGTACACGTTGCTGATGTTTTTCTCTTAACTCATCAGTTTATATGCTGTGGTGCCGATGCACACGTGTTGCATCAACAGCGCGTGTTTTGTTGAAATAATTGTAAATGATGCAGTGCAACACAATGACCACCATGTGGCACATCTGAGCAACTATGATTTGCAAGCAAAGTTTGTGGCGCAGCTGGCAGCCTTCCACTCTCTCCTGGTGTTTTACCATTATAAGGGATATAAAAATGACAAGAAGAATAATAATGTGGCGTGAATATATTTCCCATGTCACTCACTCCCTGTGATGTTTAAAGTTGGTGTAAGTTTTAAGTCCTGCATATTGTATTGCTGTCCTAAGACGACTTTAGAGGCCCTTCTTTGGATCAGTCCATTCATATTAGAGGCCAGAAAATCCAAACGCATCAGTTTATGAAAAATATTAAGCCACAAAATTTAGAGGTACAGAATTTTCAGACTCTTTCATTTCTTTTTTTTTTTCTTACAGTCACCTAGAAAAAAAAAACTTTTATTACTTTAAAACATTGACGTATCTCCATGAAATATAGTGGTCCAGGAGAATGTGATCTTAGAAAAGGTGCAACAGAGATTCTGCCTCATTCTTGATAAATAATAAAGTGAGTGGCTTTTTATGAAAAAACAAACAAACCAAGATATAAAAAGCAAAACAAGTTATTTATATAATGATAACCCTCTTCACCAAAATGAGCTTGAAGATTGAGTTGTGGCACTCTCACATGGTGAGAGTTATCTGTTGTTACAGCAGCAGAGGGTAAATGTTTCCTCTAGCCTTGCACACACCTTTTTGCCTTCTTTTATTTTCCTTTTAATAATGATCTGTATACCAACAATCTCCAAGTGTTGCCTGAAGGTGCTTTGCAACCAAGAGCCTTCAGAACGTTTGCTAAAAACATTATTTTAGTCTCAGGTCTTTGGTGTTGTCTTTGGTGTTTCCACGAACTTCTAAGGTAAAGTGTAGATTAGTCAAATTAAGTCAGTTGAAGTGTGAAATGTCTCTCCTCAGGCCCTCGGTGCTGATAGCATCACATTGCATCGCTGGTCACGTTATTTTCAGCATCTACATGAATATCAATGACTTTCTCTGTATTGACTTTAACACCTTACACACAGCTGTTGTGTCATATTAGTGCAAAAAAAACGCCATCCTTGTCAGGCCGCTGCTGTTCCCCATCGGAAATTCACACAATCAGAGCTGCATATCGCAGCGCACAGCAGGCCGAGATGACGGAATCATTTGAGTGACAGAAGTGCCGTTGCTAAGAGCGATGTGCTCCACAATGGTGGCTCACACATTCACACGTCACTTCAGTGGTTTGGTTCTTACACTGGTTTCCAGTTAAACATAGAATTATTATTTTTTTTAAAAAGAATGTATTTTTGGTCGTTCGTGACCTGTATTAAGACTAGCTAGACAGGAAACAGGGCAGAGAGAATGTAAGACACCCAGTGGCCCTAGAATTCATTTGAAATGTTGTTATTGTCTGTTTCCTGTTCTGATTGGTCAGGACATGAATTATGTTTTTGTTTTGTTTTTTCATTTATGAACCTGGTAGGTGTCTTGATCTGCAGGCTGGTCAGCTGGTGGTACCCAGAGTTCCAACCAAAGTGAAATAATGTTGTGTTTTGTTTTGTTTTTTGTCATTATACTGCCCTCTACTGGAATAACCTCCTCATCAAACTTTTTTCTTTTTACAAGATTGAAGCATGCATCCATAAATCTGTTTTGATAACAGGATTTTCTTTTTTCTCTCTCTTCTTTTTTTTTAAAGGCTCATTTTATCAAGTTATGTAGAGTCTTAAGCTATAGTGCAACAGTTTTCATGTGCATACTGCTCATTGCATGGTCTGGTTGAACTAAAGTATGACACATGTAGCCCCTGGCTGACCTGGCTGAGTAGTTTTGGTCTGCTTTTTGAGGAGGAGCACCAAAGTCTGGAGCCATGGGATGACACCCAGTTTTAATTAAGCTTAATTCCATATTGAAAGACAGAGCTTATTGCCTGTCGGTTAGGGTTAGGGTCTCACTGACGAGTGAGTGGAGAGTTGAGTCAAGCCCAGACCCTGCTCTTTCACCAACCTTTGGGGTGCTGGTTGCTGTTGGTCTGTGGTAGACCTAGTCCTTCCGCTATTCAGTTCTGATGAGCCAGTCCCATACCTATGCTTTTATACTTTACATACACATATATATCCAGTGCGTCTTGAATTTTAACTATTTATGCAGAAAACCACTTCAGCTGACATGTGATGTTATGTGACAACTATGTCATCATCTTCTGCTGTTGGAGGACGGTAACATGCTGTATCACTTCAAATCTGACATCATCATGACACATTCTTTTATTGGTACCGTGGTGTAGGTGAGAATAATATATAGGTTATAATTTTGTTGCTTCCCATCCTTTTGTATATTTTCTCTCTGTGTGGGTGTTCCTGTTTGTGCACACGTCTCTTCAGACAACATGTGATGAATCGTGTGCATGTGATTGTGTGTCGGGTGTGAATATGTTAACCAAATATTCTTCTTTTCTAACTAATATTAGGAGTGTCATGGTTTTAAACGAACCTTTTAAAGCAATTGTAACTATGTTAAAAAGGAAAACATAGAAACCACATGTTTTTAATTGTTTTAATCTCTGGAACTATGCGACCCTTGATTCCTTCACGCATTATAAGACCCTCTAATTTTAAAGGAAGGACTGGTGTGGGTGTGAATTTAATTTGTTTTCATTTTAAATGCACAGTAACAACCAGAAGATACAAGTATGAACATTTTCTTTCAGAGACAACAAAAAAATGTAAACAATCCTTGAAAATTCTGGAAAGCCATTAATTAAACATCAAGAAACTGCAATAGTAGCTATATTACGATGACATTGTCATCAGCGTAAAAACGTTACCTCTTCACCTTCTCAGGCCTGAAATCAGCTGCAATGAGCTAAAGATATTCAGAACAACTTGTGTGGCTTGGAACTAGCCTTTTTACTTTTTTATGCTTTGATGTTTTTAAAACTAAATGAATGGATTTCTCTGATTGAATGTAAATGTGGATATTTGTAAACGATGCTGCTATCTTCCCACATCCCTCTTAAAAAGTATCTCAACAAGGTTTTTAAACAAAGGTTACCATTCAGTGACAAACAAAACTAAGTGAATGTTTTTAAAGGCCAAATTAAAGTCACTATTAATCAAAGGCATCTGTCACTACTTTCCAGGGTCCTGATATTGATCTAGTTTCAAAGTACAGATAGTTGGGTATTTGGACTGATGATGCACTCTCTTTTGTGCCGCATGTTCAACAACTGACTAAAACACTTTGACTAATTGTTTTGGATTTTTGTTTGTTTGTTTAGTTTTCTTTGGAATGAAGTCTTGTCTTTCTTATAAAAGCCAGATATATGTTTGTCTCTGCTACCGAAAGGGGCTGTGACTGGTCATCATTAGCTTTGTGTGTATTGATTCCTGAAGAATTAAGGTCTAAAATATGTGGCTGCTTGAACCTTCATGTTGGCAGTCTTTGATGAGTTTGTTGTGGTTGCCCCTGGCAACCAGCTTATTATTCTATCATAGTAATATTCTTATTTTTAATGATTAAATCTACTTAGTGTATGTTAATATGTTTATATATATTTCATTTATGAGGATCATATGCAGTCGCTATGGGCAGCAGAATGACGACAGAATTAAGAATTGCAGTTCAGTGTATTGTGTCCTATACTGTCTGAGTTTACTAATGCAAAAACTATACTATAAAAAATATAGAAATAAATGAAGAAGTGATGAAGAAGTTTCTTGACCTATCTTTTTCAGGCTCATTGGCTTCAGGTCCCAGCTCCTATGAAGTGGCTTCTCCAGCCTCTCAAGAGCTTTATGTGTTTGACACAAATGGGACTCATCAGTTCACGATGTCTCTTGTGACTGGAGACTATAAATATAACTTCAGCTACAGGTTGGTTTGTGTGTACATTACCAAGGTCCGAGCCCCTCCCCCAACATCATGAAACTTATTTTGTGCTCTGTTTTTCCACTTTAACTTTAAACTAAGCAGCTTTTTCTCCTTTCATTCCTTCACTCTCAGCAACGAGGAGGATGTTACCGCGGTGACAGATAGCAGCGGGAACACTCTTCGTATTCGCAGAGACACTAACAGGATGCCTGTGCGCGTGGTTGCCCCTGACAATCAGGTGAGGACAGCAGGCTTTTGGTCATGTTGCAAAACTTAACTCAGCATGGACTCGGTTCAAAACAGAGCTTCCATTAGTTTGAATATGATAATTTCCTGTACAAATATATATCATTTCTAAAAGTCTTTAAAAGTTTCAGGTGCTTTCATGAAGTTTATGAGTCATATTAAAATATGAATTTGCCATAAGAAAGAAGTGTCACTTCAGTAAGAAAATACTGAAACTGACTAAATGAAATAATAATATAGTTATAAATGAATATTAAGATATTTAAGTGGCTCAATAAATATATATAAAATTATATAAAAATTTGATTAAACCTGCCATATAATTAATATAAAAACATGTATAACAAAAATACATATTGATGCTTTCATTTTCCATGAGACTGTATTAATTTAACTGCTTGGGAAATAACAGAATAAATATAAAACAAGTTAAATGAATACCATTAAAAATTAGAGCAGAAATTTAATTTTACAATTCATTGCAAACAAATACTATTACCAAAATAAAATTTTCAGATATATTTTCTTTTATTTGCACATTTTTTTTATTCAGCCATTTATTTTAGTATATATTTGAGACTTTGGAAGAATCGTACTAGGATCTAATCCTGATTGTCCGTATATATGTACGTACGTATCTATGTTTGTATGTTTAGGTGATCTGGCTGACCATTGGGACTAATGGAGGTCTAAAGAGTCTCACGGCGCAGGGTCAGGAACTGGTCTTATTTACTTACCATGGCAACAGTGGCTTGCTGGCAACACAGAGCATCCAAATTGGCTGGACTACTTTCTACGAGTGAGCAGCATTCTGATTTTCATATTAGAATGCATGTACGTTTAGTGCTTTGTGTTGGTAGACAAAGGACATTGAATTAAAAATAAACTAAATTATTTTCCTTCAAATTGACATCATTTTTTTTTCTCTATCCCCTGCTGGGAAGAAACAGTCTAACTCTTTTTTCCACAACTTTAATCACTCCTTTTTCAGAGCCAAGTTTTATGATAATGGCAGCTAATGTGCCGTCACTCCCCCCTTTCTAATTGTTCATTCCCCTTTATAGCTACGACAGCGAAGGCCGTCTCACTAATGTGACCTTTCCCACTGGGGTGGTAACCAATCTCCATGGCGACATGTCATCAGGAGCTGTTGCTGTGGACATTGAGACGTCAGGGCGGGACGAGGATGTTTCTATAACAACCAACCTGTCGTCAATAGACTCTTTCTACACTCTGGTGCAGGGTAAGATGCTTAACTGATTATGTGTTCCCTCCAGTGGACAAGAAGGATATTTGGAAGATATGAATAAATGACAGCACTTAATTTTATATAAAACTGTAATTTTGAAATTTTTCCTTTTATTTATTTTCTATTATAATTATTATTAGTATTATTATTCAATTTATCATGGTGATTGTTTCTATTGGAGATCAATATCTGTTTGCAAAGAAAAACTATTTTTTATTAAAAAGAAACATCACTTTTTTTGTTTTTTAAATAGTTGGTGGTAATGCAAATCTTAACAATTTAAAATTTAAAACTAAAAATTAGTAATCTTCTGTACAGGTTAGAATAACATGTAAAACATATAGAATATTTTCCCTCATTTTATATGCAAGGAAAGAGAAGAAACACAGATATTTTATGGCCTTTAACAAATATAGATCCATGTTTTTCTAAATTCCAACTTCTGTAATGCCTTACAAAAAAAAACCTTACATAAACAGGAAGATGGAAGACAGGATGGTGGTGTTCATTTTTTAATCTTTTTTTATTTCCTCTCTCACTTTCTCACTTTCCTTTGCGTCTTTTCCTCTCCTTCACCCTCAGTTCGAGTCTAAATTGGTATTTTGATTTTGAACACATGCCTTTTGTGACTTAACTACATTCATGCTAACTGTTTTCTCTGCCATCTGCGTTCCTCACAGACCAGCTTCGAAACAGTTATCAAGTCGGTAATGACCATTCACTCAGGGTCATCTATGCCAATGGGATGGACACACACTACCAGACAGAGCCCCATATACTGGCGGGTATGTTTTGAGCAGATTACTCTGACTGTAGATTCATGTCCAACTTATACTATTACAGTTACAAATCAGTTGTTAAATTGCAATCTTATAAAAAGAAATATATGTAAAGTCGTGGATATGAGCCATCCACGCTTTGTTTATTTTGTTCTTGTAGATGAATGTGATGCATAAAACGATTCTTTTTCATATTTTTGTTTAGTTTTCCAACACATTTTCTCTTTTTCGTCCATTTAGGAGCTGCTAACCCCACTGTCGCCCGCCGCAACATGACTCTGCCAGGGGAGAATGGTCAAAACCTTGTGGAGTGGAGGTTCAGGAAGGAGCAGACACGAGGAAAAGTCATTGTTTTTGGGAGAAAGCTGAGGGTGGGTGCTGTCCAGCTGAAAGTTTTCATAAGCAGAGAACAATAGGAGACATTGGCATCGGTGCTGGCATGCCTAAATGAAAATGGGATCAGTCCATAGAGATCTGTTGAACTCTGTGTAGCTACTGAAAGTTGTATTGCTATTAATAATAACTAATTTACCAAACAGAGTATAGTAAAATGTGGTAAAACATTGCTCAGAGCATGAAAATTCCCTCAGAATAAGTAGCAGTTGATAACAGAGTATATTCATAAAAACAGTATTGAACTGAACTCACTTGAATAATGCTTTATTGATGTCAAATAGACATTTGATTTAGATGGTGATGAAGACTGAATAATTGCTGCCTTGATCAAATGTCAAATGTTGTTCCATGGGCTTTTTGATTTGTGCAAAATGAACAAATGTTTTCCATTAAATGGCAAAATATCTCAGTTTCAGCATCTGATGTGTTCATTATGTTCTAAAATATGGGCTTATGAGATTTTCAAATCATTGCATTTGTGTTCCTGTTTTACATAGTGTACTTTTTTTTTTTTTAGGATGAGCTGTATTTGTAGGGAGATGAAAAAGAAGAAGCTATGGAAAAGAAAGACAGTGTTCTCAGTGGCATCAGTCATTTAAAAAAAAGAAAAAAACAGCTGAAAAAAGGAGAGACTTTCTACGTCACCAAATCTGTGTATACCCAGCTGCTTTTTAAAATTCATGTCAATTTGTGACAATAAAGATAATTCAAGATTAGGGAATATGACTAATATCATTTAGATACTAAGCATTTAATGCACGTTTTATGTATTGATTATATATATTTATCTTTTCACCTTCAGGTGAATGGAAGGAACTTGCTGTCTGTGGACTATGATCGTACATTGCGTACAGAGAAAATATATGATGACCATAGGAAGTTCCTTTTAAAGATCATCTATGACACCCAAGGCCATCCATCACTCTGGGTTCCCAGCAGCAAGTTGCTGTCAGTTAACTTGACATACTCCAGGTAAGTACCACTGTTCTGGCTATTAAGTATTGAATTTCTCCAAATGTTTTCACTCAACTACAGAAAACTGCAAGACAGGGGTCAGACAGACCCTTGTTACTGGAAGCCTCTGCAAAATGTACAGCATGACATATAAAACTGTAGCAATGATTAATATTCCTGTAGGTTTTGATTAGAATTGGAGTTAGAGACGTTAGTCATTATGGTTAGAGTCAAAAAGTGTCAAAATAATACTGTAAGTCGGTGTAATGTCTTAAGAAGTGAACATGGCTGTATGCATGTGTGTATCCAGTA
The DNA here is from genome assembly GCA_037176975.1 of Arrhamphus sclerolepis. Lineage (NCBI taxonomy): Eukaryota > Metazoa > Chordata > Actinopteri > Beloniformes > Hemiramphidae > Arrhamphus > Arrhamphus sclerolepis. The sequence continues at coordinate 2,810,379 of JBAMYA010000001.1, read as the reverse complement.
CGGGGCAGGTGACAGGCCTTCAGAGGGGTCCCACCACAGAGAAGTGGGAATATGACAGTCAAGGAAGAATTACCTCCAGAGTCTTTGCTGATGGAAAGATATGGAGCTACACTTATCTGGATAAGGTAGAGAATGACACATTCGGCTTTCTAAAGCTGGTTGTTGTTGTTTTTGTTTTTATTTTTTGTATAACACATGAGACAACCTGCAGATGCCAGATGGTGGTACGAAATGATAAATGTTCTGTACTTACATGGTGCCTTTTCAGGCTACGTTCGACATTGTGCTTCTCAAGCCACCATTCACACAAGCACTGCCACACTTTCTACTATACATTTGCACTCTATGAACAATAAGTAGCACTTCATGTTGAAGGGCTGACTTTACAGATACATGACCCTGTGAACAACTGATGCAGTCACTGATATGTTGCTGCTCAAACATATTGCTGTTCTGTATTCAGTGATCTATTCATGTCTAGTATACTATATCTACAGATTTTGTACGTTGGGTGAACTGGAATGGCTTTTCTCTCTGAATTGCTCTGACAGGATAAGAACCATTTGATGAGAACGGAATTTTCACCAGGTTAAACAGATTTCTGCAATATTTCCAACACAAGAACCACGTGTTAAGCATCCAGAAGAACCTGAGCTTGTCCAAACATTCCTCCTCCATCTTCCACGCTGCATTATTTGGTGTAGTACTTAAGTACTTTAAGTACTTTTTTACAGCATTTGTACAACCACAACTTGCTGAAGGCTAATATTGTAGCTATGATAAAATGCATACTCCATAAAAACTGATATTATTTGCTATCCAGTGGGATTGGTAACAGTCACAAGCATGCTGTGGATCTCATCATCACTGCTGTAGATAATGTTTGAATGAAGACAAAGTGCCCAATATCTGGAAGATGAATGCCGCTGATTGAACCGATGATCAAGCATCCGTTCTTTACTTTCTGTATCTGAAAAGAACAAAAGTCATGTGTACATGAATATACAACGTACAAATGAATGTGAAGGCCCCTCATGTTAGTTATGCAAACATAACGTTATCTGGCTTCAGCATCAGTGGTGGATAGGAATAATGTTCATGTTGCTTTTGCGTTGTGTCTTGCACAGCTGTAACGGTTACACATTTTGTTGTCTTTTTTCTAACAGTCCATGGTATTGCTGCTGCACAGCCAGCATCAGTACATCTTTGACTATGATTCAGGGGAGCGTTTGTCAGCGGTTACGATGCCCAGCGTGGCTCGACACACCATGCAGACCATCAGATCGATTGGATACTATAGAAACATATACACCCCCCCAGAAAGCAATGCCTCTGTCACCGTGGACTACTCTGAAGACGGACAGGTGAGAGATTTCATGTGTGCACAATATGTTAGTACACTCTGATTGTGACCAAAAGTCAGTTTTAAACAATTTATTATTCATGGTTTTGTCTCTCCAGCTCCTCAGAGTTGCCCATCTAGGCACTGGTCGGAGGATACTATACAAATATCGTAGACAGGTATTTTATTATGTATTTTAAAGCGCCAAATTCATTATTATTATTATTATTATTTCGAGAAAAATACTTTGTTGTACTTCTGTTTAACCAAAACATGCAGTTCATTTTGAATTAAATAGTTTATTTTATTTGCTGAGGCTCTTTTTCTTGGTGGTAAGTGAATAATGATGAACATAAGAGACTTTAACTTTACACAGACTACATGTAAACTGATGACATAATGTCCTTTCAAATGGATTTATGGGATCTGATATTCTACAGAGCCAATAACCGTAAACACTCCTTGTGTCATTTGTTTCATTAGAACAAACTCTCAGAGATTCTTTATGACTCGACACGAGTCAGTTTCACATACGATGAGACCTCCGGCGTGCTTAAGACTGTCAACCTGCAAAGTGAAGGCTTCATCTGCTCCATCCGGTACCGCCAGATTGGTCCCCTGGTCGATAGGCAAATCTTCCGTTTCAGTGAGGATGGGATGGTGAATGCGCGCTTTGACTACACTTACGACAACAGCTTTAGAGTCACCAGCATGCAGGCTGTGATCAATGAGACACCGCTGCCAATCGATCTGTACCAGTTTGATGATATATCTGGGAAAGTGGAGCAGTTTGGGAAGTTTGGAGTCATCTATTATGACATCAATCAGGTAAGACCATTTAATTTCCCTTGGCTAACAAATTATTCAACGAATAATTAACAAAAACAAATTACAAAGTTGTCTGATCCCAGCGCTTAACATTATATTTAAACTCTTGAACCAAAACCTTGTGAGATCTGAAATATGCAGCAAATAACCTTGATTATCGTCACTGAACCAGTGATTTCCCTATCAAAGAGAATACCAACAACATCAACACCTCTAAGCAACCTGAGGGCACCATCCCCAGTGTGAATTATACTGAGAATATTTTCATTGGTAGCAGCTGTGAATGGTCAGAAATGAAAGTAATTCTAATTGCATGGGGAAAAAAACAGTAAATATGGTAAATTATCAAGGACAGTCATTTAAAATAAATGTAATAGCAACACTCAAGTTGTTTAAAGGTGACAGACTTGGAATGGACTTCTCAAAGCCCAGTCTCCAATCAAATTTCAGACATTAAGATTGATTAACACCAGCAGAACCCACTGAACTCAGCTTGAATGAGCAGCAGCGGTTTTACTTTGAGGAAATCCCACTAGCTTCATGTTCAAACTATGGACACTGACCCAAAGAGATTTGTACATGTGATCTGTGCAATGATACTCTTAAAAAATAAAGTATACCCTCTTGAAGAAAAATCATTATGAAACTTTACAGAGAAAGCAAAACTTCAAGTCAAAATAAATCCAGTCCATCCAGCTATTTAGCCCGCCAACCAGTCAGACATATCTGAGTTGGGGTTGCAGGGCCAGCCCCCTGAGCACAGAGGCCCAGACCTCCCTGTCTCTAGCTACCCACTCCAACTTCTCTGGGAGGATAACAAAGCATTTCCAGTCCAGGCAAAAGATGAAAACTCTCCATTATGACTGTGGTCTGACTCAGTGCCTGCTTGTGGCGGCCTAAGCACTCTCCACAGAATACCTTGAGAGACACGGTTGAATGCCTTCTACTACACACTCAAGCTTTTTAACTACTTTGGCAACCTTAGCTCTAGTAATGGGAGGGGAGGGCCCACCCTGGCGCCCATACACTTGTTGTTTGGATTGAGAAAGTTTCTGAAGTATTCTTTCCACCGCCTGACAATATCCAATCAATATCAGCAGCACATGTCCACTATAAAGTCCAGCTTTCCCATGGCCCCACCAAGCACCTCCCACGTCTGAGTCAACTGAGGGTGCAGTACACGTGGCTTGCCAGTACCCATCCGCTACCCCTGACGTTCCACCAGCAAACCAAGCTCGATAAGACTTCTTCTTCAGCTTGAAAGCCTCTCTCACCTGGGCCGCTGACCTCTGGGTTTAAGGATTACTGCCACAACAGGCACCAGTTGGAACATGCCAACAGTGGATGAACAGGACATGAGCTGTTTGGATTCAGTGGGTCTCTTTCATGAAACATGACCAGAGATTTTAAAATGTCAGCAGAGTGTAGCTACGAACTAAATCTACTCCTTCCTCTGACCATGTGTTGCACCTGTGTAAATGAGCACCTGTAAATATTACTCAGACGTTACAACATTAATGCATTTATGGACTGTTATTCTCACAATATACACTTAAACCACATATTTTAAATATGAAAATACAATTTAGGTGCAACATGTTCATCTTAGTCTATTAGCAGTTGGCATATTTAAGCTTCAGATTGTGTTTCTTGAAGTGTCGGTGGGTTGATTTAATTAATTTATCTGCTGGCAGTCAGTCACGCAGCCACTCAGGGCGTCATAAAGCACATAGAGGTTTCTAAGAAAATAGAAACGTTGGAACTGTCTGCTGCAGGGAGTTTTGCTGATATAGAGAAGTGCTTTTTTTTTTTTCTCGCTTGCCAGTGTTGTCTTCTTGGCTGGATTTATTAGATTACAAGTTTGGCCAAAGGTTTTGAGATCTCGTGACTCATCTAGTAATAGGAGTATAAATAAATATTGTTTTATTTCCCTCCCTGGTATTGAACTAGCACACACACTTGAATGTTGTTTACTCATCAATATACCTGTTTGTTGTCCAAGTTTAACTTTCATTTCTCAAGAACGAGTGTAAGAAGCATGATAAAGAACAAAAAGCCATTTGAAGTCCAGGTCATAAATCTGTTTGAAAAAACAAACAAACAACCTTTACAGGTGTTAATGGTTTCATTGTCATTCAGTCTTTAGTCTGTCAGTCAATGTGGAAAAAAAATAAAAGATCAATTTTGTGAATTTGTCCCCTCTTGCCTCAGATCATATCCACAGCAGTGATGACGTACACTAAACACTTTGACCAGCATGGCCGCATCAAAGAGATCCAGTACGAGATTTTCAGGTCTCTGATGTACTGGATCACCATTCAGTATGACAACATGGGAAGAGTCACCAAGCGTGAGATCAAGATTGGACCATTTGCCAATACAACAAAATATGGATACGAGTACGATGTTGACGGACAGCTGCAGACCGTCTTCCTGAATGAGAAGTTGATGTGGAGGTAGGATCTTTTGTTGGACCGGAAAACATGAACCATTCTTAGGTGATGTTAGGCCTTAATAGTGTATTTATACTTTTTCCTTTCAGATATAATTATGATCTGAATGGCAATCTGCACTTGCTAAACCCAGGGAACAGCGGTCGGCTAACCCCTCTACGCTACGATCTAAGGGACCGAATCACTCGTCTCGGAGATGTTCAGTACAGAATGGATGAAGATGGATTCTTGAGACAGCGAGGAGCTGAGATATTTGAGTACAACTCCAAAGGTGGGAGTTAGTGACAACAACATTGCAATCTCTTCATAGCAAAGTAAATCTTTGCATCTTCATGTAGTTAACTGTGCAAGAACTGATTTACGTTATTACATTAGAACTTTTTATGACAAAAGTGCTTCAGTTTATATTTAGAATGTAACAACCCTGCTTATCTGCAGTTTCCATCTTTCACATTGTAGCTTTAGCATCTAGCTTTTCAGGGCTTTCTTTTTTTCTGCTCATCAATATCCCTTACATTTATCATTTGTATTTCAGGTCTTTTAACTCGTGTGTACAGTAAAGCAGCCAGTTGGACTATCCAGTACCGCTATGATGGCCTGGGCAGGCGTGTGGCATCAAAAAACAGTCTCGGGCAACACTTGCAGTTCTTCTACGCTGACCTGAATTACCCAACAAGGATCACCCATGTCTATAACCACTCCAGCTCCGAGATCACCTCTTTTTACTACGATCTGCAGGTAGCTGCTTTGGAAAAGTCATTTTTAATGTGTCAGTGTCATTTATTTATACATTGTAAAGCAGATAGAATATCGATTTCTTCATTTTTTTTTCCAAAGCTACCCAGTGTCTTCAACAATAAAAAGACAAAGTACTGTGGTAACGCATCATTGCCCTGCAGTGATTAATGTATATTAGCCTGCAGAAGCCAGAGTCATCTGGCTCAACAATACCTCACTATCACAGAGTTCACTTTGGCATCACATGAAAGGATGCAGCAGCAGCCCCCGGCAACAGCTAAATGTCATATCAGCTGCCCAAAAGAAAAGAGACCACTGTGTTATGTTTGATGAAACCTGTAGCTGTAGACCCACAACAAATGATTTTACAGTTAACCCATAACACAGATGAGAACATAATTGGTGATAGCACAGCCAGTGTCAAATACAAACGTCTGCACCAAGGCCACATACACACAAAACAAAGTTCAGCGTACATGAAAGGTGGACTTTCTAGGTTTCACCGGGTGAGGTTGTCTACCTGGGCAGGCCCAGATCTGTGAGGCCCGCCACACCATGGCCCTCAACAGGCCCATTTGAAACTGGATTCAGTACTGATTAAAATCTTTCCTACTGATGTCAGATGGTATCAGAGGGTTTTTTTTTACTGGTGGGAAAGGAGATTAAATGAATCTTAAAGGTTGCAGAGCAGCTTCCTTCACATTTCACATATCACATTAAAATATTTTGATGCTTCAAATGCTTGACGAGGTTGTAAATCTGTAGCACCTTCACTTAGCAAGGAGTAAAGTTTATGAGGCCACAGAAACCTGCAGCAAAATTAATGATAATATTGACATTATTATTTAAACAGCATGTACATCCTCAATTCCAAATAAGTTGGGGATGCTTATTCAGATAACATGATTCTGCTTTTATCTTATTCCCAGTAGAGCATGAAGAACATATCAGATGTTGAAACATTTTACCATTTCATGGAGAACATAAGCTTATTTTGCTGCAGGCAGTTCAGACCTTTTGTTTTCCTGCAAAATCATGCTATTGTTGTTGATTCATTGTGTGGTTTGTCTGGATGGGACCCTATGTTGCTCTAAAACCTCTATGTGCTCTTCAGCATTGATGGTGCCTTTCCAGATGTGTAAGGTGCCCAGACCGTAGGCACTAATGCAAGCCCGTACCGTCGGAGATTCAGGCTTTTGAACAGTTTTCCATTTTTACCTCAGACCAGTTTAGATGTGCTTTGACTCAGAGGAGATGGCAGCATGTCCGGATGGTGATCATACATGGCTTCTTCTTTGCGTGTTACAGCTTTAACGTGCATCCGTGAGCTGCGTTCACAGAAGTGTTCCTGACCCCATGCAGTCATGTCCAGTAGAGAATCTTGCCAGATTTTTAGTGCAGTCCTGCTTGAGGGCCCAAAGTTTTGACCTTCAGCCTTGTCTCTTATATGCAGACACTCCTGATTCTCTGAATCTTTGATGTGGAACATTTCTAACGCTCCTTTTATACCCACTGATGTTACTGACCTGTTGCTAGTTAATCTAATTAGTTCTCTAATGTTCCTCCATTTGTTTTTGATTTGTGCTTTTTTTTGTCCCCCATTCCAACTCTTTTTTTTTTTTTTTTTTTTTTTTTTTTTTTTTTTTTTTTTTTTTAGATGTGCTGCTGTTATCAAAGTCAAAATGAGCTAATATTTTCCATGAAATGGTAAAATATCCCATTAGGAATAATCATTGCACTCTGTTTCTATTCATGTTTTACACAGCGTCCCATTTTTTCTTTTCTTTTTGGGGTTGTATTACTTTTGGAGTTAAAACAGATCAGGTACATGGCGACAGTGATAAAGTGATGTTTTTAAATCACCTTACAGTGTCATTTTAATGTGTGTTGTGCAGGGCCAAGTGTTTGCCATGGAAATTAGCAGTGGAGAAGAGTTTTACATTGCATGTGATAACACTGGGACTCCACTGGCTGTTTTCAGCAACAATGGACTACTGCTCAAACAGGTTAGTGTTTCCTTTATGCAGCTCAGACACCAAAGGACTTGCACGGTGTCTGTTTTTGAATTTGTTTTGTTTCTCCAGAACATATCATAAATGTGTGTGTGTGTGTGTGTGTGTGTAGGTGCAGTACACAGCATATGGAGAGGTTTACTTTGATTCAAACCCAGACTTTGTGCTAGTGATCGGTTTCCATGGAGGTCTGTATGATCCTCTGACACGACTGCTGCATTTTGGAGAAAGAGACTACGACATTCCTGCAGGGAGGTAGATAATCAGACACTTGTATTTGCTCTTTTGTAGTCCAAGAACAACATCTTAATGCACGCAAGCACTTGCTGCATGTTTTGTCTGTCTTACTGATGAAATCCTCTTCATGAATGAAGGTGGACAACTCCTGACATCACCACGTGGAAACGTGTTGGTAAAGACCCTCAGCCGTTCAACCTGTATATGTTCCGAGGCAACAACCCCATCAGCAAGATTAATCAGGTCAAAGAGTATGTCACAGGTAGGTCACTTAGGATTACCAAAAGTATTTATATTTGGTAAATGTCAGAATAATGGTAGAGATAATTATTATTAGTCTGAAGTTTAGTATGTGTTATAATTTCCTTTGAAGCGTAAAGGTGCATGTGTATAAGGCGGTCTACAAACCTGACTCAATTCCACCAATTCTGTCACGAATAATGGACCAAAATTCCAGTAAACTGTTGTGGAAGGAAACTCTGTCTCTGCCTTCATTTCTACTTCTACTAGAAACTTTTTGAACACTAAAAATCTTACTGTTTAAGAGCAAAGTGCTCTTTAAGGAGATAACTCACTATGAGGTCTTTAAAATATGATGCCGTTTGCTCATTAAGGGCTTAAAGAAGCTGGAAATGAAATTATAATAATATAATTTCTGTGCGTAATGTTTATCTGACTTCTCATTTCAGCATTTCTTTATCAGCTGGGGGTTTTTCAGAGAACTATTTAGATATCTAATTACCAAGAATTACAGACATAATTACTGTAATCCAGTAGTTAGAAGTGATAAATGCATGGACTCATTTTTCTGCATTAAACATTTTCCAATCTTTGCAATATTGTGTAAATAAAACTAAAAACTTGCTTTATGTGTAAATTAAAAGGACACAACCTCGTCGTAAAACAAACTACAAACAGATCCGATAGATGAAACTTAAAGAAGCAGAACTTTTTCACGGTTTCCTCTGGAATCTTTTCAAAGTTATTCCATTATTGACCCATCTGTCCTTTCTGAATATGTGAAGGAGAATTTAAATTAGTTTTAATATACTTTAATGTGCTTGTGTTTTGTGACATTAGTTACAGTTAATAGTAAGCAGCAGTGATAATAGTTTCTGCCTCTATTTCTGTTTCTATTAGCTATTTCTATTTTCTATTTCTCTCTATTTTCTTCTATTAAGGGTAGAGACTTACGAGAATTTTATTTTAAAAAAATCTAAATAAAATGTTTTTTGTTTAAATGATGAATGAAAAGTATTCATATGCTGTTACTTGTATTTTATTTCCATTATAGTTTCATGATGAACATTACAATACACTTTTTTAAATCTGACAATAGTGAAAAGTACATAACATCTTGAAAATGTGCCAAAAATTTGTATTTAGTGGCATAAAAAGTATGGATCACATGAATGTTGGATTGGGAATAATAAACTATGTCTTTATTCTTATGGTAATAAATGCAAGAATGAGGAGATTTAACTTTTATTAAGTGAACGCCACTTGATTTGTTTGTACTCAAAGTATGAAGACATAGAAATGCAGTCTTTATAATTAGAGTAGATTAGATGATGCTTACATTAGGGCCAAATAAACCAAAATGAGATGCTTTAACTTCTTCTAATGTTTCTCTGTCTTTTTACCACTTTTACTGGCTACTTTTTCTGTAGACGTAAACATCTGGCTGGTCACGTTTGGCTTCCATCTCCATAATGCCATCCCAGGATTCCCCATCCCAAAGTTTGATCTCACGCAGCCGTCTCTGGAGATGAAGAAGAGCCAGCTCTGGGACGACCTGCCTGTATGTGCTCTAAGTAGTGCGGTTAGCAGCTATTTTGTTTGTACCTGGTGTGATGTCAGTGCTGAATGTACTTGGTTTGAGTTGTACTCAGATGCACCAAGGGGGCAAGGCTGGGGAAGATGAGATTGCGTTAAATGTAAACCAATTTTTAAAAAGAAGAAGAAAGGATTTATTATTTATTTTACAAGGATTTTTTTTTTTTTTTAATTAGAATTGCTTTAGTGCAATTCACACTTAACATCAAAGTCAAGGTAGGTCACTGATTGCCTTTTAAACATCAATGGGCTCCATGGAAGAAGGTCCAGGAGGACTCCATTATTCAAAGAAAACCTGATGAGCTACAAAGTTTATGGGAGGATATTCTTTGAACTGATGAGACTAAACTGGAGCTATTTACCAAAATAAGCTCTATGTTTAGAGGGAGAGATGAAGCAATGTAACAAAAGAACAGCACGTCCACTGTGAAATATGGAGGGGGCTTGGTTATGTTTTGGGGCTGTTTTCATGTGTACTGATAAGTGGTCTAATTTCCGTTAAATGTAGAATAACAGTCACTTAGTTCACCTCCTTGTTGGCTTAGAGGCGGTGCTTCAAGCTACATAAACTGGGTTTGAATCCTGGATGCGTCAGGAAGGGCATCAGGCGTAAAACTTGTCGCAAACCAATCATGATCAACCCCCAACAGGTAGCAGCAGAAAAGAAAGGCAAAATATTATGCTAACCTGCAGTGGTGGTTTTTGGCATGGGCTAACCGGGCAGCCGGGTGGCATTTTTTTTATGACATATGGAGGGGGGCATGAGCACAAAAAAAAAAAAAAAAGATCTATGCGGCAAAGTGTTTTTTTCTATGATCCACCATTTAAGTGTGTGGGGAATTGGCGCCCCCTGTTTGCTGAGAAGGTGATCATGACAGACCACGACACAGAAGCTGTGTGAGAGGGGGAAGTGGACGGTTCACCTGGGTCTCCCATGTAGAACAGACAAGGGGGAGAACAGGAGATCCACCTCACAGTAGACTACAATACTCTATAGATACAATAAAATTCATAGTGTCTATGTTCCACGTAGGAATCTATGTTATTTTGTTATCAGACATGTAATTTGTCAAAACATACCTGACATGTTTCCACAGTAAATTTCAGTCCCATAAACTACAATACTGTATAGATATATAGAATTAGTGGGCTAAAGTCAGTCACACCTCGACTTTCTTCCAAATAACACACATCTCATTCATAATATTTAGGGCTGGCGATAATTATTTTGACGCACATTAACACACGTTTTTGTTTGTTTTGTCTGTTCCTCTCAAAATCTGAACACAGTCAACCATAGTGAAAGCAGCTGACGGGGTTTGAGAAATAGAGGAAGGTAAATCTGTCATGGATGTTTTAATTTTAAACTTCTTCCAGACAGAGTTGATACAGAGGTTATATGTAGACACTGCAAAGCTGAATTTTCTTGTCACGGGAGCAGTGTTGCCAACTTGGCATGCTTGTTTGTTTGTTTTTTCCCACTTTTTGTCTCTCCCACAATGTTATTCCTCTCTCCCACAGAGCCCATTACAGTTACATGCAGTTTAATTGCTACTTTTGAAGTAATTATTGAATTTTGTGCACATCTGTCTTTCGCCCGAAGTGAGCTGGGATAGGCTCCAGCAGACCCCCGTGACCCTGCACAGGAAATAGCGGGTATAGATGATGGATGGATGGATATTTATTTAAAGGAGACATAGAATCAAAGTCCGTTTTTACCTCGTCTTTGTTGAACAACGATAGTCTTCCTAGACATTCTGAACAACTCGTTTTATTGAAATTCCTCCTTTAGAAATGTTTGTCAGAAATTGGGCCAATCTGAAGAACGGATACAAATCACTCCCCCCTCCCGTTCTGTCCAAACCCGACCCTGCCCAGGACCCAGTTCAGGCTGTGATTTCCCACCACTTTCATCGGGCCGGGTTGGTTTAGGCTCAATATTCTGACATGTGACATTTTTATTTTATATAAAGCTGTAGTTTAGTGATCACAACATCGTAAATAGAGTTTGAATTCTCTGGCTCGATACCTGACCAGAACTTGGTCCGGGCTGGATCGGGTTTGGACAGAACGTACACGAGCTTGGGTCGGGATGGACTTTTTTGGGGCCAGTCTAAACTCTTTGCGTAGGCCATAGCTGTAGAAAGTTGCTCTGTCCATTTTCTGAAGCCGGCAAAGTCTCTTTTGAGTGGCAGCAAAGGCAGCCAATCAGCATCGACGGCTTGTATTTCATATTGTGGTTACCAGTTAAGCCCAAAAGGACTCCAAATACGTGCAAAGCTGCATGTATCTAACATAGCTTTCTGAGAGGAAACTTCTGAGGCATTACAGACAAAACCAACACTTTGTCTAAATATCACATCACAGAACAAAGATAAATACCCAGTTCAACCATTCTGCCACCTTTAAATTCTGGTAACTTATACTGTTTTCTGCAGAACATCCTCATTGTCTTTTGGCAGTGTTGGAGATCATGCACCTTAAAAAGTGTTTCCTGTTGTAACACAGTTAAATAACTTCTCTGACGTGTTTTTCAAATGTTCTACTGAAGGATTTGTTTGTCTTTCCTCTATATTGCTATAGGCAAATAAAAAAATGGCTGAGCACATTTTTTTACCAGTAGAATACTTTTTTTAATTACATGAATTAATAAATATAAAATAAGTTAAGTTAAACTAAAGTGAAAAAATAAATTAAAAGTAAAAAAAATGAATTTATTCATAAAGAATATAAACAAAATAAAATAAAAATAACAGAATGATATGCATCTGCTTTTAAAGAGTGAAACTAAAAATAAAAACTAGAAATACTTCTGAGTAAGTTGGTGTTATCAGAGAATAGCTGAGAGAGTTAAAGTGCTGCTTCATGGTGCAGCAGGACTCAGTTCAAATCCTCTCCACAACATCTGGTTCAAGAAACATGTTCATTTAATGACTTTTAAACTCTCAACAGTCAAAGTGAAGACTGAAATCTGCTCAAGAGCTGAACCAGGAGGCTGAGGAGGTAG